>OZ024752.1:23085756-23558256 GCA_964016885.1 Eledone cirrhosa | reverse complement strand
GATAATAATACCCGAATAACAACACAAATGTTTTGCGTTTTACTTTGGGCAGCACGTGTGTTACAGACTGCTAGTTACACTAGTTACATTATTGTGAAATGCCACATTGAAACCAGTTAACATTCAATAATTGTCTTCCTAAACCTCAGTTTTTTTTTACGAAATATAATTATTTATAAAAACAAAACTGTAACAAAGTCTAAAAAATATTTTTTAATTAACTAATCTTTTAATGGTTTTTTTTTTGTGTGACTGCTTCTTATTGAAAAGCATTTTCAATATTTGCAGAATGCCCACCTCTGTATTAAAGGGTACTTCAACAGTAATAAAGCCAAGCGACGAGTTTTCTCATTCTTATACACTCTCGCTTCGTCTCGATCAGAGAGAACATTGTTCTAATTTTAAGAATACTTTCTATTATAACGGTCATTTTATGTCATCCCAACACCATCTGATGGCTATCATTCACATTAGAAATCACTGACTTAACGATTCTGAATTTATAGCTAATAAATCAATCGTTCTTATCAACACAGTGGGCAATGGTGGATTGGCAGTATCGGTAGAGGGTCGGACGCCATGCTTTCCAGCATAGTTACGTCCCTTTACAATCTGAGTTCAAATCCCGCCGAGGTTGACTTTGCCTTTCATCCTTACGGGATCGATAAAATAATGTACTAGTAATGCACTGGTTAATTGATGGCCTTGTGCCTAAAGTAGAAACAATTATTACTACTTTTGCTGAATTTAGTTATGCTCGGATACGTTCAAAATTCAAATTTCATCTTGGTCAATTTTGACTTTCATGCTTGAGTGACAATAAAGTATACACTAGTTATTGTTTGACAGAATTATTAGAGCGTAGGACAAAACGCCTTGTCGTATTTAGTTACGACTCTTTACAGTTAAGTTCAAATACTGCCGAGGTCAACCTTACCTTAAAATATTTCTAGAGTCAATAAAACAAAGAACGGGTTATAAACTGGGATCGATATAATCAAATGCTTCTTCCTCTTAGAATTTCTGGTCATGTGCCTATAGAAGAAATGTTGTTAATGTTGCTTATCCTCAACTCAACTCTGACTGAGCAGACTTATAAAAGTTATTCTAGCCACGACTATAATATACTAAGGTTGATTAAGTCAACTATATCCCTTCTCCACAAAAATGGAAGATCTTGTGCCGATGTGAAGAATCATTGTTGTATTTATGATAGTGATAATATAGCCGAGATTATTAGTCGATGTGATTATGGTTCCCATAGGAGCATTGATCTGCTATAAACAGCAGGTAACCGCCTCTCAAATTATACACACCTACCTCAATCCTTTTTGTTTACTGTTTAATCGGGGAGGAAAGGGCAGAGCCTATGTCCTTTATTGGGACCACCGAGACTGGTAGGAGGGAGAAAAGTAGTCTAAAACCAGAGACCTGGCCCGAATATTTCTAATAGAGAGGACTGACTCCAAGGGAACAAGGACCAGGTAGCCATGTTAGTTTTTTTCTACTCACAGTGTCCTGCAGTTGACATGATCTTCCATTTTTTAGACGCTAGTTTGTGATTTGAGAGAACATTTAGTTGTTATTTCTAACAGGTCAAGTGACCTTCAAAGTATTTTCTACTCATCGATATCTTAAGTAGTAATTGTTGTTGTTTAGCCTCTGACGCAGCGTACAGGCCCATGGCGAATAGGATAGAATGCTTTGAGGTATTCATTCCGAGTTTCTGCTCTCAGAGTTCATATCCCACCAAGGTTAACTTTGCCTTTCGTCCATCTGAGGTCGATAAAAAGTACCAGTCTAGTACTGGGATCGATTCTTTCTGTATATTTCTTTCTCACATACATTCTCCCATTCTCTCTGCCCCGGAAGAAATCTGCTGTATTCAGACCTAGAGAGGATTGAGTGCCACCAGGTTTAATAATACCCTAGAAACGTCACATGTCAATAGTTCTCCCCTATGACTCTCTCGGAAGTTACAGGCCCATGCGTATCTCTCTCTATATAAGATTCTTTGTCTCTCTGTCTGTCTCTTCCTTATGTATTCTCAAACGGCTCGACCAAATCAAATCAAATTTTACAAGTATTAGTATTAGATTAACATGTAATTTTTATTTTCATCAACATAACACTTTATCTAAAATAATCTACTATAGACAACTAAGTAAACGGATATTTTATAATACGACGACGACATATTTTGTATACGAGTGTGTATGTGTCTGTGAGTGCGTGTGTTTGCGCGTTCGTTACGTACGTTACGCCTTAGTAAGTAACATACACACACATCTTCACGTAAATATTTAATCAGATACACAGAGAATTAAACACACACACACTGACAAGTGTATATGTGTGAGTGTATGTGAGAGCGTGTGTGTCTGTGAGTACATACATTTCTGTGACGACTGACATAACGAAATGCTGGGGGTGAAACACTATGTGTGTGTTTGTATGAATGTATGTCTGTGTGTGTTTTTTTATAAGTTCATGTTCGTGTGAGTGTATGTCGGTCTGTTCGTTTATATTTATATTCTCATAGATAGAACGCTATCTAATAATTATTGTCGTAGTTGGAAGATATATACAAATACACATTTACCGTTTAATTAGTAGTTAATACATTTGCTTATATTTGGTTAATTTTCACTGGATACAAAAATATATATTTGTTTTGGATGTTGATACTTATTTGCTTACAATATTGAAAAAAAAAATCTTTATTCCAAAAATTCTTCTCATACCTACAACTGTTCCATTTGAATTTAAAAGGCTTCAGTTTCCAGTCAAACTAAGTTTTGTTATTTCAATTAACAAATCTCAGGGTCAACCCCTGAAGGTAGTTGGACTTGATCTCTCTACTACATGTTTCTCCCACGGTCAACTCTATGTTGGTTGCTCACTAGCTGGAAGTAGCAATAATTTATTCATTTGCATACCAACAAAAAATTACACCATGAATATTGTTTACCTTGAGGTGCTTCAAGATTGACAGATTTTCATTTCTAAATTCTATTATCATTACAATTTTGATATTTAAAAAAATAAAATATAGATATTTTGAAATAATTATGAGAGAAAATATATATCTCCGTGTTTATAAGAACAGCAGTAACCCGGGCAACGCCGGGTCATTCAGCTAGTACTGTATAAACTGTATTACTAATATTATTTTGTTACATAACAAAACAACAGATAGAGAATACCAATAAAGCTAACAACGAAGTATACTACTCATGTTTTTATTACTGTCACCAGGAAGTCAACTTATATATAGTGTGAGTCATCAAGAACTTCTGTTACATATATATCATGAGAAAATTTATTAAATCGCAACTCAACGATCATGAGTCATTGAAGTGTTTCTAAAAAGACAAGAGAATCTCTATTTGACACATGAAAATGTAAAATATGGATTGAGGGGTGTTAAGGCTGAAGAAAGGTATTGGGTGTTCTACTATCAGATGAAAGTTTGGTGATAAACAGGGTAAACGGTTAGGTTTGACACCAGCATTAAACCAGCTTTGTTATCATAAACTTGTGAAAAACCTAGGGTGTAGTCGATATAAATTACCTTTTTGAATGCACACACACACACAATATATATATATATATATATATATATATATATATATAAATGTAAGTATGTATACGTACATACATATATGTATACAGACGTACAGTAGTATGTATATGTATACATACATGCACACATATATATATGTACGTATGGGTTTACCGAACATTTATTATAATGTTCGGTTTGTTTGTAAACAAACAGCCCGAATTACGCCGTACAGTGTTCGGCAACCATCGTCGCCTTTTTGTTCAACACTGACACAGGAACGATGTACTAGTTTCAAGCTTATTAGCTATCGTCAGCATCGTATACCTTCCTGCCAGATGATTGAACGTCTGAAAGTATATACTTTCCTTATGCATATTAACGTGTCACACACACACTCACGCACGCACACACACACACGCACACACACACACACACACACACACACACACACACACACACACACACACACACACACACACACACACACACACACACACACACACACACATACACACACGCCACGAAATAAGAGAAAAAATTGCTCATACACATATTTTCACAAAAATCCTGATTGAAAGCCACCACTGATGCTTTGCTCTGTTTTTTTGTTAATTTCCCACCACAAAGGGACCTGTGACAGACAGGCTGAAGCACAACACACACACACACACATACGTGCGTGTGTATTTATATATATATACTCTCACACTCTCTAAAACCATATTCCAAAAATAGAATTTCTTTTACGACCCTACTGTTGCTAATCCCATAGAATTTGTCTCTAGCTTACACCCCTCCCCTCTTCGTCACCCCCATCTGAACTCTTGACCAGATCATTAACACAATTGAGATACACATACATATTTACAGAATATATTTTTTGTCCCTAAAAACAATGTGAAAAATGTGAAAAAACACAAACCACCACTGCTGCTATTACTACCATGACTCTCTCAATATACACAATAGTTCATTTTTCCAGTCCCCTTCTCAACAAGGAAGATGAAAAAAACTTTATGTCAACACATAATTATAAATCTTCAATTTTTAGTTGTTAATTCTTATTAATTCTTTTTATTTCAATAATTAACATTTGATGAGATGAATTTTAATAATACATCGACACCGGTGGTACTTTATATACATTATACATCATAAAACTGTTGCTTTTTTTAAATTGTCCTTTTCATTTTTTGAATAATGTCACTTTGACGAATCAAAGAAAGGAAAAAAAAAGAAAATCAGACCCTTAAATATATTTTCCTGCTATTTCCAATTCACATTTTCTCTCTCTCCCCCTCCCTCTCTCTCTTTCTCTCTCTCTCTCCTTCTCTCTCTCTCTCCTCTCTCTCTCTCTCTCTCTCTCTCTCTCTCTCTCTCTCTCTCTCTCTCTCTATATATATATATATATATATATATATATATATATATATATATATATATTGTGTGTGTGTGTGAGTGTGCATACAAAAAGGTATATATATGTGTGTGTGTGTGTAATAATAATAAATGTGAAGACTAAAATCCGAAGAGGGCTCGATAAGGATTATATATATATATATGAATATAATATATATATATATATATAAATCCCGTAGAGCAATATTTATTATATGTACAGATTAAAGTTTAAGCAAAGAATCGCTGCTTTCACCCTTTTACGGGATCTTCAGAAGATCCCGTAAAAGGGTGAAAGCAGCGATTCTTTGCTTAAACATTAATCTGTACATATAATAAATAAATAAATAAATAAATAAACGAAAGATCATCAGGTAAGCGTGTATATATATATATACGCTTCCCTGGAGATCTGTCGTTTCATGAATGTTGTGACATTTCTTTTTCTTTCACTAATGAATCATTAAATCATTCCAATTAACACACACAGATCAATCAGGTACTGTTTATCTGCATTATATTTATTTGATTATGTAATGATTATAGCCAGAATGAAGTGTCTGTGAATATATGTCCTAAATATAAGATGTCCCTCTAATGCACTCTTTAAATGACAATACACGTATTCTTTATTAAGTTGGAAACAAGACTAAGGACTAAATGTGAGTATATTTTTTGGGACACCCAGTAAGTAAAGCGAATGACAGTCGTAAACATGGAAAGCTGTATATATGACTAATGAATGATAGTCCTAATATGTCTTAAATGTGTAAAGATGTATATATGACTAATGAATGATACTCCTAATATGTCTTAAATGTGTAAAGCTGTATATATGACTAATGAATGATACTCCTAATATGTCTTAAATGTGTAAAGCTGTATATATGACTAATGAATGATACTCCTAATATGTCTTAAATGTGTAAAGCTGTATATATGACTAATGAATGATACTCCTAATATGTCTTAAATGTGTAAAGCTGTATATATGACTAATGAATGATACTCCTAATATGTCTTAAATGTGTAAAGCTGTATATATGACTAATGAATGATAGTCCTAATAAATCTTAAATGTGTAAAGCTGTATATATGACTAATGAATGATAATCCTAATATGTCTTAAATGTGTAAAGCTGTATATATGACTAATGAATGATAGTCCTAATATGTCTTAAATGTGTAAAGCTGTATATATGACTAATGAATGATAGTCCTAATATGTCTTAAATGAGTAAAGCTGTATATATGACTAATGAATGATACTCCTAATATGTCTTAAATGTGTAAAGCTGTATATATGACTAATGAATGATACTCCTAATATGTCTTAAATGTGTAAAGCTGTATATATGACTAATGAATGATACTCCTAATATGTCTTAAATGTGTAAAGCTGTATATATGACTAATGAATGATAATCCTAATAAATGTTAAATGTGTAAAGCTGTATATATGACTAATGAATGATAATCCTAATATGTCTTAAATCTGTAAAGCTGTATATATGACTAATGAATGATAGTCCTAATATGTCTTAAATGTGTAAAGCTGTATATATGACTAATGAATGATAGTCCTAATATGTCTTAAATGAGTAAAGCTGTATATATGACTAATGAATGATAGTCCTAATATGTCTTAAATGAGTAAAGCTGTATATATGACTAATGAATGATACTCCTAATATATCTTAAATGTGTAAAGCTGTATATATGACTAATGAATGATACTCCTAATATGTCTTAAATGTGTAAAGATGTATATATGACTAATGAATGATACTCCTAATATATATTAAATGTGTAAAGCTGTATATATGACTAATGAATGATAGTCCTAATATGTCTTAAATGTGTAAAGCTGTATATATGACTAATGAATGATACTCCTAATATGTCTTAAATGTGTAAAGATGTATATATGACTAATGAATGATAATCCTAATATGTCTTAAATGTGTAAAGCTGTATATATGACTAATGAATGATACTCCTAATATATCTTAAATGTGTAAAGCTGTATATATGACTAATGAATGATAGTCCTAATATGTCTTAAATGTGTAAAGCTGTATATATGACTAATGAATGATACTCCTAATATGTCTTAAATGTGTAAAGATGTATATATGACTAATGAATGATAGTCCTAATATGTCTTAAATGAGTAAAGCTGTATATATGACTAATGAATAATAGTCCTAATATGTCTTAAATGTGTAAAGCTGTATATATGACTAATGAATGATACTCCAAATATGTCTTAAATGTGTAAAGCTGTATATATGACTAATGAATGATAGTCCTAATATGTCTTAAATGAGTAAAGTTGTATATATGACTAATGAATGATAGTCCTAATATGTCTTAAAAGTGTAAAGCTGTATATATGACTAATGAATGATACTCCTAATATGTCTTAAATGTGTAAAGCTGTATATATGACTAATGAATGATACTCCTAATATGTCTTAAATGTGTAAAGCTGTATATATGACTAATGAATGATACTTCTAATATGTCTTAAATGAGTAAAGCTGTATATATGACTAATGAATGATACTCCTAATATGTCTTAAATGAGTAAAGTTGTATATATGACTAATGAATGATAGTACTAATATGTCTTAAATGAGTAAAGCTGTATATATGACTAATGAATGATACTCCTAATATGTCTTAAATGAGTAAAGCTGTATATATGACTAATGAATGATACTCCTAATATGTCTTAAATGTGTAAAGCTGTATATATGACTAATGAATGATACTCCTAATATGTCTTAAATGAGTAAAGTTGTATATATGACTAATGAATGATAGTCCTAATATGTCTTAAATGAGTAAAGCTGTATATATGACTAATGAATGATAGTGCTAATATGTCTTAAATGTGTAAAGCTGTATATATGACTAATGAATGATACTCCTAATATGTCTTAAATGTGTAAAGCTGTATATATGACTAATGAATGATAGTCCTAATATGTCTTAAATGTGTAAAGCTGTATATATGACTAATGAATGATACTCCTAATATGTCTTAAATGTGTAAAGCTGTATATATGACTAATGAATGATAGTCCTAATAAATCTTAAATGTGTAAAGCTGTATATATGACTAATGAATGATAGTCCTAATATGTCTTAAATGAGTAAAGCTGTATATATGACAAATGAATGGTAGTCCTAATATGTCTTAAATGAGTAAAGCTGTATATATGACTAATGAATGATAGTCCTAATATGTCTTAAATGAGTAAAGTTGTATATATGACTAATGAATGATAGTCCTAATATGTCTTAAAAGTGTAAAGCTGTATATATGACTAATGAATGATACTCCTAATATGTCTTAAATGTGTAAAGCTGTATATATGACTAATGAATGATACTCCTAATATGTCTTAAATGTGTAAAGCTGTATATATGACTAATGAATGATACTCCTAATATGTCTTAAATGAGTAAAGCTGTATATATGACTAATGAATGATACTCCTAATATGTCTTAAATGAGTAAAGCTGTATATATGACTAATGAATAATAGTCCTAATATGTCTTAAATGTGTAAAGCTGTATATATGACTAATGAATGATACTCCAAATATGTCTTAAATGTGTAAAGCTGTATAAATGACTAATGAATGATAGTCCTAATATGTCCTAAATGAGTAAAGTTGTATATATGACTAATGAATGATAGTCCTAATATGTCTTAAAAGTGTAAAGCTGTATATATGACTAATGAATGATACTCCTAATATGTCTTAAATGTGTAAAGCTGTATATATGACTAATGAATGATACTCCTAATATGTCTTAAATGTGTAAAGCTGTATATATGACTAATGAATGATACTCCTAATATGACTTAAATGAGTAAAGCTGTATATATGACTAATGAATGATACTCCTAATATGTCTTAAATGAGTAAAGTTGTATATATGACTAATGAATGATAGTACTAATATGTCTTAAATGAGTAAAGCTGTATATATGACTAATGAATGATACTCCTAATATGTCTTAAATGTGTAAAGCTGTATATATGACTAATGAATGATAGTCCTAATATGTCTTAAATGTGTAAAGCTGTATATATGACTAATGAATGATACTCCTAATATGTCTTAAATGTGTAAAGCTGTATATATGACTAATGAATGATAGTCCTAATAAATCTTAAATGTGTAAAGCTGTATATATGACTAATGAATGATAGTACTAATATGTCTTAAATGAGTAAAGCTGTATATATGACTAATGAATGATACTCCTAATATGTCTTAAATGTGTAAAGCTGTATATATGACTAATGAATGATAGTCCTAATATGTCTTAAATGTGTAAAGCTGTATATATGACTAATGAATGATACTCCTAATATGTCTTAAATGAGTAAAGCTGTATATATGACAAATGAATGGTAGTCCTAATATGTCTTAAATGAGTAAAGCTGTATATATGACTAATGAATGATAGTCCTAATATGTCTTAAATGAGTAAAGTTGTATATATGACTAATGAATGATAGTCCTAATATGTCTTAAAAGTGTAAAGCTGTATATATGACTAATGAATGATACTCCTAATATGTCTTAAATGTGTAAAGCTGTATATATGACTAATGAATGATACTCCTAATATGTCTTAAATGTGTAAAGCTGTATATATGACTAATGAATGATACTCCTAATATGTCTTAAATGAGTAAAGCTGTATATATGACTAATGAATGATACTCCTAATATGTCTTAAATGAGTAAAGCTGTATATATGACTAATGAATAATAGTCCTAATATGTCTTAAATGTGTAAAGCTGTATATATGACTAATGAATGATACTCCAAATATGTCTTAAATGTGTAAAGCTGTATAAATGACTAATGAATGATAGTCCTAATATGTCCTAAATGAGTAAAGTTGTATATATGACTAATGAATGATAGTCCTAATATGTCTTAAAAGTGTAAAGCTGTATATATGACTAATGAATGATACTCCTAATATGTCTTAAATGTGTAAAGCTGTATATATGACTAATGAATGATACTCCTAATATGTCTTAAATGTGTAAAGCTGTATATATGACTAATGAATGATACTCCTAATATGACTTAAATGAGTAAAGCTGTATATATGACTAATGAATGATACTCCTAATATGTCTTAAATGAGTAAAGTTGTATATATGACTAATGAATGATAGTACTAATATGTCTTAAATGAGTAAAGCTGTATATATGACTAATGAATGATACTCCTAATATGTCTTAAATGAGTAAAGCTGTATATATGACTAATGAATGATACTCCTAATATGTCTTAAATGAGTAAAGCTGTATATATGACTAATGAATGATAATCCTAATATGTCTTAAATGAGTAAAGTTGTATATATGACTAATGAATGATAGTCCTAATATGTCTTAAATGAGTAAAGCTGTATATATGACTAATGAATGATAGTCCTAATATGTCTTAAATGTGTAAAGCTGTATATATGACTAATGAATGATACTCCTAATATGTCTTAAATGTGTAAAGCTGTATATATGACTAATGAATGATAGTCCTAATATGTCTTAAATGTGTAAAGCTGTATATATGACTAATGAATGATACTCCTAATATGTCTTAAATGTGTAAAGCTGTATATATGACTAATGAATGATAGTCCTAATAAATCTTAAATGTGTAAAGCTGTATATATGACTAATGAATGATAGTCCTAATATGTCTTAAATGAGTAAAGCTGTATATATGACAAATGAATGGTAGTCCTAATATGTCTTAAATGAGTAAAGCTGTATATATGACTAATGAATGATACTCCTAATATATCTTAAATGTGTAAAGCTGTATATATGACTAATGAATGATACTCCTAATATGTCTTAAATGTGTAAAGATGTATATATGACTAATGAATGATACTCCTAATATGTCTTAAATGTGTAAAGCTGTATATATGACTAATGAATGATACTCCTAATATGTCTTAAATGTGTAAAGCTGTATATATGACTAATGAATGATAGTCCTAATATGTCTTAAATGTGTAAAGCTGTATATATGACTAATGAATGATACTCCTAATATGTCTTAAATGTGTAAAGCTGTATATATGACTAATGAATGATAGTCCTAATATGTCTTAAATGTGTGAAGCTGTATATATGACAAATGAATAATAGTCCTAATATGTCTTAAATGTGTAAAGCTGTATATATGACTAATGAATGATACTCCTAATATGTCTTAAATGTGTAAAGCTGTATATATGACTAATGAATGATACTCCTAATATGTCTTAAATGTGTAAAGCTGTATATATGACTAATGAATGATAGTCCTAATATGTCTTAAATGTGTAAAGCTGTATATATGACTAATGAATGATACTCCTAATATGTCTTAAATGAGTAAAGCTGTATATATCACTAATGAATGATACTCCTAATATGTCTTAAATGTGTAAAGCAGTATATATGACTAATGAATGATACTCCTAATATGTCTTAAATGTGTAAAGATGTATATATGACTAGCGAATGATAGTCCTAATATGTCTTAAATGTGTAAAGATGTATATATGACTAATGAATGATAATCCTAATATGTCTTAAATGTGTAAAGCTGTATATATGACTAATGAATGATACTCCTAATATATCTTAAATGTGTAAAGCTGTATATATGACTAATGAATGATAGTCCTAATATGTCTTAAATGTGTAAAGCTGTATATATGACTAATGAATGATACTCCTAATATGTCTTAAATGTGTAAAGATGTATATATGACTAATGAATGATAGTCCTAATATGTCTTAAATGAGTAAAGCTGTATATATGACTAATGAATAATAGTCCTAATATGTCTTAAATGTGTAAAGCTGTATATATGACTAATGAATGATACTCCTAATATGTCTTAAATGTGTAAAGCTGTATATATGACTAATGAATGATAGTCCTAATATGTCTTAAATGAGTAAAGTTGTATATATGACTAATGAATGATAGTCCTAATATGTCTTAAAAGTGTAAAGCTGTATATATGACTAATGAATGATACTCCTAATATGTCTTAAATGTGTAAAGCTGTATATATGACTAATGAATGATACTCCTAATATGTCTTAAATGTGTAAAGCTGTATATATGACTAATGAATGATACTCCTAATATGTCTTAAATGAGTAAAGCTGTATATATGACTAATGAATGATACTCCTAATATGTCTTAAATGAGTAAAGTTGTATATATGACTAATGAATGATAGTACTAATATGTCTTAAATGAGTAAAGCTGTATATATGACAAATGAATGATACTCCTAATATGTCTTAAATGAGTAAAGCTGTATATATGACTAATGAATGATACTCCTAATATGTCTTAAATGAGTAAAGCTGTATATATGACTAATGAATGATACTCCTAATATGTCTTAAATGAGTAAAGTTGTATATATGACTAATGAATGATAGTCCTAATATGTCTTAAATGAGTAAAGCTGTATATATGACTAATGAATGATAGTCCTAATATGTCTTAAATGTGTAAAGCTGTATATATGACTAATCAATGATACTCCTAATATGTCTTAAATGTGTAAAGCTGTATATATGACTAATGAATGATAGTCCTAATATGTCTTAAATGTGTAAAGCTGTATATATGACTAATGAATGATACTCCTAATATGTCTTAAATGTGTAAAGCTGTATATATGACTAATGAATGATAGTCCTAATAAATCTTAAATGTGTAAAGCTGTATATATGACTAATGAATGATAGTCCTAATATGTCTTAAATGAGTAAAGCTGTATATATGACAAATGAATGGTAGTCCTAATATGTCTTAAATGAGTAAAGCTGTATATATGACTAATGAATGATACTCCTAATATGTCTTAAATGTGTAAAGATGTATATATGACTAATGAATGATACTCCTAATATGTCTTAAATGTGTAAAGCTGTATATATGACTAATGAATGATAGTCCTAATAAATCTTAAATGTGTAAAGATGTATATATGACTAATGACTAATGAATGATAGTCCTAATAAATCTTAAATGTGTGAAGCTGTATATATGACTAATGAATAATAGTCCTAATATGTCTTAAATGTGTAAAGCTGTATATATGACTAATGAATGATACTCCTAATATGTCTTAAATGTGTAAAGCTGTATATATGACTAATGAATGATACTCCTAATATGTCTTAAATGTGTAAAGCTGTATATATGACTAATGAATGATAGTCCTAATATGTCTTAAATGTGTAAAGCTGTATATATGACTAATGAATGATACTCCTAATATGTCTTAAATGAGTAAAGCTGTATATATCACTAATGAATGATACTCCTAATATGTCTTAAATGTGTAAAGCAGTATATATGACTAATGAATGATACTCCTAATATGTCTTAAATGTGTAAAGATGTATATATGACTAGCGAATGATAGTCCTAATATGTCTTAAATGTGTAAAGCTGTATATATGACTAATGAATGATAGTCCTAATAAATCTTAAATGTGTAAAGCTGTATATATGACTAATGAATTATAGTCCTAATATGTCTTAAATGTGTAAAGCTGTATATATGACTAATGAATGATAGTCCTAATATGTCTTAAATGTGTAAAGCTGTATATATGACTAATGAATGATAGTCCTAATAAATCTTAAATGTGTAAAGCTGTATATATGACTAATGAATGATACTCCTAATATGTCTTAAATGTGTAAAGCTGTATATATGACTAATGAATGATAGTCCTAATATGTCTTAAATGTGTAAAGCTGTATATATGACTAATGAATGATAGTCCTAATAAATCTTAAATGTGTAAAGCTGTATATATGACTAATGAATGATAGTCCTAATATGTCTTAATTGAGTAAAGCTGTATATATGACTACCGAATGATACTCCTAATATGTCTTAAATGTGTAAAGCTGTCTATATGACTAATGAATAATAGTCCTAATAAATCTTAAATGTGTAAAGCTGTATATATGACTAATGAATGATAGTCCTAATATGTCTTAAATGAGTAAAGCTGTATATATGACTAATGAATGATAGTCCTAATATGTCTTAAATGAGTAAAGCTGTATATATGACTAATGAATGATACTCCTAATATGTCTTAAATGTGTAAAGCTGTATATATGACTAATGAATGATACTCCTAATATGTCTTAAATGTGTAAAGCTGTATATATGACTAATGAATGATACTCCTAATATGTCTTAAATGTGTAAAGCTTTATATATGACTAATGAATGATAGTCCTAATAAATCTTAAATGTGTAAAGCTGTATATATGACTAATGAATGATACTCCTAATATGTCTTAAATGTGTAAAGCTGTATATATGACTAATGAATGATGGTCCTAATATGTCTTAAATGTGTAAAGCTGTATATATGACTAATGAATGATACTCCTAATATGTCTTAAATGTGTAAAGATGTATATATGACTAATGAATGATAGTCCTAATAAATCTTAAATGTGTAAAGTTGTATATATGACTAATGAATGATACTCCTAATATGTCTTAAATGTGTAAAGATGTATATATGACTAATGAATGATAGTCCTAATATGTCTTAAATGAGTAAAGCTGTATATATGACTAATGAATGATACTCCTAATATATCTTAAATGTGTAAAGCTGTATATATGACTAATGAATGATAGTCCTAATAAATCTTAAATGTGTAAAGCTGTATATATGACTAATGAATGATACTCCTAATATGTCTTAAATGTGTAAAGCTGTATATATGACTAATGAATGATACTCCTAATATGTCTTAAATGTGTAAAGCTGTATATATGACTAATGAATGATACTCCTAATATGTCTTAAATGTGTAAAGATATATATATGACTAATGAATGATAGTCCTAATATGTCTTAAATGTGTAAAGCTGTATATATGACTAATGAATGATAGTCCTAATAAATCTTAAATGTGTAAAGCTGTATATATGACTAATGAATGATAGTCCTAATATGTCTTAAATGTGTAAAGCTGTATATATGACTAATGAATGATAGTCCTAATAAATCTTAAATGTGTAAAGCTGTATATATGACTAATGAATGATAGTCCTAATATGTCTTAAATGTGTAAAGCTGTATATATGACTAATGAATGATAGTCCTAATAAATCTTAAATGTGTAAAGCTGTATATATGACTAATGAATGATAATCCTAATATGTCTTAAATGTGTAAAGCTGTATATATGACTAATGAATGATAGTCCTAATATGTCTTAAATGTGTAAAGCTGTATATATGACTAATGAATGATAGTCCTAATATGTCTTAAATGAGTAAAGCTGTATATATGACTAATGAATGATACTCCTAATATGTCTTAAATGTGTAAAGCTGTATATATGACTAATGAATGATAGTCCTAATATGTCTTAAATGAGTAAAGCTGTATATATGACTAATGAATGATACTCCTAATATGTCTTAAATGTGTAAAGCTGTATATATGACTAATGAATGATACTCCTAATATGTCTTAAATGTGTAAAGCTGTATATATGACTAATGAATGATAATCCTAATAAATGTTAAACGTGTAAAGCTGTATATATGACTAATGAATGATAATCCTAATATGTCTTAAATCTGTAAAGCTGTATATATGACTAATGAATGATAGTCCTAATATGTCTTAAATGTGTAAAGCTGTATATATGACTAATGAATGATAGTCCTAATATGTCTTAAATGAGTAAAGCTGTATATATGACTAATGAATGATAGTCCTAATATGTCTTAAATGAGTAAAGCTGTATATATGACTAATGAATGATAGTCCTAATAAATCTTAAATGTGTAAAGTTGTATATATGACTAATGAATGATACTCCTAATATGTCTTAAATGTGTAAAGCTGTATATATGACTAATGAATGATACTCCTAATATGTCTTAAATGTGTAAAGATGTATATATGACTAATGAATGATAGTCCTAATAAATCTTAAATGTGTAAAGATGTATATATGACTAGCGAATGATAGTCCTAATATGTCTTAAATGTGTAAAGATGTATATATGACTAATGAATGATAATCCTAATATGTCTTAAATGTGTAAAGCTGTATATATGACTAATGAATGATACTCCTAATATATCTTAAATGTGTAAAGCTGTATATATGACTAATGAATGATAGTCCTAATATGTCTTAAATGTGTAAAGCTGTATATATGACTAATGAATGATACTCCTAATATATCTTAAATGTGTAAAGATGTATATATGACTAATGAATGATAGTCCTAATATGTCTTAAATGAGTAAAGCTGTATATATGACTAATGAATAATAGTCCTAATATGTCTTAAATGTGTAAAGCTGTATATATGACTAATGAATGATACTCCTAATATGTCTTAAATGTGTAAAGCTGTATATATGACTAATGAATGATAGTCCTAATATGTCTTAAATGAGTAAAGTTGTATATATGACTAATGAATGATAGTCCTAATATGTCTTAAAAGTGTAAAGCTGTATATATGACTAATGAATGATACTCCTAATATGTCTTAAATGTGTAAAGCTGTATATATGACTAATGAATGATACTCCTAATATGTCTTAAATGTGTAAAGCTGTATATATGACTAATGAATGATACTCCTAATATGTCTTAAATGAGTAAAGCTGTATATATGACTAATGAATGATACTCCTAATATGTCTTAAATGAGTAAAGTTGTATATATGACTAATGAATGATAGTACTAATATGTCTTAAATGAGTAAAGCTGTATATATGACAAATGAATGATACTCCTAATATGTCTTAAATGAGTAAAGCTGTATATATGACTAATGAATGATACTCCTAATATGTCTTAAATGAGTAAAGCTGTATATATGACTAATGAATGATACTCCTAATATGTCTTAAATGAGTAAAGTTGTATATATGACTAATGAATGATAGTCCTAATATGTCTTAAATGAGTAAAGCTGTATATATGACTAATGAATGATAGTCCTAATATGTCTTAAATGTGTAAAGCTGTATATATGACTAATGAATGATACTCCTAATATGTCTTAAATGTGTAAAGCTGTATATATGACTAATGAATGATAGTCTTAATATGTCTTAAATGTGTAAAGCTGTATATATGACTAATGAATGATACTCCTAATATGTCTTAAATGTGTAAAGCTGTATATATGACTAATGAATGATAGTCCTAATAAATCTTAAATGTGTAAAGCTGTATATATGACTAATGAATGATAGTCCTAATATGTCTTAAATGAGTAAAGCTGTATATATGACAAATGAATGGTAGTCCTAATATGTCTTAAATGAGTAAAGCTGTATATATGACTAATGAATGATACTCCTAATATGTCTTAAATGTGTAAAGATGTATATATGACTAATGAATGATACTCCTAATATGTCTTAAATGTGTAAAGCTGTATATATGACTAATGAATGATACTCCTAATATGTCTTAAATGTGTAAAGCTGTATATATGACTAATGAATGATAGTCCTAATATGTCTTAAATGTGTAAAGCTGTATATATGACTAATGAATGATACTCCTAATATGTCTTAAATGAGTAAAGCTGTATATATCACTAATGAATGATACTCCTAATATGTCTTAAATGTGTAAAGCAGTATATATGACTAATGAATGATACTCCTAATATGTCTTAAATGTGTAAAGATGTATATATGACTAGCGAATGATAGTCCTAATATGTCTTAAATGTGTAAAGCTGTATATATGACTAATGAATGATAGTCCTAATAAATCTTAAATGTGTAAAGCTGTATATATGACTAATGAATGATAGTCCTAATATGTCTTAAATGTGTAAAGCTGTATATATGACTAATGAATGATAGTCCTAATATGTCTTAAATGTGTAAAGCTGTATATATGACTAATGAATGATAGTCCTAATAAATCTTAAATGTGTAAAGCTGTATATATGACTAATGAATGATACTCCTAATATGTCTTAAATGTGTAAAGCTGTATATATGACTAATGAATGATAGTCCTAATATGTCTTAAATGTGTAAAGCTGTATATATGACTAATGAATGATAGTCCTAATAAATCTTAAATGTGTAAAGCTGTATATATGACTAATGAATGATAGTCCTAATATGTCTTAATTGAGTAAAGCTGTATATATGACTACCGAATGATACTCCTAATATGTCTTAAATGTGTAAAGCTGTCTATATGACTAATGAATAATAGTCCTAATAAATCTTAAATGTGTAAAGCTGTATATATGACTAATGAATGATAGTCCTAATATGTCTTAAATGAGTAAAGCTGTATATATGACTAATGAATGATAGTCCTAATATGTCTTAAATGAGTAAAGCTGTATATATGACTAATGAATGATACTCCTAATATGTCTTAAATGTGTAAAGCTGTATATATGACTAATGAATGATACTCCTAATATGTCTTAAATGTGTAAAGCTGTATATATGACTAATGAATGATACTCCTAATATGTCTTAAATGTGTAAAGCTTTATATATGACTAATGAATGATAGTCCTAATAAATCTTAAATGTGTAAAGCTGTATATATGACTAATGAATGATACTCCTAATATGTCTTAAATGTGTAAAGATGTATATATGACTAATGAATGATAGTCCTAATAAATCTTAAATGTGTAAAGTTGTATATATGACTAATGAATGATACTCCTAATATGTCTTAAATGTGTAAAGATGTATATATGACTAATGAATGATAGTCCTAATAAATCTTAAATGTGTAAAGCTGTATATATGACTAATGAATGATAGTCCTAATATGTCTTAATTGAGTAAAGCTGTATATATGACTACCGAATGATACTCCTAATATGTCTTAAATGTGTAAAGCTGTCTATATGACTAATGAATAATAGTCCTAATAAATCTTAAATGTGTAAAGCTGTATATATGACTAATGAATGATAGTCCTAATATGTCTTAAATGAGTAAAGCTGTATATATGACTAATGAATGATAGTCCTAATATGTCTTAAATGAGTAAAGCTGTATATATGACTAATGAATGATACTCCTAATATGTCTTAAATGTGTAAAGCTGTATATATGACTAATGAATGATACTCCTAATATGTCTTAAATGTGTAAAGCTGTATATATGACTAATGAATGATACTCCTAATATGTCTTAAATGTGTAAAGCTTTATATATGACTAATGAATGATAGTCCTAATAAATCTTAAATGTGTAAAGCTGTATATATGACTAATGAATGATACTCCTAATATGTCTTAATTGAGTAAAGCTGTATATATGACTACCGAATGATACTCCTAATATGTCTTAAATGTGTAAAGTTGTATATATGACTAATGAATGATACTCCTAATATGTCTTAAATGTGTAAAGATGTATATATGACTAATGAATGATAGTCCTAATATGTCTTAAATGAGTAAAGCTGTATATATGACTAATGAATGATACTCCTAATATATCTTAAATGTGTAACGCTGTATATATGACTAATGAATGATAGTCCTAATAAATCTTAAATGTGTAAAGCTGTATATATGACTAATGAATGATACTCCTAATATGTCTTAAATGTGTAAAGCTGTATATATGACTAATGAATGATACTCCTAATATGTCTTAAATGTGTAAAGCTGTATATATGACTAATGAATGATAGTCCTAATATGTCTTAAATGTGTAAAGCTGTATATATGACTAATGAATGATACTCCTAATATGTCTTAAATGTGTAAAGATATATATATGACTAATGAATGATAGTCCTAATATGTCTTAAATGTGTAAAGCTGTATATATGACTAATGAATGATAGTCCTAATAAATCTTAAATGTGTAAAGCTGTATATATGACTAATGAATGATAGTCCTAATATGTCTTAAATGTGTAAAGCTGTATATATGACTAATGAATGATAGTCCTAATAAATCTTAAATGTGTAAAGCTGTATATATGACTAATGAATGATAGTCCTAATATGTCTTAAATGTGTAAAGCTGTATATATGACTAATGAATGATAGTCCTAATAAATCTTAAATGTGTAAAGCTGTATATATGACTAATGAATGATAATCCTAATATGTCTTAAATGTGTAAAGCTGTATATATGACTAATGAATGATAGTCCTAATATGTCTTAAATGTGTAAAGCTGTATATATGACTAATGAATGATAGTCCTAATATGTCTTAAATGAGTAAAGCTGTATATATGACTAATGAATGATACTCCTAATATGTCTTAAATGTGTAAAGCTGTATATATGACTAATGAATGATAGTCCTAATATGTCTTAAATGAGTAAAGCTGTATATATGACTAATGAATGATACTCCTAATATGTCTTAAATGTGTAAAGCTGTATATATGACTAATGAATGATACTCCTAATATGTCTTAAATGTGTAAAGCTGTATATATGACTAATGAATGATAATCCTAATAAATGTTAAACGTGTAAAGCTGTATATATGACTAATGAATGATAATCCTAATATGTCTTAAATCTGTAAAGCTGTATATATGACTAATGAATGATAGTCCTAATAAATCTTAAATGTGTAAAGCTGTATATATGACTAATGAATGATAGTCCTAATATGTCTTAATTGAGTAAAGCTGTATATATGACTACCGAATGATACTCCTAATATGTCTTAAATGTGTAAAGCTGTCTATATGACTAATGAATAATAGTCCTAATAAATCTTAAATGTGTAAAGCTGTATATATGACTAATGAATGATAGTCCTAATATGTCTTAAATGAGTAAAGCTGTATATATGACTAATGAATGATAGTCCTAATATGTCTTAAATGAGTAAAGCTGTATATATGACTAATGAATGATACTCCTAATATGTCTTAAATGTGTAAAGCTGTATATATGACTAATGAATGATACTCCTAATATGTCTTAAATGTGTAAAGCTGTATATATGACTAATGAATGATACTCCTAATATGTCTTAAATGTGTAAAGCTTTATATATGACTAATGAATGATAGTCCTAATAAATCTTAAATGTGTAAAGCTGTATATATGACTAATGAATGATACTCCTAATATGTCTTAAATGTGTAAAGATGTATATATGACTAATGAATGATAGTCCTAATAAATCTTAAATGTGTAAAGTTGTATATATGACTAATGAATGATACTCCTAATATGTCTTAAATGTGTAAAGATGTATATATGACTAATGAATGATTGTCCTAATATGTCTTAAATGAGTAAAGCTGTATATATGACTAATGAATGATACTCCTAATATATCTTAAATGTGTAACGCTGTATATATGACTAATGAATGATAGTCCTAATAAATCTTAAATGTGTAAAGCTGTATATATGACTAATGAATGATACTCCTAATATGTCTTAAATGTGTAAAGCTGTATATATGACTAATGAATGATACTCCTAATATGTCTTAAATGTGTAAAGCTGTATATATGACTAATGAATGATAGTCCTAATATGTCTTAAATGTGTAAAGCTGTATATATGACTAATGAATGATACTCCTAATATGTCTTAAATGTGTAAAGATATATATATGACTAATGAATGATAGTCCTAATATGTCTTAAATGTGTAAAGCTGTATATATGACTAATGAATGATAGTCCTAATAAATCTTAAATGTGTAAAGCTGTATATATGACTAATGAATGATAGTCCTAATATGTCTTAAATGTGTAAAGCTGTATATATGACTAATGAATGATAGTCCTAATAAATCTTAAATGTGTAAAGCTGTATATATGACTAATGAATGATAGTCCTAATATGTCTTAAATGTGTAAAGCTGTATATATGACTAATGAATGATAGTCCTAATAAATCTTAAATGTGTAAAGCTGTATATATGACTAATGAATGATAATCCTAATATGTCTTAAATGTGTAAAGCTGTATATATGACTAATGAATGATAGTCCTAATATGTCTTAAATGTGTAAAGCTGTATATATGACTAATGAATGATAGTCCTAATATGTCTTAAATGAGTAAAGCTGTATATATGACTAATGAATGATACTCCTAATATGTCTTAAATGTGTAAAGCTGTATATATGACTAATGAATGATAGTCCTAATATGTCTTAAATGAGTAAAGCTGTATATATGACTAATGAATGATACTCCTAATATGTCTTAAATGTGTAAAGCTGTATATATGACTAATGAATGATACTCCTAATATGTCTTAAATGTGTAAAGCTGTATATATGCCTAATGAATGATAATCCTAATAAATGTTAAACGTGTAAAGCTGTATATATGACTAATGAATGATAATCCTAATATGTCTTAAATCTGTAAAGCTGTATATATGACTAATGAATGATAGTCCTAATATGTCTTAAATGTGTAAAGCTGTATATATGACTAATGAATGATAGTCCTAATATGTCTTAAATGAGTAAAGCTGTATATATGACTAATGAATGATAGTCCTAATATGTCTTAAATGAGTAAAGCTGTATATATGACTAATGAATGATAGTCCTAATAAATCTTAAATGTGTAAAGTTGTATATATGACTAATGAATGATACTCCTAATATGTCTTAAATGTGTAAAGCTGTATATATGACTAATGAATGATACTCCTAATATGTCTTAAATGTGTAAAGATGTATATATGACTAATGAATGATAGTCCTAATAAATCTTAAATGTGTAAAGTTGTATATATGACTAATGAATGATACTCCTAATATGTCTTAAATGTGTAAAGATGTATATATGACTAATGAATGATTGTCCTAATATGTCTTAAATGAGTAAAGCTGTATATATGACTAATGAATGATACTCCTAATATATCTTAAATGTGTAACGCTGTATATATGACTAATGAATGATAGTCCTAATAAATCTTAAATGTGTAAAGCTGTATATATGACTAATGAATGATACTCCTAATATGTCTTAAATGTGTAAAGCTGTATATATGACTAATGAATGATACTCCTAATATGTCTTAAATGTGTAAAGCTGTATATATGACTAATGAATGATAGTCCTAATATGTCTTAAATGTGTAAAGCTGTATATATGACTAATGAATGATACTCCTAATATGTCTTAAATGTGTAAAGATATATATATGACTAATGAATGATAGTCCTAATATGTCTTAAATGTGTAAAGCTGTATATATGACTAATGAATGATAGTCCTAATAAATCTTAAATGTGTAAAGCTGTATATATGACTAATGAATGATAGTCCTAATATGTCTTAAATGTGTAAAGCTGTATATATGACTAATGAATGATAGTCCTAATAAATCTTAAATGTGTAAAGCTGTATATATGACTAATGAATGATAGTCCTAATATGTCTTAAATGTGTAAAGCTGTATATATGACTAATGAATGATAGTCCTAATAAATCTTAAATGTGTAAAGCTGTATATATGACTAATGAATGATAATCCTAATATGTCTTAAATGTGTAAAGCTGTATATATGACTAATGAATGATAGTCCTAATATGTCTTAAATGTGTAAAGCTGTATATATGACTAATGAATGATAGTCCTAATATGTCTTAAATGAGTAAAGCTGTATATATGACTAATGAATGATACTCCTAATATGTCTTAAATGTGTAAAGCTGTATATATGACTAATGAATGATAGTCCTAATATGTCTTAAATGAGTAAAGCTGTATATATGACTAATGAATGATACTCCTAATATGTCTTAAATGTGTAAAGCTGTATATATGACTAATGAATGATACTCCTAATATGTCTTAAATGTGTAAAGCTGTATATATGCCTAATGAATGATAATCCTAATAAATGTTAAACGTGTAAAGCTGTATATATGACTAATGAATGATAATCCTAATATGTCTTAAATCTGTAAAGCTGTATATATGACTAATGAATGATAGTCCTAATATGTCTTAAATGTGTAAAGCTGTATATATGACTAATGAATGATAGTCCTAATATGTCTTAAATGAGTAAAGCTGTATATATGACTAATGAATGATAGTCCTAATATGTCTTAAATGAGTAAAGCTGTATATATGACTAATGAATGATAGTCCTAATAAATCTTAAATGTGTAAAGTTGTATATATGACTAATGAATGATACTCCTAATATGTCTTAAATGTGTAAAGCTGTATATATGACTAATGAATGATACTCCTAATATGTCTTAAATGTGTAAAGATGTATATATGACTAATGAATGATAGTCCTAATAAATCTTAAATGTGTAAAGTTGTATATATGACTAATGAATGATACTCCTAATATGTCTTAAATGTGTAAAGATGTATATATGACTAATGAATGATAGTCCTAATATGTCTTAAAAGAGTAAAGCTGTATATATGACTAATGAATGATACTCCTAATATATCTTAAATGTGTAAAGCTGTATATATGACTAATGAATGATAGTCCTAATAAATCTTAAATGTGTAAAGCTGTATATATGACTAATGAATGATACTCCTAATATGTCTTAAATGTGTAAAGCTGTATATATGACTAATGAATGATACTCCTAATATGTCTTAAATGTGTAAAGCTGTATATATGACTAATGAATGATAGTCCTAATATGTCTTAAATGTGTAAAGCTGTATATATGACTAATGAATGATACTCCTAATATGTCTTAAATGTGTAAAGATATATATATGACTAATGAATGATAGTCCTAATATGTCTTAAATGTGTAAAGCTGTATATATGACTAATGAATGATAGTCCTAATAAATCTTAAATGTGTAAAGCTGTATATATGACTAATGAATGATAGTCCTAATATGTCTTAAATGTGTAAAGCTGTATATATGACTAATGAATGATAGTCCTAATAAATCTTAAATGTGTAAAGCTGTATATATGACTAATGAATGATAGTCCTAATATGTCTTAAATGTGTAAAGCTGTATATATGACTAATGAATGATAGTCCTAATAAATCTTAAATGTGTAAAGCTGTATATATGACTAATGAATGATAATCCTAATATGTCTTAAATGTGTAAAGCTGTATATATGACTAATGAATGATAGTCCTAATATGTCTTAAATGTGTAAAGCTGTATATATGACTAATGAATGATAGTCCTAATATGTCTTAAATGAGTAAAGCTGTATATATGACTAATGAATGATACTCCTAATATGTCTTAAATGTGTAAAGCTGTATATATGACTAATGAATGATAGTCCTAATATGTCTTAAATGAGTAAAGCTGTATATATGACTAATGAATGATACTCCTAATATGTCTTAAATGTGTAAAGCTGTATATATGACTAATGAATGATACTCCTAATATGTCTTAAATGTGTAAAGCTGTATATATGACTAATGAATGATAATCCTAATAAATGTTAAACGTGTAAAGCTGTATATATGACTAATGAATGATAATCCTAATATGTCTTAAATCTGTAAAGCTGTATATATGACTAATGAATGATAGTCCTAATATATCTTAAATGTGTAAAGCTGTATATATGACTTATGAATGATTGTCCTAATATGTCTTAAATGTGTAAAGCTGTATATATGACTAATGAATGATACTCCTAATATGTCTTAAATGTGTAAAGATGTATATATGACTAATGAATGATAATCCTAATATGTCTTAAATGTGTAAAGCTGTATATATGACTAATGAATGATACTCCTAATATATCTTAAATGTGTAAAGCTGTATATATGACTAATGAATGATAGTCCTAATATGTCTTAAATGTGTAAAGCTGTATATATGACTAATGAATGATACTCCTGATATGTCTTAAATGTGTAAAGATGTATATATGACTAATGAATGATAGTCCTATTATGTCTTAAATGAGTAAAGCTGTATATATGACTAATGAATAATAGTCCTAATATGTCTTAAATGTGTAAAGCTGTATATATGACTAATGAATGATACTCCTAATATGTCTTAAATGTGTAAAGCTGTATATATGACTAATGAATGATACTCCTAATATGTCTTAAATGTGTAAAGCTGTATATATGACTAATGAATGATAGTCCTAATATGTCTTAAATGAGTAAAGTTGTATATATGACTAATGAATGATAGTCCTAATATGTCTTAAAAGTGTAAAGCTGTATATATGACTAATGAATGATACTCCTAATATGTCTTAAATGTGTAAAGCTGTATATATGACTAATGAATGATAGTCCTAATATGTCTTAAATGTGTAAAGCTGTATATATGACTAATGAATGATACTCCTAATATGTCTTAAATGTGTAAAGCTGTATATATGACTAATGAATGATAGTCCTAATAAATCTTAAATGTGTAAAGCTGTATATATGACTAATGAATGATAGTCCTAATATGTCTTAAATGAGTAAAGCTGTATAAATGACTAATGAATGGTAGTCCTAATATGTCTTAAATGAGTAAAGCTGTATATATGACTAATGAATGATACTCCTAATATATCTTAAATGTGTAAAGCTGTATATATGACTAATGAATGATACTCCTAATATGTCTTAAATGTGTAAAGATGTATATATGACTAATGAATGATACTCCTAATATGTCTTAAATGTGTAAAGCTGTATATATGACTAATGAATGATACTCCTAATATGTCTTAAATGTGTAAAGCTGTATATATGACTAATGAATGATAGTCCTAATAAATCTTAAATGTGTAAAGATGTATATATGACTAATGAATAATGAATGATAGTCCTAATAAATCTTAAATGTGTGAAGCTGTATATATGACTAATGAATAATAGTCCTAATATGTCTTAAATGTGTAAAGCTGTATATATGACTAATGAATGATACTCCTAATATGTCTTAAATGTGTAAAGCTGTATATATGACTAATGAATGATACTCCTAATATGTCTTAAATGTGTAAAGCTGTATATATGACTAATGAATGATAGTCCTAATATGTCTTAAATGTGTAAAGCTGTATATATGACTAATGAATGATACTCCTAATATGTCTTAAATGAGTAAAGCTGTATATATCACTAATGAATGATACTCCTAATATGTCTTAAATGTGTAAAGCTGTATATATGACTAATGAATGATACTCCTAATATGTCTTAAATGTGTAAAGATGTATATATGACTAGCGAATGATAGTCCTAATATGTCTTAAATGTGTAAAGCTGTATATATGACTAATGAATGATACTCCTAATATGTCTTAAATGTGTAAAGCTGTATATATGACTAATGAATGATAGTCCTAATAAATCTTAAATGTATAAAGCTGTATATATGACTAATGAATGATAGTCCTAATATGTCTTAATTGAGTAAAGCTGTATATATGACTACCGAATGATACTCCTAATATCTCTTAAATGTGTAAAGCTGTATATATGACTAATGAATGATACTCCTAATATGTCTTAAATGTGTAAAGCTGTATATATGACTAATGAATGATAGTCCTAATAAATCTTAAATGTGTAAAGCTGTATATATGACTAATGAATGATACTCCTAATATGTCTTAAATGTGTAAAGCTTTATATATGACTAATGAATGATAGTCCTAATATGTCTTAAATGTGTAAAGCTGTATATATGACTAATGAATGATACTCCTAATATGTCTTAAATGTGTAAAGATGTATATATGACTAATGAATGATAGTCCTAATAAATCTTAAATGTTGAAAGTTGTATATATGACTAATGAATGATACTCCTAATATGTCTTAAATGTGTAAAGATGTATATATGACTAATGAATGATAGTCCTAATATGTCTTAAATGAGTAAAGCTGTATATATGACTAATGAATGATACTCCTAATATATCTTAAATGTGTAAAGCTGTATATATGACTAATGAATGATAGTCCTAATAAATCTTAAATGTGTAAAGCTGTATATATGACTAATGAATGATACTCCTAATATGTCTTAAATGTGTAAAGCTGTATATATGACTAATGAATGATACTCCTAATATGTCTTAAATGTGTAAAGCTGTATATATGACTAATGAATGATAGTCCTAATATGTCTTAAATGTGTAAAGCTGTATATATGACTAATGAATGATTCTCCTAATATGTCTTAAATGTGTAAAGATATATATATGACTAATGAATGATAGTCCTAATATGTCTTAAATGTGTAAAGCTGTATATATGACTAATGAATGATAGTCCTAATAAATCTTAAATGTGTAAAGCTGTATATATGACTAATGAATGATAGTCCTAATATGTCTTAAATGTGTAAAGCTGTATATATGACTAATGAATGATAGTCCTACTATAACATCGGAATATCTCTAGCTGGAATAACTTTGATAATGAATCTGCTCTATCACGGAATACGAGAGTTTAAAAATTAACAACAACAATAACAACAACAAGAATATCAACAACAACAACGACAACACCGTCGATGACAACAACGTCAATAACAACAATAACAAAAACAACGATAACAATAACAACGATAACAACAACAATAATCTAAACTGGAAAAACGAAATAACAATGTTCTCTATTTTTATCCCAATGAACATGTGGTAACAAAAATAGCAAAAACAACAACAACAACGTCGTCAAAAGTAGACACAAAAGCAACAAGAACAACAACTACACCTACAGCAAGTATAACCTTCAATAATTACAACAGCTGCAAAGACTATGACACCACCAACGACAACAACAACTACACCAACAACGACAGCAACAACTACAACTACACCAACAACAACACCAACAGCAGCAACAATAGCAACCACAACAACTACAACAACAACTACAACAACAACTACACCAACAAGTGCTACAGAAACACCAACAATAACAACACAAATAACACTAGTAACAACATCAATACATACTAACAATAACAGCATGTGATCACTCAGCTATAAATAGTAGCACAATATTTCTCAGACACGCCTCATCACATACAAATAAAAGAAGGCACAGTAGGTTATGTAGTTATAGATACATTACGTATTAACAATAATAATTGTTTCTACTGTTTGGCACAAGGCCAGCAGTGTATTACCGGTTCTTTATTTTATCGACCACGGAAGAATGAAAGTTAACCTTGGCGGAATTTGAACTCAGAACGTGAAGAGCCGTAACTATATGCCAGAAAGTATGTTCGACGCTCTACCGATGCTACGGGAGGATCATGTCTGGAACGCCGTTTGTTCATGGTATGACTATGTACTAAGCAACAAGAGCAGCCACAACGTTTTTTTTTCTTTCCTAGTGTTTTTTTCATAGTCGGCATGTCCATTCCAGCATATTGACGTGGTCAATATATTGATCTTTATAGATTCGTAATTCCGTCTCAAATGGAGACATGTCACCACTGAGTCTCGAAGACCACAATGAATGGACTGGGTGTAGAAATTGAACTCAGAAAGTAAAGATCCGGAAGAGATACCGTAAGGCATTTCGTCCGGCTCTCTAGAACTTCCACTAGCGTACCGCCCTGGACTGACACTTTATTTATCGACACTAAAAGAATGATTTTTAATTTAAACACAAGGCCTGCAATTTGAGGGAAGGTAAAGTCGGTTGATTATAATGACATCAATACTTGACAATACTGGTATTTTATTTTATCGACCCTGAAAGAATGAAAAGGCGAACTTGATCCTGACAGAATCTGTAATCTTAGCGCAGACAGCAGGAACAAACTTTCTAGCATCTCTACTAATAAACAAAATAGAATATTAGGGTGTCTCACCTTCTTTTCATAGTTTCGTTTACATGAGATGAATAGTAGCGATGTTAAGATATGTAACTATGACATAAACCTGTATTATTATGACAACCATATCTCAGCAACTGGGAGCCGACACACAACAGCTTTAATAACATTGACAAACACGGCAAAATAAGATAAGAATACAAAACAAACATTTGGAGGATATTGTTTAATGTGTGTGTGTGTGTGTGTGTGTGTGTGTGTGTGTGTGAACATTGCAAAACACTGAAAATCTGTTCGTAGTTCACCAATCTCAATCTCTCTCTCTCTCTCTCTCTCTCTCTCTCTCTCTCTCTCTCTCTCTCTCTCTCTCACACACACACACACACACACACAACAGAAACACAAACCCTCCATCAATTTTACTTTTGAAAATCATAAGAACTGTGAAACCGGTAAAGTAAATAAACAAATATTCTTAAAAGACTCTAGTTGCATTTTTAATTTCATTTCCTTATGTGTGTATATATATATATAATAAGTTCACAGGACTAGCATGGGTTTCACTGCTAGTACCGGTTGCATCTTAGCGTAGTCAATAGGCAATGTTATGTAAAATTCCAGAGTAGAGACATAGTTATTTGGTTCAATACAACACACGTAAATGATACCTTCAATCTATACCCGTACTTCGGCCACACTTAATGAAGCCATAGAATGCACACCATCCACTGCTTGCATTTATTATATATATATGTGTGTGCGTGTGTATGTACGTATATATATATATATATATATATATATATATATATATATATATATATATATATATATATGTGTGTGTGTATGTGTGTGTGTGTGTGTGTGTGTGTGTGTGTGTGTGTGTGTGTGTGTGTGTTGGTGAATAAAGGTAGATGGTGATATGTTCGCAAACTACTGATTCTTACTAGACAAAGCCAGTCACGTGATCAAAATGTTACAAGGTCGAAAATGGCTAAATTTGTTGCAAAGTAAGCCAGTTTTAATCACAGGTAGCTATGTATTTATGCCGGTTTTCCCGAGCTTCTCCGGTACATGGAAACTAATCAGAAGTAATATCTTCTGTTGGCGACAGTTAGACAATAAATCTGACCTCCGACTGAGGGATGTTGCTGGCTGTTTAAATACACACAACTTCTCAGTAAAATAAAAACTGCAGTTTCGTGCTCTTTTGAAATACGGAGTAGCTTTATCCAAATATACTCTACGTTATTGGACGATTTTTAGATCCTTGGTCCCTTAGTTTCAAAATGAATTGGGAAGAGGTGTAGTATTTACCTTATTATTTGACAAGAAAGGGTTAAAGTGCTCACAATAACGGCCCTGAAATGTCTTTGCATGACTTTACTGTACTTACTTTCGATGGCGTTCAGGGATGTTATAGATGTTCATTATACAAGAGCCGAGCAGACAGTTATAAATTGACTGTAGGGGCGGATATATTTGTGAAGGCACGTCACTTAGAGGTTAGGGTGTTGGACAAATGATCGTAAAGTCGTGAGTTCGATTCCTGGATAAGACGCTAAGTTGTGTTCTTGAGCAAGAGACTTTATTTCAGGTAGTGTTTTCTAGATAGTACTGCTGCTTCTGTCGTTAAACATCCACGAAACCTCGCAGGACGCTAAGTAAAACCTAAATACCTAAATACGTGCAAGCTGCAGATTTCATTTTTGTTTTTCTTCTCTATTTTTATTTTAACATTCACAAATGAAGCCAGTTTAAGGGAGCACAATTTTGTGTTTTCTTTGTTAAATAACAAAATAATTCATTCTCAAACAAATTTACAAAAGCTATTGCCAATTTGAAGAGTTTGTACACTAATAATGGTCAAGAGCTACGCGTTTGTCATGGGTAAAGAAACGACATGTTTACCAATAGATTCTGTGAGTGTTTTGAGAAAACAAAATTTCAAATTTTCAAGGCCCTAGGGACAGCATTAGATGATTTGGCGATCTCTCTCTATAATTCTTAGACTTTCTTTTTAGATAGATACATAGATATAACGTTGCGCCCTTATAATATCTGTCTGTATGTCTGGCTGTCTGCATTACGACATTATGACGCTGTGTGTGTGTATATATATGTATATATAGTGTGTGTGTATATATAGTGTGTAACGTTTTTCGAAATATTTACTTCTGCGTTCACAGATTGATTTTTTAGTTTCAGAAGATCCCGTTAAGGGTGAAAGCAGCGATTCTTTGCTTAAACTTTAATCTGTTATTTTAATATATATATATATATATATATATATATATATATATTCGTGTACAGATATTTTTGCATACACAATAACAAAATATATAACAAACGTATTTATTTCACGAGGCTTGATAAGGATAAATATATATCAAATATATAAGAACCCTAGAGCAAATCCCGAACAACGCCGGGCCATTCTGTTAGTGGTTACAATAAAATTTGGTAGTTATTAGAAGGTAGTCGTAACAGTACATATACACAAAATAACAAAGATAACACTATGTCTATATGGTTGTATGTCTGTGTATATGAATGTGAGTATGCATGTGTATGCATGCGCGTATGTGTGTATGTATGTGTGTGTAAGTAAATAAGTATGCATGTATATATGTGTGTATGTATGTGTGTCAGGTCGCTCTCGAGTGCCTCAGGTAACATGTAACCCACTACAACCTGTCTCATGCTCGGATCGTCGACGACTATACCGGCAACCTCACCAAGCTTGTAATATTTGGACACTCGCCAGGATGAAATACAAGACCCGGCGGATGGCGGAGGAACTCGGCAGAGCCAACGTCCATCCAAATACTACTTTTTTTTTTTTTACCTGGGACTAAAAGCCCCCCAGTTGTTGTCACAGCACCTTTCTAAGGGAGTGAAACTCTGAAAAAAACCTGCGGCTTCGGAAGCATCCGGTGATGTTGACGAGTTCTCCTTTTCGGGTAGTGTTTTCCATGCTCAGAGACTGGGATCGGTCGAGTGCAAGGCCTTTCCCCACTTAAAAAACCTTCAAAGCACAGACATTGCTTGTTCAGGATATGTTACAGGCTCGTGTGGCTGGCCGTAGCCTTAAAGTGTACCATTTTCTGTAATCTGACAAGCGATTTCTTAGCAGAGTTTGCAGCCATGATGTATGTGTGTATGTATGTGTGCGTAAGTAAATATGTATGTATGTATGTATGTATGTATGTATGTATGTATGGAGAGTTAAAGGAAAACGACCTCCACATAAACCAAAAAAGAGGTATAAGGATTCGTTGAAAGCCTCCTTGAAAGACGCTAACATCTCTGCTGATACATGGGAAAGCGTGGCTGCTGATCGTAATAAATGGAGAAACACTGTACATGAGGTGAAAGCTGCTTTTGAAGCATCTCGAATCGCATACGAGAAAGTAAAGCGGGATGTGAGGAAGGGCATTACTGTTGCATTTCCAGACGGCGAAGGTCCTCCTATGGCGCTGATATGCAGCGTCTGTGCGAGACTCTGCCTCAGGAAAGCTGGACTCGAAAGTCATCTTCGCAGTTATAAAGTGAGACAAGTGATTGACTACCATGCTGCTGTTGGAGATGCTACTCATCATGCCTGTCAAGCATGTGGTAGAGATCAGCAGGAGGGCTCAAACGACATGCAAAACTACATGAACTCCAACCACAGCCGGCTATTGCCAACTCTGTGCAAGACATTTTAGATCATTGGCTGGGCTAAAGAGCCACATTCGATCGCAGCACCGTTAATTATTAATACATGTGCTTTTTTGTTGTTTTTTTCGTACAATGGCCATACTTGATAATGGGGGGAGGGGGCAGCCATCATGTATGTAAGTATGAATGTGTGTGTGTAAGTATGAATGTGTGTATGTATGTATAAATGTATGTGTGTGTGTGTGTATGTGTGTGTGTGCACGCGCGCGTGTGTGTGCATTCATGGCAGTGATTTCGCTCTGGGTGTATTTCTTCCCAGTGTAGCTTCATTCGGTTCATATAGCCAATGGAGGGATTGTTTTTTGCCATTTTATAACAATTAAATAAATCATTATTAAGTTCGCAAATCCAAGAGAAATACGATTTATAATTTCGGTTTCTTCTGTAGCTACAACTGAATAAATTTTGTTTACCGTTCTCGTTTTTCTTCGGTATTCCACTGATTGTTGTTGATGTTGTGTTCAGCCATGCTGTTTGTAACAAATCCTTATAAATGAATTATGTATTTAGTCGGATATCTCTACGAGTTCGAATAAAAGGTGTCTTCAGTGGATATAGTTAGAAGAATATCCAGTTATTCAACATGAATGGTAGTTGTGACATTACTGTCGGAGATAGTATTCATCTTAAATTTAATGAATAGTCTCCATCACCAAAATATGCGACTTATCGCGTTGACTGACTGACCATGTATGTATGTATGTATTTATTATGTGTGTATGTATGCATGTGCGTTCTTCTGGTTTTATAATTCCACAAATTTTTTTCCAACAGAGAGAGTCCGTTTCTAACATAGTTACAAGACTCGCTCATTGGAATTTACACAACTGTTTCAGTGATATCTAATGAGGACTGCTACAGATACCTGGGGATAGATGAGAATATATCCTATAATGGTATCTGTAATAAGGAACACGTAACCAGGGAATACTACAACCGATTAAGAAAAATATGGTCATCGGAACTCTCTGCGCAAAACAAAACAGTGGCTAACAATGTGTTTCTGTGCCTGTCCTAACACCAACGTTTGGAATACTCAATTGGACGATAGACGAAATGCGAACAATTGATGTTAGAACTCTAAAAATACTAAACAACACCGGAAACTGTGATAGGAAAACTGTGATTGGACAACTCCAAGATAAGAAAACACGAGGAAGAGACATGATTGTCGGCTACTGGTACAAAAAATTTATATTCTATCAGAGGTATCTTAAGAACCTCTACCAAAAAGTTCTTAAGGGAGATACACTTATACCAGAATGGTTGACATTAGCACAAACATCACTGGCCCCAAGAACAAAGACACCCTCTTGGCAAAAAACTACCGACCCATTGCATACCAGAACCTGATGTATAAGATGTATACAGCTTGCCTGAACCTATTCCTCTAAAATCACTGTTAAATAATAACATCATCACAGATGAACAAGCAACTGGAAAGAAAGGGGTTTGGGGATGTGCTGAGCTACTCCTAATCAACAAAACTACTTCACAGGAACAGAAAGAACACAACTAGTTAGGAAATTACAAGTACAATCCATTAAGGGAACAGTAAAAATATGTAAAACATTCCAAAAAGTTTGCATCTAATAACTGCATATACACATGTACAGATACTAAGCATATACACATGCACACATACAACTCAAAACATACACTTCCACACATACTTTAACATCCATATCTACACATGCATGCATGCAGAGATGCATACATATCTACCAAGTTGATGTTGTGTAAATTCCAATGAGAGAGTCTTGTAACTATGTTAGAAACCGACTCGCTCTCTATTAGCAAACATTTTTGAAATTATAAAACCAGAAGAACATACATACTCGTTTTCGAGTACGGCCACTACTTTATATCCATGTAGGAGAACCGCTACCGAAGCGCTGAACGAGTGTGACTTTTTAGTCCAGCCAGCGACTTGAAAACTCTGGTACAAACACTACACTTGTGACAACTATTGACACATAGTGCTGGGCCCATGGTACCATGTGACAACAAGTGCAGAGAGATCTCCAGATATAAAGCAATGCCTGTGCCGTGAAGCTTTATAGTGAAGGTTTCTTGGTGAGGAGGGTGACTTTGGACATCCTGCAGGACTAAAAACAAAACCTGTCAAAGGGCAAAGGAACATACATACATACATGGTGGATGCCAACTCGTTTTCGAGTACGGCCACTACTTTATACCCATGTAGGAGAACCCCTACCGATGCACTGAACGAGTGTGACTTTAGTCCAGCCAGCGACTTGAAAACTCTGGTACAAATACTACACCTGTGACAATTATTGACACATAGTGCTGGGCCCATGGTACCATGTGACGTCAAGGGCAGAGAGATCTCCAGATATAACGCAATGCCTGGGCCGTGAAGCATTTATAGTGAGCAAAGGCACTGCACAAAGCCAGTGTCCCTCTCTTAACCAAGATGATATTTACCAAAAAAAAGAACAAGTCAACATCATTGGATACCATCTGGGTTGCAGGTGTTATATCAGAGTTTTCCTTCTCCTAGAATTCTGCCTTGACAAAAGCTAAGGGGTCATCTCTCCCTGTGATTTTGGATGGCCATTGACGCTTAAGAGCTCCTTTTCCCTTTGACAGATTTTGTTTTTAGTCCTGCAGGATGTCCAAAGTCAACCTCCTCACCAAGAAACCTTGGTGGGGTTGCCAGTTTAGTCGCAAACGACCCGATCATGAGACAGGTTGTACTGGGATACATGTTACCAGTAGCACCAACTGGTGACCTGACATATACATACATACATAGACATATCCATATCACATGTATATATATATATATACACATACATGGTGGCTGCCAACTCGTTTTCGAGTACGGCCACTACTTTATATTCATGTAGGAGAACCCCTACCCGTGCACTGACGAGTGTGACTTTTTAGTCTAGCCAGCGACTTGAAAACTCTGGTACAAACACTACACTTGTGACAATTATTGACACAGTGCTGGGCCCATGGTACCATATGAAGACAAGTGCAGAGAGATCTTCAGATATAACGCAATGCCTGTGCCGTGAAGCATTTATAGTGAGCAAAGGCACTGCACAAAGCCAGTCCCACTCTCTTAACCAAGATGATATTTACCAAAAAGAAGAACAAGTCAACATCATTAGATACCATCAGGGTTGCAGGTGTTATATCAGAGTTTTCCTTCTCCTAGAATTCTGCCTTGACAAAGGCTAAGGGGTCATCTCTCCCGGTGATTTTCGATGGCCATTGACTCTTAAGAGCTCCTTTGCCCTTTGACAGGTTTTGTTTTTAGTCCTGCAGGATGTCCAAAGTCACCCTCCTCACCAAGAAACCTTGGTGGGGTTGCCAGTTTAGTCGCCAACGACCCGACCATGAGACAGGTTGTACTGAGATACATGTTACCAGTAGCACCAAGTGGTGACCTGACATACATACATACATACATACATACATACATACATACATACATACATACATACATACATACATGATGATGATGGCTGCCCCCTCGTTATCGAGTATGGCCATTGCACGATATACCATTATTAATAATAATTAATTAATTCTATCGTGCAATGCCTGTGCGTGAAGATATTTTTTAAAGTGACGAAAGACTGCGCACTGAGCCAATCCCACTCTCTGAGCGACAGTAGCTATAACCCGAAAAGAAGAAAAGATCAACATCATCGGTAACTACTGAGCTGCAAATTTTATATCGGAGTTATCCCAGTTTCCTGAGTTGCCTTCTCTTAGAAGAATGCCCTGCGAAAGGCTAGGGGTCCTTCACTCCCAGTGGTTTAACCGCGCGATCGGGTGTCCAGCCCGACTATTTCTATGTCCCCGCGCATATACATACACATGCACCCATGCATAAACACATATACACACACATGTACATGTGTATATACATATTTACACACTTTTGGATGGCCGTTGACCCTTATGAGTTCTTCCGCCCTTTGTCAGGTTTTACATACATACATACATACATACATGGTGGCTGCCAACTCGTTTTCGAGTACGGCCACTACTTTATACCCATGTAGGAGAACTCCTACCGATGCGCTGAACGAGTGTGACTTCTTAGTCCAGCCAGCGAATTGAAAACTCTGGTACAAATACTACACCTGTGACAATTATTGACACATAGTGCTGGGCCCATGGTACCATGTGACGACAAGGGCAGAGAGATCTCCAGATATAACGCAATGCCTGGGCCGTGAAGCATTTATAGTGAGCAAAGGCACTGCACAAAGCCAGTGTCACTCTCTTAACCAAGATGATATTTACCAAAAAAAAGAACAAGTCAACATCATTGGATACCATCTGGGTTGCAGGTGTTATATCAGAGTTTTCCTTCTCCTAGAATTCTGCCTTGACAAAAGCTAAGGGGTTATCTCTCCCTGTGATTTTGGATGGCCATTGACGCTTAAGCGCTCCTTTTCCCTTTGACAGATTTTGTTTTTAGTCCTGCAGGATGTCCAAAGTCAACCTCCTCACCAAGAAACCTTGGTGGGGTTGCCAGTTTAGTCGCAAACAACCCGATCATGAGACAGGTTGTACTGGGATACATGTTACCAGTAGCACCAACTGGTGACCTGACATATACTTTATATCCATGTACTTTATATATATGCCTGTGCCGTGAAGCTTTTATAGTGAGCAAAGGCACTGCACAAAGCCAGCCCCACTCTCTTAACCAAGATGATATTTACTAAAAAGAAGAACAAGTCAACATCATTGGATACCATCAGGGTTGCAGGTGTTATATCAGAGTTTTCCTTCATACATACATACATACATACATACATACATACATGTGTACATATATAAATCTATAATACTTTAAAATGCTGTGTGGTTTTCAGTGTTATACGACAGTAAAGACGCCGAACTTGAATGGCAATGCATATTGTACTACATCAAAATAATCGACATTTTCTGATTTATACTCTGAATTCATTGTATTTGTATTTTGATCATGAATTAGAAATCAGTGAGGGACATAATGGTCACTATCAGTAAGGACACACATAGATGTGAAGGTCACGTTTCTTGTCTCAGAGACAACAGATGGACTATTAGAAAGATAGAGGGGACAGCAGGGCATTGGAGAAGAACTAGAGGGCGGCTAAGGACAATATGACTGGACGACATGACCCGATACCTTTACCCCACATGGTCCAATATGGCCAGAGATAGGAAGCAGAGGAGGTCAACCTGGGAGAGTTTCCTCCAACAAGTGTATATATCATCTGCCATGGCTATAAAACCGAATTGTCCCCAAATCGAATCGGTCCTCTATTTTTTATTCTCTGTTTGTATTGGACGTAATCCTGTTATCTTATGGAACTAATTCTGTAATTAACACCTAACTCTTGCATCATTCTAAAGTAAATTGCTAGTCGGGCCTTTTCTAGCTGTTTTTAATGAATACTTAACTCCGTTTCTGCAGCCACGGGATACCAGACCTACGCTGGATGATTTGTATAACGTTGAGTGCTTTAATAATTTATTGCATCATCATTTACCAATCAGAATCAACAGTTCTACCCATTAGTAAACATAAATGGTATACACACACACACACACACACACACACACACACACACACACACACACACACACATACATACATACATACATATATATATATATATATATATATATATATATATATATATATATATATATATATATATATATATATATGTAAGTCCGTCTTAAGCCAGAAGGCTCATTTGGCCGGTGGTTATCCAGGTTTCATAGCGTGAAACGACTGAGAGTACAAGACTCCCCCCTGGACAGGACGCCAGTCGATCGCAGGGTTAAACCTCCAGCTATTGCCGGTACTCATTTTCAGCCGAGTATAATGGAACAACATGAAATGAAGTGTTTTGATCAAGGACACAACACGCAACCCAGGAATCGAACCCACGACATTATGATCGTAAGTCCAACTCCCTTACCACTAGGCCACGTGCCTCCACACACACACACATATATATATATATATATATAGAGAGAGAGAGAGAGTGAGAGAGAGAAATTTGACACCTCGTGTACCATCTGAGTCTACCTCGAATGCTGGGGAAAATACAATCGATAATAATAATAATCGAAGAAATTTGACACCACATGTACCATCCGAGTCTACCGAGTCTATTGTGGAAAATACTATCGATAATGATAATAATCAAAAGTATAAACAATTGAAAATTTCCCTCAACGAAATCTTGTATAAACATTTCTCTTGCTGAACGTATTAAAACAACAATATTTAATTCAAAAAAAAAACAAATAATGAAATATTACGTGCTATTGACGAAATAGGGGATGAATATTTACGACGGGTAAAAACCCCAACATTTTGGCAAATCAACGCCTGTTTATATGCCTTAGCAACGACAGTGAAGCATTATCTTGGTGATAGCAGAGATATTAACAAGAACAAAACACCACCAAAAATACCATCATATATAACAAAAATAGAAAAAAAGATTGCTGACCTACGAAATTGACATACGAAATTGACCTTCGAAATTGTTGACCTACGAAAAACCATAGGATATGTGACAATGCTCCTTACATGCAAACAAACACACAAAAAAAACTTCACTCCTCACCAACAAAGAGTGAAAAATAAAATAGAGACGATGTTTGGTAACAGTAGAACCAGAACTCTTCAATATAAGATGATCACCTTCAAGCAAGAATTGAGAGCTGTTAGCGAAAAACGCCGATACCTGAAGAAGGTAGATGAGAGAAAAGTGCATCATAAAAGATTCAGACGAAACCAAACATCAGTCTATAGAGATATGAAGGGCAAAATAATAAGTGTCACTGAGGTCCCATCCCAGAAACACATGGATTCCTTTTGGAGAAAAAATGGGATGAAAAGAAGAATTTCAACCAAGATGCAGTGTGGATAAGAGAAATCCGAAATAACTATTGCTCCTACACTACAACAAAAACATACGAAATAAAAGAGGGTACCCTTGAGACTGATGGGAAAACTCCAAGGTAAGAAAACACCAGGAAGACATTATTGTCGGCTACTAGTACAAAAGCCTGATATTCTATCGGAGGTATGTTACCGACCTCTACCAACACGTTCTTAAGGGAGATACACTTATACCAGAATGGTTGACATTAGCACAAACATTACTGGTCCCCAAGAACAAAGACACCCACTTGGCAAAAGACTACCGACCCATTGCATGCCAGAACCTAATGTATAAGATGTATACAGCCTGCCTGAACCTATTCCCCCAAGATCACTGTGAAAATAATAACATCATCACAGATGAACAAGCAGCTGGAAAGAAAGGGGTTTGGGGATGTGCTGAACAACTCCTAATCAACAAAACTGCGATGTCGGAGGTGCGTCAACTTAGGAGGAATATGACTACAGTCTGGCTGGACTACAGGAAAGCTTTTGATTCTGTTCCCCACTCTTGGATGATAGAGGCCCTCCAACTTTCTAAAGTCCCAGACATTATTGTCAGAGCCATAGAGAGGCTGTCTTCTTCTTGGGCTACTATCCTAAGGTTAAAGACAGAGAGGGAGGACTCTATTTTCACTGATAAAATAAAATATTGCAGGGGTATATTTCAGGGGGACAGTCTCTCTGTGATATTATTCATCTTGTCATTAAACCCCTTGCCCTTTCTGCTCACAGGAGGACAGAAATACGAACCTAACCCATAATTTCTTTGTGGACGATCTGAAACTCTATGCCAAGAACATGGATGGGATGAAGAAAAGTCTTGACCTGGATACAACGATCTCAAAGGATATAAGAATGGAGTTTGGCCAAGATAAATGCTCATACATGACTGTAAAGCGGGAAAAACATCAACTCAATCTAGCACCATTGTCATCAATGGCCTAACTGTTTCACCGATATCTGATGAGGACTGCTACAGATACCTGGGGATAGATGAGAACATATCCTATAATGGTATCTGTAATAAAGAACGCGTAACCAAGGAATACTACACCCGATTAAGAAAGATCTGGTCATCGGAACTCTGCGCAAAACAAAACAGTGGCTCACAATGTGTTTGCTGTGCCTGTCCTAACACCAACGTTTGGAATACTCAATTGGACGATAGACGAAATCCGAGCCGTTGATGTTGGAACTCGGAAAATACTGAACAACACCGGAAACTTCCACATCAACAGTGACATAGACCGCCTTTACTTGAAACGTGAGCAGGGAGGCAGAGGCCTAACATCAGTCCAGACAACATTTGAATGTCGCATCATATCTCTCCGACAACATCTACGAACCTCGAAGCGTAGGAACCCGTTTCTCGAGCAAGTCTATCTGCAGGAAAGAGATAAGATCATGAAAGTTGGGAAGGAACTCCTCGAGAGATATTCCCTGTGTGATAATCAAAAACTCACATCCAGGGATGTCGCTCAGCAGTATCGCAGTGAATCCATGGATGAAAAACTGCATACCTATCAGCAAAAAATCATGAAAGGATATGTTGCCAGGAAGCTCCAGAGTGAGAGTAATATAGATAAGGAAAGTAGTCTATCTTGGACCAACAACCGCTATATTGGCTCCCACTTTGCAGGATACGCTTTTGCAATCCAGGAACAGGAGATTAGCACGAAATACCTGATTCACAAAAGAGATAGGGATGCAGGCAAAACACCTAGATGTGATAACAAGTGCAGACTCGGCAGAACTAACATCGAGGATATCACCCATGTCATCAGCAGCTGTCCAAAGATGTCATCGCGGTACTATCTACCTATGAGGCATGATGTAGTGGCCAAAACACTGTACAATGCAGTTCGTAAAAAAGGTAGCCCCGATAATAAACACATTAAAAGCTACAGCAATGTGGAAGACAATATAATATCAAAGATTAGTGAAAAGGAGAACATTTATCCAGAACTGATGAGAAATCTGCAGATACTCCACCCTGATTACACACTCAGATTTATGTACATAATATGAAAGAGTACTGGTGGAATGTTCCAGTAAAAACACCAATAAAATGCAGGCATAACAGACCAGATATTATGATATGGGACAGGGAGAAGAAAGCATGCACAGTAGTGGAAAATAGCTGCCCAGCAGATGCCAATATAATATCAAAGATTAGTGAAAAGGAGAACATTTATGCAGAACTGATGAGAAATCTGCAGATACTCCACCCTGATTACACCTTCAGATTTATGCCTGTGATTATTGGTGCACTGGGATATGTTAGTAACTGCGTCAATACAAATCTTGAGAAGCTTGGCTTCACGGGAACAGAAAGAACACAACTAGTTAGGAAATTACAAGTACAATCCATTAATGGAACAGTAAAAATATGTAAGACACTCCAAAAACTTTGCATCTAATAACTGCATATACACATATACAGATGCAAAGCATATACGCATGCACACATACAGCTCAAAACATACACATCCACACATACAATAACAACCATATCTACACATGCATGCATACATACCTACCTAGTTGATGTTGTGTAAATTCCAATGAGAGAGTCTTGTGTCTATGTTAGAAACCGACTCTCTCTCTTGGTAAAATTTTGTGAAATTATAAAACCAGAAGAACATATATACATATACATACAAATACTGGAGTTGGTTTAAATGACTAACACTTAACCCGTATGAATGACTGTTTTTATATTTTATGTATGTATATATGCATGCATGTATGCATGTGTCTATCTGTATATATATATTATACAACAAACAATGGAGTTTGTTGTGTTGAAATGGTTGGATGAATGAGAAAGCAGGAGAGTTTAGTTCACAACAAATATATGATAATATTATCTACTTTTGGCACAAGGCCAGCAATAACCCAGTGTATTACTGGTACTTTATTTTATCGACCCCGTAAGGATGAAAGGCAAAGTTAACCTCGAAGGGATTTGAACTCAGAATGGAAAGGGCCGTAACTCTTTGCGTCAAAGCATGGCGTCCGACCCTCTACCGATACTGCCAATCCACCAATGGTTGTAATATAGGTACATGCTCAATAATAGAGTAAGGCTGTGGTAACTCAATAATGTTGACCCAGTATTTCACGGGTACTATATTTTATCGACTTCGGCATGATGAAAAGCAAAATTGACGCCGGTCGTATTTAAACTAAAAATTAAAAGACCGTAGCTAAATGTCATAAAGAATGTTATCTGGCGCGCTACAGATTACGTCAATCTACTCGTCTTAATTGTTGCCGACATAACCACACGCCCATACATACGGGTATTAGTCATTTAAACCGACTCCAGTATTTGTATGTATATGTATATATGTTCTTCTGGTTTTATAATTTCACAAAATTTTACCAATAGAGAGAGAGTCGGTTTCTAACATAGACACAAGACTCTCTCATTGGAATGTACACAACATTAACTAGGTAGGTATGTATGTATGCATGCATGTGTAGATATGGATGTTATTGTATGTGTGGAAGTGTATGTTTTGAGCTGTACGTGTGTATGCGTATATGCTTTGCATCTGTATATGTGTATATGCAGTTATTAGATGCAAAGTTTTTGGAGTGTCTTCATATTTTTACTGTTCCATTAATGGATTGTACTTGTAATTTCCTAACTAGTTGTGTTCTTTCTGTTCCTGTGAAGCCTAGCTTCTCAAGATTTCTATATACGCAGTTACTAACATACTCCAGTGCCCCAATAATCACAGGCATAAATCTGAAGGTGTAATCAGGGGCAGATTTCTCATCAGTTCTGCATAAATGTTCTCCTTTTCACTAATCTTTGATATTATATTGTCTTCCACATTGTTGTAGCTTTTAATGTGTTTATTATCGGGGCTACCTTTTTTACGAACTGCATTGTACAGTGTTTTGGCCACTACATCATGCCTCATAGGTAGATAGTACCGCGATGACATCTTTGGACAGCTGCTGATGACATGGGTGATATCCTCGATGTTAGTTCTGCCGAGTCTGCACTTGTTATCACATCTAGGTGTTTTGCCTGCATCCCTATCTCTTTTGTGAATCAGGTATTTCGTGCTAATCTCCTGTTCCTGGATTGCAAAAGCGTATCCTTCAAAGTGGGAGCCAATATAGCGGTTGTTGGTCCAAGATAGACTACTTTCCTTATCTATATTACTCTCACTCTGGAGCTTCCTGGCAACATATCCTTTCATGATTTTTTGCTGATAGGCATGCAGTTTTTCATCCATGGATTCACTGCAATACTGCTGAGCGACATCCCTGGATGTGAGTTTTTGATTATCACACAGGGAATATCTCTCGAGGAGTTCCTTCCCAACTTTCATGATCTTATCTCTTTCCTGCAGATAGACTTGCTCGAGAAACGGGCTCCTACGCTTCGAGGTTCGTAGATGTTGTCGGAGAGATATGATGCGACATTCAAATGTTGACTGGATTGATGTTAGGCCTCTGCCTCCCTGCTCACGTTTCAAGTAAAGACGGTCTATGTCACTGTTGATGTGGAAGTTTCCGGTCTTGTTCAGTATTTTTCGAGTTCCAACATCAACGGCTCGGATTTCGTCTATCGTCCAATTGAGTATTCCAAACGTTGGTGTTAGGACAGGCACAGCAAACACATTGTGAGCCACTGTTTTGTTTTGCGCAGAGAGTTCCGATGACCAGATCTTTCTTAATCGGGTGTAGTATTCCTTGGTTACGCGTTCTTTATTACAGATACCATTATAGGATATGTTCTCATCTATCCCCAGGTATCTGTAGCAGTCCTCATCAGATATCGGTGAAACAGTTAGGCCATTGATGACAATGTTGCTAGATTGAGTTGATGTTTTTCCCCGCTTTACAGTTATGTATGAGCATTTAACTTGGCCAAACTCCTTTGAGATCGTTGTAACCAGGTCAAGACTTTTCTTCATCCCATCCATGTTCTTGGCATAGAGTTTCAGATCGTCCACAAAGAAATTATGGGTTAGGTTCGTATTTCTGTCCTCCTGTCAGCCAATGATGTATCCCTCACATTTCTTGAGCAGAAAGGACAAGGGGTTTAATGACAAGATGAATAATATCACAGAGAGACTGTCCCCCTGAAATATACCCCTGCAATATTTTATTTTATCAGTGAAAATAGGGTCCTCCCTCTCTGTCTTTAACCTTAGGATAGTAGCCCAAGAAGAAGACAGCCTCTCTATGGCTCTGACAATAATGTCTGGGACTTTAGAAAGTTGGAGGGCCTCTATCATCCAAGAGTGGGGAACAGAATCAAAAGCTTTCCTGTCGTCTAGCCAGACTAGTCATATTCCTCCTAAGTTGACGCACCTCCGACATCGCAGTTTTGTTGATTAGGAGTTGTTCAGCACATCCCCAAACCCCTTTCTCTCCAGCTGCTTGTTCATCTGTGATGATGTTATTATTTTCACAGTGATCTTGGAGGAATAGGTTCAGGCAGGCTGTATACATCTTATACATTAGGTTCTGGCATGCAATGGGTCGGTAGTCTTTTGCCAAGTGGGTGTCTTTGTTCTTGGGGACCAGTAATGTTTGTGCTAATGTCAACCATTCTGGTATAAGTGTATCTCCCTTAAGAACTTAAAGGTAGAGGTCTGTAAGATAACTCCGATAGAATATCAGTTTTTTGTACCTTGTTATTTATGTATGTATGTATATATGTATGTGTATGTATGTAACATGTATCCCAGTACAACCTGTCTCATGGTCGGGTCGTTTGCGACTAAACTGGCAACCCCACCAAGGTTTCTTGGTGAGGGGGGTGACTTTGGACATCCTGCAGGACTAAAAACAAAACCTGTCAAAGGGCAAAGGACCTCTTAAGAGTCAATGGCCATCCAAAATCACCGGGAGAGATGACCCCCTTAGCCTTTGTCAAGGCAGAATTCTAGGAGAAGGAAAACTCTGATATAACACCTGCAACCCTGATGGTATCCAATGATGTTGACTTGTTCTTCTTTTTGGTAAATATCATCTTGTTTAAGAGAGTGGGACTGGCTTTGTGCACTGCCTTTGCTCACTATAAAAGCTTCACGGCACAGGCATTGCTTTATATCTGGAGATCTCTCTGCACTTGACGTCACATGGTACCATGGGCCCAGCACTATGTGTCAATATTTGTCACAAGTGTAGTGTTTGTACCAGAGTTTTCAAGTCTCTGGCTGGTCTAAAAAGTCACACTCGTTCAGGGCATCGGTAGGGGTGCTGCATTGACATAGGACGTTTCTAGGGCATTCTAAAACATGGCGGTGTCTATCCTCGCTAGGATTTCTTCAAGAGAAGGATAGAGAGAGTGAGAGAATGGAAGTGAGATAGAGATACAGAGGAAGAATTGACCCCAGTACTTAAAAGGTACTCTTTTTATCGACCTCGAATGGGTGAATGGCTAAGTTGACCTCTACAGGATTTTAACTCAGAACGTAAAGGGCCGATGCTCGGTGATTTTACCAAACCACCAGCTTCAAATAATAGTTTCTAGCATAGGCACATGGGTTATAATTTAATGCAGGATAAGAAGAAAAACCGGTTATATCGGTTCTAGTACTTCCCTGCTTGTTTTATTTTATTGATTCCAGAAAGTTGAAAGGCAAAATTAACTTTAGCTTTTTAAAAAAACAACAAAAAGACTCAAAACGTAACAAACCGGATCAAATGTTATCATTTTGTCTGACACTCTAACAACTTGGCCAATACGCGTACTCTACACAGACCCTCACATCACACTCAATTCCATTAACAAAAAATAAGTTACATAGAAATAATGATTAACCAAGAAAAGGCGGTGGGCCTGCGGCTCTGCACCTGGAGAGGCAGGTCCATTCTGCCCAACAATGAATGGAAGGACCAAGGCTGGAACTTTTTTATTATAGGGCTTGCATTGGCAATATCGGTAGAGCGTCGGACGCCATGCTTCGCAGCATGTAGTTATGGCCCTTTAAGTTCTGAGTTCAAATCCCGCCAAGGTTAGCTTTGTCTTTCATCCTTACGGGGTCGATAAAATAAAGCACCAGTAAGGAACTGGGGTTGATTTATCGACTTTCTCCTCCCCTTCAAATTGTCGGCCTTATGCCTAAATCAGAAACCATTATAGAGTTTAACAACAACAACTATATTTTTTTATTGATCTGAAAATTGGGCATTTGGGAGTTGACAGAAGTTGGCAGCGTATACCCTGCTGCCTACCACTGTCTCTCAGGGAACAGGAACTGACCGCCACTTCTTTTATGTGTCGGTCGCCGTCGAAATCTCTGGTACTTTCTTTTATCAAGCCCCGAAAGGATAACAGGTAAAAATGACCACGGACAAATTTAAACTGAGAACGTAAAGGCTCGTAACTAAATACCGCAGAGCAATTTGTCCGACGCTCTAACCCATACCTCCATTCCATCATCCCTTCCAGATACAATAATGGTTTCTACTTTTAACACAAGGCCAGCAATTTGAGGGGAAGGGGGAATCGATTATATCGACCCCATAAGGATGAAAGGCAAGGCTAACCTCGGTGGGATTTGAACTCAGAACGTAAAGGGCCGTAATTATATGTCCCGAGATCTAATAATAATTTCTGAATTAGGCACAAGGCCAGCAATTTAGGGGAAGAGGAAAGTCGATTAAATAAACCCCAGTGCGTTACTGGTACATTATTTTATCGACCCCGTAAGGATGAAAGGCAAAGCTAACCTCGGTGAGATTTGAACTCAGAACGAAAGGAAAATAACTATATGCCGCAAAACATATTGTTCGACGTTCTACCGATACTGCCAATCCACTGCACTTTCCTGACCTCAAAAAATGTTTAAAATGAAGTGATTCTACAAACTGAGCTTGTTAACCTATAGTGTTAATAGGAAAAAGAAATCTAACATATAATTTTTCAATAATTATAACCTTAAATTAGAAATTGAGAATAATAATGAAACTGTTAACTTCTTAGATGTCACTTTAAACCTTAGCTCAGGACTATACTGCCCTTTCCGTAAGATTAATAAAAACTAAACTACGTAAGCTTCCATTCTAACCATCCTAGAAATGTCAAAAATGCTATCGTCAATAGTGTCTAGCAACGAATTTCACGCATTTCATCCAATAAAAATATTTTTGATAATAAGGCAGAATATTACAATGATGATTTACATAGAGCTAGCTACATGAATAAAATTAAATACATAGATAACAATAACATGCAAAATCACACTAAAATTTATATTATAATAATAATAATAATAATAATAATAATAATAATAATAATAATAATAATAATAATAATAATAATATCCTCAAAGCAACAGCAAATACGGTGATGAAACTACTTGGTATAAAAGCGAGAGGAAACAACAGACAAGAAAGAGCAGAGCCTTGGTGGAAGAAACGACTGAGTGGTCAAATCAGGGAAATGAGAAATGACATTGGAAAGCTTGAGTCCCTACTGAATGGGACACTAAAAAACATAGACACTAAAAATAGACTGGAAATAAAGTACAAAACTAGGAGGAAAAAGCTAAATATTATCATAGAGGAACTGAAGCAACGCATTGTAGCAAAGAGCGCAAAAATCAGGCGATACGAGAACAGAGTCAGTCAGTATAAACAGAACCGCATGTTCGACAACAACCAGAAGATGCTGTTTGGACAGCTTGAAGGGAAAGAAAGAGGCAACGACTTGATCCCTGAGGCGGAACAAACTAAAACATTCTGGAGAGGAATATGGGAGCAGGATGTTAGACATAATGACCAGGCAGTGTGGATTGAGACAGTACAGAAGGAGATCAGTGAACAGGCACACCAAAAAACTGATTTGAGTATCACAGTTGAAACTCATAAGGGGCAGGCCAAAAAACTAACCAACTGGAAATCACCAGGCCCAGATGGTGTGCAGGGGTATTGGATTAAAAATATAACATCCCTCCACCCGAAACTGACAACCATGTTCAATGACTGCTTGATGTCAGGTGAGGTACCAGAGTGGTTGACAAAAGGTACCACAGTTCTGATAATGAAAGACCGAATCAAAGATAATGATGTTACCAACTATAGACCTATCACATGTCTGTCCGTAATGTGGAAACTGTTGACAAGCATTGTGTCTGAGGAAATCTACCATCACCTCCATACAAACAACTTGTTATGGGGAATTGCAGGAGGAGACACACTGATCTTGCCATGGGATGGATAGACTACAGAAAGGCATTTGACATGGTGCCTCATTCTTGGATCACCAAAGGTGGCAGATAACATCAGACAGTTGTTGGGCAAAAGTATGAGGTCCTGGGAAACAGAGTTGACATCAACTGGAGAATCCTTGGGAAGCGTGAAGATCAAGAGAGGTATCTTCCAGGGAGATAGCCTGTCCCCTCTGTTGTTTGTCCTTGCCCTGATGCCCCTGACCAGTGTACTGCGAAAAGTGAGAGCAGGATACAGGTTGGGAAAGGGAGGGCTTACCATCAATCACCTCCTCTTCATGAACGATCTTAAGCTCTTCGGGAAGAGGGAGAAGGAGTTGGATGTGCTTGTTGACACTGTCCGTATTTTCAGCAGTGATATATGTATGCAATTTGGTATTAGTAAGTGTGGAGTCATTGTGATGAGGAGGGGTAGGTTGAGCAGAAGTAACGGAATCCAGATACCAACAGGTGAGATCATAAAGGAAATTGACTCTGTGGAAGGATACAAGTATTTGGGCGTTCTGGAGGCTGATGGCATAAAGAACAAAAAAATGAAGGCATTGTTAAGAACTGAATACATTCGGAGAGTAAGGAGCGTATTGAAGTCACATCTGAACAGCAGAAATGCCATGAGCGCAGTAAATTCCCGAGCTGTGTCTATTATTAGGTACAGTGCGGGAATTCTGAGATAGAATGTTGCTGAACAAAAAGAAATGGATAGGAAGACTAGGAAGCTATCGACTATCTACAACATGTTCCACAAGAGGAGTGATGTTGATAGACTCTACTTAAGGAGATCTGAAGGTGGAAGAGGTCTTATCAGCATAGAGGACTGTGTTCAGATGGAGAAAAACAACCTACACAAATACGTGACTGATAGTAAGGAGCCGATGCTCAGAACTGTACTGAAGGAAGGGACAATAGGCGAGGGGATGTCCAAGGAGGAAATAACATCAAGGAGAAAGAGCAGCCTTCAGGAAAAATCCCTTCATAGTACCTTCTTTGAGAAAACTGAATTTAGAGATCCACAGACATGGAACTGGTTGAAAAGAGGAGACCTTAAAAAGGCTACAGAAGGAATGTTAATGGCTGCGCAGGAGCAGGCCCTCAAAACGAAGTGGTTGAAACACCATATTTACAAGGAGGAGGCTAGCCCACTGTGCAGGATCTGTGGAGAGAGAGAGGAGACTGTGGCTCACATTGTATCCGAGTGTAAACACCTAGCCCAGACCCACTATAAGGGCTGGAGACATGATGTGATGGGCAGGGTGATCCACTGGCACCTGTGCAAAGTAAACAATTTACCACATTCTGAGAAATGGTATGAGCATAAGCCAGAGGCGGTGATAGAGAACGATCAGGTGAAGGTGCTGTGGGATTTTAGGATACAGACGGACAAGAAACTGGAACACAATAGACCTGACCTGGTGGTTGTGGACAAAGAAAAAAGATCGTGCCTGATTGTGGATGTGGCCTGCCCATTCGACACGAGAGTGCAAGAGAAGGAGAGGGAGGAAATTAACCAATACCAGGACTTAAAGTGGGAGGTAAAAAGGATTTGGAACTGCCATGAAGTCAAAGTGATCCCGATTGTCATAGGCGCACTAGGGACTAACTCCAAAAGTTTCCAGGGATGGTTAAAGAAAATCGGCCCCTTCACGCTTTTTGGAACGCTTCAAAAGGCATGCTTGCTGGGAACTGCAAGAACCCTCCGATACGTCCTGAATATCTGAGGCTGCAGGTAGTGGCTTGATATTCATTCCAACAAACTTTCCAGTTAACTAACATCAATGACTGAGACTCAAGGAGTAATAACAATAATAATAATAATAATAATAATAATAATAATAATAATAATAATAATAATAATAATAATAATAATAATAATAATAATAAGCAATTTAACATAAATAGTAAATCAAACAAAAGAACTAGAACTAGAAACACTATTTGGTACTCTCCCACAATCTCATTAGGAGTTAAAACACCTGTTGCAAACCTATTTTTCAAAGCATTAGATAAGTGTTTCCCTAAATATATACCACTCTATTTTTAACAGACATACTATAAAACCATCTTACTCTACTACTATGAACATAGCACAAAATATAAATAGAATTAATAATAGAAACTTAAATTTGAACCCAACCTAAATAAACCAAAATAACAATAATAATATTACTAATAACAGTATTAATACTAATAATTGTTTCTACTTTTGGCACAAGGCCAGCAATTACTCAGTACATTACTGGTACTTTATTTTATCGACCCCGTAAGGGTGAAAGGCAAAGTGAGCCTCGGCGGGACTTGAACTCAGATCGTAAAGGGACGTAGCTATGCTGGAAAGCATGTCCGACCCTCTACCGATACTGCCAATTCACCACCATTTAACTTTGCCTTTCATCCTTACGGGGTCGATAAAATAAAGTAGCAGTAATGCACTGGGTAATTGCTGGCCTTGTGCCAAAAGTAGAAACAATTATTATTAATAATAATAGGGCGGTGGATTGGCAGTATCGGTAGAGGGTCGGACGCCATGCTTTGCAGCACAGTTATGTCCCTTTACGGACTGAGTTCAAATCCCGCCGAGGTTAACTTTGCCTTTCATCCTTACCGGGTCGATAAAATAGAGTACCAGTAATACACTGGGATATTTGCTGGCCTTGTGCTAAAAGTAGAAACAATTATTATTAATAATAATAATAATCGTACCGTTCCTATAGTCAACAATTCTAGAAAATGTATCTGTAGAAATGAATTAAATTGCCCTTTACAGAATAATTGTATCGATAAAAACTTAGTATACAAGTGCACAGTAAAAACTAGAGATAAATTATATAACTATATAGGAGCCACTTCTACAAAAGTTAAGGAACGCTGGTATAATCACAAACATACATTTAATACATCAGACAAACAATTTTCAATATCATTTTCACATCTAATTTGGTACTTAAAAGACAATAATATTGACTATTCAATCTCTTGGGGAACGATTTCGAAAACGCCCGCATACCGAAATATGGCTCTCTCAAGAATTTGTCATTTATGTATTGAAGAAATATTCCACATAATTACCAATCAAAACGCTATAAACAAAAAGAAAGAATTATTTAACTCTTGTAGACATCGTCAATCTCAGACTTTTGGAAGTATCTATAATCTATAGAAAATATTTTCTATAGTCTCTATATCTCACCTGTTTACATTTTATATGTCTTCGCCGTGCTTTGTAGATGATTTTGTGATGTTTTTAAATGATATTTGTTAATGTATATTTTTTTGTGATGGTTTTAATGATGTTTTCGAATTTACTTTTGATGTCTGTAGAATTTCTTCCTAATAGACTCTTTAGGCATTGTAAATCCTTACATACAAATACTTAATACCATTAACCTCTGCATAGATATAAGGAATGCTATCAAAATACATATATACATTTTTATCTTAGAAAATATGATACTATAAAATCATATATAAAATAATTTTTCCATATATCATAATTAGAATTTTTTTAAAGTAAATTCTAGAATAAACGGTAAATATATCTTAACTATTTTAGAGTTATCTTTTCCTTTGAAATGTAACATTTTTTATAAGTAACAGCTAAACTTTACATAAATATAAAAATGTATTATAATTTCGTAAATTTATTCCTATCTTGATGCAACTATTGAATGTACAAAATAATCTTCTATAATAAAATAGAACTACTTTCTGTTTTCTTAAAACATATATTGAAAATGTAAACAAAAATTCATCGTAACTCGTCACATATAAAAAATAGTTAAATTATCTATCTATTAATAAAAACAACATATATACTCACTAAAATTATTTATATATAAATAACCTGTCGTAATATAATAAAATAAAATATTCTTACAACTCTAATCTTCATAATATATACTTATAAATATTATCTCTATAGTATTACACACCATTAGAATTCACCAAATCGTATATATGAATACAATATATCTTTCACATTTTAAATTAATATTCTCCCACTTTAACACAGTTATAATTCTCACATTATATTATAGATACTCCCAAAATACATAATTAAATAATTAAATAATTAAATTTAATTATTTCACTTTCTCTACAACCCCACAAATAGGTTCCATACAATTTATATACATATATTAAATAGTATATTTCTAATTCTAATATACCTTTTTCTTATATTCTTTCCTTAAATTTCTTCTACACTAATATTAACCTATTTCTCCTCTTTCTTTAAAAAATAATCTTAATAATTATTTAAATTTACCTAGCGTCTAAATATAATGATCTTTTTCAATTTTAACGTTATCCTCATTAACATATTCATCCCAAGATTTGAAATTCTTTTTCACTATTCAAACTGAACTTAAAACGATAAGTTCCTGTTTTGGATATGTCACTATCTGTAAAACAACTTTTGTAGTTTATCTGATGGGAGCGTACCAAAAATGTTGGTACCCTTGAAATATATATAATAAAATAAATAGGGTTTTATAAAGATAGTTTCCATATATTAATATTATTGATATATATATATATATATTGGAAAAATAGTGTTATCTCACTTAACGTTCGGAACTGGAACATATCGATATGGTTCGTAGGGTGCGGGTATGATAAGGAGAATCGACCTGTTACAAGGCGATATAATTGGAGTACACCATCCCTCATATGGACTATCATACATGCAAGGCTGCACCACTGCTAACCAACTACTCTTTTCTGCCTGTACACCCTCTTTTTGCACTGCTTGTGCTTTGATGCATCTATGCTTTGCTTTGTCTTATATTTTTTTTTTTTGGGGGGGGGGGGGTCCGGGCTTTTTGTTCCTTTATCGTTTTCTATTTTTATATTTATCTCTTTTCTCATCCCTGTATTTTTGTACTTTTTTATTATTTTTTATTATTTTTTTATTGTTTCTGATCATGCTGAGTAATACCCTCACTCATCCCCTGCTACCCTCTCCCAACCTCTTTATCATCTATTGCACCATTTAAGTGATAACATTTTGGTGTAATTTTAAATTTTTTAATTTTTAAGATATTTTATGACATTATGTGCATCATGTATTCTGTCTTTTTCCATATAGCGCTGGCCTCGGGACCCCCCTGCTGGTCCTTTAACCTTGTTCTGGTGACGCAGCTCGATGGAGCATGCAACTACTGATATACTCATGTTTATAGGCTTTGATGATTCCTGCCATGGTGTATGGATGAAACACTGTTAGCTAATAAAACAATGTATTTCTAAGCACTCTTTGGGTATTCCTATAACTATATATATATATAACAAAGGAATGGATGGACCATAACGCACCAGAGTACTCAATACTTAGGGTAGTAGAGTGGGAAATAGGAAAAAGTATGACCCCGGCGGCAGAGCTCAAGCCGTTTCGACGACTATTTCTGGACCCCAAAAACGTCCAGAAATAGCCGTCGAAACGGCTTGAGCTCTGCCGTCGGGGTCATACTTTTTCATATATATATATATATATATATATGATGATGATAATAATAGTAATAATAATAATTGGCAAGTCAACAATAACTGCTAAATCAATACCACCCAAGGAGGAGGTGCAAGAATTCTGGGAAAAGATCTGGGCCGAAGAAAAAGTTCATAATATACATGCCTCATTGATAGACAGACAAATGAAAGATACAGTTCACCTTGAAGAACAAACATGGGAAAATATAACAGTTGAATATCTGCGTTTAGCTCTTAGAAAATGCAGCAAATGGAAATCCCCAGGGAAAGACACAATACCAAACTTTTGGATAAATGCCTTCACCGAGTATCGAAAACAAAAAGTCAGAATGAGGGAAAAAACCCTCCTTTCTCCACAAGAATTGGGGTAAGTGGTCTTTCCAATCCTTTTCCACTCCTTTTCAACACGACCTTACTCAGAATAGGCAGCATAAATCCGCGTGGCCTGGGGTCGTTATGGAAGTAGGGTCACCTGCTCAATGACCTCAGGTCAATGAACATAGATGTGGTCGCCATCAGTGAGACCAGAATTTCCAAGGCACATGCCTTTGCACCGATCTTCGGCGGTTACAATGTGTACGCATCTCCAAGCCGGCCCGGATCGGGAGGCGGAGTCGCTGTGTTGTTTCGGAGAGGCCTGGATCTCGTGATACGGACTATCTTCCTGGACCCAGAAAATAAGTCGGTGGTGCTGGATGTGACCAGCAGCGAAGACTATTCTTTTAGGCTAGTGGCTGTTTATGCTCCAGCAGGGGCAGGACAGCCTGACTTCGTCGGGCGACTGGAGACCCTTTAATGTTAGTGGGCGATTGGAACGGTATCTTGGATGCATGCTGAGTTTGTGTTGGATTAGCGGATAGGGAAGGAGGGTGTAAAAAGCTCGCAAACCTGCTTAGAAGTTTCCAACTGTCTGACTGGATTTCCCGAATGTGCCAATGTGGACATGGAAAAACCGCATCGGGTCATCCAGATCGTATCCAGATAGAGAATTTTGTTAGGAAATAGATAGTTCTAGGATAGGTTGTCCACAATTCAAAATAGTCGACTACACAGACCACAAATTCGTGACCTCTGAGGTCGACTTAGATAAATTTCATAGACAGGGGCCCGGCTACTAGAAGTTAGAGGCGCCATTGAGAGCGCGCAAAGCCTACAGAGACTGGATTAGCGATCAAGTTAAGCGGACGTTGACGGGGGGAATCGTCAACAACAAATGGTGGTTCCCCCTGAAAAGGGCGATTAGAATGGAGTCCATTAGATTTAGTAAGGCGTTAGCAATAGAGAAGAGGGAGAACTAGTTAGAAAATTAGATGAGGCGCTTAGTAAAGGCATCGCAACCGAAGTGCTTACAGCGAAATTGGCCCTCCACCAAAGCACGAAGGCTGCGTTTTCAGAGCTAGGGCGCGTGCTTTCAGAGAGGAGGGGACGAAAGCCGTTCGATGGACCCGAGTGGCGGAGGCGCGTTGTGACAACAAAGCCACGATCCTGTCTTTGGCGGACCACGACGGGCGCATGTTACTCGAACTCGAGCAAATGTGTGCGGCTTTTCAGCGGCACTTCGCTCAGCTGTTCGGGGGTTGTGGTGGGTCGGACCGTCAGATGGACTTTATCTCGACCGACTGCCGCGGCTCTCGGCCACTGAGGCGGAGTGTTGCGAAAGGCCGATATCAGCCGCTGAAATACGGCAAGGAATGACTGACGGCACGATGGGTAAACACATGCTAGACTTGTTCGGCGACCTCTTGGCGGACCTCTACTGCAACTGGCAGCAGAACGGAAGCATTCCCAGCTCAGTGATCCGAGGAGCACTAGCGTTGCTGAGAAAGGACCCGAACAAGGGGGAAAAGAAGGCCTATAACTCTGATAAACGCAGAGTTCATGATTTTGGCCAAGGTGCTAGCAAAGAGGCTGGTGCTTGTCGTCGGTGGTCTGGTGGGAGAGGCGCAGACATGCGCCATTCGAGACAGATCCATCCACAACCATCTCCACATCATGCGATACATCGTGGAGAGGGTAGCTAACGAACCTGGAACGAATGGGTCCTTGATCAATTTATATCAGTCGAAAATTTTCGATAGGGTCAACCATCTTTATCTAGCGGTGGTCCTGACGGCGGCCGGATCTGGGGCCGTCTTCAGAGGCTGGATCGCTGACATGCACAGCGACATATGCTCTGTGATGTGAGTGAACGGTCACCTTTCGGAACCGTTCAACATCATGCGCTCGGTACGCCAAGGATGTCCCCTCTCATCCCTGTTATACGTATTAACTCTCGAGCCTTTACTGCACAAACTGAAGACGTTGAGGGGCGTCATGCGCGAACAAGGATGCGAGAGAACCGTGTCGTAGTGGTGTCGAATGCCAAACAAATCGAGGCGATCGGCACTACACTAAGAGAATACGAAGCGGTGACTGGAGCAATGATTAACCAAGAAAAGGCGGTGGGCCTGCGGCTCTGCACCTGGAGAGGCAGGTCCATGCTGCCCAACAGCGTCGTCGGGCGCTGGACGGACGGACCGGTTAAATTGCTAGGGGTCTGGTTCGTCATCTACTACCGCCTCATCGTCGTGCCTTGTCCTAAGCCTTGCCGGAATGCGTTGAAGCGTTTGCTCTTTCGCTTTTTGTGGATGGAACGCGCTCCGATGGTCAGGCGGGGCATTTGTTGACAACACCACTACGTGGAGGGATGGGCATGCCGTGGCTGATGATTCGCAAACATGCGCTCAGGCTACGGCATCTCCACCTCTTCCTCGACGGTCACCAGGTGTGGTCGCCGTTTGCTAGACGCGTATTTCCCCAGCTCCTCTCCTTGGCGGAGCCTCAATCCTAGGTCAAGGGAAGACCGAGAGGGAGCACTTGGTGACTGGAATGTCTTCAGGCGCTTACAGCCCTCGACCAATCTGGAAATGCGATCGGTGGAAACTCCACCTTGGCGTTCTATAGAGGGTTAGTGGAGGGAAAGAGCGACGACGTCCTTGGGCGTCGGCGAAAATCAACTAGCTAAACTTCCAGAAATTCCTGGACTGGCAGTGTTACCGAGGAGCTTTGCCAATTCGGGATAAACTCTGCAGGCATGGAAGTGCCGCCAGCCGGGCCTGTCCGAGATGCGTGCAGGGTGACCAAACCGTCCTGCACGCACTGTTCCTGTGTCCGAGCATTGCTGACTTGTGGGTTTATGTCGAACAACTGCTGTCGCGTGTAGGACGGATCCGGCTATCACCTAAGTTCATCGTGAGGATTGCCCCGTCGCCTTCCTTTAGCCAGGAAGGGCATGCAGTTTTTATCTGTCTGGTGGTCATGGCGAACGAGATCGTGTGGTGGACGCGTTTGAAAAGGGCTGAAGACGAGCTAATGCTTCGGTAATGCCCTGATTAACTTTTTCATATTTCATTTGAAAAGGAAAATCAGGGTAGAGAGGGAAGTGCTCTCTTCCCAGCATTTTGTTGAAAGATGGGTGAGAGAGCAAGCATGGCCCGAGTGAATGGGCCTGCTCTGAATATGCGCCTGTAAATTGAATGTGGAAAAGTGGGAGAGAGAACTTTCCCTGGTGGTCAGGGTCACCGTGGCTTTTTTAATGGGATTTCTCCACGAGTGGCCCTCGGAATTCTCCCCCTATTGGGGAATTTTCCTTTGTTTCTATTTTTTTCATTCCTTTTGTTTGCTTTTTCTTTACACGCCCATTTGTACCGTCCTGTACGATCCTGTGCTGTCCTTAATGTTATACTTTATGTCAACCCTCGTGGTTAATAAAGAAAACATTATTATTATTATTATTTTATATATATATATATATGAGTTCAACCCCCCCCCCCGCCCCGAGGTTAACTTTGCCTTTCATCCATACGTGGTCGATAAAATAAAGTACCAGTAATTCACTGGTTATTTGCTGGCCTTGTGCCAAAAGTAGAAACAATTATTTTATATATATATATAAACTAATTATAATAATAATAATAATAATAATAATAATTGTTTCTTTATTGGCCACAAGGGCAAACATGAAGAAAAACATTACAGACGGCACAGAACGGTACAGGACGATACAAAGTGCGATTTGGCCGTGTAAAAAGGTTGTAACAAGAGGATAGAAATGTGCAAAAACAAATTTTAAAAAATTCAAACAACAAAAATTCCCCTAAAAGGGGGGAAACCTCCGAGGGTCACTCCGACGGCCACCCTGACCACCAGGGCAAGCGCCCTCTCTCAGTTCTCCCACTTATCAGTCCACAGGCGCATACTCAGAACGGGCCCGTTCAATCGGGCCAGACTCGCCACTTTCACCCACCTTTCAAAAAACTTACTAGAAGACAGTACTTGCCTCTCCACTCTGATTTTCCTCTTCAAGTGAAATTTAAAAAAGTTAATCGGGGATTTGCCGAAGAAGAAAATGTCCGTCTTCAATCCTTTCAAACTTGTCTACCATACAATCTCTTTCACCATGGCCACCAGGCAGATGAAAACTGCCTGTCCTTCCTCCTCCTTAAAGGAGGACGGTGGGGCTATCTGCACAATGGACTCAGTCGATAACTGGATCCGCCCTACACGTGAGAGCAACTATTCGACGTAGCTCCACAAGTCAGCAATTCTCGGAGCTCTGAAGGAGTGCGTGCAGGATGGTTTCGTCACCCTGCGCGCATCTCGGACAGGTTCGGCTGACGGCACTTCCGTGCCTGTAAAGCTTATCTCGAACCGGCAACGCTCCCCGGTAGCACTGCCAGGCCAGGGATTTCTGGAAGTTGTCCATAGGCCCCGGGCAGAAAGTTCTCTTGAAGAGAGCGAACAGCTGATCGTCTCCGACTCCCAGGGTCTCCCCGAAAACGTCGTCGCTCTTCCCCTCCACTAGTCCTCTATAGAACGCCGAGGTGAATGTTCCACCAATACTAGTGCCCAGCTAGTAGAAGGCTGTGAGTGCTTGGAGACATTCCAGCTTCCAAGCGCTATCCTTCGGTCTTCTCCTGATCCAGGACTGCAGCTCCGTTAATGAGACGAGCTGGGGGAAAACACGTCTGGCAAACGGCGACCACACCTGTTCAACGTCTAGGAAGCACCAGCGATGTCAGTCTCAGCACGTGTTTGTGCATTATCAGCCACGGCATGCCCAGTCCTCCACGGAACGGATGCTGACAGCAGATGGATCGTCTGACCACGGGAGCACGCCCCTTCCATAAAAAGCGGAAGAGGAGGCGCTCCATTTTTGTTAGAGTTAGGCCGGGGCAAGGCACAACAGTTAGGCAGTAGCAGATGACGAATGAGATGAACGCATTCGCCACCTCTGCCCGACCTTTCAGGTATAGGTTCTTTTCGGCCCGTTTCTGGGTGAGAGAGGCCACTCTACTGGTCAGCTCGTTCCAGTTTTTCTCCATCTGGAGGTCCAGACCGAACCAGACCCCAAGCAATTTAACTGGTCCTTCCGTCCAGCGCCCGACGACGCTGTCGGATGGCATGGACTTGCCGCTCCAGGTTCCGAGCTGCAAGCCCACCGACTTTTCCTGGTTTAACTTTGCTCCTGTCACTGCTTCATATTCCTTGAGAGCGGTAAGGAGCATCTGGACATGTCCGGTGCTTGACACTACCACGGTGACGTCGTCGGCGTAAGCCGATACGGATCTTCCACATCCCATTTCATCCTACATCCCAGTTCATTGCCTCCAATTTGTGCAGTAACGGCTCGAGGGTCAATACGTACAACCCTGGCGGACCGAGCACATGATGCCGAACGGCTGTGACGGATGACCGTTCACCCTCACAACTGAGCAGATGTCGCTGTGCATCGCAGCGATCCTACCCCTGAAAATGGGCCCGAAGCCGGCCGCCTCGAGGATCGCCGCCAGGTACTGATTTTCTACCCTATCAAATGCCTTAGATTGATCCGGGTTGATCAGGGCCTCACCCGTGCCAGGTTCCTTAACCACCCTCTCTATGATGTATCGCATGAGGTGGAGGTTGTTGTGGATGGATCTGTTTGGAGTGACGCATGTCTGCGCCTATCCCACAAGACCACCGACGGCAAGCGCCAATCTCATTGCTATCACCTGAAATCTGCGTTTAACAGAGTTATGGGCCTGAAGTCGGCTATAACGTCCTCCTTGTTCGGGTCTTTTCTCAACAGCGCCACCGCTCCCCGGCTCACAAAACTGGGAATGCTGCAAGTTGCAGTAGACATCTACCAAGAGGTCACCGAACAAATCTGGCATGTACGCATAAAGCTCGTAGGGCAGACCATCCAAACCTGGCGATTTTACCCTCGTGCAGTCAAACATCGCTTCCCGTATTTCACCTGCTGTTATCGGCTTTCGCAATACTGCGCTGCGGTCGTCGAGAGCTGCGGAAGTCCTTCGAGGTATGCACTGAAGTTCATACACCGATCCGGCCCGCCGCCGCTCCCAAACAATTGAGCAAAGTGCTGCTGAAAAGCCTCACACATCTTCTCGAGTAACATGCGCCCGTTTTGGTCAGGCATAGATTGTATTGTGGCTTTGCTGCCACGTCGCGCCTCCACCACCCGGGCCCATTGACAACGCAGCCTCGTGATTTGCATTGAAGAATTGGTCGAGTGCCAATCTCGCCGTAAGCACGTCGGTTCCGAAGCCCGTCCTAAACGCCTCTTCTAGATTTCTAACTAGCTCTCCCGTCTTTTTTCCTCTATCCTTACTCGTTTGCTAAACCTTATCGATTCTACTCTAATTGCCCTTTTCAGGGTAAACCACCACCTGTTGTTGACAATCGCACCCGTCAACGCACGCTTAACTAATTCGCTTAGCTGGTCTCTGTAAGCTTTGCGCGACGGGAAAGATGCGTCCAGCTTCCAGTAACCAGGTCCTTGCCTATGAAGGCTATCTAAGTCGACTTCACAGACCACAAATTTGTGGTCCGTGTAGACGACTATGTTAAATTGTGGACAACCTACGCTAGCCTTATCTGTTTCCCTACACAATACCCTCTCTAGATACGATCTAGATGACCCAATGCGGTTTGCCCATGTCCACATTGGCACATTCGGATAATCCAGTCGATACCTGTCAGACAGTGGAAAACGTCTGCTCAGGTTGGTGAGGCTTTTACATCCACTTCCCTTATTTACTAGCCCTACATTATCCAAGCGTGCATCTAAGATACCGTTCTAGTCACCCACTAACACTAAAGAGCGGGACGTTCCCAGAAAAGGTCTTTAGACGTCTGAAGAAATCTGGCCGTCCTGCCCCTGTTGAGGCGTAGACGGTTACTAGCCTGAAAGCGTTGTCTTCGTTGCCGATCACGTCCAGCACCACCGACTTACCTTATGGGTCCAGGAAGATGGCCCGTATGGCGAGATCCAGGCCTCTCCAAAAAAGCACAGCCACTCCGCCCCCCTCCCCGCTCCCGGATGGCTGGGAGATGCATATACATCGTAGCCGCTGAAGATTGGTGCGAAGGCTCGTGCTTCGGAAATTCTGGTCTCGCTGATGGCCACCACATCTATGTTTAGTGACCTGAGATCATTAAGCAGGTGACCCTGCTTACAAGATGACCCAGGCCACGTACGTTTATACTGCCTATTCTAAGTAAGGCCATGTTGGGTGAGGAATGGAGTAAGTGAGAAAGGATCACCTACCCTGATCGTGTGGGAAAGGGACACTCGAACCGTCCCTTTGGCTGGTCATGAGTGTCTCCAAGATAATGTTGGTGTATATCCTTTTGGTAACTGACACTCTGAAGTCTCCAACTGCGTTGGGGAATTTTTCTTTTAAACGTTTATAATATTCTATTTTAATTTCAATAATGTTTATATTTTTCGGGAATGTTCTTGGTATTGGTGGGGTGTAGTCATTTTTGTCTGTAATGTCTGTGTGCTGCTTTATATGTTCTAAGAGTTCTTTATTTGCCATGTTTATGGCTGTGTAATGTTTTTTGTAGAGGTTGGTTTTGTTGTTGTTTTCTTGTTGCTGCTGTTGGGTATGTTTGTCTTGTTGTATTTGAGATGTTGGTGTTTGTGGTGATGCTGGTGGTGGTATGGTTGTTGTTGGTGGTGATGGTGGTGGCGTTGCTGCGAGTCGCCTTGCAACCTTTACCCTTTTGTTTTCCCTCGCCTTTGGAGGGCGAAGCTATGGGGTTCTTTCTTTTTGTTTTTTGTGGCAGACCGTTTTGCCACTTCACTTCCGCCTCATACTCCATGTCGGATTCCGTGGCGTCTGGGAAGAGTATGAGCTCCACGGCTGTTGGTGGTGGTAGTATAGCCCTCCCCGGTGATTTTGTTACTGGTGCAGCTACTGCAAATGTAGCTACTGGTGTTGCCGCCACTGCTTTCGCTGTTTTAGTTGTCCGTGGCCTTGGTATGTGTGTCACGGACGTTGCTCTCTGTGGAAGGGTCTGTTGCCTTTGTTGCCTGCCCTGCTCTTGGTAGCAGCGGACCAGGCGTCGGAAGGAGGAGTGGGCTTCTTCGCTGTCTTCTGCGGGCAAAAGGCCCTGAGGTGACCCTTTGACCCACAGAGATAACACTTTGGGCGCCTTCCTTCCACGCTTATAGGGAGTTGGACTCCTTCCTCGAGGTCTATGATCTCCGGGATAGCCTCGATACACTCCTGGTCAGTTTGTATTAGCATTTGCATGCCTATACCTGAGCAGTTCTCCCTCCCTATTCTCTGTACTTGCAGCATGGTCATCATATCCTCGATTCCAGCAAGGGCAGACGCGGCCAGCCAAGGTATAGGCACGTCGGGCGGGATTGGGTTATTTTGACCCTCACAATTTTCTGTCCACAGTAGGAGGGCACCAAGACTTCTCCTCACTCTTTAGGGTTACCAAAGCATGAGACTTTACCTCGGGGGGGGGGTGTAAAAAGTACGTCTACTGTGGTATACTTTTTGCCTCGGGTTTTGCGTGCCCAGACGCACCCCAAGGACTTTTGAATTTGAGCCTCCGTGGCTCTCTCCACCCGATGTGATATTGTCCTTACAGTGCAGTAAGTCGCCGTCCGTAGCTGGTGGCCCTTGAAAAAATCGGGTGAATGTTTCAGGGAGACTCGATTGGCATTTCTCGTCACCATGGCCCTTGCGACTGCCATCTCCTTTTCCGTAACTAGCACTGTTTCTATATTTCGAACCACACCTGCAAAAGAAGTGGCCCCTTTTTTCTTTCCGCCACTACTGCTGCTTTCGTTGATACTGTTGCTGCTGTTACTGTTGTTGTAGCTGTTGTTATTGTCATTGTGATTGTCTTTCTCGACCTTATCGCTGTTATTTTCATTGTTGCTCTTGTTATTGATGTTGCTTTATGTCTTCATTATGTTTATATATATATATATATATATATATATATATATATATATATATATAATAAGGGATGCACCTATAACGGAATACGCCTCTGGGACCATCAAGACAACGATGATAAAGGTACATACTTATTGACCTGTGATCCCAGCTTCCTGGGAGACGATATTTACATGGCAGCCCATAAATCAACTCATATACACATCTTTCTAGCTATAATGTTAATATAAATACAATGACTTAGGAAACCCAGGACAGACCCGAAGCAGCAGTCAGTGAGAGATAATCATGTAGGCATCAGCAGACCTTTTACCCTTCTCTCTACTGGCCCTTACTGGTTCTCACCTTATCGGCCACAGACACAGCCAGACAGCCAGACATGAAGCAGCAGTGCTTGAGACGAATAATGTATTCTAAGAATACACACACACACATAGTAAGTTCATATTGTTTACATTCTACGCTCATTCTATTCTTCCGTCTCACTGTGATATTGTAACGTCGAATTGATACATGCATGCACGCTAGTTCGAAGTAGCTATCCAGTAAATTAATGTAGGGATAATTCATGTCATAAATATTATTACTCGATGTTCAAAGTGAATATTGTTGTTATAAAATAAACGTTGTTAACATCACAATCATGGCATTATTCTTTTCATCAAACACCCATCAAAGAGTAACATCTTATCCGCTACACACCTATAAACAAACTGGCTGATTACCGATAACCAGTTAATCAACTGCTGATTATCTAGAATGCAATTATGCATTGTGATACAAAAATGTGTATTAAATTGTAGTTGACATATAATATTTCGTAATTACTCCTAACTACACTATGGAGGTACGTTTGAGTACACATGTTGACAAAATTAGACCGATTTTACCGTAGTTTCTATGTTTGTCATTAAACCGCGTCATTCAACAGTGCAACCTTTTGTACACGAAGCATTCTAGATTCTGTACCTACACATAGGTTTCCATTTTGTTTAATCATTGTGCAACGGTAACGTTAACATATGTCGTGTCGTCTGACTAGTTATAACTAAAACCAAAAGAAAAAAAAATACAATTAACTAAATACGCGTAGAAGGCAACACTTTAGCATGGCTATTAACGTATTTGTTGTTAGCTTTCTAAACTTAGCCTGTTCAATGCCCTGTACTCGTAAGTCTTGGTGTCGTGGATCGTGACAAAACTGGTTGATATAGTGGATTCACTGAAGCTGGATCAACAAAACACTCCTTCCAGCAGGTCATGTCGGAAGCAACCATCTCCAAATAATCAAGCTGGATCCCCAAACGAGACCAACTAAGTTCATGAATGTTGCTCAGGGTCTACCTCTGGGTCTCCTACCTGTTGGTTTTGCCTGTAAAATCTGTTCAGAGATTCTTTCCTGAGACATTCTGACCACATGTCTAAAGTATTGGAGCTGTGACGTCTCAATTCGGAGAAGTAGCGGCTCTACATGGAGTGGCTCTCTGATCTCTGACCTACGTACTCTATCGAGTAACGTGACTCCAAAGACCCTGCGGAGGAACCCCATTTCGGCCGCTTGTATTCGCGATCGAATTCTTTCGGTCATTACCCAAGATTCAATTGACCAACAAATTTAACAGTGTGTAAGCTACTACTGCCACTACTACTACTACTACTACTACTACTACTACTACTACTACTACTACTACTACTACTACTGCTGCTGCTGCTGCTGCTGCTGCTGCTACTAAATCAATGACATTATTCATCTGATCTGTTGGGAGAGGAGATGGTACAATGGGAGGCGGGAGAATGAGTAAAAGACCTTATCCTCCTACAATTGCAACAAAGGTGAATGTATTTGCAAACAGAAAAAAGAAAACCAAAAACAAAACAAAACAAGAAATAAGGGCTTAACACGTCAACTAAAAATAGATTTATTCAGGACAGGTGGGATCATGGCTGATATACAACATTAATGTACCAAGCAACCTTAGTTGGGGGTGCTTATTAGCAATCATAGCAATCTCGTTGATTTGATTACTAGGATGAAATTAATTGCTAATTAAAGATAGCTGAGGAAGGCTAGGTGAGTAGATGGGGTGTTATAGAGGTGTAATGGGAGTTGGATAATGACAGAAGTCCCCACTTGGGATCTTTTTCTCTTTTCTTTGTTTTTTAGGCACCCGCTTTTTCTCTTTATGCTCTCCATCTCCCATTCCCCCTCTCTCTCTCTCTTTTCCTTTCTCTTTCTCTCCCTTTCTCTCTCTGCCTTTCTCTCTCTATCTATCTCTCCATATATATAAATATAAATACACGCACACATGCACATACACACACACGTAAATATATATATACGTGTGTGTGTGTATGTGTGTGCGTGTGTCCGTGTGCGTGTGTTACTGAAAGTGGTACCGATATTAGCACTCAATGCTAAAACAGAGTGTATATATTAAGTTTAACGGGAATTTTTGTTATTCATTACCAACCAGTTACGTACATATTTCTGTTGTACACCCTCCCATAGATACATACATACATACATACATACATACATACATACATACATACATACATACATACATACATGCATACATGCATTCATACATACATACATACGTACGTACGTACGTATGTATGTATGTATGTATGTATGTATGAATGCATGTATGTGTGTATGAAAGCTCTATGTGTGACAGTATAGAAGCTCTTGTGCTTAAGCAACGACTCCGTTGGAGTGGTCACCTTGCCAGGATGAAGGATTCTAGAATACCAAAACAACTCTTTTATGGAGAGTTGGTTAAAGGAAAACGACCGCCACATAAACCAAAAAAGAGGTATAAGGATTCCTTGAAAGCCTCTCTGAAAGACGCTAACACCTCTGCTGATACATGGGAGAATATTGCTGCTGATCGTAATAAATGGAGAAAGACTGTATATGGGGGAAAAGTTGCCTTTGAGGCATCTCGAATCGCATACGAGAAAGTAAAGCGGGATGTGAGGAAGGGCATTGCTGTTGCACTTCCAGACGGCGAGGGTCCTCCTATGGTGCTGACATGCAGCGTATGTGCGAGACTCTGCCTAAGCAAAGCTGGACTCGAAAGTCATCTTCGCAGTCATAAAGTAAGACCAGTGGTTGACTACCAGGCTGCTGTTGGAGATGCTACTCATCATGCTTGCCAAACATGTGGTAGAGAATGTAAATCAGCAGGAGGGCTCAAGTGACATGCAAAAGTTCACGAACTCCAACCACAGCCGACTATTCTTAGTGAATGTTTTGGTTGCCGACTCTGTGCAAGACATTTTAGATCATTGGCTGGGCTAAAAAGCCACATTCGATCGCAGCGCTGTTAGTTGCTATCGTGTGTGTGTGTGTGTAGATATGCTTGTGTGTGCGTGTGTGTGTATATATATATATGTATATGTATATTATTATTGTTGTTGTTATTATTATTGTTGTTATTATTATTATTATTATTATTATTGTTATTAATGTATGTGTGTGTGTGTGTGTGTGTGTGTGTGTGTGTGTGTGTGTGTGTGTGTGTGTGTGTGTGTATGTGTATATATATATATACATATATATTTCTGTTTTTTTTTGTTTTTTTTTATTATTATTATTATTTTTTTTTTATTTTTTTTTTTCTCGTGCAATGGCCATACTCGATAACGAGGGGGCAGCCATCATGTATGTATGTATGTATGTATGTATGTATGTATGTATGTATGTATGTATGTATGTATGTATGTATGGGAGGGTGTACAACAGAAATATGTACGTAACTGGTTGGTAATGAATAAAAAAAATTGGTGCTACTGGTAACATGTATCCCAGTACAACCTGTCTCATGGTCGGGTCGTTGGCGACAAAACTGGCAACCCCACCAAGGTTTCTTGGTGAGGAAGGTGACTTTGGACATCCTGCAGGACTAAAACAAAACCTGTCAAAGGGCAAAGGAGCTCTTAAGAGTCAATGGCCATCCAAAATCACCGGGAGAGATGACCCCTTAGCCTTTGTCAAGGCAGAATTCTAGGAGAAGGAAAACTCTGATATAACACCTGCAACCCTGATGGTATCCAGTGATGTTGACTTGTTCTTCTTTTTGGTAAATATCATCTTGGTTAAGAGAGTGGGACTGGCTTTGTGCAGTGCCTTTGCTCACTATAAAAGCTTCACGGCACAGGCATTGCTTTATATCTGGAGATCTCTCTGCACTTGTCGTCACATGATACCATGGGCCCAGCACTATGTGTCAATAATTGTCGCAAGTGTAGTGTTTGTACCAGAGTTTTCAATTCGCTGGCTGGACTAAAAAGTCACACTCGTTCAGCGCATCGATAGGGGTTCTCCTACATGGATATAAAGTAGTGGCCGTACTCGAAAACGAGTTGGCAGCCACCATGTATGTATGTATGTATGCATATATAGTTGAGGTGAACACACTTTACTACGTTTCCGAATGCAAGATTCGAGGAATATTCCAAAGCATTCTATCCTACTTCCTAATTACGCTACTAATTCGTCAGTATGTACTCCAAGTTCCCGATGATTGCAGGAGCGTTCGAATCGTTACTAATCTGCACACTTTTGTATCTGTTCGAATGTCATAATCATATATATATATACAAATGGAAGTTTAGTAAAATCGAAGCTTTGGCTGTGGCCAAGCTAACGATATACAATTAGGAATGTGCAGCAAAGCACTCGATAAGGTTGTGTCACCTTAGAGTAATAACTGTTTCTACTTTAGGCACAAGGCCAGCAATTACCCAGTGCATTACTGGTACTTTATTTTATCGACCCCGTGAGGATGAAAGGCAAAGTCAACCTCGGCGGGATTTGAACTCAGATCATAAAGGGACGTAACTATGCTGGAAAGCATAGCGTCCGACCCTCTACCGATACTGCCAATCCATAGAGTAATAACATACGTTAGATAGCTTGACAAATTGAAAACTGCGACAGGTGAGCCCAACCACATGAAACCAAAGCAACGGAAAAAAACAATATATATATATATATGAGGTTGTGTATAAGAGTGTGTGTATATATACACACACACACACACACACACACACACACATACATATATATATATATATATATATATATATGTCGGGTCACTCTTGAGTGTTAATGGTAACATGTCACCCAGTACAACCTGTCGCATGGTCCGGTTGTCGGCGACTAAACCGGCAACCCCATCAAGTTTTCTTGGTGAGGTGAGTGATTTTGAACACCCTGTAGGACAAAAAGCAAAACCTGATAAAGAGCGGAAGAACTCATAAGAGTCAACGGCCATCCGATAGTGTGTAAATATGTATATACACATGTACATATGTATGTATATGTATATGTGTATATACATGGGTGCATGTGTATGTATATGCGCGGGGACATCGAAATAGTCGGGCTGGACACCCGATCGTGCTGTTAAACTATTGGGAGTGAATGTCCCCTAGCCTTTGTCAGGGCATTATTCCAGGAGAAGGCAACTCAGGAAACTGGGATAACTCCGATATAAAACCTGCGTCTCAGTAGTTACCAATGATGTTGATCTTTTCTTCTTTTCGAGTTATCTCTACTGTCGCTCAGAGAGTGGGATTGGCTCAGTGCACAGTCTTTCCTCACTTAAAAAAATATCTTCACGCACAGGCATTGCACGATAGAATTAATTAATAATTATTAATAATGGTATATCGTGCAATGGCCATACTCGATAACGAGGGGGCAGCCATCATATATATATATATATATATATATATCACAGAAAAAAGAGAATCAGTTTTGCGACGAAAGGCATTTATTGGACATATTACAACTGTTTCTTGGGCGACCAGCTCGTGTGTGTGTGTGTGCGCGAGAGAGAGAGAGAGAGAGAGAGAGAGAGAGAGAGAGAGAGAGAGAGAGAGAGAGAAAGAGTGTAGTCTGTTCTAATGTAATTCTATAGTGACACACTCTATGTATTCTCCTAAACGGAATGCAGCATGAATGAAATCAAATACCACACAGAAGCGCAACGAATCTTCTCGAATCACGCTATGATATCAAGTTAACATAAAAGGAAGCTTGTAATCTGTCATCCTATACATTTTGGAATTTCAGGGTCAATGATTACACCGTGTAACATATTTTTTGTTCCCCGGTTCTAAGTGTCATTTCATCGTTTGTTATATCCCAACGTCCCTTTACAGTCTGAGTTCAAATCCCGCTGAGGTTGACTTTGCCTTTCATCCTTACGGGGTCGATAAAATGAAGTACCAGTAATGTACTGGGTTATTGCTGGCCTTGTGCCTAAAGTAGAAACAATTATTTTAAAAAACACTATTATTTAATCAGAAGTTTGGGTTTGTGGTCAGGAGTTTGATATTTCGAAATGTTCATATTTTTCAAGAAACAACACATTTTTTTAAAGTTCATCAGTTCATATAATTAAATCAACAGAGTATATATTTATTTTATTACACATGCTTATCAAAAGCAAACAAGTAAAAACAAATAACACTTATAAAGCAACTTATACACGTCAGAAATAACTGGATTTCCTGGATTTGCGGTTGTAGTCCAGGTCGCATTCCCGCACTAGTCCCCAGATATAGTCCTCCATCATTTTTTCATTGTAGTGGCCCTGGTACCTCCGCTCTAACTCTTTCACATCTTGGTGGAATCGTTCGCCTTGTTCTTCTGAGTAGGCGCCCATATTGTCCTTGAAATTTTCCAGGTGAGCGTCCAGCATATGGAGTTTAAGCGACATCCTGCATCCCATGGCGCCAAAAGCCTTTATCAGATCCTGCACCAGTTGCTGGTAGTTTTCAGCTTTGTAGTTGCTCAGGAAGTCCTTAACAACTGCCTTGAAACAGTTCCATGCTGTTTTCTCAATCCTATTGAGCTTATTGGAGAACTCGGTAGACTCAAACACCTTCTATATCTGAGGTCCAACAAAAATTCCACCTTTGATTTTGGCCTCAGATAACTTGGGGAAGAACTCAAGAAAGTACTTAAAAGCGGCTGATTTTTGGTTGAGAGCTTCACAAACTGCTTCATCAACCCTAACTTAATGTGCAGTGGTGGCATGAGCACAATCCTGGGATCAACCAGTGGCTCCCACATGACGTTCCGGGTCCCAACTACAAATTCTGTTCGCTGCTCCCAGTTCTTTCTTTTGTAGTCGTCAGAGGTGGCTCTGCTGTCCCAAAGGCAGAGGAAGCATTGAAATTTGATAAAGCCTCCTTGGAGTCCAAGCAGGAAAGCCACCATCTTGAAGTCTCCAATGATTTCCCAATTGTACTGATTGTATTGCAGAGCTTCCAAGAGGACTTTCACACTGTAGTAATCTTCCTTCAGGTAGACTGAATGAGCTAGAGGCAGTGTCTGGAACTTGTTTCCATTGTGGAGGAGGACAGCCTTCAACCTTGTGGTAGAGCTGTCTATAAATAGCCGTCACTCCTTGGGCACAAACGGCACCCCAAGCACGTCAAACAGTCCAGGCACGTCATGGCAGAAGCAGAGGCCATCCCTAAGAGTGAAAAATCCTGACAAAGGTTCGTGTCGACTTCTCTGACTCGTCACCTGCACTTCCTCCTTGACCAAGTTCCACTGCTTCATCCTGGAGACGAATAGCTCTGCATTGGACTTGGTCTGACCCATATTCCTGACTAAGTCATTGACTTCTTTTTGGTTTGGGAAGTGAGGAACTTTTTCTGGTACCTCAGGCAGGTAATCCAAGTCCTCAGCATCCATCTCCTCCTCTTCATCAGAATACTTGTCTTGGAAAATAAATTTGATATGCAATACAAAATAAATATTGGAAAGGGAAATACATATTTAAATAATTGTTTCTAGTTTTTGGCACAAGGCCAGCAATTACCCAGTGTATTACTGGTACTTTATTTTATCGACCCCGTAAGGATGAAAGGCAAAGTTAACCTCGGCGGGATTTGAACTCAGATCATAAAGGGACGTAACTCTATGCTTCAAAGCATGGTGTCCCACTCTCTACCGATACTGCCAATCCACAAATAATATAAAAGAACACTAATCATACTAATGACAATTCGTGCTTAAAACACAACTTACCCTTTATTCAGGGTGCGAAAATCCAGTATCAATAAATCTCTTTAATCCACTTTTTAACAATTTTATACTTTATTGCACTTTTATAATTTTCTTTAGGTATTACTCTTTATTTTATAATTTTAATTTAACCTGAAACATATATAAAAAAAATCATTTAACATAAGCAAATTAAACTTACATACAACGTAAAATCCAGCATACAAATAATTCTAGTGAATAGCTTTTTTACAAACACAAACTTTAACTGTTTAATAGCACTTTTTTTTTATTTATTTGGGACCTAAGCAACACAAAAAAGTGATTACAGGCCAGGAACAGAGAAAAAAATCTGTTTTGTTGCACGGTGTTATATAAGTTACCCTAAAAATATTTATGGTGCTTAACCAATGTTTCCTCGGAGACTTGTAATAGCTACCTAGATATATCTCATTCTGACATCCTGAATTTGTCACCAGACCTGGTGAGGGATGGGCTCCGCCTGGCTTAAAAATGCCCAAGAAACGGCGTATGTCAATACGGCACCCCAACCACTCTACCAGGAGTTACTGTACCATACATATGTACATGCAAAAAGAGACAATCAAAGCAAAGCAGCTTCGTTAATTCGTTTATCCATTAATTAACGATGCTAATTATTCAGGAAAAAGAAAAACAAAAACACCCATAGAAGTTGGATCACTGAGCAAACACTGTGACGACATTATACGATAGAGACTATTCAGATTTGAAGATCTAGCTCCAGTATGACCGTAGTCCTGGTAGCTAAAACAAACTAAAAAACTGAGACGAGGTGCCTTCAGGAACATTTTATTATATCTTGTCCCGTATACTGTGAAAACTAGCAATAAAATATATAACAGAACTGGTTAATCTGCACACACACACACACACACACACACACACACACACACACACACACACACACACACACACACACACACACACACACACGCACGCACACACACAAACCACAAACACACGTACATACATATAAAAACACGCACACACACACACATACACGCACCCACAAACACACACACGTACGTACATACACACACGCGCACACACACACTCACACACATATATACATATATATATTCGTGAAGATGTCACACCCATTTTACTGTTGACACATTCAAACTCAGTCTCTGACACACTGATAGTACATATCGACCACCAGACGCCTCTAGTCATGAAGGTAAGTTTGAAGATAGCCTCAGAAGAATGGAAGAAGTCCTTGACATATTGGACCGGAGTCTCAACATTCTGCTGCTGGGATACTTTAACCTACCAAAAGTCAAATGGCCTGAGGGTGACCTCCTCCTTGGAATGACATCAACGATTATCTCGGATAGTAACTTAGTAGAACTAATGATATATGGTCTGAGAGAGTCAACAGAGGAACAACCATTAAGAAACACCGGGAATTTATCCAGTCTAAACTTTCACAAGGCTAACTGGAAAAAAGATCAAGGAAGAGATCCTGAAGCGAAACTGGAGGGACAGCATCACCACACAAGACACCAACACACATTTTCAACATTTAATGACAATACAAACTATATGCCATAAGTCTGTCCCGGAGAATAAGGCCAACGGACACAAAAATGTTATTCCCAGAGACAGGAAAGTCCTTATGAGATGAATGGTCCCTCACGATTTGAACACCTATATCTGTGTTTATTTCTCATTTATATTCAATTATAATTTACGGCTCGGAAAAATCTCTTTCCTTGAGGTATTTAATTGTAAGAGACTATTTTGAGTTTATACCTCAATATATATATATATCGTCGCAACACTGATTCTCTTTTTTCTGTGATATATATACACACACACACACACACACACACACACATATATATATATATATATATATATATATAGAAGTGGTTACACGTTAGTTCACCATACCGAGAACAATTGTTTCACCTTAGCGGATCTTCAGCTCGGAATGGGCATGGTTATAGGAACAGGAAGGACAACCGTACGAACGCGCATGCGCAGAAACTCGGTCATTTCACACAGGCAATACGAGACTGCGTGCGAGAAGTGTAAGGGAGATAACTGAGAAAGTCCGAAAAGTTTTTAGGTTGAAAATAAAATTACAAAGAATCAGTCCGGAGCCTTGTAGTTATGCAATAGGTGTTTGGCGACGTGTGGACAACGTGTGAAAAATTCACTGTTTAGGCAATCACTATTGCGTAATCTCTTTAGAATAGTTATTCGTTCGTCAATACATAAGCCACACGTCGGATTTCCCCTTGCGTATGGCTTAGACTTAATGATGGCTTTCCATTGAATGGAGTAGTCTATACTTGAGTCCTTGAGGGACCATACGTGACTCGCGAGTTTCGTGAATGAACGTCTGTCCGGGTACCTGAAGGTAGACTGGTAGTTCAGGAAACATTCCTTGAATCGGCTCTCCGCCATGCCCACATAGGATTTGACCTCCTGTGGTTCATTTGGTCGGTTGGAAGTGACCACAGCTTCATAGATTACAGCTGGTGTGTTACATTGCTGTTGAAGGGGGCAAGCTTCAGGCTTACGGCAAGAGCACCCTGGTGGGGTGTTGCTCCTAGGGCTGCTGGTGATGTGGGCCTTCATGTTCTTAGTGCAGGAGTATCCTAGTTTAACTTTGTGTCGGTTAAAGATGGAGCGGTATTTATGACCTATGGGAAAGTGTCTATCTAAGAGCGCTAGAAATCTTTTTCCTACATTGGTTTTAACGTTGAGTGAGAAGGGAGGAGAGAACCAGATAGTTTGTCTATTGTTGCGCATACTTTTCTTAATGGTGTTGTTGCTAGTGGGAGAGTAAGTGATAGGTTGTGAGAAGCCGCTGTTAGCCAACGCCGTGTTATAATAGGGTGCCGCCCTGTCAAAGATAGCCTTATTAGAGGAGAGGTTTGAGATTCTAGTACTGATATTCTTAACGAAGTTTCTAAAAAAAGTGGGAGGGTGGCATGAGTCCTTGTGAATGTAATTAAGTTTCTCGTTTAGCTTATGGAAGGGTCTGTGGGTGAGTGTGCGAAGGTCTAAATTAATGTCTAAGAAATCTACGCTAGAGAGGTTGGTGGCTACTGTTATCCTAAGACCTAACTCATTGAAGGTAGAAGCTAAGTCTTTTTTAAACCGGTCGAGGTCGAGACCACTTTTATGGCTCGATAAAGGCAGTCCATCGTCACGGTATATTCCCGTGTGGAAGTCCGGGAATCTAACACGTAATATGTCTAAGATAAAAAGGCCAACGAAATCACATATGTCAGCACTGTCAAACGATCCCATGGAGACGTCGAACAGGTCTGAAGATGTAGACTTCTTTTCCCAGGCTACTCCGTCGTTGAAGAGGAGGGTTTTCCGGCAGTGAGCGATGATTTCCCTGTCTAAACCATCGACGGTGGTGTAAGTGGTAGCGAAGTCCAACGCTTTGTTTAACAGGGTCTCTGAGATCGACGGGTAAAAATCGACAATGTCAAACTGTGTGAACTTCGCTTTTTTGGATTTTAAGGAGTTAAACCATTTAATTACGGAGTCGCTGTTCTCCCACTGGGGCAGGTTGGACTTGGTCATAATGGTCTTAAATATGTTTCTAAGTATAGCCTTACTGACTAGTCCCATATCTGTGCATGCCGGGTTTATTAGTCTACAAGTGGGGTTAGAAGTAAAGTCTACCTTGTGATCTCTCATGGTGAGGAACGCCTCCCGCTTAGCTAGAGATTGTAGCTTCTTATCTACCTTAAGGTCGGCGGCGAGTTCCTTGGCTTCTGTATTAATGTCGTGGTAGGCCGTAGGGTTAGCTTTCTTATATTTAGAAGTAATAGCGTTATGGGCCAGGTGGCGGAAAATGGTGCTGTCGACTTCGTAAATATTGTTAGTTTTGTCGGAAAGGACGAAGGTGTTATTAGAAGACCTAAATTCCTTAATATCGTTTCTGAGTTTCGCTTGAAAGATGTTAGTGTGTTTGCGAAAGGAAATGTTAGCGACTAAGTCAAGAAGGTCCGTCTATATATATATATATATATATATATATATATATATATATTAGAAAGTGAGGTTTTTTTTACAAAATGAAAAATAACTGATGTGTCCTACACGAGTGAAAGTATAAAGAAAAAGAGATGAAATCGAAAATGCAACTGGAGTTTTATTTTTTTTTAAATTATATATATTTATTTGGTTCCTTTACCGGTTTCGCAGTTCTTCTGCTTTTCAAAAGTAGAGTTGAGATGGAGGGTCTGTGGTTTTTCTCATATATATATATATATATATATATATATATATATCACTCTCTGAGCGACAGTAGCTATAACCTGAAAAGAAGAAAAGATCAACATCATCGGTAACTACTGAGCCCCAGGTTTTATATAAGAGTTATTCCAGTTTCCTGAGTTGTCTTCTCCTAGAAGTATGCCCTGACAAATGCTAGGAGTCCTTCACTCGCAGTGGTTGACATTGCACTCAGTGCTCCTGTGGGAGCCCCTACATGGATACACTGGAAGAGAATGACCATGGTTAACGTATGTTGATGCCCTAAGGACAGATACTGGTCTGTTGGAGAAGCAGGACATGGCAGTGATAATGAGGGACAGAGACCGCTGGAGAGAACTCGTCCATGGATCTCGGGAATTTTACCCACCCTAGATATATATATATATATATGATGGCTGCCCCCTCGTTATCGAGTATGGTCATTGCACGATATACCATTATTAATAATTATTAATTACAAATCTCGCCGAGGTTGACTTTGCCTTTCATCCTTACGGGGTCGATAAAATAAAGTACCAGTAATGAACTGGGTTATTGCTGGCCTTGTGCCTAAAGTAGAAACAATTAATTAATTCTATCGTGCAATGCCTGTGCGTGAAGATATTTTTTAAAGTGAGGAAAGACTGTGCACTGAGCCAATCCCACTCTCTGAGCGACAGCAGCTATAACCCGAAAAGAAGAAAAGATCAACATCATCGGTAACTACTGAGCCGCAGGTTTTATATAGGAGTTATACCAGTTTCCTGAGTTGTCTTCTCCTAGAAGAATGCCCTGACAAAGGCTAGGAGTCCTACACTCGCAGTGGTTTAACTGCGCGATCAGGTGTCCAGCCCGACTATTTCGATGTCCCCGCGCATATATACATATATACATACATACATACTTGTTATATATATGATTTTATCATTTATTTTGTTTGACCTGTTTAGCTTAACTTGTTTTTTGGCTTAGGTGGTTAATGCCTTCTTGACCGCCTTCTCAGTTTGTATGGCATTTATAACATATGTTTATAGCTCTGGTTTTTTAAACTATGGAGCGCTTGCCAGCTTGGCTCGGAATTTGCGTTAGGTTTCGCTTTTTCAACCCGCCGAAATGCAATTCTCGCTGAATTTATATTTACATACTTGTATATATATATATATATATATATATATATATATATATATATGTAAACGGAAAAAATGAAACGAAATTTCATTTCCCACTCTTAGTACGGCTGTTACTTAAATATAAGTAGGTACACGTACATACATATATGTATACAGACGTACAGTAGTATGTATATATATATACATACATGCACACATATATATGTGCACGTATGGATTCACCGAACATTTATTATAATGCTCGGTGTGTTTGTAAACAAACATCCCGTATTAAGCCGTAGTGTCCAGCAACCATCGTTGCTCGTTTGTTCAACACTGACAAAGGAACGCTGTACTACTTTCAAGCTTATTAGCTATCGTCAGCAGCGTATACCTTCCTGCCAGATTGTTGAACGTATATACTTACCTTATGCATATTAACAGCTGAGAAGCCCAATTTGCATATCGAGTGGGTTAATCGGCCGGGTGCACCGAAAACGATAAACGGAAAAAATGAAACGAAATTTCATTTCCCACTCTTAGTACGGCTGTTACTTAAATATAAGTAGGTACACGTACATACATATATGTATACAGACGTACAGTAGTATGTATATATATATACATACATGCACACATATATATATGCACGTATGGATTCACCGAACATTTATTATAATGCTCGGTGTGTTTGTAAACAAACATCCCGTATTAAGCCGTAGTGTCCAGCAACCATCGTTGTTCGTTTGTTCAACACTGACAATATATATATATATATATATATATATATATATATATATATATATATATATACATACATACTTGTATATATATATATATATATATATATATATATATATATATATATATATATATATATATATGCATATAAATATATATATATATATATATATATATATATTATTATTATATATATATATATATAAGAATAAGAATAAGTTGACGGACCCAGCATATTTATCAATGCCAGGACCGGTTGGATCTCAGCGTACTCAATAGGTAATGTAAAATACACTCCCAGAGACATAGTTATTCGCTTCAATACAACACACGTAAACGGGTACCTATAGTAGTTCCCAAACTCGAGTTTCGGCCACACTTAATGCAGCAGTAGGGTGCACTGCACCCTCTGTCCGCATATATTATGCAACAATGCATAATCGGCGCATGTGGCAAATTTAATATGCAAGTATAGACGATATATATATATAGATTCCCTTCAAACTGGGGCAGAACATTGTATATTTAGCTTCTTTAAATATTACACCAACAGCAATGTTTATAAATTCATATCGATTTGAACTGAATTGTTAGAAAAACACAACAGGTTTTATTGTTGTTGTTCTTTTATGTACGTATATATCTGAATGAGGTTTCAGTTATATGGTTTTCTCGATATAATTCCCGTTCTCCATTGCCTTTGAATACTTAAAATCTTGTTTGTTGTGCATACACGACCGACCATAGCTGTGTTTATATAAATAACTTACTCACTAGTGCAACCAGACAATGACTTCAAACGTTCGTATTCAAAAGGAAGATATTACCAATAATAATAATAATAATTGTTTCTACTTTAGGCACAAGGCCACAATTACCCAGTGCATTACTGGTACTTTATTTTATCGACCCCGTAAGGATGAAAGGCAAAGTCAACCTCGGCGGGATTTGAACTCAGATCGTAAAGGGACGTAACTATGCTGGAAAGCATGGCGTCCGTCCCTCTACCGATAATTTAAATCGAACCCGTGCGGGACTGGTACTTTACTTTATCGACCCTATAAGGATGAAAGGCAAAACTAACCTCGGCAAGACATGAACTGAGAAAATAGTAGTAGTAGTAGTAGTAGTAGTAGTAGTAGTAGTAGTAGTAGTAGTAGTAGTAGTAGTAGTAGTAGTGGTGGGGATAATAGTAGTAGTAGTAGTAGTAGTAGTAGTGGTGGTGGTGGTGGTGTGGTACTACTAGTAGTAGTAGTAGTAGTAGTAGTAGTAGTAGTAGTAGTAGTAGTATTAGTGGTGGTGGTGTGGTACTAGTAGTAGTAGTAGTAGTAGTAGTAGTAGTAGGTGGTAGTAATTGTGGTAGTGGTGGTGGGGGTAGTAGTAGTAGTAGTCGTGGTGGTGGCTGTAGTAGTAATAGTAGTAGGTGGTAGTAATTGTGGTAGTGGTGGTGGGGGTAGTAGTAGTAGTAGTCGTGGTGGTGGCAGTAGTAGTAATAGTAGTAGGTGGTAGTAATTGTGGTAGTGGTGGTGGGGGTAGTAGTAGTAGTAGTCGTGGTGGTGGCAGTAGTAGTAATAGTAGTAGTAGCAGAAGTGGGGTGGGGTGGTAGTAGTGGTGATGGTGGTGATAGTAATTCCTTTAATGGCCACAAGAAACCTCAAATGTTTGGGGCAGAATATGAAAAAAAAAACTATTGGGTTGGAGTTGTTATTTCTAGGAAAAGAAAAAAAACACAAAGAAATAACTGTTTCTGCTTTTGGCACAAGGCCAGCAATTATCTCAGTGTATTACTGGTACTTTATTTTATCGACCCCGTAAGGATGAAAGGCAAAGTTAACCTCGGCGGGATTTGAACTCAGAATGGCAAGGGCCGTAATGAGTTCAAATCCCGCCGAGGTTAACTTTGCCTTTCATCCTTACGGGGTCGATAAAATAAAGTACCAGTAATACACTGAGATAATTGCTGGCCTTGTGCCAAAAGCAGAAACAGTTATTTCTTTGTGTTAAAGAAATAACGATCTACACACACACACACACACACACACACACACACACACATACATACATACATACATATATATATATATATATATATATATATATATATATATATATATATATATATATATATATATATATATATATATATATATATATATATATATATATATATATATATATATATATATATATATATATAATTACAACAGTGACATAAACAGGTACTCAAGTTTCGCTGGGTTCTGGGCCCCATTTCGTTCAGCCTGTCATGAGAAAAAAAATAAAAGCAAAGATGGCCTCCTATGGTTGATTGTGCTTTCCCATGGGGATATAACAAAAGAGCTTACGCAGGGGCAGGTAATTTAGAAAAAGGTGGTTATTTTTAAAAGCGTTAGATATTTGTAGGTAACTCTTGAGAGATCACAGTCAGTTTAGGATGAAAATAGAGGCACAATAATTTCTTCTAGTTGACTCCAAAGATCCAATTTCACTGAATTATCATATAGTCAGTAAATCGAAACATACTTCTGGGCCTGTTAATCATGCCTAAGTCATTTATCCAAAATATATTTCTTCACATGGGGACAACCGCCAAAGCAATCGAGCCGTGTTTTGAGGCAGTGCTTATCCGAAGCTAATTGTGAGAGTATCCACCATTTTTCGAAATTAGAAAGTCAACAAAATTTCGACCCATTTACGTAGGCGGTAGAACTTTCCAAAATACGCCATTTGGTGGGAAAAGGCGTGCCATTGTACTTAAGGTCCCATACGTCGTTTGCCAGCTGGGTGGTATGTTTTTTATCAGGATATCTGAATGTTGTTTCGTGAATCTGCGACCAGTTTTAAACCGGCTCTCGGATATACCAACATAGGTCCAGACTTCAGTTTGGTGGTTCTGGTTGGTGGCGGTAACCTCCACTTGGTATATCACTGCCAGAGTGTTGATCTAGTGGATATGTATCAGGTCTTCTACATGAGCATCCGTAAAGTGGAGAGTTTTTGTGTTTGCCGGTGATATAGGTTTTTACATTGTTAGTGCAAGAGTATCCTATTTTTATTGTATGGCGATTAAATATCTTTTCGTATATATATATATATATATATATATATATATATATATATATATATATATATCGGGAATTTTACCCACCCTATATATATATATATATATAATGAAAATAAAAGTTACGGGCGAAAGAGGGTAATATCCATCGTCAGTTGTCTGCTAGGAATCATAGGTATTTCTTCGCCTTCGAGACAAGACACCTCAGCCTAGGGCGATCAATAACTTAAATAAATTATTGGGATTAAAAAAAGGGGGGAGAGAGAAAAATGTAAACAGACATGAAGGGTGAAGCAACGTAAAGAGAGGAAAAATATCAAGTCAACGACTCTTTTCGAACATAAGTTCTGGCGAGTTTGACGACAGAAAAAAACACCTCTTCACTGTAGCGGTGTGAGCGAGAGAAGAGACTGCTTACAGTGGCGAGCGAGGGAGAAAGTGAGCTAGCGGAGAGAGGGTGACTAGCAGAGAGGGAGTGAGTGAAAGTATGTTCGAAAAGAGTTGTTGACTTGATATTTTTCCTCTCTTTACGTGTGTCGGAATTACGTGTGTCTAATCGTGTGTCGAAACAGATATTGTTATACTTGGGAAGTGTCATATTGTTGTAATAATATTGCCAGAAATAATAAGAGAATACACTCACTGTTTGGTTGGTTTTCGCTTCTGTATCTTTTATATCTCCATAGTTAATTCATTCGGCAATAAATGTTTATTATTGACTGACCAACGGTCAAAAATACAGATATAGATGCATATATATAGTCTAATAAAGTTCTTTCGTTGCACATGTGCAACATCATCAGTGGTACTATTATGTTTCCTCCTGTTTGTATTGTATTGTATGTCTACACCATTTTTATTTTATCTGTTTATTTATTTATTTATTTATTTATATTTCTCTTAAGTCAGTATTGTTTGATTAGGTGTTGTTGTTATTCCATTCATTTTTTTTTTTTATTTAGCTTTGGATTTCTAAGCTCTATTTCGCTTGCCTATCTGCTGGGTCATTTCTATGTTTAGATATTATTTTAATTTCTATGTTGTCTATGTTACCATCATGTTGTTGTCTGGCGTGTTCGTATAGTACTAAAACGTTTTTTGTCCTTTTAATTCGCCCTAGTGTTGGTCTATTCTTTCTCCTATGCTTCGAGCTGTCTCGCCTATGTATATTGTTGTCATGTTTCTGCAAGTACCCTCTGTACATCTTATGCTATAGACTATATTTCTAGTTTTACAGTCTGGGGGTTTACTTTACATATAACACATTTCCTATTAGTACAGTGGGTTTTCTTAAAAGGGTATGTTTTGCTGATCAGGGATTTTATGGTAGTTCCTGGCTTTTCTACCACTTTAATCTTTAGGTGGGACTTTCTCAGGGCCTTTCTACGTTGGTTAGCTAATTTCCCTCCAGGGGTAGCGTCCACGAACATGACACTCTGTTATCTCTGGTTGTCGTACCATGAGATGGCTTTCCCTATCTTATGTTTAGTCCTATCTAAGCTATTCCATGATTTGTCCTTGGGCAAATTCCTTTCATGTCCAGTTCTATGAGGGTTTTATACTTCTCCGTGGCTCCTTCGTATACTCTGATTCTGTCTCTTTGGTTGTAGCCAGAGAACTGCATGCGGTTGATGAAGTGTTGGATGTGTCTTTCCATTTCTGTTGGGTCGCACATGCGGGACACGTTCTTCATCACTCGTACCAAGTCTACGATCAGAATATTAAACTTAGCACTACTGGACATTGCTGAGTTTTTGAGTATCAGGTATTTGGAGGCCATGGGTTTAGCGTAGTGTGAGTGGAGAATTTGGGCCCTCTCGTCTATAGTGTCAATCCAGAGTTCCGTGTCTAATACAGGTAGTCTATTGTTAGGGTGTTTGGAAGAGTAGCCAATAGTTACAGTTATACTCTGGTGTATGGAGTTGGCTATCTGCTGGATGCTTTCCATTGTGCTACATTCTAAATCATATTTGTTAGTACTCTCTCTTGTGGGGGTGTCCTTATTACTATATTAATGTCGTCTACGTAACGAGAGTACATGATGAGGTCTATGGAGCTCTCTTCAAGGAGGTCTTTGAGTCTCCTTTCCTACCATACCATAAAAAGATTGGCAACATCACCAGCTTGGCTGACGCCAATGGCTGCTCCCTCATTTGGAGTGTAGATCTTTTCGTTGAATTTGAATATATGGCCCTTTAGGGTAATTTTAATACTAGCCCCTATTGCATGCGCGACCATTTTTCTCACCTGATCAGCATTTTTGGGTGTCCCTATGGCTTTGGTCCACCCAATCCACCTTCCCATAGAAGTCTCTTTTGCCGTCGAAGTTATGGTGGGGGCGTCTACCTCTAATGATTCCACTAGGGCAGAAACGGCTAAGGTCATGGCTGTCTAGGTACTCGGTGTCATAGGTAAGTTTAACTAGGAGGCCCACTGATGATGTTGCAGACGTGCAAGAAAGAACTTTGTTAGACTATATATACGTATTTATATCTGTATTTTTGACCGTTGGTCAGTCAATGATAAACATTGATTGCCGAATGAATTAACTATGGAGATACAGAAGCGAAAACCAACCAAACAGTGAGTGTGTTCTGTTATTATTTCTGGCAATATTATTACAACGCCCGCCGAGGTTAACTTTGCCTTTCATCCTTACGGGGTCAAGGAAATAAAGTACCAGTAATACACTGAGATAATTGCTGGCCTTGTGCCAAAAGTAGAAACAACTATTACAACAATATGACTCTCCCCAGTATAACAGTATATATATAACTATATATATATAGTTTAATAAATGAACAGGGAACAAAAAACAGAGAGGGAGTACAAATGATATGGTTTTTAGTTTCACGCTTGAGAGTGGGGTGTGGGGGACAACTCATCAGGAAAAGAGTTCCGGGGGTGTGTGGGGCGTGGGGAAAGACATTTAAAAAGGGGGGGTAGAGAAAAGGGAGGAAAAACAATATTTTTAGAGAGTAAAGGAAATTTTTTAAAAGTACAAATAATAGAAAAAATAAATAAATAAACAAGGGGTGAAAGAGTGTGAGGGGTGTAGGGGTGGTGGCGGGTAGCTGTGAAGAGGGGGGGGGGTCCGAGCGGGGAGGGCTGAAGGTGGTGTTTGTGTATGGGTGAAGGTGTGTGTGTGTGTATTTGTGAATGTGAGAGTTGGGGAAGAACGAGGTTCCATGTTCAGGTAAAAGGGAAACCGGTGTGTACATGGCGTGTACGTCGGTATGTGCGTGCGTTGGATGGAGAGGGGTGGGGGAGGGGGCGTGTTGAGTCCGGAGGCTAAGTGAGTGTATGTGGGGATACGAACGTGTGTGTTAGTATTATTAGTTGTGGGTGGGCCAAAGGGGTGGGGGTGGTGAAACTGAGGAGTGTGTTAGTGGGGGATGTTTGTGTGTGTAGGGGGGGGGTCGAAGGCTAAAGGAATAGGAGTGGGGAGTTCAGGCCGGGGGGGAGGGGGTCTGTAGGGTGAAGATGGTGTGTTGTTCGATCGTGAGGCGGGTGGCGGGTGTCCCATGGCATTGGATCAGCCGACAGACTGTGAGGTGGTGGGTGGAATGTCCAGGGGAGCCAAAGTGGCGAGCGATGGGGGAACTCCCGCCGAGACGAATATCGCGGAGGTGCTCCGTGAACCGATCCGCCAGATCTGACTGATCCGCCAGATCTGACTGATCCGCCAGATCTGACTGATCAGCCAGTCTGCTAATATGCAAATCAGGCCGATCAGTCCCTGTGTATTTTTGAAAATAGCATATTTTCACTAGCTCTGACAGTTTGGCGGATGAACAGTGAGCTGTACTAATGAAGGGAGATACCCAGAAACATTAGTGTCTGCAGTTCTGTTCACATGCCAACACAAGAACAAGAATGAAGTGTTCATTCTACTGACATGGCTATAAAATTGAGGCTTGTTTTCAAAATTGCTATTATTAATTTTCGAAAAACTCAGATTACATTTGTTGTATTCAGCCATGTAGAGCGAAATTTTCTTTTATATATATATATATGTATACATATATATATACACGTCACACCCCAGACACATCCAAATCTCTCTTATATAGAATCACACATTTCAATACAACCTGATCTCAGTTTGACAATCGCCACAGACAGACGAATGCGAGAAAGTTCTCCAGCCCAAGTTAACCAGGAATCTCTAAATTTCTTCCCACCGAAGTTAACAAAGAACTTACTGGATCTACCAGCTCATAATATTATAATATTATAACATTAAATCATAAATTGTTTAACACTGCAAGTGAAGTCATTCTTTTCCTTTTTTTCAAATACACCTAACTGTACCAAGGATCTCACACATTTTCCAATATAAATATATGCATATATATATGTTTATATATATATGCATATATATATGTTTATATATATATGCATATATATATATATATATATATATATATATATATATATATATATATATATATATATATATATATATATATATATATATATTTATTTATTGCCCTTCAGAGGGCAACTATCTCTCCGTCTACAATTACAATTGCGGTTTGTACTGTTGAACATGCGTCGGGAGGACTGGTTGGTTGTACTATCCCGAAATGTTATTTGTACATCTGGTGTGTCATTACCACCGTCAGGGAACTCATTTCCCAATGGGTTAGGTTGTTGGTGGTTATTTACAGAGTTGATGGTCTCAAACCCTACCCTAATTTTCCTATTATTAGTGCGTGCTAAGTTGGAAGCTAGGTTAGGGGTAGTGGAATATGATAGGTTAATCGTATTTTTATTAATAATACCATGATATCTACCGCATGGCGGGAAATTCCTTTCCAATATAGAGAAGAAGGTTCTGGGAAGGTTGGTTACGATTTCAGAGTATAGGGTGGGTTAAAGTATGTGTTTAGTCTTCTTCTATTTTTTCTATTTTTCCTCCCAAGTGAGTGGTTGACAATAGAATCTTCAATATTGCCATAATTTACTAGATGTGGCTGCCCTACGTTATTTATGTTCCTACCCAAGTCACTGACCCCTCTATGTCCTTGGTTTCTAGATATTATAACATCGCTTTTAGTATGGGTATTAGGAGGGTTCACGGTATGTTTGTTCCACCGTGGCCGGGCAGAATTATTTAATATATGGGTCTTACCTCTATTCTTATCTCTATTACTGTTATTATTAAGAGACATCTTATACGTAATTATAGTATTTGGTCCGGCACACGTGGTTTGGGAGTTACTAGGCTTGTAATATAACTTATTGTTATATCCAGACCTTGCTAGTTCTTAATTATAATATTCAACATTAGAGTTAAATGCGTCCTCACTGTGTGACAGTCGGCTAATCGTATTAGATACGCCTTTAATAATGGCATTTAGGACAGATTTAGAATGGTTGGAATTAGCATTTATATAGGTCAGTTTTTCGTTAGGTTTATGATAAGGTGTGAAGGTCTTATTTTCTAAGTCGAGGGTTACATCTAAAAATTAACTGTTTTATTATTCTTGTCTATAGTAATACAAAGGTTGAAGCCTTTAAAGAATTTATGTAGGTCCTTCCTAGTTCTTTCAATGTTGTGTTTTTTATACTCTGGGGTTAGTAGGGCTCATCACGATATAGTCCACCGCGAAGGGAGGGAAAAGTTTTATGTAACTCATGGAGGAGGTAAAGTTAAACTAAATTAGTGACCTGTGCTGAGTCACTAGACCCCATTGTAATATCGAAATTATTAGGTGTGTTCTTCCGGGTCCATAATTGCTCCTCAAACAGGATTATAGTTTTACGTGCGGCAAGAACAATATCAATTTGGGATCTAGTGAGATCGCTATTTTGCATAGCCAGGATGAGAGCCTTATTCAGGAGTATTGGGGAGATAGAGGTATAATACAAATCAATATCAAACTGGACAAACCTAAGGGACTTATGGTTACTAATGCTTGAGAACCATTTTATTACCTCATCCATATGCCCCCACAGGTCAAAGTAAATGTTACTTCCAATTACAGGTAGTACTCTATCCAATATCTTCTTACTTATGATCCCTATGTCCGATTTAGATGGGCTTATTAGTCTAATACATGGGTTACTAATAAAATCCACCTTATGATCTTTTAGTGTAAACCTAGGTTGCTTAGGGGTATAGGGTTGGGTATACCTCTCAAGTTTTAATTTCCTAACAATATCTAGTCCCCCCTTATTTATTTCATCCAAATTGGCGTATGTAGTCTTTTTATAGTTCCTATGGAGTTCATTATAGATGAACTTGCGATACGTATTATAATCTAGGTTATAAATATTCTTAGTTTTATCCGATGGGACGAGGATAGATTCTTTATCAGTAAATCCCTTAACTATAGATTTGAGGTTTTTGCGGAATTTATTATGGTTAGTATGATATTTCCTATATCTAATATTCCTTACGAGGGACAATAGATCGTTCTCAAAACCATCCAGTATATTGTTGTGCGGTGGACTCTTGTAAGTTTTAAAACCATATCTATTATCCCGGTTACTTGCTGGGGGTTATCACGGTTTCTATCGAAGTGGAAGGCACGCCACCTAATTATTTTGACAAAAGAGTTGACTCTAGCAATAAGCAACTTCTCACAATTATCCTATGATCCTGTATCATATATCTATTGTTATTATGATGTAGGTCGGTAGAGCTTATCTTCATTATTGTGTTTTTGTTTTCAACGTTCTAATGAGTCCTGCCCCATGGTATGGATGAAACACTGTCAGCGAATAAAAATTGATTGATGTTATAAGCGCTCTTTGTTTTCTCTTACTATATATATATATTGTTATATTTGGGAGGGTCATGTTGCCAATAAGAAACACACGCACCAGTTGCTTTCACTCCAATTTATTATAAATTAAATTTATAAATTTAAGAATTTATAAATTTGCGGTTGGTTGGTTTGTTCCACAACCGGACGGTTGTTCATATATTGTCAAAGTCCTTTCGTCACACATTTTGTGACCTCTTCAGTGACTGGGGATTATTCTCTTTGTTTTGTGCCTCTCCTTTGTTCTGTCCTACGCCATCTGTTTTTGTGTGTGTTGTGTGTTTCGTTTGCGCATGTGTTACATCCGGGTGTCTGTGTGTGTTTTTATTTGTTTATTTATTTGTTTATTTACATGTTACTGGTTGGTTGTTTGTTCTATGTGTGTGAGTTTTCATTTTGTCCTTAATTGTAAGTTGGGATGTTGATATTCCATTCATGTTTTATATTTAATTTTGGTTGGAGTTCATTTATGTTTATTGCCTCTGTGATTTGTCTAAACATTGCGTCTTTTCTGTGTGTAGATTTTATTTTTATTTCTATTTTCTCTAATTTGCCCTTATGTTCTATTTTAGCATGTTGGTGGAGTACTGATGAATCTTTTCTATCTTGAAGCTCTCGCCAATGTTCATTTAAATGAACACTGGCGAGAGCTTCAAGATAGAAAACATGGCGGACCTTGTTGTCACTTGAGGTCACTGGTTTGACTTGGTGATAATTCGTATGAACATAAAGCAAGATAAATGCAACTGTAATAATAATAATAATTATTATTAATATTTCTACTTTAGGCACAAGGCCAGCAATTACCCAGTACATTACTGGTACTTTATTTTATCGAGCCCATAAGGATGAAAGGCAAAGTTAACCTCGGCAGGATTAATAATAATAATAATAATAATAATAATAATAATAATAATAATAATAATAATAATAATAATTAGAGAGGGGCTACAGGAGACGGATGCATAACATCTGGAACGAGATTGGTTTATTTAAATTAGATGAACAAAAATTGGCCGGGCAGGCTCGGGTAATAAGAACTAATGGGTGGATAAGCGAGCTGGAACTGGAGGAACTGAGCAGAGAGAATGGCTTGGAGATGGCGGGTGTAGTATGCCAGACAAGCGAGCCAGTGGGAAATGAAGGTGAAGAGGTCCTGAGAACGGAGGAACCACCCGAAGCAGACAATGATCTGAATACTGAGATAAATAATACCTGGAACAGAGATACGGCCACTGAGGAGATGAATGCTGACGGGCTAGGACAAGATTCGGTTGACATCCTAAATTTAGTGGTAGATGAATTGAACAATGATAGTGGGAGACCTATGAACCTAAGATTTGTAGACAGGAAAAAGTTAAAAGAAACAACAGCTAAGGTAAACAAAGTCATCCCATACCTTGAGGCGAGGAGCCTTCACCAGTGCAACAATATCCTCAAAGCAACAGCAAATACGGTGAGGAAACTACTTGGTATAAAAGCGAGAGGAAACAACAGACAAGAAAGAGCAGAGCCGTGGTGGAAGAAGCGACTGAGTGGGCAAATCGGGGAAATGAGAAATGACATAGGAAAGCTTGAGTCACTACTGAATGGGACACTAAAAAACATAGGCACTAAAAATAGACTGGAAATAAAATACAAAACTAGGAGGAAAAAGCTAAATATTATCATAGAGGAATTGAAGCAACGCATTGTAGCAAAGAGTGCAAAAATCAGGCGATACGAGAACAGAGTCAGTCAGTATAAACAGAACCGCATGTTCGACAACAACCAGAAGATGCTGTTTGGACAGCTTGAGGGGAAAGAAAGAGGCAACGACTTGATCCCTGGGGCGGAACAAACTAAAACATTCTGGAGATGAATATGGGAGCAGGATGTTAGACACAATGCCCAGGCAGGGTGGATTGAGACAATACAGAGGGAGATCGGTGAGCAGGCACAACAACAAACTGATTTGAGTATCACAGTTGAAACTCTTAAGGGGCAGGCCAAAAAACTAACCAACTGGAAATCACCAGGCCCAGATGGTGTGCAGGGGTATTGGATTAAACATTTAACATCCCTCCACCCGAAGCTGACGGCCATGTTCAATGACTGCTTGGTGTCGGGTGAGGTGCCAGAGTGGTTGACAAAAGGTACCACAGTTCTGATAATGAAAGACCGAATCAAGGGTAATGATGTTACCAACTATAGACCTATCACATGTCTGTCCGTAATGTGGAAACTGTTGACGAGCATTGTGTCTGAGGAAATCTACCATCACCTCCACACAAACAACTTGTTACCGGACGAACAGAAAGGATGCCGAAAGAAGTCACGTGGTACAAAGGACCAGTTACTTATTGATAAGATGGTAATGGGGAATTGCAGGAGGAGACACACTGATCTTGCCATGGGATGGATAGACTACAGAAAGGCATTTGACATGGTGCCTCATTCCTGGATCACCAAAAGCCTGGAGATCTTCAGGGTGGCAGATAACATCAGACAGTTGCTAGGCAGGGGTATGGGTCCTGGGAGACAGAGTTGACATCAACTGGAGTATCCTTGGGAAGCGTGAATATCAAGAGAGGTATCTTCCAGGGAGATAGCCTGTCCCCTCTGTTGTTTGTCCTTGCCCTGATGCCCTTGACCATTATGCTGCGAAAAGTGAGAGCAGGATACAAGTTGGGAAGGGGAGAGCTTACCATCAATCACCTCCTCTTCATGGACGATCTTAAGCTCTTCGGGAAAAGTGAGAAGGAGTTGGATGTGCTTGTTGACACTGTCCGTATTTTCAGCAGTGATATATGTATGCAGTTTGGTATTGGTAAATGTGGAGTCATTGTGATGAAGAGGGGTAGGTTGAGCAGAAGTAACGGGATCCATATAACAACAGGTGAGATGATAAAGGAAATTGACTCTGAGGAAGGATACAAGTATTTGGGCGTTCTGGAGGCTGATGGCATAAAGAACAAAAAAATGAAGGAATTGTTAAGAACTGAATACATTCGGAGAGTAAGGAGCGTATTGAAGTCACATCTGAACAGCAGAAATGCCATAAGCGCAGTAAATTCCCGAGCTGTGTCTATTATCAGGTACAGTGCGGGAATTCTGAGATGGAATGTTGCTGAACAAAAAGAAATGGATAGGAAGACTAGGAAGCTATTGACTATCTACAACATGTTCCACAAGAGGAGTGATATCGATAGACTCTACCTAAGGAGATCTGAGGGTGGAAGAGGTCTTATCAGCATAGAGGACTGTGTTCAGATGGAGAAAAACAACCTATACAAATACGTGACCTATAGTAAGGAGCCAATGCTCAGAACTGTACTGAAGGAGGGGACAGTAGGCCAGGGGATGTCCAAGGAGGAAATAACATCAAGGAGGAAGAGCAGCCTTAAGGGAAAATCCCTTCATAGTACCTTCTTTGAGAAAACTGAATTTAGAGATCCACAGACATGGAACTGGTTGAGAAGAGGAGACCTCAAAAAGGCTACAGAAGGAATGCTAATGGCTGCGCAGGAGCAGGCCCTCAAAACGAAGTGGTTGAAGCACCATATCTACAAGGAGGAGGCTAGCCCACTGTGCAGGATCTGTGGAGAGAGAGAGGAGACTGTGGCTCACATTGTGTCCGAGTGTAAACACCTAGCCCAGACCCACTATAAGGGCTGGAGACACGATGTGATGGGCAGGGTGATCCACTGGCACCTGTGCAAAGTAAACAATTTACCACATTCTGAGAAATGGTATGAGCATAGGCCAGAGGCGGTGATGGAGAACAATCAGGTGAAGGTGCTGTGGGATTTTAGGATACAGACGGACAAAAAACTGGAACACAATAGACCTGACCTGGTGGTTGTGGACAAAGAAAAAAGATCGTGCCTGATTGTGGATGTGGCCTGCCCGTTCGACACGAGAGTGCAAGAGAAGGAGAGGGAGAAAATTAACCGATACCAGGACCTAAAGTGGGAGGTGAAAAGGATTTGGAACTGCCATGAAGTCAAAGTGATCCCGATTGTCATAGGCGCACTGGGGACTATCTCCAAAAGTTTCCAGGGATGGTTAAAGAAAATCGGCCCCTTCACGCTTTTTGGAACGCTTCAAAAGGCATGCTTGCTTGGAACAGCAAGAACCCTCCGATACGTCCTGAATATCTGAGGCTGCAGGTAGTGGCTTGATATTCAATCCAACGGACTTTCCAGTTAACCAACATCAATGACTGAGATTCAAGGAATAACAACAACAACAATAATAATAATAATAATAATAATAATAATAATAATAATAATAATAATGATTTCATTTATTGGCCACAAGGGCCGACATATAGGGGACAACACAATAGACAGGGACAGTGGGGGTTTACATAGAGATCGAGTAAGTATAAATAACAAAAAAACAAAATAACAATAAAAATACAACAATGAAAGTTCCCCAATAAGAGGGATCACCACCCAGGGTTGACTCAAGCACCCCACCAGTCCTGAGCCACCCGACGCTCCTAGGGCACCCGGGAAGGGCACCCCTCTCCTTCTCGAATTCACCAGCCTACAGGCGCATGATCAGAGTAGGCCCACTCACGCGGGCCATTCTCGCCACATTCACCCACCTTTCAGTAAATGTACTGGGGGGCAGCACTTCTCTCTCCACCCTCACCTTCCTTTCCAAGTGAAACTTGAAGAAGTTGATGAGGGATTGGCCGAAGAGAAAAGTGTCTGTCTTCAGTCCTTTCAACCTGGTCCACCATGCAACCTCTTTCGCTACTGCCACCAGGCAGAGGAAAATTGCCTGCCCTTCCTGACCAAAAGAAGGCGGCGGGTCAATCTTCACTATGGACTCGGACGATAGCCGGATCCGTTCTACACGCGACAATAGCTGTTCGACATAACCCCACAAGTCAGCAATGCACGGACACTGGACGAGTGCGTGCAGAACGGTTTCGTCGCTCTGCGCGCATCTCGGGCAGGTTCGTCTGACAGCACTTCCGTGCCTGTAGAGTTTATCCCGAACCGGCAGCGCCCCCCGGTAGCACTGCCAAGCGAGGGATTTCTGGAAGTTATCCATCGTCCCCGGCTCGAAAGTCCTCCGGAACATACTGGTCAGTTCTACTTCGTTGACGCCCAGAGCCTCTCCTAGTACGTCATCGCACTTGCCCTCCACTAATCCTCTATAGAAATCTTGAGTGGAAGTTCCACTGACCGCATTGCCCACCTTGCAGAGTGCAGTGAGCGCCTGGCAACATTCCAGATGCCAGTCGCCCAGTCTCGGTCTCTTCTTGACCCAGGACTGCAGCTCAGTCAAAGAGATGAGCTGCGGAAAGGCCCGTCTAACAAACGGCGACCACACCTGTTCACCGTTTAGGCAAAATATCTGGAGATGTCGCAGCCTCAGCGCATGTCTGCGCATCATTAGCCACGGCATGCCCAGCCCTCCACGAAGAGGGTGCTGGCAGCAGATGGACCGCCTCACCAACGGGACCCGTCCCCTCCACAAAAATTTGAAAAGGAGCCGTTCCAAATTGGCGAGGCGTGGACGGGGGCAAGGCACGACGGTCAGGCGGTAGTAGATGACGGACGCGATGTACGCGTTCGCCACCTCCGCCCGCCCTTTCAGTGATAGCTTTCTCTCAGCCCATTTCTGGGTGAGGTTGGCTATCCTGCTCGTCACCTCGTCCCAATTCTTATCCACCTGGAGGTCTGGTCCGAACCAAACCCCGAGCAACTTTACCGGTCCGTCTGTCCAGCGCCCAACGACGCTGTTGGACGGCATGGACTTGCCTCTCCAGGTGCCGAGCTGCAAGCCCACCGACTTTTCCGGGTTAAGTTTTGCTCCCGTCAACCTTTCATATTCCTCCAAATGGGTGCGGATCACCTCGATTTCCGAGGTGTCCGACACCATCACGGTGATGTCGTCCGCATAAGCGGACGCAGCCTTTCTACGTCCCGGTTCGAGCGGGATGCCCTGCAACAACTCCAGCTTCCGCAGTAGAGGCTCAAGAGTCAATACGTACAGAAGTGAGGAGAGAGGGCACCCTTGACGGACCGATCGAGAGATCTGAAACGGTTCCGAGAGGTGGCCATTAACTTTGACCACCGAGCGGATGCCGCTGTACATTGCAGCGATCCAGCTTCTGAAGACGGGGCCGAAGCCAGCCGCCTCGAGGACAGCCTCCAAGTACCGATGGTCGACCCTATCGAATGCTTTCGATTGATCTAAATTGATCAGAGCCCCACCGAAGCCAGGTTTGCACCCAACCCTCTCTATGATGTATCGCATGAGGTGGAGGTTGTCGTGTATGGACCTGGTCGGGATTGCGCAAGTTTGCGCCTCCCCAACCAAATCTTTGACGACAAGCGCCAACCTTTTCGCTAACACCTTGGCCAAAATCTTAAACTCTGTGTTGAGCAGGGTTATGGGCCTGAAATTATCTAGTGTGTCCCTCTTGTTCTCGTCTTTCCTTATCAGCGTCACTACGCCACGGCTCACAGAACTGGGAATGCTCCCGTTCTGCTGCCAGTTGCAGTAGAGCGCTTCGAGGAGATCGGAGAACAAGTCTGGCATATTTACGTAAAGCTCGTAGGGCAGACCATCCAAACCGGGTGACTTGCGACTCGAGCAGCCGACAAGGGCGTCCTGAATTTCGGCTGATGTTATCGGCTCTTCGCAGCGCTCAGCGTCGGCCGTCGAGAGGCGTGGCAAGCCGTCGAGGTAGGGACTGAAGTCCGCCGCCGTCTCCGACTCACCCATCCTCCCGAACAATCGAGCAAAGTGCTGGCGAAAGGCCTCACACATCTGCTTGGAATCGCTCAGTTCGTGTCCATCTCGATCCGTCAAAGACCGAATTGTGGTTTTATTTCCACGCTGCGTCTCTGCAAAGCGAGCCCATCGGGCAGCTTTGCTTCCCTCGTTCCTCAGAGCACGCGCCTTAGCTCTGACAATGCAACCTTCGTGTTTCGCATTGAAGAAATGGTCTAGTGCCATTCTCGCCGCTAGCACGTCTGTTGCAATGCCACTACAAATAGCCTCGTCTAACTTAGCTATCAGCCCCTCCTCCTTTCTATTTTTCTCTATTGCTACTTCTTTGCTAAATCCTATCGAGGTTGCTCTAATCTCTCTTTTGAGTGCCCCCCACCACCTGTTGTTGACAACCCCCCCTGTCAACTTTTGCTTAACTAAGTTGTTGACCCGGTCCCTGTAAGCTTTACGTGCCGGAAACGACATGTTTAGCTTCCAGTAGCTAGGTCCTAACCTACGTGTCTTATCTAGGTCGACCATACAGATCACAAGCTTGTGATCTGAATAGGCAACCGTTTTAAAATGTGGACATCCTACACTATTTCTATCTCTTTTCCTAATGAAAATCCTATCTATGTACGATCTAGATGACCCTATGCGATTGGTCCAGGTCCATACTGGCGCATTAGGGAAATCTAGTCGGTACCTGTCAGACAGTTGAAACTGGCTGATCAGGTACTTGAGGCTTTTGCACCCCCCGCTCCTATCAGATACTCCCACACAATCCCAGCGTGCTTCTAAGATGCCATTCCAATCCCCTATTAACAGTAAAGGGCGAGACGTAAGCAGAAAGTTTTCCAGGCGCCTAAAGAAGTCCGGCCGACCGGCCCCAGTAGGGGCGTAGACGGCCACCAGTCTAAAGGCACCACCTTCGCTATTGCTCACGTCCAGGACCACCAACTTTCCGTCAGGATCCCGGAAGATTGACCTTACCTCGAGATCCAGACATTTCCTAAACAGCACAGCCACTCCACCTCCCATTCCCGGCCGACTAACAGATGCAAAGATCTGATAATCGTCGAAAATCGGCGCCAGTGCGCGTGTGTCGGAAATTCTGGTCTCGCTGATGGCAATTACATCCATTCCTAGTGACCTGAGGTCGTTGAGCAAGTGACCTTGCTTCCAGGGCGACCCCAGGCCACGAACATTTAAACTTCCTACTCTTATGGCCATGCTGGCAGGATGAATGGGAGAGGAAAGGTTTACTTACCTTCCGGGGTCTTGTGAAGGTCGGGTGGTTCGACCTCCATGGTTTGTGGGGTTTCTTTTGGGAACCCCTTTAATAGTCTTGACGTGGGTTTTACGTTCGGGGTTCCCACATCCCGAGGAAAGCTCTTTCGAATTTCTTTGTATGAAGCGAGCGACATTCGCATCAGAAGCAAATTATCTGGTACGCGAAATGTGCTCGCTTCAAATGTTTCCCCGTCTTTTTCGATGTTTGTGCTTCGTGCTACATGGGCCATCAATTCCTTGTTGGCCCTTCTGGCAAGCACGAAGTTTTTAATGTTTTGTTGCTCGGGTTTTATTTGTTCGTGTGATTGTGGTGGTGATAGCTTTGTTAGTGTTGTTTCTATTGTGTCTGCGTTTGTTGTGGGTGGGGTGTCTGTAGTTTCTGATGTTTGTGTGTCTATTTGTTCTTGTGTCTGTTTAGCTTGTTTGCGTTTGGGGGATTTTGGTGGTTGTGTTGGTGATGCTGTGGGGAAAATGTTTGTGTGGGTGGTGTGTGTATTTTTTTTTGTGGGGGTGTTTGTGCTTTGTGGATTTCTTTTTTTTTTGTGTTTTGTTTTTTGTATTTTGGGGGACTTTGGTTTTCCCTCATCTTCACTGCTGGAGGATGAGGGGTCTGTGGCTGTGAGCGTGTTTGTGTCTGAGTGAGTGTTTATGTTCTTGTTCGTGTGTGTATTTTGGGGGGGAGGGGGAATGGGAGAGCTTTCCTCGTTTCCCCCCTGGGTGTGCAATTTTGGTGGTTCCATTGTTGACGGTGTTGCTGGTGGTCCTTGTCCCGGCGTCGCCAGCAGTGGAATCTTTCGACCCCTTGCGCTTTTCGGCAGTTGAGGGCAGAAGGCTCGCAAGTGTGTCGTTTCCCCACAAAGGAAACAATGCGGCCTTTTGCCCTCAGTCATTATATGCAACACCCTCCCGTTTTGGAGGCGGATGTGGTCCGGGATTGTTTTTACGTTTTCGGGTCTGATTTGGAGCAGTATCTCCAGATCAACCCCGGACCAGTCGTCCCTGGCAGTTCTCGTTGCCTCTACCGGGACTGTATCCGTTCCTTCCACGATTACGCAACCCAGGAGCCACCACATATCAAGTCCTGGTGGAATCCTGGGAATGCGCACACGTGCTATTCGTTTTCCCATGTGGGAGGGGTACATTATGACCTTGCTGGTTTTGCAAGGGGTCATTGAATGCTTCACAGCGAGGGCTTCAGACTTGAACAGCACCGAAACGGTGCCGTATTGCCTGCCCCTCTCTATGAAGTCTGTGTCCTCTCTGATGTATTTCAGTGCGGCTTCTATGTCAGCTTGGGCGATTATCGCTGCCCTCTTTGTCTCTACTGAGATGCATCTGAAATGCACCGTTCTTTTTTCCACTGCCTCAATGGCTTCTGCCGGGACAGTTAAGTTTGCCCAGGTCTGCTCTTGATTTATGATTTTCCAGGCCTGGGCCAACTTTTCCTCTCTGTTGGTTAAGTCGATGCTGTAGCATGGTCTCCTTTTAGCCGCTGCCACAGCAGCGAAAGTGTTCTTGTTGATGTTGTCACTGTTGTTGTTCTTGTTGGTGTTGCTGCTGCTATTGCTGTTGTTGTTCTCCCCTGTGTCGTGGTTACCTTCTGTGCTGTTGACCTTGTTGGTGCTGCTGCTGTCGCTACTATTACTCTCTGTGCTGTTCGTTTTGTTGGTGCTCTCGCTATTACCACCTTCTGCGCTGTTCGGCTTGTTGGTGTTGGTGTTGTCGCTGTTACCACCTTCCGCGCCGCTCGGCCCGTTGGTGCTGGCACTGTCGCTGCTCACATTCGTGCTGGTGGCGCTCCTCGCCTCACCTCTCCTCTCAACGCTCAAGTCGCCGTTGCACGACAGCAGACCCGCCTCTAGGGGGCGTGGCTCCGCCATGTTTTTTTGAGAAAAAAATTATTATTTTTTTTTCAAAATAAAGTTCAAATATTTGGGCCAAAAGGCCCAAATATTATGAGTTATTCCTTCACAGGATACAAATTAATGTCTTATAATGCTTCAGCGGTACAAAAAATAAACAATTCTCTACAATTAATCCTCAAAAATTGCTTACTCACGGAGCTTCAAAAAACGTACATCCACTTTCGTCAATAATAATAATAATAATAATAATAATAACATCTGGAACGAGATTGGTTTATTTAAATTAGATGAACAAAAATTGGCCGGGCAGGCTCGGGTAATAAGAACTAATGGGTGGATAAGCGAGCTGGAACTGGAGGAACTGAGCAGAGAGAATGGCTTGGAGATGGCGGGTGTAGTATGCCAGACAAGCGAGCCAGTGGGAAATGAAGGTGAAGAGATCCTGAGAACGGAGGAACCACCCGAAGCAGACAATGATCTGAATACTGAGATAAATAATACCTGGAACAGAGATACGGCCACTGAGGAGATGAATGCTGACGGGCTAGGACAAGATTCGGTTGACATCCTAAATTTAGTGGTAGATGAATTGAACAATGATAGTGGGAGACCTATGAACCTAAGATTTGTAGACAGGAAAAAGTTAAAAGAAACAACAGCTAAGGTAAACAAAGTCATCCCATACCTTGAGGCGAGGAGCCTTCACCAGTGCAACAATATCCTCAAAGCAACAGCAAATACGGTGAGGAAACTACTTGGTATAAAAGCGAGAGGAAACAACAGACAAGAAAGAGCAGAGCCGTGGTGGAAGAAGCGACTGAGTGGGCAAATCGGGGAAATGAGAAATGACATAGGAAAGCTTGAGTCACTACTGAATGGGACACTAAAAAACATAGGCACTAAAAATAGACTGGAAATAAAATACAAAACTAGGAGGAAAAAGCTAAATATTATCATAGAGGAATTGAAGCAACGCATTGTAGCAAAGAGTGCAAAAATCAGGCGATACGAGAACAGAGTCAGTCAGTATAAACAGAACCGCATGTTCGACAACAACCAGAAGATGCTGTTTGGACAGCTTGAGGGGAAAGAAAGAGGCAACGACTTGATCCCTGGGGCGGAACAAACTAAAACATTCTGGAGATGAATATGGGAGCAGGATGTTAGACATAATGCCCAGGCAGGGTGGATTGAGACAGTACAGAGGGAGATCGGTGAGCAGGCACAACAACAAACTGATTTGAGTATCACAGTTGAAACTCTTAAGGGGCAGGCCAAAAAACTAACCAACTGGAAATCACCAGGCCCAGATGGTGTGCAGGGGTATTGGATTAAACATTTAACATCCGTCCACCCGAAGCTGACGGCCATGTTCAATGACTGCTTGGTGTCGGGTGAGGTGCCAGAGTGGTTGACAAAAGGTACCACAGTTCTGATAATGAAAGACCGAATCAAGGGTAATGATGTTACCAACTATAGACCTATCACATGTCTGTCCGTAATGTGGAAACTGTTGACGAGCATTGTGTCTGAGGAAATCTACCATCACCTCCACACAAACAACTTGTTACCGGACGAACAGAAAGGATGCCGAAAGAAGTCACGTGGTACAAAGGACCAGTTACTTATTGATAAGATGGTAATGGGGAATTGCAGGAGGAGACACACTGATCTTGCCATGGGATGGATAGACTACAGAAAGGCATTTGACATAGTGTCTCATTCTTGGATCACCAAAAGCCTGGAGATCTTCAGGGTGGCAGATAACATCAGACAGTTGCTGGGCAGGAGTATGGGGTCCTGGGAGACAGAGTTGACATCAACTGGAGTATCCTTGGGAAGCGTGAAGATCAAGAGAGGTATCTTCCAGGGAGATAGCCTGTCCCCTCTGTTGTTTGTCCTTGCCCTAATGCCCTTGACCATTATGCTGCGAAAAGTGAGAGCAGGATACAAGTTGGGAAGGGGAGAGCTTACCATCAATCACCTCCTCTTCATGGACGATCTTAAGCTCTTCAGGAAAAGCGAGAAGGAGTTGGATGTGCTTGTTGACACTGTCCGTATATTCAGCAGTGATATATGTATGCAGTTTGGTATTGGTAAATGTGGAGTCATTGTGATGAGGAGGGGTAGGTTGAACAGAAGTAGCGGGATCCAGATACCAACAGGTGAGATGAAAAAGGAAATTGACTCTGAGGAAGGATACAAGTATTTGGGCGTTCTGGAGGCTGATGGCATAAAGAACAAAAAAATGAAGGAATTGTTAAGAACTGAATACATTCGGAGAGTAAGAAGCGTATTGAAGTCCCATCTGAACAGCAGAAATGCCATAAGCGCAGTAAATTCCCGAGCTGTGTCTATTATTAGGTACAGTGCGGGAATTCTGAGATGGAATGTTGCTGAACAAAAAGAAATGGATAGGAAGACTAGGAAGCTATTGACTATCTACAACATGTTCCACAAGAGGAGTGATGTCGATAGACTCTACCTAAGGAGATCTGAGGGTGGAAGAGGTCTTATCAGCATAGAGGACTGTGTTCAGGTGGAGAAAAACAACCTATACAAATACGTGACCTATAGTAAGGAGCCAATGCTCAAAACTGTACTGAAGGAGGGGACAGTAGGCCAGGGGATGTCCAAGGAGGAAATAACATCAAGGAGGAAGAGCAGCCTTAAGGGAAAATCCCTTCATAGTACCTTCTTTGAGAAAACTGAATTTAGAGATCCACAGACATGGAACTGGTTGAGAAGAGGAGACCTCAAAAAGGCTACAGAAGGAATGATAATGGCTGCGCAGGAGCAGGCCCTCAAAACGAAGTGGTTGAAGCACCATATTTACAAGGAGGAGGCTAGCCCACTGTGTAGGATCTGTGGAGAGAGAGAGGAGACTGTGGCTCACATTGTGTCCGAGTGTAAACACCTAGCCCAGACCCACTATAAGGGCTGGAGACACGATGTGATGGGCAGGGTGATCCACTGGCACCTGTGCAAAGTAAACAATTTACCACATTCTGAGAAATGGTATGAGCATAGGCCGGAGGCGGTGATGGAGAACAATCAGGTGAAGGTGCTGTGGGATTTTAGGATACAGACGGACAAAAAACTGGAACACAATAGACCTGACCTGGTGGTTGTGGACAAAGAAAAAAGATCGTGTCTGATTGTGGATGTGGCCTGCCCGTTCGACACGAGAGTGCAAGAGAAGGAGAGGGAGAAAATTAACCGATACCAGGACCTAAAGTGGGAGGTGAAAAGGATTTGGAACTGCCATGAAGTCAAAGTGATCCCGATTGTCATAGGCGCACTGGGGACTATCTCCAACAGTTTCCAGGGATGGTTAAAGAAAATCGGCCCCTTCACGCTTTTTGGAACGCTTCAAAAGGCATGCTTGCTTGGAACAGCAAGAACCCTCCGATACGTCCTGAATATCTGAGGCTGCAGGTAGTGGCTTGATATTCATTCCAACGGACTTTCCAGTTAACCAACATCAATGACTGAGATTCAAGGAATAACAACAACAATAATAATAATAATATTAATAATAATAATAATAATAATAATAATAATAATAATAATAATAATAATAATAATAATAATAATAATAATAATAATAATAATAATAATAATAATAATAAGGGAAGAAGACGCACGTGGTGGTAGAAGGTCATGAAATCGCTCCCGTAAGTTTTTGATTTTTAACATATTTAAATCAATTGTGAAATAACAATTCTTAGTACAAATGATGCATAAATCACCGAATCAAGTCTCATAAAATTTCGGATCCATAATATATTGTTATATCGCTCAAATATTCAATTTTGTATAATATATTTTATATTCAAAAAAGAAATGGTTATAAATGGAAAAAAAAACCCTCTGTCTACACTATATAGAACAGCCAAATAACAGCAATTTCACCAACACCAGAAACTTGATACACCACCTACCCCATCACTCCGCTGTGTACACTAAATATAACAGCCAGATAACGGCAATTTCACCCCCACCACCACCACCAATCCCAGCATCATAATAATAATTACAATTATTATTGTTTCAAGTTTTAACAAAATCTTTAATTCCAATATTAAGGGAATATGTCAACACAATATATATTAAACATAAGCGAAACAAACGCATAGATACTACAGATCAAACAAAACTAGTCTATTCAACACATATATTAAACATACGCGACACAAACGCATAGATACTACATATCAAAAAACTAGTCCATTCAACAAAACTCAGTAACGACAACGCCACCGCCGCCACCACTCCATCCATCATTGCTACCACTATCCCATCACCGCCGCCACCACTCCTTCATTGCTACCACCACTATTCCCCATTACCTTCTTTTAACTTAAGAAAGGGAAACGTGGCGGTATCACTAGACAAGGGAGAGGCTAGCAAAAGATATAAATAGATTGACTTAGTGACCTGGCCACCGGCCAAACGTCAACAACTATGGCACTGCTGGCTCCCCCCTTCCTCACCAACAATATAAAAAAAACCAGCACCACCACCGACATATCCAACAACAATAACAGGCAACTTCAGCAAAAAGTATATTATATTATTGTAATGCACTGGGTAAATGCTGGCCTTGTGCCTGGAGTGGAGACAATTATTAATAATTTCATTCTTAAGCCACGCAATGCTCACATTAAGGAACCACTCATGATAATAACAATTTAAAAAAACAACAAAAAAGAAAACCCCGTGACCAAGAAATACCGGGATGGCGGCCGGCGGGGAATAGCCGTGTCTCTAGGGGAGAACGACCCCTCTAGTCTTGGTTGACACTCGTTCTAGAAGTGGTAACACGAAATGATTACCCTTTGGTGGATAAGGATAAAACGCGACAAAATAAAGTAAATGTCTAATGATAAAATCTCATACCGGATCGGCCGTCACCCGGGTAAAAAAGGGCCGCGTCCCTCAGAGAGGAACCAGACTGGGGTCGAAAAATCAGCTAATGGTTCAAACCTTCCCATCACTTCGGAGCTGGAGACCTCTCATAACCGGAATACTCCTACTGTTAGCCCTCCATGCTCACCACCAAGAAATCCAAAGAAAAAGAGAGAAAAATGGTCATGGGAAGATAATAAAGAAGTCTTTGAGGCTTTCTACACTGCCATGTACTACCCATCAAATACATCGAATACAGAACAGACATATATCAACTGGAAAAAGAAACATCCCGAAAACATAGGCTATATTGACAGTAACAAACTAGCCAATATACGAAGAAATATTGTAAGAAACAAGTTACTAACTGATATAGAAATTGATCAGATCAAGCTATTAGCACAAAGTCAGCGAAGGGAAAATGAAACATGTGTCAGTGAAAACGAGGTAAATTGTAACACTTCGAATCCCAGGGTTGGGGCGGAATCACTGGCAACAGAACAAATTAAAGAAAGGATCGAAAAAGGGGAGGGAGTGCATGCTCAGGATGAAACTCCAAATGAAAATAATGAGATCGTAAATGATAAAGAAATGAATGAGAATGAACTTGCCAACTTGAAGGATGAAATTATGATCGAATGGATGAAAATGAAAGAATCTGACATGGGGCAACGAGACACCCTCCCTAAGATCCAGAACTCCAAACAGAACCAAAAGATAATACACAAGACTAACATAATTCTCAAAAACATTATCATCACAAACAATCTAAACATTACTGATTTAAATCATCTCTATTATGCATCGGCTAAAGTCACCACTCACTTATGTGGAGTGAAGATGAAAAAACAAAGGAATTCCCACAAGAAATCTACTTGGCAAGAGAACATCAATCGCCAAATAAACCTTCTCCGATCTGACATAGAAATTTTAACAAACTATAAAGTAGGTGAACATGTTAAACAAACTAAACTTAGAAAATTGAAAAAAAGTACAGTATAAAATCAACATGTGACATAGACATGCTGATAGAAATAATCAAGCAAAAAGTGTCGGCCAAAGATGCTCGTGTAAGGCGCTTTGAAAAACGATCTAGATTCTATAAGGACAATAATATGTTCAAAAACAACCAAAGAAACTTCTACAGAAAAATTGGTAAGTCAACAATAACTGCTAAATCAATACCACCCAAGGAGGAAGTGCAAGAATTCTGGGAAAAGATCTGGGCCGAAGAAAAAGTTCATAACATACATGCCCCATGGATAGACAGACAAATGAAAGATACAGCTCACCTTGAGGAACAAATATGGGAAAATATAACAGTTGAACAGTTGCGCTTGGCTCTAAGAAAAACAAGCAAATGGAAATCCCCAGGAAAAGACAAAATACAAAACTTTTGGATAAATGCCTTCACGGAGTCTCATGAGCTGTTAGCCCAACTTTACAATGAAATAGTTAAGGAGCCAGAAAAGATACCTTCATGGCTAGTTAACGGCATTACATTCCTGCTTCCGAAGAATGATGAGACAAACAATCCCAAAAATTACAGACCGATAACTTGCTTGACCACAATGTATAAAATTTTAACATCAGTCCTAACTGAATACACATATGACCAACTGATAACAAATGACCTATTTCCCATTGAGCAGAAAGGGTGTAAACGAGGCTCATATGGCTGTAAGGATCAGCTTCTGGTTAACAAAATGATACTGGAAGATTGTCATAATAGACACAAAAATCTATCGATTGCTTGGATAGATTATAAAAAAGCATTCGATAGTTTGCCACAGTTGGATTGAAAAATGTTTAGAGATTTTCAAAATATCCCCCGTTGTCAGGAGGTTTTTGTCATTCAGTATGAAGACATGGAAAACGACACTCCTTTTGAATAGTGAAACAAAATCACTGGAAGCTGGAGAAGTTAATATTAATTGTGGAATTTTTCAGGGTGACTCTTTATCACCGCTTTTATTCTGCATCGCGCTTATACCATTAAGTAAAATGCTCAATGAAACAAAACATGGATATAAAGTCTATGACAAAACCATTAATCACTTGTTCTACATGGATGACCTGAAACTATTTGCAAAAAATGATGAACAATTGCAAGGGCTATTATCCACTGTGGAGCAGTTCAGTGATGACATTAAAATAGAGTTTGGACTAGATAAATGCGCCAAAGCAACGTTCACCAGAGGAAAGCTGCTGAAGAGTTCAGACATTAATCTTGATCGGGGGAACGTGATAAGAGAACTTGATCAAGAAAAAACTTACAAATATCTAGGTGTTTGTGAAGGAGACGGAATCAAGCACTCGACAATGAGGGAAAGGATAAGGAAGGAATGTTACCGCAGAGTAAGGGCAATCTTAAGAACGGAATTGAATGCAAGGAATAGGATCGATGCCATAAACACGCTTGCCATACCAGTAGTAACCTACAGTTACAATGTCATCAACTGGTCAAGCACAGAGATCCGTAGGCTCGATACAAAAATTCGAAAATTCTTAACCATGCATAGAATGCATCACCCAAAGGCAGATATAGATAGAATATATCTCCCTAGGAAAGAAAGAGGACGTGGGTTAATCCAGTTAGACATTGCGTTGAAAACTGCAACAATTGGATTATCTACATATCTAAGGGAATCACATGATTGGATGATCAAACTCGTTTTGAAACACGAAAGCATCAAAAGATCATATTCCATTACAAAAGATGCACAAAGATACAGTAATGGACTACAAATTTCAGAAGTCCCATTTACTGCTGAAATGCAAAACACAGAAAAAGCAAAGCAGGTAAAAGTAACTGCAAAGAAAGAACTGCTACAGAAACTGGCTAAGAAATGGCAAGAAAAGCCTCTGTATGGAAAATACCCAGAGCGAGCTAACTATCCTGATCTTGACAAAACTTTAACCCATCAGTGGTTGGCATCCTCTGGACTGAAATCGGAGACTGAAGGACTGATTATATCAGCACAAGATCAGTGTCTGCCAACAAAAAATTACCAAGCCAACATCATAAAAAATGGATGCAGCCCATTATGCCGTGTATGCAAAAAACAACCAGAGACAATTGACCATATAATTTCAATGTGCAGTCCTATAGCTCCAACCGAATACCTAAACAGGCATGACAGAGCTGCACAATACATACATTGGATAATGTGTAAGCATTTTGACCTGCCCCATCAAAAGAATTGGTGGGAGCATCAACCACCTCCCATACTTGAAAAAGATCACATCTCAATCTTGTGGAACTTTAGCATCCAAACAGACCGAAAAATAGATGCAAACAGACCTGATATAATATTGAAAGACTTTCAAAAGAGGGTATGCATGCTAATTGATATGTCTGTTCCAATAGACAAGAATGTATCTATAAAAACATTTGAAAAATTGAGCAAGTATAAGGACCTGGAGATAGAAATTGGAAAAATGTGGAAATTGAGAACTAAAACAATACCAGTGGTTGTAGGCGCTCTGGGAATGATACCTAAGGGGTCTAATGATTACTTATCGCAAATCCCAGGAAACCCGCGTATAGGAGAAATACAAAAGATAGTACTAATGGGAACTGCCCATATACTAAGGAAGATTCTGTCAATATAAGTACATCACAAGTCTAAACACTAAAGATGCATGTGTGAATATGTATGTTCTTTCTTGAACATGGCGGACCTTGTTGTCTCTTGAGGTCACTGGTTGTGACTTGGTGATAACTCGTATGAACATAAAGCAAGATAAATACAACTGTAATAATAATAATAATAATAATAATAATAATAATAATAATAATAATAATAATAATCTGTCTCAGTATCGCCAACGCCGCTAGTCTCTGCTGGCTACCACTTCCACATTATAGAATTCCTACTACTAACAAAGAGGAAGGCATCAAAATATATAGATAGACTCAAAAGAAAAAAGAAAAAACAAACAACAAAAGCAGCACAGCAACAACAGTAAAAAACGAGAAAAACAGAGAAAAACAAAAACAAAAAAAGAAACCCCAAAAACGTAAAGAAAATAAGAATGAAGAGAGAAGCAGGCGGACGGACAGAGAAGAGGGGGGAAAAAGTAAAACTTAAAAAACAAAAACTAAGTCGGACATTCGAATACTACATTACAATGAAACTTATGCTTATTCATTTTTGGGGCCCTTTCTGCCCGTGTGTTTGTTTGTTTATGTGTGTCCGTATACAGCGTGGTGATAATGCCACACAAGGGCCAAGTGGGATGGCGGATCCACAGATGGCTATGTAAACATACATTCGCCAATCCTCGATAAGAGTGTTTAAATATCGAACATAAACAGTTCGAATAACGGTGAAATGGAGACTAGAACGTCATGTGACAGACTCTCACCCAACAGGTGCCCCCTGGCTCAGCAGCAGGAACCTGACTGTCAACGAAATACTGCTGATGTTGGAGGAAGAAGAAGAAGGAAAGGGGCCAGAACCAACTGGACGAAAGAATTGAATAGAACTGTTATGCAATGCTACCTGAAAAGTAACCCCAAGGAGAGGGGCTACAGGAGACGGATGCATAACATCTGGAACAAGATTGGTTTATTTAAATTAGATGAACAAAAATTGGCCGGGCAGGCTCGGGTAATAAGAACTAATGGGTGGATAAGCGAGCTGGAACTGGAGGAACTGAGCAGAGAGAATGGCTTGGAGATGGCGGGTGTAGTATGCCAGACAAGCGAGCCGGCGGGAAATGAAGGTGAGGAGGTCCTGAGAGCGGAGGAACCACCCGAAGCAGACAATGATCTGAATACTGAGATAAATAATACCTGGAACAGAGATACGGCCACTGAGGAGATGAATGCTGACGGGCTAGGACAAGATTCGGTTGACATCCTAAATTTAGTGGTAGATGAGTTGAACAATGATAGTGGGAGACCTATGAACCTAAGATTTGTAGACAGGAAAAAGTTAAAAGAAACAACAGCTAAGGTAAACAAAGTCATCCCATACCTTGAGGCGAGGAGTCTTCACCAGTGCAACAATATCCTCAAAGCAACAGCAAATACGGTGAGGAAACTACTTGGTATAAAAGCGAGAGGAAACAACAGACAAGAAAGAGCAGAGCCGTGGTGGAAGAAGCGACTGAGTGGGCAAATCGGGGAAATGAGAAATGACATAGGAAAGCTTGAGTCACTACTGAATGGGACACTAAAAAACATAGGCACTAAAAATAGACTGGAAATAAAATACAAAACTAGGAGTAAAAAGCTAAATATTATCATAGAGGAATTGAAGCAACGCATTGTAGCAAAGAGTGCCAAAATCAGGCGATACGAGAACAGAGTCAGTCAGTATAAACAGAACCGCATGTTCGACAACAACCAGAAGATGCTGTTTGGACAGCTTGAGGGGAAAGAAAGAGGCACCGACTTGATCCCTGGGGCGGAACAAGCTAAAACATTCTGGAGAGGAATATGGGAGCAGGATGTTAGACACAATGCCCAGGCAGGGTGGATTGAGACAGTACAGAGGGAGATCGGTGAGCAGGCACAGCAACAGACTGATTTGAGTATCACAGTTGAAACTCTTAAGGGGCAAGCCAAAAAACTAACCAACTGGAAATCACCAGGCCCAGATGGTGTGCAGGGGTATTGGATTAAACATTTAACATCCCTCCACCCGAAGCTGACGGCCATGTTCAATGACTGCTTGGTGTCGGGTGAGGTGCCAGAGTGGTTGACAAAAGGTACCACAGTTCTGATAATGAAAGACCGAATCAAGGGTAATGATGTTACCAACTATAGACCTATCACATGTCTGCCCGTAATGTGGAAACTGTTGACGAGCATTGTGTCTGAGGAAATCTACCATCACCTCCACACAAACAACTTGTTGCCGGACGAACAGAAAGGATGCCGAAAGAAGTCACGTGGTACAAAGGACCAGTTGCTTATTGATAAGATGGTAATGGGGAATTGCAGGAGGAGACACACTGATCTTGCCATGGGATGGATAGACTACAGAAAGGCATTTGACATGGTGCCTCATTCCTGGATCACCAAAAGCCTGGAGATCTTCAGGGTGGCAGATAACATCAGACAGTTGCTGGGCAGGAGTATGGGGTCCTGGGAGACAGAGTTGACATCAACTGGAGTATCCTTGGGAAGCGTGAAGATCAAGAGAGGTATCTTCCAGGGAGATAGCCTGTCCCCTCTGTTGTTTGTCCTTGCCCTGATGCCCTTGACCATTATGCTGCGAAAAGTGAGAGCAGGATACAAGTTGGGAAGGGGAGAGCTTACCATCAATCACCTCCTCTTCATGGACGATCTTAAGCTCTTCGGGAAAAGTGAGAAGGAGTTGGATGTGCTTGTTGACACTGTCCGTATTTTCAGCAGTGATATATGTATGCAGTTTGGTATTGGTAAATGTGGAGTCATTGTGATGAGGAGGGGTAGGTTGAGCAGAAGTAACGGGATCCAGATACCAACAGGTGAGATGATAAAGGAAATTGACTCTGAGGAAGGATACAAGTATTTGGGCGTTCTGGAGGCTGATGGCATAAAGAACAAAAAAATGAAGGAATTGTTAAGAACTGAATACATTCGGAGAGTAAGGAGCGTATTGAAGTCACATCTGAACAGCAGAAATGCCATAAGCGCAGTAAATTCCCGAGCTGTGTCTATTATTAGGTACAGTGCGGGAATTCTGAGATGGAATGTTGCTGAACAAAAAGAAATGGATAGGAAGACTAGGAAGCTATTGACTATCTACAACATGTTCCACAAGAGGAGTGATGTCGATAGACTCTACCTAAGGAGATCTGAGGGTGGAAGAGGTCTTATCAGCATAGAGGACTGTGTTCAGATGGAGAAAAACAACCTATACAAATACGTGACCTATAGTAAGGAGCCAATGCTCAGAGCTGTACTGAAGGAGGGGACAGTAGGCCAGGGGATACCCAAGGAGGAAATAACATCAAGGAGGAAGAGCAGCCTTAAGGGAAAATCCCTTCATAGTACCTTCTTTGAGAAAACTGAATTTAGAGATCCACAGACATGGAACTGGTTGAGAAGAGGAGACCTCAAAAAGGCTACAGAAGGAATGCTAATGGCTGCGCAGGAGCAGGCCCTCAAAACGAAGTGGTTGAAGCACCATATCTACAAGGAGGAGGCTAGCCCACTGTGCAGGATCTGTGGAGAGAGAGAGGAGACTGTGGCTCACATTGTGTCCGAGTGTAAACACCTAGCCCAGACCCACTATAAGGGCTGGAGACACGATGTGATGGGCAGGGTGATCCACTGGCACCTGTGCAAAGTAAACAATCTACCACATTCTGAGAAATGGTATGAGCATAGGCCAGAGGCGGTGATGGAGAACAGTCAGGTGAAGGTGCTGTGGGATTTTAGGATACAGACGGACAAAAAACTGGAACACAATAGACCTGACCTGGTGGTTGTGGACAAAGAAAAAAGATCGTGCCTGATTGTGGATGTGGCCTGCCCGTTCGACACGAGAGTGCAAGAGAAGGAGAGGGAGAAAATTAACCGATACCAGGACCTAAAGTGGGAGGTGAAAAGGATTTGGAACTGCCATGAAGTCAAAGTGATCCCGATTGTCATAGGCGCACTGGGGACTATCTCCAAAGGTTTCCAGGGATGGTTAAAGAAAATCGGCCCCTTCACGCTTTTTGGAACGCTTCAAAAGGCATGCTTGCTTGGAACGGCAAGAACCCTCCGATACGTCCTGAATATCTGAGGCTGCAGGTAGTGGCTTGATATTCAATCCAACGGACTTTCCAGTTAACCAACATCAATGACTGAGATTCAAGGAATAACAATAACAATAATAATAATAATAATAATAATAATGTTTTCTTTATTAACCACAAGGGTTCACATAAAGTAGACATTAAGGACAGTACAGGACAATACAGGACGGTACAAATGGGCATTTCTGCGTGTAAAAAAACAGAGGTTGAAATAAAATAACAAAGAAAAATTCCCCAATAGGGGGGAGACTTCCAAGGGACATTTGTGGAGAAAGCCCATTAAAAGACCACAGTGGCCCTGACCACCAGGGTAAGTGCCCTCTCCCAGTTTTCCACCTTTAATTTACAGAGACATACTCAGAGAAGGCCCATTCATTCACGCCATACTTGCTTCTCTCACCCATCTTTCAACAAAATGCTGGGAAGAGAGCACTTCCCTCTCTACCCTGATTTTCCTTTTCAAATGAAATTTGAAAAAGTTAATCAGGGCATCACCGAAGAGGTAAGTGCTCGTCTTCAGCCCTTTCAAACGTGTCCACCATACTATCTCTTTCGCCATGGCCACCAGACAGATAAAAACTGCCTGCCCTTCCCGGCTAAAGGAAGAGGGCGGGGCAATCATCACGATGGACTCAGCTGATAGCTGGATCCGTCCTACACGTGACAGCAGGTGTTCGACATAAACCCACAAGTCAGCAATGCTCGGACACTGGACGAGTGCGTGCAGGACGGTTTCGTCGCCCTGTGCGCATCTCGGACATGCCCGGCTGACGGCACCTCCATGCCTGTAAAGTTTATCCCGAACTGGCAAAGCACCCCGGTAGCACTGCCAGGCCAGGGATTTCTGGAAGTTGTCCATAGGCCCCGGCCCGAAAGTCCTTCCGAAGAGATTGATTTTCGTCGACGCCTAGAGTTTCTCCAAGTACGTCGTCGCTCTTCCCCTCCACTAATCCCCTATAGAACGCCAAGGTGGAGTTTCCACCGATCACATTGCCCGATTGGTCGAGGGCTGTGAGCGCCTGAAGACATTCCAGTCTCCAAGCGCTCCCTCTCGGTCTTCGCTTGACCCAGGACTGCATCTCCGTCAAGGAGACGAGCTGGGGAAAAACGTGTCTAGCAAACGGCGACCACACCTGATCACCGTCGAGGAAGAGGTGGAGATGTCGTAGCCTGAGTGCGTGTCTGCGCATCATCAGCCACGGCTTGCCCAGCCCTCCACGTAGCGGGTGTTGAGAGCAGATGGACCGCCTGACCATCGGAGCGCGTCCCTTCCACAAGAAGCGAAAGAGCAAACGCTCCAGCGCAGTCAGGCGGGGCTTAGGACAAGGTACGACGGTCAGGCGGTAGTAGATGACGGACGCGATGTACGCGTTAGCCACCTCCGCTCGACCTTTCAGGGATAGCTTCCTCTCGGCCCATTTCTGGGTGAGAGAAGCCACCCTGCTCGTCACCTCGTCCCAGTTTTTTTCCGTCTGGAGGTCTGGACCGAACCAGACCCCTAGCAATTTAACCGGTCCGTCCGTCCAGCGCCCGACGACGCTGTTGGACGGCATGGAACTGCCTCTCCAGGTGCCGAGCTGCAGGCCCACTGACTTTTCCTGGTTGATCATTGCTCCTGTCACCGCTTCGTATTCTCTTAGTGTAGTGCCGATCGCCTCGATGTGTTTGGCGTTCGACACCACTACGGTGACATCGTCGGCATATGCTGACACGGATCTTCCGCATCCTAGTTCGCGCGGGACGCCCCTCAACGTCTCCAGTTTGTGCAGTAATGGCTCGAGAGTCAATACGTACAATAGGGACGAGAGGGGACATCCTTGGCGGACCGAGCGCATGATGTTGAACGGTTCCGAAAGGTGACCGTTCACTCTCACTACAGAGCAGATGTCGCTGTGCATGGCAGCGATCCAGCCTCTGAAGACCGGCCCAAAGCCAGCCGCCCTCAGGACTGCCGCTAGGTAACGATGGTCGACCCTATCGAAGGCTTTCGACTGATCTAAATTGATCAAAGACCCACCCGTGCCAGGTTCCCTAGCTACCCTCTCTACGATGTATCGCATGAGGTAGAGGTTGTCGTGGATGGATTTGTCGGGAATGGCGCATGTCTGTGCCTCTCCCACCAGACCACCAACGACAAGCGCCAACCTCTTTGCTAGCACCTTGGCCAAAATCTTGAACTCTGTGTTTAGCAGAGTTATGGGCCTAAAATTATCTATGTTATCCCCCTTGTTCGGATCCTTTCTCAGCAGCGCCACCGCTCCTCGGCTCACAGAGCTGGGAATTCTTCCGTTCTGTTGCCAGTTGCAGTAGACGTCCGCCAAGAGGCCTCCGAACAAGTTTGGCATTTGTACGTAAAGTTCATAGGGCAGACCATCCAAACCAGGCGATTTACCCCTTGTGCAACTAGTTATTGCATCCCGTACTTCAGCGGTTGTTATCGGCTTTTCGCAACACTCCGCCTCAGTGGCCGAAAGCCGCGGCAGTCCGTCGAGGTAGACACTAAAGTCCATCCCTCGATCCGGCCCGCCACTGCCCCCGAACAGTTGAGCGAAGTGTCGCGGAAAAGCTTCACACATTTGCCCGGGATCGAGTAGCATGCGCCCGTCGTGGTCCACCAAAGACCGGTTCGTGGCTTTGTTGCCACGACGCGCCTCCGCCACTCGGGCCCATTGAACGGCTTTCGTCCCCTCGTGTCTGAGAGCACGCACCCTAGCTCTGAAAACGCAGCCTTCGTGCTTTGCATTGAAGAATTGATCAAGGGCCAATTTCGCCGCAAGTACGTCGGTCGCGATGCCTTTGCTAAGCGCCTCATCTAATTTTCTAACTAGTTCTCCCTCTGCTCTATTTTTCTCTATTGCTAAAGTCTTACTAAACCTAATGGACTCTATTCTAATTGCTCTTTTCAGAGCAAACCACCACTTGTTGTTGACGATGGCCCCCGTCAACGCCCGCTTAACTAGTTCGCTAATCCGGTCTCTGTAGGCCTTGCGCGCTGGTAAGGACGCGTTTAGCTTCCAGTAGCCGGGTCCTCGCCTATGAAGCTTATCTAAGTCAAGCACACAGATCACGAATTTGTGGTCCGTGTAGCTGACTATCTTGAATTGTGGACAGCCTATGCTAGACCTATCTATTTCCCTACAAAATACTCTATCTAGATATGATCTGGATGACCCTATGCGATTTGTCCAAGTACACATTGGTACATTCGGGAAATCCATTCAGTACCTGTCAGACAGTTCAAAACGTCTGAGCAGGTTGGTGAGGCTCTTGCACCCTCCTTCCCTATCCACTAATCCCACACAATCCCAGCGTGCATCTAAGATCCCGTTCCAGTTGCCCACTAACACTAAAGAGCGGGACGTTCCAAGAAAGGTCTCCAGACGCCGGAATAAATCAGGCCGCCCTGCTCCTGTCGGGGCATAGACGACCACTAACCTGAAAGCTTGCCCGTCTCCGCTGGTCACGTCCAGCACAACCAACTTACCTTCTGGGTCCAGGAAGATGGCCCGTATGGCAAGATCCAAACCTCTCCGAAAAAGCACAGCAACTCCCCCCCCCCGATCCCGGACGGCTGGGAGATGCGTACACATCGTAGCCGCCGAAGATCGGTGCGAAAGCCTGTGCTTCGGAGATTCTGGTCTCGCTGATGGCCACTACATCTATGTTTAGTGACCTGAGGTCGTTGAGCAGGTGGCCCTGCTTCCATGACGACCCCAAGCCACGCGCATTTATGCTGCCTATTCTGAGTGAGGTCATGTTGAAAAGGAGTGGAAAAGATGGGAAAGACCACTTACCTTACTTCTCGTAGGGGAAGGACGGTTTTTCCATCCTTTTCACTGCTTGTGGCCTCCTAAGGAAGGATGTCCTTATAAATCCTCCTGGAGAGCGCTTGTCGGAAGTCTCCGATGTCTTTGGGGAATTTTTGTTTTAGTGTCATGTACGTTTTCTGTGTGATGCGAGTGATTTGTATGTGTGGAGGTGGTGTGAATTTTGGGGTTGTTGTGTAGTCTTTTTCTGTGATGCTGGTGTTGTGTTGGATGTAGTGTAATAATTGCTTGTTGTTCAAATTTAATGCTGTGTAGTGTGTATCGTTTTGGTTGTTTTGTTATGTTTGCGTTTGTTGTGGGTTTGTTTCTGTTTCGCATTTTGGTGACTTTTGTGGTGTAGGTGATGGTGGTGTTGGAGTTAATGATGGTGATGGTGTTGGTGTTTGGGTTGATGGGGTTGGTGATGCTGGTGTGGATGGTGGCATATCTGTCCTAACTTTTTTGTTTCTTAGTTTATTTGTTTCCCTCTGTATTTTGTTTTTGGAGGGGGAAGGAAGAGAATTTTTTTCTTTTTTGGTTTCTTTTTTTTTTCCCGGATATCGTTTCCCACTCCTCGTCGTCACAATCTGTCTCCAGTTGTGATAGGCCGGGGAGTGGAAAATCCTCCACAGCCGTTAGTTTTGGTTGTGGTGTGGTAGATGGTGTAGGCGCTTGTGCTAGTTCTGAAGCGTTGGGTGGTGGTGGTGTTGGTTTTGCTGGTGGTGGTAGTGGTGTTGGTTTTGCTACTGTTGCTGGGGTTGTTGCTGTTATAGTTGCTTCTGTTGTTGCTGCTACAGTTGTTGCTGCCATCTCTGCTACTGGTCGTGTTGATGGTTGTGTCACTGGGGTGGGTAGGAGAGGTGGCCTCAACCTTTTAGCCTGAGGGCAGAAAGCCCTTAGGTGGGTTCCTTCACCACAAACGACACACCTAGGTCTTCTGCCCTCGACAATTACCGTGTGGTGGCTGCCGTCAGTGAGGTCTATTACCTCTGGGATCTCCTCAATGCTTTTTTGGTCCGCTTGGATCAGGAGCTCCATCCCAGATCCGGACCAGTTCTCCTGCTTTTCTTTTGCTATTGCTATTATTTTCGTGTTGGCTTCGATGCCGGCGAGGACAGCTGCTATTAGCCAGGGAATTTCGATGGCCGGTGGAACGTGGGTCACCCTGATCTTTACGAGTCTCTGGCCACAATAGCTTGGGACGAGTGTGAAGTCGTCACTTTTTAATGGGGCCATGGAGTGTTCTCTAGCCTCCTCTGGTGTTTCAAAGAACAGATCCACGGTTCCATACTTTTGCCCACGTCTGATGTGGGTTTTTCTTGCCCACATATGTCCCAAAGCTTTTTGGATTTGGGACTCGGATGCCCCTTCCACTCGGCGCGATTTTACATTTATTGTTCTATACGACACGGTGCATAGGCGCTGATGCTCCATTTTATTAGGTGGGGGGGTGAGGCTAACCCTGTACCCATCTTTCTTTACCATTTGTTTGGCATTTTCTAAATCCTCCTGAGTTACCGTGAATGGTTCGAACTGTTTTGCTACTATGGCGAAACTGAGGGTCGGTTTTATAATGTCATTGTTGTTATTGTTGTTGTTGCTATCGTTATTTGTGTTAATATTAATTTTAGTTTCAGTTGTGGTGGTGGTGACGTCAGTCGTCTTTGGTGTGGAAGAGTCCATTTTGCTTGATTTCATTTCGACATCACGAGTTAATTTATTTTTTTCTTCTTTTGTTTCTGTTGTCGCGGTGGTGGTGGGGGTGGTTGTCGCGGTGGTGGTGGTGGTGGAGGCTTTAACACCTGCAGTCATTGGTAATGGCGGGAAATGAATGTCTGCCTGAGACTAATTTAAAATATTGCTACTGCTTATATTTTGTTTTGTGTTGGCAAACGTAGTAACATTTACAATGGTGGTGTCGGTGTGAGGTGTTATTTTGTGAGGAAGGCTTTCAGCTGCTTCGTGCAGAGGTGAATTAGCCATTTTTTTTCAAAGAAATTTTTGGATAATAATAAAAGTTAAAATTTTGGGCACAAGGCGCCAATCTTTTTGGGTGTCCTTTTCGGAAAACAATGTATGTGTGCTTATAAACAGTTAACAATTAAATTTTCCATAAATGGCAATTTTTAACAAACGGAAATAACAAACCTTTGCGGAGCTCACGATGATACGATTTACTACGTAGGTCGCCAATAATAATAATAATAATAATAAAAAAAATCTATCGATTGCTTGGATAGATTATAAAAAAGCATTCGATAGTTTGCCAGACAGTTGGATTGAAAAATGTTTAGAGATTTTCAAAATATCCCCCGTTGTCAGGAGGTTTTTGTCATTCGGTATGAGGACATGGAGAACGACACTCCTTTTGAATAGTGAAACAAAATCACTGGAAGCTGGAGAAGTTAACATTAATTGTGGAATTTTTCAGGGTGACTCTTTATCACCGCTTTTATTCTGCATCGCACTTATACCATTAAGTAAAATGCTCAATGAAACAAAACATGGATATAGAGTCTATGACAAAACCATTAATCACCTGTTCTACATGGATGACCTGAAACTATTTGCAAAAAATGATGAACAATTGCAAGGGCTATTGTCCACTGTGAAGCAGTTCAGTGATGACATTAAAATGGGGTTTGGACTGGATAAATGCGCCAATGCAACGTTCACCAGAGGAAAGCTGCTGAAGAGTTCAGACATTAATCTTGATCGGGGGAACGTGATAAGAGAGCTTCATCAAGAAAAAACTTACAAATATCTAGGTGTTTGTGAAGGAGACGGAATCAAGCACTCGACAATGAGGGAAAGGATAAGGAAGGAATGTTACCGCAGAGTAAGAGCAATCTTAAGAACGGAATTGAATGCAAGGAATAGGATCGATGCCATAAACACGCTTGCCATACCAGTAGTAACCTACAGTTACAATGTCATCAACTGGTCAAGCACAGAGATCCGTAGGCTCGATACAAAAATCCGAAAATTCTTAACCATGCACAGAATGCATCACCCTAAGGCAGACATAGATAGAATATATCTCCCTAGGAAAGAAGGAGGACGTGGGTTAATCCAGTTAGACATTGCGTTGAAAACTGCAACAATTGGATTATCCACATATCTAAGGGAATCACATGATTGGATGATCAAACTCGTTTTGAAACACGAAAGCACCAAAAGATCATATTCCATTACAAAAGATGCACAAAGATACAGTAATGGACTACAAATTTCAGAAGTCCCATTTACTGCTGAAATGGAAAACACAGAAAAAGCAAAGCAGGTAAAAGTAACTGCAAAGAAAGAACTGCTACAGAAACTGGCTAAGAAATGGCAAGAAAAGCCTCTGTATGGAAAATACCCAGAGCGAGCTAACAATCCTGATGTTGACAAAACTTTAACCCATCAGTGGTTGGCATCCTCTGGACTGAAATCGGAGAATGAAGGACTGATTATATCGGCACAAGATCAGTGTCTGCCAACAAAAAATTACCAAGCCAACATAATTAAAAATGGGTGCAGCCCATTATGCCGTGTATGCAAAAAACAACCAGAGACCATTGACCATATAATTTCAATGTGCAGTCCTATAGCTCCAACCGAATACCTAAACAGGCATGACAGAGCTGCACAATACATACATTGGATAATGTGTAAGCATTTTGACCTGCCCCATCAAAAGAATTGGTGGGAGCATCAACCACCTCCCATACTTGAAAAAGATCACATCTCAATCTTGTGGAACTTTAGCATTCAAACAGACCGAAAAATAGATGCAAATAGACCTGATATAATATTGAAGGACTTTCAAAGGAGGGTATGCCTGCTAATTGATATGTCTGTTCCAATAGACAAGAATGTATCTATAAAAACATTTGAAAAATTGAGCAAGTATAAGGACCTGGAGATAGAAATTGGAAAAATGTGGAAATTGAGAACTAAAACAATACCAGTGGTTGTAGGCGCTCTGGGAATGATACCTAAGGGGTCTAACGACTACTTATCGCAAATCCCAGGACACCCGCGTATAGAAGAAATACAAAAGATAGGACTAATGGGAACTGCCCATATACTAAGGAAGATCCTGTCAATATAAGTACATCACAAGTCTAAACACTAAGGATGCATGTGTGAATATGTATGTTCTTTCTTGAACATGGCGGACCTTGTTGTCTCTTGAGGTCACTGGTTGTGACTTGGTGATAACTCGTATAAACATAAAGCAAGATAAATGCAACTAATAATAATAATAATAATAATAACAATAATAATAATAATAATAGTAAATTCCCGAGCTGTGTCTATTATTAGGTACAGTGCGGGAATTCTGAGATGGAATGTTGCTGAACAAAAAGAAATGGATAGGAAGACTAGGAAGCTATTGACTATCTACAACATGTTCCACAAGAGGAGTGATGTCGATAGACTCTACCTAAGGAGATCTGAGGGTGGAAGAGGTCTTATCAGCATAGAGGACTGTGTTCAGATGGAGAAAAACAACCTATACAAATACGTGACCTATAGTAAGGAGCCAATGCTCAGAACTGTACTGAAGGAGGGGACAGTAGGCCAGGGGATGTCCAAGGAGGAAATAACATCAAGGAGGAAGAGCAGCCTTAAGGGAAAATCCCTTCATAGTACCTTCTTTGAGAAAACTGAATTTAGAGATCCACAGACATGGAACTGGTTGAGAAGAGGAGACCTCAAAAAGGCTACAGAAGGAATGCTAATGGCTGCGCAGGAGCAGGCCCTCAAAACGAAGTGGTTGAAGCACCATATCTACAAGGAGGAGGCTAGCCCACTGTGCAAGATCTGTGGAGAGAGAGAGGAGACTGTGGCTCACATTGTGTCCGAGTGTAAACACCTAGCCCAGACCCACTATAAGGGCTGGAGACACGATGTGATGGGCAGGGTGATCCACTGGCACCTGTGCAAAGTAAACAATTTACCACATTCTGAGAAATGGTATGAGCATAGGCCAGAGGCGGTGATGGAGAACAATCAGGTGAAGGTGCTGTGGGATTTTAGGATACAGACGGACAAACAACTGGAACACAATAGACCTGACCTGGTGGTTGTGGACAAAGAAAAAAGATCGTGCCTGATTGTGGATGTGGCCTGCCCGTTCGACACGAGAGTGCAAGAGAAGGAGAGGGAGAAAATTAACCGATACCAGGACCTAAAGTGGGAGGTGAAAAGGATTTGGAACTGCCATGAAGTCAAAGTGATCCCGATTGTCATAGGCGCACTGGGGACTATCTCCAACAGTTTCCAGGGATGGTTAAAGAAAATCGGCCCCTTCACGCTTTTTGGAACGCTTCAAAAGGCATGCTTGCTTGGAACAGCAAGAACCCTCCGATACGTCCTGAATATCTGAGGCTGCAGGTAGTGGCTTGATATTCAATCCAACGGACTTTCCAGTTAACCAACATCAATGACTGAGATTCAAGGAATAACAATAACAATAATAATAATAATAATAATAATAATAATAATAATAATAATAATAAAGACTGATTTGAGTATCAAAGTTGAAACTCTTAAGGGGCAAGCCAAAAAACTAACCAACTGGAAATCACCAGGCCCAGATGGTGTGCAGGGTTATTGGATTAAACATTTAACATCCCTCCACCCGAAGCTGACGGCCATGTTCAATGACTGCTTGGTGTCGGGTGAGGTGCCAGAGTGGTTGACAAAAGGTACCACAGTTCTGATAATGAAAGACCGAATCAAGGGTAATGATGTTACCAACTATAGACCTATCACATGTCTGCCCGTAATGTGGAAACTGTTGACGAGCATTGTGTCTGAGGAAATCTACCATCACCTCCACACAAACAACTTGTTGCCGGACGAACAGAAAGGATGCCGAAAGAAGTCACGTGGTACAAAGGACCAGTTGCTTATTGATAAGATGGTAATGGGGAATTGCAGGAGGAGACACACTGATCTTGCCATGGGATGGATAGACTACAGAAAGGCATTTGACATGGTGCCTCATTCCTGGATCACCAAAAGCCTGGAGATCTTCAGGGTGGCAGATAACATCAGACAGTTGCTGGGCAGGAGTATGGGGTCCTGGGAGACAGAGTTGACATCAACTGGAGTATCCTTGGGAAGCGTGAAGATCAAGAGAGGTATCTTCCAGGGAGATAGCCTGTCCCCTCTGTTGTTTGTCCTTGCCCTGATGCCCTTGACCATTATGCTGCGAAAAGTGAGAGCAGGATACAAGTTGGGAAGGGGAGAGCTTACCATCAATCACCTCCTCTTCATGGACGATCTTAAGCTCTTCGGGAAAAGTGAGAAGGAGTTGGATGTGCTTGTTGACACTGTCCGTATTTTCAGCAGTGATATATGTATGCAGTTTGGTGTTGGTAAATGTGGAGTCATTGTGATGAGGAGGGGTAGGTTGAGCAGAAGTAACGGGATCCAGATACCAACAGGTGAGATGATAAAGGAAATTGACTCTGAGGAAGGATACAAGTATTTGGGCGTTCTGGAGGCTGATGGCATAAAGAACAAAAAAATGAAGGAATTGTTAAGAACTGAATACATTCGGAGAGTAAGGAGCGTATTGAAGTCACATCTGAACAGCAGAAATGCCATAAGCGCAGTAAATTCCCGAGCTGTGTCTATTATTAGGTACAGTGCGGGAACTCTGAGATGGAATGTTGCTGAACAAAAAGAAATGGATAGGAAGACTAGGAAGCTATTGACTATCTACAACATGTTCCACAAGAGGAGTGATGTCGATAGACTCTACCTAAGGAGATCTGAGGGTGGAAGAGGTCTTATAAGCATAGAGGACTGTGTTCAGATGGAGAAAAACAACCTATACAAATACGTGACCTATAGTAAGGAGCCAATGCTCAGAGCTGTACTGAAGGAGGGGACAGTAGGCCAGGGGATACCCAAGGAGGAAATAACATCAAGGAGGAAGAGCAGCCTTAAGGGAAAATCCCTTCATAGTACCTTCTTTGAGAAAACTGAATTTAGAGATCCACAGACATGGAACTGGTTGAGAAGAGGAGACCTCAAAAAGGCTACAGAAGGAATGCTAATGGCTGCGCAGGAGCAGGCCCTCAAAACGAAGTGGTTGAAGCACCATATCTACAAGGAGGAGGCTAGCCCACTGTGCAGGATCTGTGGAGAGAGAGAGGAGACTGTGGCTCACATTGTGTCCGAGTGTAAACACCTAGCCCAGACCCACTATAAGGGCTGGAGACACGATGTGATGGGCAGGGTGATCCACTGGCACCTGTGCAAAGTAAACAATCTACCACATTCTGAGAAATGGTATGAGCATAGGCCAGAGGCGGTGATGGAGAACAGTCAGGTGAAGGTGCTGTGGGATTTTAGGATACAGACGGACAAAAAACTGGAACACAATAGACCTGACCTGGTGGTTGTGGACAAAGAAAAAAGATCGTGCCTGATTGTGGATGTGGCCTGCCCGTTCGACACGAGAGTGCAAGAGAAGGAGAGGGAGAAAATTAACCGATACCAGGACCTAAAGTGGGAGGTGAAAAGGATTTGGAACTGCCATGAAGTCAAAGTGATCCCGATTGTCATAGGCGCACTGGGGACTATCTCCAAAGGTTTCCAGGGATGGTTAAAGAAAATCGGCCCCTTCACGCTTTTTGGAACGCTTCAAAAGGCATGCTTGCTTGGAACGGCAAGAACCCTCCGATACGTCCTGAATATCTGAGGCTGCAGGTAGTGGCTTGATATTCAATCCAACGGACTTTCCAGTTAACCAACATCAATGACTGAGATTCAAGGAATAACAATAACAATAATAATAATAATAATAATAATAATAATAATAATAATAATAATAATAATAATAATAATAATAATAATAATAATAATAATAATAATAATAATAATAATAAGAAGAAGAAGAAGAAGAAGAAGAAGAAGAAGAAGAAGAAGAAGAAGAAGAAGAAGAAGAAGATTAGTTATTATTTAAAGCTGGTAGTGTATGTCCTAGACAAGCTAATTCTACTACTTGTTTTATAGGTCCACTATAAATTGTTATACCAATATATGGCTGTGACTTATCAGTAGTCATACATTCAGTCTTATCGTTATTAATTTGGAAATTCACTTCCTTTGTATTTGTAACTAAAGGATTAATGAAATCTTGGAGGCTCGCAATATCACTATTAATAGTAAGCATATCATCTGTATAACTTAGATTAGAAATTATTTGACCCCCTATAGAGTAACCAGTGCTATTATCATCCTCAGGTTTTTCATTATGTCCACAAATCTAATTAATACCAATATCGGTTATGATAGCAGATTTTAAACCTTTACATGTAGATTTAAGTAAGATGATATAATCCTTATAAATAGGACTATTTTTCTATTTATAATCTTAATAAATAAGACTAAATGATGAGAAGTGTATACAGTTCTCCTCCGATATTCGCAGAGGTTACGTTCCCAGAGCACCCACGAAGAGCGAAAATCCGCGAACTTTGGACGTGGTTCATAAAATGCCTATAAACTTCAAAGTATTACGTAAAGTATAATAAAAAAAGAGGGAGCGTTTTATACGAAGGAGCGTCCACACCTAGATGTGATAACAAGTGCAGACTCTGCAGAACTAACATCGAAGATGTCACCCATGTCATAAGCAGCTGTCCAAAGATGTCATCGCGGTACTATCTACCTATGAGGCATGATGTAGTGGCCAAAACACTGTACAATGCAGTCCGTAAAAAAGATAGCCCCGATAATAAACACATTAAAAGCTACAGCAATGTGGAAGACATCCACGTACATAATATGAAAGAGTACTGGTGGAATGTTCCAGTAAAAACCCCAATAAAATGCAGGCAGAACAGACCAGATATGATATGGGACAGGGAGAAGAAAGCATGCACAGCAGTGGAAATTAGCTGCCCAGCAGATACCAATATAATATCAAAGATAAGCGGAAAGGAGAATATTTATGCAGAACTGATGAGAAATCTGCAGATACTCCACCCTGATTACACCTTCAGATTTATGCCTGTGATTATTGGGGTATGTTAGTAACTGCATCAATACAAATCTTGAGAAGCTAGGCTTCACAGGAACAGAAAGAATACAACTAGTTATGAAATTACAAGTACAATCCGTTAATGGAACAGTAAAAATATGTAATACATTCCAAAAATGTTGCGTCTCATAACTGCATATACAGATGTACAGATACAAAGCATATACACATGCACACATACAACTCAAAACATACGCATCCACACATACAATAACAACCATATCTACATATGAATGCATGCATATATAATCTACCTAGTTGATGTGTAAGTTACAATGAGAGAGTCTTCTGACTATGTTAAAAACCGACTCTCTCTTTCTATTGGGAAAGAAAATTGTGAAATTATAAAAACAGAAAGAACATACATACATACACACGCGCGTAAATACATACATGTATTTCCCTCAAAAATAATAAAATAATAATAATATATGTAATTTTGGTGTGTTTATATAGGAAAATGCACAATGTGTAAATTATGTACAGGTTTATGCAGTCTCGGTTAAATCTGTACTGTAAACATAGATATAAATTTATATTATACCTAATGTAGCTTATATAGGCGGAGAATTGTCAGTTGCTAGAACGTCAGATAGAAAAACAGTCGTTAGAACGTCAGATAGAATGAGAGTTGTTAGAACGTCAGATAGAATGGCACTCGTTAGAACGTCAAATACAAAGACAGTCGTTAGAACGTCAGATAGAATGACAGTTGTTAGAACGTCAGATAGAATGACAGTCGTTAGAACGTCAGATAGAATGACAGTCGTTAGAACGTCAGAAAGAATGACAGTCGCTAGAACGTCAGATAGAATGACAGTCGTTAGAAAATCGGATAGAATGACAGTCGTTAGAACGTCAGATGAATGACAGTCGTTAGAACGTCAGATAGAATGACAGTCGTTAGAACGTCAGATAGAATGAGAGTCGTTAGAACGTCAGATAGAATGACAGTTGTTAGAACGTCAGAGAGAATGACAGTCGTTAGAACGTCAGATAGAATTACAGTCGTTAGAACGTCAAATAGAATGATAGTCGCTAGAACGTCAGATAGAATGACAGCGGTTAGAACGTCAGATAGAATGGCAGTCGTTAGAACGTCAGATAAAATGACAGTCGTTAAGACGTCAGATAGAATGACAGTCGCTAGAACCTCAGATAGAATGACAGTGGTTAAAACGTCAGATAGAATGACAGTCGCTAGAACGTCAGATAGAATGACAGTCGTTAGAACATCAGATAGAATTACAGTCGTTAGAACGTCAGATAGAATTACAGTCGTTAGAACGTCAGATAGAATGACAGTTGTTAGAACGTCAGATAGAATGACAGTCGCTAGGACGTCAGATAGAATGACAGTGGTTAGAACGTCAGATAGAATTACAGTCGTTAGAACGTCAGATAGAATTACAGTCGTTAGAACGTCAGATAGAATGACAATCGCTAGAATGTCAGATAGAATGAAAGTCGCCAAGACGTCAGATAGAATGACATTTGTTAGAACGTCAGATAGAATGACAGTCGTTAGAACGTCAGATAGAATGACAGTTGTTAGAACGTCAGATAGAATGACAGGCGTTAGAACATCAGATAGAATGACGGTGGTTAGAACGTCAGATAGAATGACAGTCAGTAGAACGTCAGGTAGAATGACAGTCGCTAAAACGTCAGATAGAATGACAGTGGTTAGAACGTCAGATAGAATGACAGTGGTTAGAACGTCAGATAGAATGAATGTCGTTAGAACGTCAGATAGAACGACAGTCGTTAGAACGTCAGATAGAATGACAGTCGTTAGAACATCAAATAGAATGACAGTCGCTAGAACGTCAGATAGAATGACAGTGGTTAGAACGTCAGATAGAATGACAGTCGCTAGAACGTCACGTAGAATGACAGTCGCTATAACGTCAGATAGAATGACAGTGGTTAGAACGTCAGATAGAATGACAGTGGTTAGAACGTCAGATAGAATGAATGTCGTTAGAACGTCAGATAAAATGACAGTCGTTAGAACGTCAGATAGAATGACAGTGGTTAGAACGTCAGATAGAATGACAGTCGTTAGAACGTCAGATAATATTACAGTTGTTAGAACTTCAGATAGAATGACAGTCGCTAGGACGTTAGATAAAATAACAGTCGTTGGAACATCAGATAGAATGACAGTCGCTAGAACGTCAGATAGGATGACAATAGCTAGAACATCAGATAGAATGACAGTCGCTAGAACGTAAGAGAGAATGACAGTGGTTAGAACGTCAGATAGAATGACAGTCGTTAAAAATTCAGATAGAATGACAGTCGTTAGAACGTCAGATAGAATGACAGTCGTTAGAACGTCAGATAGAATGACAGTTGTTAGAACGTCAGATAGAATGACAGTCGTTAGAACATCAAATAGAATGACAGTCGCTAGAACGTCAGATAGAATGACAGTGGTTAGAACGATATATAGAATGACAGTCATTAGTACGTCAAATATAATGACAGGCGTTAGAACGTCAGATAGAATTACAGTCGTTAGAACGTGAGATAGAATGACAGTTGTTAGAACGTCAGATAGAATGACAGTCACTAGAACATCAAATAGAATGGCAGTTGTTAGAACGTCAGATAGAATGACAGGCTTTAGAACATCAGATAGAATGACGGTGGTTAGAACGTCAGATAGAATGACAGTCGCTAGAACGTCAGATAGAATGACAGTTGTTAGAACGTCAGTTAGAATGACAGGCGTTAGAACATCAGATAGAATGACGGTGGTTAGAACGTCAGATAGAATGACAGTTGTTAGAACGTCAGTTAGAATGACAGGCGGTAGAACGTCCGATAGAATTACAGTCGATAGAACGTCAGATAGAATGACAATTGTTATAACGTCAGATAGAATGACAGTCGCTAGAACGTCAGATAGAATGACAGTTGTTAGAACGTCAGATAGAATGACAGTGGTAAGAACGTCAGATAGTATGACAGTTGTTAGAACGTCAGGTAGATGACCGTCGCCAGAACGTCAGAGAGATTGACAGTGGTTAGAACGTGATATAGAATGACAGTCGTTAGGAATTCAGATAGAATAACAGACGCTAGATCGTCAGATAGAATGACAGTGGTTAGAACGTCAGATAGAATGACAGTCGCTAGAATGTCAGATAGAATGACAGTCGTTAGAACGTCAGATAGAATGACAGTCGTTAGAACGTCAGATAGAATGACAGTCGCTAGAACGTCAGATAGAATGACAGTCGTTAGGACATCAGATAGAATGATAGTCGTTAGAACATCAGATAGAATGAGCGTTGTTAGAACGTAAGATAGAATGACAGTCTCTAAAACGGCAGATAGAATGACAGTCGTTAGAACGTCAGAGAGAATGACATCGCTAGAACGTCAGATAGAATGACTGCTTTGAACGTTAGATAGAATGGCAGTTGTTAGAACGTCAGATAGAATGACAGTCGCTAGAACGTCAGGTAGAATGACAGTCGCTATAACGTCAGATAGAATGACAGTGGTTAGAACGTCAGATAGAATGACAGTGGTTAGAACGTCAGATAGAATGAATGTCGTTAGAACGTCAGATAAAATGACAGTCGTTAGAACGTCAGATAGAATGACAGTGGTTAGAACGTCAGATAGAATGACAGTCGTTAGAACGTCAGATAAAATTACAGTCGTTAGAACGTCAGTAGAATGACAGTAGCTAGGACGTCAGATAGAATAACAGTCGTTGGAACATCAGATAGAATGACAGTCGCTAGAACGTCAGATAGGATGACAATAGATAGAACGTCAGATAGAATGACAGTCGCTAGAACGTCAGAGAGAATTACAGGCGGTAGAACGTCCGATAGAATTACAGTCGATAGAACGTCAGATAGAATGACAATTGTTATAACGTCAGATAGAATGACAGTCGCTAGAACGTCAGATAGAATGACAGTTGTTAGAACGTCAGATAGAATGACAGTGGTAAGAACGTCAGATAGTATGACAGTTGTTAGAACGTCAGGTAGATGACCGTCGCCAGAACGTCAGAGAGATTGACAGTGGTTAGAACGTGATATAGAATGACAGTCGTTAGGAATTCAGATAGAATAACAGACGCTAGATCGTCAGATAGAATGACAGTGGTTAGAACGTCACATAGAATGACAGTCGCTAGAATGTCAGATAGAATGACAGTCGTTAGAACGTCAGATAGAATGACAGTCGCTAGAACGTCAGATAGAATGACAGTGGTTAGAACGTCAGATAGTATGACAGTCGTTAGAACGTCAGATAGAATGACATTCGTTAGAACGTCAGATAGAATGACAGTCCCTAGGACGTCAGATAGAATGACAGTCCTTAGAACTCAGATAGAATGACAGTCGCTAGAACGTCAGATAGAATGAAAGACGTTTGAACGTCAGATAGAATGACAGTCGCTAGAACGTCAGAGAGATTGACAGTGGTTAGAACGTGATATAGAATGAGAGTCGTTAGAAATTCAAATAGAATGACAGTCGCTAGATCGTCAGATAGAATGACAGTGGTTAGAACGTCAGATAGAATGACAGTCGCTAGAATGTCAGTTAGAATGACAGTCGTTAGAACGTCAGATAGAATGACAGTCGTTAGAACGTCAGATAGAATGACAGTCGTTAGAACGTCAGATAGAATGACAGTCGCTAGAACGTCAGATAGAATGACAGTCGTTAGGACATCAGATAGAATGATAGTCGTTAGAACATCAGATAGAATGACAGTTGTTAGAACGTAAGATAGAATGACAGTCTCTAAAACGGCAGATAGAATGACAGTCGTTAGAACGTCAGAGAGAATGACATCGCTAGAACGTCAGATAGAATGACTGCTTTGAACGTTAGATTGAATGGCAGTCGTTAGAACGTCAGATAGAATGACAGTCGCTAGAACGTCAGGTTGAATGACAGTCGCTATAACGTCAGATAGAATGACAGTGGTTAGAACGTCAGATAGAATGACAGTGGTTAGAACGTCAGATAGAATGAATGTCGTTAGAACGTCAGATAAAATGACAGTCGTTAGAACGTCAGATAGAATGACAGTGGTTAGAACGTCAGATAGAATGACAGTCGTTAGAACGTCAGATAAAATTACAGTCGTTAGAACATCAGTAGAATGACAGTAGCTAGGACGTCAGATAGAATAACAGTCGTTGGAACATCAGATAGAATGACAGTCGCTAGAACGTCAGATAGGATGACAATAGCTAGAACGTCAGATAGAATGACAGTCGCTAGAACGTCAGAGAGAATTACAGTGGTTAGAACGTCAGATAGAATGACAGTTGTTAAAAATTCAGATAGAATGACAGTCGTTAGAACGTCAGATAGAATTACAGTCGTTAGAACGTCAGATAGAATGACAGTGGTTAGAACGTCAGATAGAATGACAGTCGTTAGAACATCAAATAGAATGACAGTCGCTAGAACGTCAGATAGAATAACAGTGGTTAGAACGATATATAGAATGACAGTCGTTAGTACGTCAAATATAATGACAGGCGTTAGAACGTCAGATAGAATTACAGTCGTTAGAACGTCAGATAGAATGACAGTTGTTAGAACGTCAGATAGAATGACAGTCACTAGAACATCAGATAGAATGACAGTTGTTAGAACGTCAGATAGAATGACAGGCGTTAGAACATCAGATAGAATGACGGTGGTTAGAACGTCAGATAGAATGACAGTCGCTAGAACGTCAGATAGAATGACAGTTGTTAGAACGTCAGTTAGAATGACAGGCGGTAGAACGTCCGATAGAATTACAGTCGATAGAACGTCAGATAGAATGACAATTGTTATAACGTCAGATAGAATGACAGTCGCTAGAACGTCAGATAGAATGACAGTTGTTAGAACGTCAGATAGAATGACAAGCGCTAGAATGTCAGATAGAATGACAGTCTTTAGAACATGAAATAGAATGACAGTCGCTAGAACGTCAGATAGAATGACAGTGGTAAGAACGTCAGATAGTATGACAGTTGTTAGAATGTCAGGTAGAATGACCGTCGCCAGAACGTCAGAGAGATTGACAGTGGTTAGAACGTGATATAGAATGACAGTCGTTAGGAATTCAGATAGAATAACAGACGCTAGATCGTCAGATAGAATGACAGTGGTTAGAACGTCACATAGAATGACAGTCGCTAGAATGTCAGATAGAATGACAGTCGTTAGAACGTCAGATAGTATGACAGTCGCTAGAACGTCAGATAGAATGACAGTGGTTAGAACGTCAGATAGTATGACAGTCGTTAGAACGTCAGATAGAATGACATTCGTTAGAACGTCAGATAGAATGACAGTCGCTAGGACGTCAGATAGAATGACAGCCGTTAGGACTCAGATAGAATGACAGTCGCTAGAACGTCAGATAGAATGACAGACGTTTGAACGTCAGATAGAATGACAGTCGCTAGAACGTCAGAGAGATTGACAGTGGTTAGAACGTGATATAGAATGAGAGTCGTTAGAAATTCAGATAGAATGACAGTCGCTAGATCGTCAGATAGAATGACAGTGGTTAGAACGTCAGATAGAATGACAGTCGCTAGAATGTCAGTTAGAATGACAGTCGTTAGAACGTCAGATAGAATGACAGTCGTTAGAACGTCAGATAGAATGACAGTCGCTAGAACGTCAGATAGAATGACAGTCGTTAGGACATCAGATAGAATGATAGTCGTTAGAACATCAGATAGAATGACTGCTTTGAACGTCAGATAGAATGACAGTCGTTAGAACGTCAGAGAGAATGACATCGCTAGAACGTCAGATAGAATGACTGCTTTGAACGTCAGATAGAATGGCAGTCGTTAGAACGTCAGATAGAATGACAGTCGCTAGAACGTCAGGTAGAATGACAGTCGCTATAACGTCAGATAGAATGACAGTGGTTAGAACGTCAGATAGAATGACAGTGGTTAGAACGTCAGATGGAATGAATGTCGTTAGAACGTCAGATAAAATGACAGTCGTTAGAACGTCAGATAGAATGACAGTGGTTAGAACGTCAGATAGAATGACAGTCGTTAGAACGTCAGATAAAATTACAGTCGTTAGAACGTCAGTAGAATGACAGTAGCTAGGACGTCAGATAGAATAACAGTCGTTGGAACATCAGATAGAATGACAGTCGCTAGAACGTCAGATAGGATGACAATAGCTAGAACGTCAGATAGAATGACAGTCGCTATAACGTCAGAGAGAATGACAGTGGTTAGAACGTCAGATAGAATGACAGTTGTTAAAAATTCAGATAGAATGACAGTCGTTAGAACGTCAGATAGAATGACAGTGGTTAGAACGTCAGATAGAATGACAGTCGTTAGAACATCAAATAGAATGACAGTCGCTAGAACGTCAGATAGAATGACAGTGGTTAGGACGATATATAGAATGACAGTCATTAGTACGTCAAATATAATGACAGGCGTTAGAACGTCAGATAGAATTACAGTTGTTAGAACGACAGATAGAATGACAGTCACTAGAACATCAAATAGAATGGCAGTTGTTAGAACGTCAGATAGAATGACAGGCTTTAGAACATCAGATAGAATGACGGTGGTTAGAACGTCAGATAGAATGACAGTCGCTAGAACGTCAGATAGAATGACAGTTGTTAGAACGTCAGTTAGAATGACAGGCGTTAGAACATCAGATAGAATGACGGTGGTTAGAACGTCAGATAGAATGACAGTCGCTAGAACGTCAGATAGAATGACAGTTGTTAGAACGTCAGTTAGAATGACAGGCGGTAGAACGTCCGATAGAATTACAGTCGATAGAACGTCAGATAGAATGACAATTGTTATAACGTCAGATAGAATGACAGTCGCTAGAACGTCAGATAGAATGACAGTTGTTAGAACGTCAGATAGAATGACAAGCGCTAGAATGTCAGATAGAATGACAGTCTTTAGAACATGAAATAGAATGACAGTCGCTAGAACGTCAGATAGAATGACAGTGGTAAGAACGTCAGATAGTATGACAGTTGTTAGAACGTCAGGTAGAATGACCGTCGCCAGAACGTCAGAGAGATTGACAGTGGTTAGAACGTGATATAGAATAACAGTCGTTAGGAATTCAGATAGAATAACAGACGCTAGATCGTCAGATAGAATGACAGTGGTTAGAACGTCACATAGAATGACAGTCGCTAGAATGTCAGATAGAATGACAGTCGTTAGAACGTCAGATAGAATGACAGTCGCTAGAACGTCAGATAGAATGACAGTGGTTAGAACATCAGATAGTATGACAGTCGTTAGAACGTCAGATAGAATGACATTCGTTAGAACGTCAGATAGAATGACAGTCGCTAGGACGTCAGATAGAATGACAGTCGTTAGAAATCAGATAGAATGACAGTCGCTAGAACGTCAGATAGAATGACAGACGTTTGAACGTCAGATAGAATGACAGTCGCTAGAACGTCAGAGAGATTGACAGTGGTTAGAACGTGATATAGAATGAGAGTCGTTAGAAATTCAGATAGAATGACAGTCGCTAGATCGTCAGATAGAATGATAGTGGTTAGAACGTCAGATAGAATGACAGTCGCTAGAATGTCAGTTAGAATGACAGTCGTTAGAACGTCAGATAGAATGACAGTCGTTAGAACGTCAGATAGAATGACAGTCGCTAGAACGTCAGATAGAATGACAGTCGTTAGGACATCAGATAGAATGATAGTCGTTAGAACATCAGATAGACTGACAGTTGTTAGAACGTAAGATAGAATGACAGTCTCTAAAACGGCAGATAGAATGACAGTCGTTAGAACGTCAGAGAGAATGACATCGCTAGAACGTCAGATAGAATGACTACTTTGAACGTCAGATAGAATGGCAGTCGTTAGAACGTCAGATAGAATGACAGTCGCTAGAACGTCAGGTAGAATGACAGTCGCTATAACGTCAGATAGAATGACAGTGGTTAGAACGTCAGATAGAATGACAGTGGTTAGAACATCAGATAGAATGAATGTCGTTAGAACGTCAGATAAAATTACAGTCGTTAGAACGTCAGTAGAATGACAGTAGCTAGGACGTCAGATAGAATAACAGTCGTTGGAACATCAGATAGAATGACAGTCGCTAGAACGTCAGATAGGATGACAATAGCTAGAACGTCAGATAGAATGACAGTCGCTATAACGTCAGAGAGAATGACAGAGGTTAGAACGTCAGATAGAATGACAGTTGTTAAAAATTCAGATAGAATGACAGTCGTTAGAACGTCAGATAGAATGACAGTGGTTAGAACGTCAGATAGAATGCCAGTCGTTAGAACATCAAATAGAATGACAGTCGCTAGAACGTCAGATAGAATGACAGTGGTTAGAACGATATATAGAATGACAGTTATTAGTACGTCAAATATAATGACAGGCGTTAGAACGTCAGATAGAATTACAGTCGTTAGAACGTCAGATAGAATGACAGTTGTTAGAACGTCAGATATAATGAGAGTCACTAGAACATCAAATAGAATGGCAGTTGTTAGAACGTCAGATGGAATGACAGGCTTTAGAACATCAGATAGAATGACGGTGGTTAGAACGTCAGATAGAATGACAGTCGCTAGAACGTCAGATAGAATGACAGTTGTTAGAACGTCAGTTAGAATGACAGGCGTTAGAACGTCCGATAGATTTACAGTCGTTAGAACGTCAGATAGAATGACAGTTGTTATAACGTCAGATAGAATGACAGTCGCTAGAACGTCAGATAGAATGACAGTTGTTAGAACGTCAGATAGAATGACAAGCGCTAGAATGTCAGATAGAATGACAGTCTTTAGAACATGAAATAGAATGACAGTCGCTAGAACGTCAGATAGAATGACAGTGGTTAGAACGTCAGATAGAATGACAGTGGTTAGAACGTCAGATAGAATTAATGTCGTTAGAACGTCAGATAAAATGACAGTCGTTAGAACGTCAGATAGAATGACAGTCGTTAGAACGTCAGATAGAATGACAGTCGTTAGAACGTCAGATAAAATTACAGTCGTTAGAACGTCAGTAGAATGACAGTAGCTAGAACGTCAGATAGGATGACAATAGCTAGAACGTCAGATCGAATGACAGTCGCTAGAACGTCAGAGAGAATGACAGTGGTTAGAACGTCAGATAGAATGACAGTTGTTAAAAATTCAGATAGAATGACAGTCGTTAGAACGTCAGATAGAATTACAGTCGTTAGAACGTCACATAGAATGACAGTGGTTAGAACGTCAGATAGAATGACAGTCGTTAGAACATCAAATAGAATGACAGTCGCTAGAACGTCAGATAGAATGACAGTGGTTAGAACGATATATAGAATGACAGTCGTTAGTACGTCAAATATAATGACAGGCGTTAGAACGTCAGATAGAATTACAGTCGTTAGAACGTCAGATAGAATGACAGTTGTTAGAACGTCAGATAGAATGAGAGTCACTAGAACATCAATAGAATGACAGTTGTTAGAACGTCAGATAGAATGACAGGCGTTAGAACATCAGATAGAATGACGGTGGCTAGAACGTCAGATAGAATGACAGTCGCTAGAACGTCAGATAGAATGACAGTTGTTAGAACGTCAGTTAGAATGACAGGCGTTAGAACGTCCGATAGAATTACAGTCGTTAGAACGTCAGATAGAATGACAGTGGTTAGAATGTCACATATAATGACAGTCGCTAGAATGTCAGATAGAATGACAGTCGTTAGAACGTCAGATAGAATGACAGTCGCTAGAACGTCAGATAGAATGACAGTGGTTAGAACGTCAGATAGTATGACAGTCGTTAGAACGTCAGATAGAATGACATTCGTTAGAACGTCAGATAGAATGACAGTCGCTAGGACGTCAGATAGAATGACAGTCGTTAGAACTCAGATAGAATGACAGTCGCTAGAACGTCAGATAGAATGACAGACGTTTGAACGTCAGATAGAATGACAGTCGCTAGAACGTCAGAGAGATTGACAGTGGTTAGAACGTGATATAGAATGACAGTCGTTAGAAATTCAGATAGAATGACAGTCGCTAGATCGGCAGATAGAATGACAGTGGTTAGAACGTCAGATAGAATGACAGTCGTTAGAACGTCAGATAGAATGACAGTCACTAGAACATCAGATAGAATGACAGTTGTTAGAACGTCAGATAGAATGACAGGCGTTAGAACATCAAATAGAATGACGGTGGTTAGAACGTCAGATAGAATGACAGTCGCTAGAACGTCAGATAGAATGACAGTTGTTAGAACGGCAGTTAGAATGACAGGCGTTAGAACGTTCGATAGAATTACAGTCGTTAGAACGTCAGATAGAATGACAGTTTTTATAACGTCAGATAGAATGACAGTCGCTAGAACGTCAGATAGAATGACAGTTGTTAGAACGTCAGATAGAATGACAAGCGCTAGAATGTCAGATAGAATGACAGTCTTTAGAACATGAAATAGAATGACAGTCGCTAGAACGTCAGATAGAATGACAGTGGTAAGAACGTCAGATAGTATGACAGTCGTTAGAACGTCAGGTAGAATGACCGTCGCCAGAACGTCAGAGAGATTGACAGTGGTTAGAACGTGATATAGAAGGACAGTCGTTAGGAATTCAGATAGAATAACAGACGCTAGATCGTCAGATAGAATGACAGTGGTTAGAACGTCAGATAGAATGACAGTCGCTAGAATGTCAGTTAGAATGACAGTCGTTAGAACGTCAGATAGAATGACAGTCGTTAGAACGTCAGATAGAATGACAGTCGCTAGAACGTCAGATAGAATGACAGTCGTTAGGACATCAGATAGAATGATAGTCGTTAGAACATCAGATAGATTGACAGTTGTTAGAACGTAAGATAGAATGACAGTCTCTAAAACGGCAGATAGAATGACAGTCGTTAGAACATCAGAGAGAATGACATCGCTAGAACGTCAGATAGAATGACAGTCGTTAGGACATCAGATAGAATGATAGTCGTTAGAACATCAGATAGACTGACAGTTGTTAGGACGTAAGATAGAATGACAGTCTCTAAAACGGCAGATAGAATGGCAGTCGTTAGAACGTCAGATAGGATGACAGTCGCTAGAACGTCAGGTAGAATGACAGTCGCTATAACGTCAGATAGAATGACAGTGGTTAGAACGTCAGATAGAATGACAGTCGTTAGAACGTCAGATAGAATGACAGTGGTTAGAACGTCTGATAGAATGACAGTCGTTAGAACGTCAGATAAAATTACAGTCGTTAGAACGTCAGTAGAATGACAGTAGCTAGGACGTCAGATAGAATAACAGTCGTTGGAACATCAGATAGAATGACAGTCGCTAGAACGTCAGATAGGATGACAATAGCTAGAACGTCAGATAGAATGACAGTCGTTAGAACGTCAGAGAGAATGACAGTGGTTAGAACGTCAGATAGAATGACAGTTGTTAAAAATTCAGATTGAATGACAGTCGTTAGAACGTCAGATAGAATTACAGTCGTTAGAACGTCAGATAGAATGACAGTCGTTAGAACGTCAGAGAGAATGACAGTGGTTAGAACCTCAGATAGAATGACAGTTGTTAAAAATTCAGATAGAATGACAGTCGTTAGAACGTCAGATAGAATTACAGTCGTTAGAACGTCAGATAGAATGACAGTGGTTAGAACGTCAGATAGAATGACAGTCGTTAGAACATCAAATAGAATGACAGTCGCTAGAACGTCAGATAGAATGACAGTGGTTAGAACGATATATAGAATGACAGTCATTAGTACGTCAAATATAATGACAGGCGTTAGAACGTCAGATAGAATTACAGTGGTTAGAACGTCAGATAGAATGACAGTTGTTAGAACGTCAGATAGAATGACAGTCACTAGAACATCAGATAGAATGACAGTTGTTAGAACGTCAAATAGAATGACAGGCGTTAGAACGTCAGATAGAATGACGGTGGTTAGAACGTCAGATAGAATGACAGTCGCTAGAACGTCAGATAGAATGACAGTTGTTAGAACGTCAGATAGAATGACAAGCGCTAGAATGTCAGATAGAATGACAGTCTTTAGAACATGAAATAGAATGACAGTCGCTAGAACGTCAGATAGAATGACAGTGGTTAGAACGTCAGATAGAATGACAGTCGTTAGAATGTCAGATAGAATGACAGTCGTTAGAACGTCAGATAGGATGACAATCGCTAGAACGTCAGATAGAATGACAGTCGCTACAACGTCAGATAGAATGCCAGTGGTAAGAACGTCAGATAGTATGACAGTCGTTAGAACGTCCGGTAGAATGACAGTCGCCAGAACGTCAGAGAGATTGACAGTGGTTAGAACGTGATATAGAATGACAGTCATTAGGAATTCAGATAGAATAACAGACGCTAGATCGTCAGATAGAATGACAGTGGTTAGAACGTCACATAGAATGACAGTCGCTAGAATGTCAGATAGAATGACAGTCATTAGAACGTCAGATAGAATGACAGTCGTTGGAACGTCAGATAGAATGACACTAGCTAGAACGTCAGATAGAATGACAGTCGTTAGAACATCAGATAGAATGATAGTCGTTAGAACGTCAGATAGACTCACAGTTGTTAGAACGTAAGATAGAATGACAGTCTCTAAAACGGAAGATAGAATGACAGTCGTAAGAACGTCAGATAGAATGGCAGTCGTTAGAACGTCAGATAGAACGACAGTCGCTAGAACGTCAGATAGAACGACAGTCGTTAGAACGTCAGATAGAATGACAGTCGTTAGAACATCAAATAGAATGACAGTCGATAGAACGTGTGATAGAATGACAGTGGTTAGAACGTGAGATAGAATGACAGTCGTTAGAACGTCAGATAGACTCAAAGTTGTTAGAACGTAAGATAGAATGACAGTCTCTAAAACGGCAGATAGAATGACAGACGTTAGAACGTCAGATGGAATGACATCGATAGAACGTCAAATAGAATGACTGGTTAGAACGTCAGATAGAATGGCAGTCATTAGAACGTCAAATAGAATGACGGTCGCTAGAACGTCAGATAGAACGACAGTCGTTAGAACGTCAGATAAAATGACAGTCATTAGAACGTCAGTTTGAATGACAGTGGTTAGAACGTCAGATAGAATGACAGTGGTTAGAACGTCAGATAGAATGACAGTCGTTAGAACGTCAGATAAAATGACAGTCGCTAGGACGTCAGATAAAATAACAGTCGTTGGAACGTCAGATAGAATGACAGTTGCTAGAACGTCAGATAGGATGACAATAGCTAGAACGTCAGATAGAATGACAGTCGCTAGAACGTCAGAGAGAATGACAGTGGTTAGAACGTCAGATAGAATGACAGTCGTTAGAAATTGAGATAGAATGACAGTCGTTAGAACGTCAGATAGAATTACAGTCGTTAGAACGTCAGATAGAATGACAGTCGCTAGAACGTCAGATAGAATGACAGTCGTTAGGACATCAGATAGAATGATAGTCGTTAGAACATCAGATATACTGACAGTTGTTAGAACGTAAGATAGAATGACATCGCTAGAACGTCAGATAGAATGACTGGTTAGAACGTCAGATAGAATGGCAGTCGTTAGAACGTCAGATAGAATGACAGTCGCTAGAACGTCAGATAGAACGACAGTCGTTAAAACGTCAGATAGAATTACAGTGGTTAGAACATCAAATAGAATGACAGTCGCTAGAACGTCAGATAGAATGACAGTCGCTAGAACGTCAGGTAGAATGACAGTCGCTATAACGTCAGATAGAATGACAGTGGTTAGAACGTCAGATAGAATGACAGTTGCTAGAATGTCAGATAGAATGACAGTCGTTAGAACATCAGATAGAATGACAGTCGTTAGAAAGTCAGATGGAATGACTGTCGCTAGAACGTCAGATAGAATGACAGTGGTTAGAACGTCAGATAGAATGACAATCGTTAGAACGTCAGGTAGAATGACAGTTGTTAGAACGTCACATAGAATGACAGTCGCTAGAACGTCAGGTAGAATGGCAGTCGTTAGCACGTCAGATAAAGTTACAGTCGCTAGAACGTCAGATAGAATGGCATCGTTAGCACATCAGATAAAATGACAGTCGTTAGAACGTCAGATAGAATGACAGTCGCTAGAACGTCAGGTAGAATGACAGTCGCTAGAACGTCAGATAGAATGACAGTCGTTAGAATGTCAGATAGAATGACAGTCACTAGAACGTCAGATATAATGACAGTCGTTAGAACGTTAGATAGAATGACAGTTGTTAGAACGTCAGATAGAATGACAGTCGTTAGAACGTCAGATAGAATTACATTCGGTAGAATGTCAAATAGAATTACAGTGGTTAGAACGTCAGATAGAATGACAGTCGCTAGAACGTCAGATAGAATGACAGTCGCTAGAATGTGAGATAGAATGACAGTCTTTAGAACATGAAATAGAATGACAGTCGCTAGAACGTCAGATAGAACGACAGTCGTTAGAACGTCTGATAAAATGAGTCATTAGAACGTCAGATTGAATGACAGTGGTTAGAACGTCAGATAGAATGACAGTCGTTAGAACGTCAGATAGAATGACAGTCGTTATAAATTCAGATAGAATGACAGTCGTTAGAACGTCAAATAGAATTACAGTCGTTAGAACGTCAGATAGAATTACAGTTGTTAGAACGTCAGATAGAATGACAGTCGCTAGAACGTCAGATAGAACGACAGTCGCTAGAACGTCAGATAGAATGACAGTCGTTAGAACGTCAGATAAAATGACAGTCGTTAGAACGTCAGATAGAATGACAGTCGCTAGGACCTCAGATAGAATGACATTCGTTAGAACGTCAGATAGAATGACAGTCGTTAGAACGTCAGATAGGATGACAATCGCTAGAACGTCAAATAGAATGACAGTCGCTAGAACGTCAGATAGAATGACAGTGGTAAGAACGTCAGATAGTATGACAGTCGTTAGAACGTCAGGTAGAATGACAGTCACCAGAACGTGAGAGAGATTGACAGTCGTTAGAACGTCAGATAGAATGACACTCGCTAGAATGTCAGAGAGAATGACAATCGTTAGAACGTCAGATCGACTCACAGTTGTTAGAACGTAAGATAGAATGACAGTCTCTAAAACGGAAGATAGAATGACAGTTGTAAGAACGTCAGATAGACTGACAGTCGCTAGAACGTCAGATATAATGACTGTCGTTAGAACGTTAGATAGAATGACAGTTGTTAGAACGTCAGTTAGAATGACAGTTGCTAGAATGTCAGATAGAATGACAGTCGTTAGAACATCAGATAGAATGACAGTCGTTAGAAAGTCAGATGGAATGACTGTCGCTAGAACGTCAGATAGAATGACAGTGGTTAGAACGTCAGATAGAATGACAATCGTTAGAACGTCAGGTAGAATGACAGTTGTTAGAACGTCACATAGAATGACAGTCGCTAGAACGTCAGGTAGAATGGCAGTCGTTAGCACGTCAGATAAAGTTACAGTCGCTAGAACGTCAGATAGAATGGCATCGTTAGCACATCAGATAAAATGACAGTCGTTAGAACTTCAGATAGAATGACAGTCGCTAGAACGTCAGGTAGAATGACAGTCGCTAGAACGTCAGATAGAATGACAGTCGTTAGAATGTCAGATAGAATGACAGTCGCTAGAACGTCAGATAGAATGCCAGTGGTAAGAACGTCAGATAGTATGACAGTCGTTAGAACGTCCGGTAGAATGACAGTCGCCAGAACGTCAGAGAGATTGACAGTGGTTAGAACGTGATATAGAATGACAGTCATTAGGAATTCAGATAGAATAACAGACGCTAGATCGTCAGATAGAATGACAGTGGTTAGAACGTCACATAGAATGACAGTCGCTAGAATGTCAGATAGAATGACAGTCATTAGAACGTCAGATAGAATGACAGTCGTTGGAACGTCAGATAGAATGACACTAGCTAGAACGTCAGATAGAATGACAGTCGTTAGAACATCAGATAGAATGATAGTCGTTAGAACGTCAGATAGACTCACAGTTGTTAGAACGTAAGATAGAATGACAGTCTCTAAAACGGAAGATAGAATGACAGTCGTAAGAACGTCAGATAGAATGGCAGTCGTTAGAACGTCAGATAGAACGACAGTCGCTAGAACGTCAGATAGAACGACAGTCGTTAGAACGTCAGATAGAATGACAGTCGTTAGAACATCAAATAGAATGACAGTCGCTAGAACGTGTGATAGAATGACAGTGGTTAGAACGTGAGATAGAATGACAGTCGTTAGAACGTCAGATAGACTCAAAGTTGTTAGAACGTAAGATAGAATGACAGTCTCTAAAACGGCAGATAGAATGACAGACGTTAGAACGTCAGATGGAATGACATCGATAGAACGTCAAATAGAATGACTGGTTAGAACGTCAGATAGAATGGCAGTCATTAGAACGTCAAATAGAATGACGGTCGCTAGAACGTCAGATAGAACGACAGTCGTTAGAACGTCAGATAAAATGACAGTCATTAGAACGTCAGTTTGAATGACAGTGGTTAGAACGTCAGATAGAATGACAGTGGTTAGAACGTCAGATAGAATGACAGTCGTTAGAACGTCAGATAAAATGACAGTCGCTAGGACGTCAGATAAAATAACAGTCGTTGGAACGTCAGATAGAATGACAGTTGCTAGAACGTCAGATAGGATGACAATAGCTAGAACGTCAGATAGAATGACAGTCGCTAGAACGTCAGAGAGAATGACAGTGGTTAGAACGTCAGATAGAATGACAGTCGTTAGAAATTGAGATAGAATGACAGTCGTTAGAACGTCAGATAGAATTACAGTCGTTAGAACGTCAGATAGAATGACAGTCGCTAGAACGTCAGATAGAATGACAGTCGTTAGGACATCAGATAGAATGATAGTCGTTAGAACATCAGATATACTGACAGTTGTTAGAACGTAAGATAGAATGACATCGCTAGAACGTCAGATAGAATGACTGGTTAGAACGTCAGATAGAATGGCAGTCGTTAGAACGTCAGATAGAATGACAGTCGCTAGAACGTCAGATAGAACGACAGTCGTTAAAACGTCAGATAGAATTACAGTGGTTAGAACATCAAATAGAATGACAGTCGCTAGAACGTCAGATAGAATGACAGTCGCTAGAACGTCAGGTAGAATGACAGTCGCTATAACGTCAGATAGAATGACAGTGGTTAGAACGTCAGATAGAATGACAGTTGCTAGAATGTCAGATAGAATGACAGTCGTTAGAACATCAGATAGAATGACAGTCGTTAGAAAGTCAGATGGAATGACTGTCGCTAGAACGTCAGATAGAATGACAGTGGTTAGAACGTCAGATAGAATGACAATCGTTAGAACGTCAGGTAGAATGACAGTTGTTAGAACGTCACATAGAATGACAGTCGCTAGAACGTCAGGTAGAATGGCAGTCGTTAGCACGTCAGATAAAGTTACAGTCGCTAGAACGTCAGATAGAATGGCATCGTTAGCACATCAGATAAAATGACAGTCGTTAGAACGTCAGATAGAATGACAGTCGCTAGAACGTCAGGTAGAATGACAGTCGCTAGAACGTCAGATAGAATGACAGTCGTTAGAATGTCAGATAGAATGACAGTCACTAGAACGTCAGATATAATGACAGTCGTTAGAACGTTAGATAGAATGACAGTTGTTAGAACGTCAGATAGAATGACAGTCGTTAGAACGTCAGATAGAATTACATTCGGTAGAATATCAAATAGAATTACAGTGGTTAGAACGTCAGATAGAATGACAGTCGCTAGAACGTCAGATAGAATGACAGTCGCTAGAATGTGAGATAGAATGACAGTCTTTAGAACATGAAATAGAATGACAGTCGCTAGAACGTCAGATAGAACGACAGTCGTTAGAACGTCTGATAAAATGAGTCATTAGAACGTCAGATTGAATGACAGTGGTTAGAACGTCAGATAGAATGACAGTCGTTAGAACGTCAGATAGAATGACAGTCGTTATAAATTCAGATAGAATGACAGTCGTTAGAACGTCAAATAGAATTACAGTCGTTAGAACGTCAGATAGAATTACAGTTGTTAGAACGTCAGATAGAATGACAGTCGCTAGAACGTCAGATAGAACGACAGTCGCTAGAACGTCAGATAGAATGACAGTCGTTAGAACGTCAGATAAAATGACAGTCGTTAGAACGTCAGATAGAATGACAGTCGCTAGGACCTCAGATAGAATGACATTCGTTAGAACGTCAGATAGAATGACAGTCGTTAGAACGTCAGATAGGATGACAATCGCTAGAACGTCAAATAGAATGACAGTCGCTAGAACGTCAGATAGAATGACAGTGGTAAGAACGTCAGATAGTATGACAGTCGTTAGAACGTCAGGTAGAATGACAGTCACCAGAACGTGAGAGAGATTGACAGTCGTTAGAACGTCAGATAGAATGACACTCGCTAGAATGTCAGAGAGAATGACAATCGTTAGAACGTCAGATCGACTCACAGTTGTTAGAACGTAAGATAGAATGACAGTCTCTAAAACGGAAGATAGAATGACAGTTGTAAGAACGTCAGATAGACTGACAGTCGCTAGAACGTCAGATATAATGACTGTCGTTAGAACGTTAGATAGAATGACAGTTGTTAGAACGTCAGTTAGAATGACAGTTGCTAGAATGTCAGATAGAATGACAGTCGTTAGAACATCAGATAGAATGACAGTCGTTAGAAAGTCAGATGGAATGACTGTCGCTAGAACGTCAGATAGAATGACAGTGGTTAGAACGTCAGATAGAATGACAATCGTTAGAACGTCAGGTAGAATGACAGTTGTTAGAACGTCACATAGAATGACAGTCGCTAGAACGTCAGGTAGAATGGCAGTCGTTAGCACGTCAGATAAAGTTACAGTCGCTAGAACGTCAGATAGAATGGCATCGTTAGCACATCAGATAAAATGACAGTCGTTAGAACGTCAGATAGAATGACAGTCGCTAGAACGTCAGGTAGAATGACAGTCGCTAGAACGTCAGATAGAATGACAGTCGTTAGAATGTCAGATAGAATGACAGTCACTAGAACGTCAGATATAATGACAGTCGTTAGAACGTTAGATAGAATGACAGTTGTTAGAACGTCAGATAGAATGACAGTCGTTAGAACGTCAGATAGAATTACATTCGGTAGAATATCAAATAGAATTACAGTGGTTAGAACGTCAGATAGAATGACAGTCGCTAGAACGTCAGATAGAATGACAGTCGCTAGAATGTGAGATAGAATGACAGTCTTTAGAACATGAAATAGAATGACAGTCGCTAGAACGTCAGATAGAACGACAGTCGTTAGAACGTCTGATAAAATGAGTCATTAGAACGTCAGATTGAATGACAGTGGTTAGAACGTCAGATAGAATGACAGTCGTTAGAACGTCAGATAGAATGACAGTCGTTATAAATTCAGATAGAATGACAGTCGTTAGAACGTCAAATAGAATTACAGTCGTTAGAACGTCAGATAGAATTACAGTTGTTAGAACGTCAGATAGAATGACAGTCGCTAGAACGTCAGATAGAACGACAGTCGCTAGAACGTCAGATAGAATGACAGTCGTTAGAACGTCAGATAAAATGACAGTCGTTAGAACGTCAGATAGAATGACAGTCGCTAGGACCTCAGATAGAATGACATTCGTTAGAACGTCAGATAGAATGACAGTCGTTAGAACGTCAGATAGGATGACAATCGCTAGAACGTCAAATAGAATGACAGTCGCTAGAACGTCAGATAGAATGACAGTGGTAAGAACGTCAGATAGTATGACAGTCGTTAGAACGTCAGGTAGAATGACAGTCACCAGAACGTGAGAGAGATTGACAGTCGTTAGAACGTCAGATAGAATGACACTCGCTAGAATGTCAGAGAGAATGACAATCGTTAGAACGTCAGATCGACTCACAGTTGTTAGAACGTAAGATAGAATGACAGTCTCTAAAACGGAAGATAGAATGACAGTTGTAAGAACGTCAGATAGACTGACAGTCGCTAGAACGTCAGATATAATGACTGTCGTTAGAACGTTAGATAGAATGACAGTTGTTAGAACGTCAGTTAGAATGACAGTTGCTAGAATGTCAGATAGAATGACAGTCGTTAGAACATCAGATAGAATGACAGTCGTTAGAAAGTCAGATGGAATGACTGTCGCTAGAACGTCAGATAGAATGACAGTGGTTAGAACGTCAGATAGAATGACAATCGTTAGAACGTCAGGTAGAATGACAGTTGTTAGAACGTCACATAGAATGACAGTCGCTAGAACGTCAGGTAGAATGGCAGTCGTTAGCACGTCAGATAAAGTTACAGTCGCTAGAACGTCAGATAGAATGGCATCGTTAGCACATCAGATAAAATGACAGTCGTTAGAACTTCAGATAGAATGACAGTCGCTAGAACGTCAGGTAGAATGACAGTCGCTAGAACGTCAGATAGAATGACAGTCGTTAGAATGTCAGATAGAATGACAGTCGCTAGAACGTCAGATATAATGACAGTCGTTAGAACGTTAGATAGAATGACAGTTGTTAGAACGTCAGATAGAATGACAGTCGTTAGAACGTCAGATAGAATTACAGTCGGTAGAATGTCAGATAGAATTACAGTGGTTAGAACGTCAGATAGAATGACAGTCGCTAGAACGTCAGATAGAATGACAGTCGCTAGAATGTCAGATAGAATGACAGTCTTTAGAACATGAAATAGAATGACAGTCGCTAGAACGTCAGATAGAACGACAGTCGTTAGAACGTCTGATAAAATGAGTCATTAGAACGTCAGATTGAATGACAGTGGTTAGAACGTCAGATAGAATGACAGTCGTTAAAACGTCAGATAAAATGACAGTCGCTAGGACGTCAGATAGAATAACAGTCGGTGGAACGTCAGATAGACTGACAGTTGCTAGAACGTCAGATAGGATGACAATAGCTAGAACTTCAGATAGAATGACAGTCGCTAGAACGTCAGAGAGAATGACAGTGGTTAGAACGTCAGATAGAATGACAGTCGTTATAAATTCAGATAGAATGACAGTCGTTAGAACGTCAGATAGAATTACAGTCGTTAGAACGTCAGATAGAATTACAGTTGTTAGAACGTCAGAAAGAATGACAGTCGCTAGAACGTCAGATAGAACGACAGTCGCTAGAACGTCAGATAGAATGACAGTCGTTAGAACGTCAGATAAAATGACAGTCGTTAGAACGTCAGATAGAATGACAGTCGCTAGGACCTCTGATAGAATGACATTCGTTAGAACGTCAGATAGAATGACAGTCGTTAGAACGTCAGATAGGATGACAATAGCTAGAATGTCTGATAGAATGACAGTGGTTAGAACGTCAGATAGTATGACAGTCGTTAGAACATCAGATAGAATGTCATTGGTAGAACGTCAGATAGAATGATAGTCGCTAGAACGTTAGATAGAATGACAGTGGTAAGAACGTCAGATAGTATGACAGTCGTTAGAACGTCAGGTAGAATGACAGTCGCCAGAACGTCAGAGAGATTGACAGTCGTTAGAACGTCAGATAGAATGACACTCGCTAGAATGTCAGATAGAATGACAATCGTTAGAACGTCAGATCGACTCACAGTTGTTAGAACGTAAGATAGAATGACAGTCTCTAAAACGGAAGATAGAATGACAGTTGTAAGAACGTCAGATAGACTGACAGTCGCTAGAACGTCAGATATAATGACTGTCGTTAGAACGTTAGATAGAATGACAGTTGTTAGAACGTCAGTTAGAATGACAGGCGTTAGAACGTCCGATAGATTTACAGTCGTTAGAACGTCAGATAGAATGACAGTCGTTATAAATTCAGATAGAATTACAGTTGTTAGAACGTCAGATAGAATGACAGTCGCTAGAACGTCAGATAGAACGACAGTCGTTAGAACGTCAGATAGAATGACAGTCGTTAGAACGTCAGATAAAATGACAGTCGTTAGAACGTCAGATAGAATGACAGTCGCTAGGACCTCAGATAGAATGACATTCGTTAGAACGTCAGATAGAATGACAGTCGTTAGAACGTCAGATAGGATGACAATCGCTAGAATGTCTGATAGAATGACAGTGGTTAGAACGTCAGATAGTATGACAGTCGTTAGAACATCAGATAGAATGACATTGGTAGAACGTCAGATAGAATGACAGTCGCTAGAACGTCAGGTAGAATGACAGTCGCTAGGACGTCAGATAGGAGGACATTTGTTAGAACGTCAGATAGAATGACAGTCGTTAGAACGTCAGATAGGATGACAATCGCTAGAACGTCAGATAGAATGACAGTCGCTAGAACGTCAGATAGAATGACAGTGGTAAGAACGTCAGCTAGTATGACAGTCGTTAGAACGTCAGGTAGAATGACAGTCGCCAGAACGTCAGAGAGATTGACAGTCGTTAGAACGTCAGATAGAATGACACTCGCTAGAATGTCAGAGAGAATGACAATCGTTAGAACGTCAGATCGACTCACAGTTGTTAGAACGTAAGATAGAATGACAGTCTCTAAAACGGAAGATAGAATGACAGTTGTAAGAACGTCAGATAGACTGACAGTCGCTAGAACGTCAGATATAATGACTGTCGTTAGAACGTTAGATAGAATGACAGTTGTTAGAACGTCAGTTAGAATGACAGTTGCTAGAATGTCAGATAGAATGACAGTCGTTAGAACATCAGATAGAATGACAGTCGTTAGAAAGTCAGATGGAATGACTGTCGCTAGAACGTCAGATAGAATGACAGTGGTTAGAACGTCAGATAGAATGACAATCGTTAGAACGTCAGGTAGAATGACAGTTGTTAGAACGTCACATAGAATGACAGTCGCTAGAACGTCAGATAGAACGACAGTCGTTAAAACGTCAGATAGAATTACAGTGGTTAGAACATCAAATAGAATGACAGTCGCTAGAACGTCAGATAGAATGACAGTCGCTAGAACGTCAGGTAGAATGACAGTCGCTATAACGTCAGATAGAATGACAGTGGTTAGAACGTCAGATAGAATGACAGTTGCTAGAATGTCAGATAGAATGACAGTCGTTAGAACATCAGATAGAATGACAGTCGTTAGAAAGTCAGATGGAATGACTGTCGCTAGAACGTCAGATAGAATGACAGTGGTTAGAACGTCAGATAGAATGACAATCGTTAGAACGTCAGGTAGAATGACAGTTGTTAGAACGTCACATAGAATGACAGTCGCTAGAACGTCAGGTAGAATGGCAGTCGTTAGCACGTCAGATAAAGTTACAGTCGCTAGAACGTCAGATAGAATGGCATCGTTAGCACATCAGATAAAATGACAGTCGTTAGAACGTCAGATAGAATGACAGTCGCTAGAACGTCAGGTAGAATGACAGTCGCTAGAACGTCAGATAGAATGACAGTCGTTAGAATGTCAGATAGAATGACAGTCACTAGAACGTCAGATATAATGACAGTCGTTAGAACGTTAGATAGAATGACAGTTGTTAGAACGTCAGATAGAATGACAGTCGTTAGAACGTCAGATAGAATTACATTCGGTAGAATATCAAATAGAATTACAGTGGTTAGAACGTCAGATAGAATGACAGTCGCTAGAACGTCAGATAGAATGACAGTCGCTAGAATGTGAGATAGAATGACAGTCTTTAGAACATGAAATAGAATGACAGTCGCTAGAACGTCAGATAGAACGACAGTCGTTAGAACGTCTGATAAAATGAGTCATTAGAACGTCAGATTGAATGACAGTGGTTAGAACGTCAGATAGAATGACAGTCGTTAGAACGTCAGATAGAATGACAGTCGTTATAAATTCAGATAGAATGACAGTCGTTAGAACGTCAAATAGAATTACAGTCGTTAGAACGTCAGATAGAATTACAGTTGTTAGAACGTCAGATAGAATGACAGTCGCTAGAACGTCAGATAGAACGACAGTCGCTAGAACGTCAGATAGAATGACAGTCGTTAGAACGTCAGATAAAATGACAGTCGTTAGAACGTCAGATAGAATGACAGTCGCTAGGACCTCAGATAGAATGACATTCGTTAGAACGTCAGATAGAATGACAGTCGTTAGAACGTCAGATAGGATGACAATCGCTAGAACGTCAAATAGAATGACAGTCGCTAGAACGTCAGATAGAATGACAGTGGTAAGAACGTCAGATAGTATGACAGTCGTTAGAACGTCAGGTAGAATGACAGTCACCAGAACGTGAGAGAGATTGACAGTCGTTAGAACGTCAGATAGAATGACACTCGCTAGAATGTCAGAGAGAATGACAATCGTTAGAACGTCAGATCGACTCACAGTTGTTAGAACGTAAGATAGAATGACAGTCTCTAAAACGGAAGATAGAATGACAGTTGTAAGAACGTCAGATAGACTGACAGTCGCTAGAACGTCAGATATAATGACTGTCGTTAGAACGTTAGATAGAATGACAGTTGTTAGAACGTCAGTTAGAATGACAGTTGCTAGAATGTCAGATAGAATGACAGTCGTTAGAACATCAGATAGAATGACAGTCGTTAGAAAGTCAGATGGAATGACTGTCGCTAGAACGTCAGATAGAATGACAGTGGTTAGAACGTCAGATAGAATGACAATCGTTAGAACGTCAGGTAGAATGACAGTTGTTAGAACGTCACATAGAATGACAGTCGCTAGAACGTCAGGTAGAATGGCAGTCGTTAGCACGTCAGATAAAGTTACAGTCGCTAGAACGTCAGATAGAATGGCATCGTTAGCACATCAGATAAAATGACAGTCGTTAGAACTTCAGATAGAATGACAGTCGCTAGAACGTCAGGTAGAATGACAGTCGCTAGAACGTCAGATAGAATGACAGTCGTTAGAATGTCAGATAGAATGACAGTCGCTAGAACGTCAGATATAATGACAGTCGTTAGAACGTTAGATAGAATGACAGTTGTTAGAACGTCAGATAGAATGACAGTCGTTAGAACGTCAGATAGAATTACAGTCGGTAGAATGTCAGATAGAATTACAGTGGTTAGAACGTCAGATAGAATGACAGTCGCTAGAACGTCAGATAGAATGACAGTCGCTAGAATGTCAGATAGAATGACAGTCTTTAGAACATGAAATAGAATGACAGTCGCTAGAACGTCAGATAGAACGACAGTCGTTAGAACGTCTGATAAAATGAGTCATTAGAACGTCAGATTGAATGACAGTGGTTAGAACGTCAGATAGAATGACAGTCGTTAGAACGTCAGATAAAATGACAGTCGCTAGGACGTCAGATAGAATAACAGTCGGTGGAACGTCAGATAGACTGACAGTTGCTAGAACGTCAGATAGGATGACAATAGCTAGAACTTCAGATAGAATGACAGTCGCTAGAACGTCAGAGAGAATGACAGTGGTTAGAACGTCAGATAGAATGACAGTCGTTATAAATTCAGATAGAATGACAGTCGTTAGAACGTCAGATAGAATTACAGTCGTTAGAACGTCAGATAGAATTACAGTTGTTAGAACGTCAGAAAGAATGACAGTCGCTAGAACGTCAGATAGAACGACAGTCGCTAGAACGTCAGATAGAATGACAGTCGTTAGAACGTCAGATAAAATGACAGTCGTTAGAACGTCAGATAGAATGACAGTCGCTAGGACCTCTGATAGAATGACATTCGTTAGAACGTCAGATAGAATGACAGTCGTTAGAACGTCAGATAGGATGACAATAGCTAGAATGTCTGATAGAATGACAGTGGTTAGAACGTCAGATAGTATGACAGTCGTTAGAACATCAGATAGAATGTCATTGGTAGAACGTCAGATAGAATGATAGTCGCTAGAACGTTAGATAGAATGACAGTGGTAAGAACGTCAGATAGTATGACAGTCGTTAGAACGTCAGGTAGAATGACAGTCGCCAGAACGTCAGAGAGATTGACAGTCGTTAGAACGTCAGATAGAATGACACTCGCTAGAATGTCAGATAGAATGACAATCGTTAGAACGTCAGATCGACTCACAGTTGTTAGAACGTAAGATAGAATGACAGTCTCTAAAACGGAAGATAGAATGACAGTTGTAAGAACGTCAGATAGACTGACAGTCGCTAGAACGTCAGATATAATGACTGTCGTTAGAACGTTAGATAGAATGACAGTTGTTAGAACGTCAGTTAGAATGACAGGCGTTAGAACGTCCGATAGATTTACAGTCGTTAGAACGTCAGATAGAATGACAGTCGTTATAAATTCAGATAGAATTACAGTTGTTAGAACGTCAGATAGAATGACAGTCGCTAGAACGTCAGATAGAACGACAGTCGTTAGAACGTCAGATAGAATGACAGTCGTTAGAACGTCAGATAAAATGACAGTCGTTAGAACGTCAGATAGAATGACAGTCGCTAGGACCTCAGATAGAATGACATTCGTTAGAACGTCAGATAGAATGACAGTCGTTAGAACGTCAGATAGGATGACAATCGCTAGAATGTCTGATAGAATGACAGTGGTTAGAACGTCAGATAGTATGACAGTCGTTAGAACATCAGATAGAATGACATTGGTAGAACGTCAGATAGAATGACAGTCGCTAGAACGTCAGGTAGAATGACAGTCGCTAGGACGTCAGATAGGAGGACATTTGTTAGAACGTCAGATAGAATGACAGTCGTTAGAACGTCAGATAGGATGACAATCGCTAGAACGTCAGATAGAATGACAGTCGCTAGAACGTCAGATAGAATGACAGTGGTAAGAACGTCAGCTAGTATGACAGTCGTTAGAACGTCAGGTAGAATGACAGTCGCCAGAACGTCAGAGAGATTGACAGTCGTTAGAACGTCAGATAGAATGACACTCGCTAGAATGTCAGAGAGAATGACAATCGTTAGAACGTCAGATCGACTCACAGTTGTTAGAACGTAAGATAGAATGACAGTCTCTAAAACGGAAGATAGAATGACAGTTGTAAGAACGTCAGATAGACTGACAGTCGCTAGAACGTCAGATATAATGACTGTCGTTAGAACGTTAGATAGAATGACAGTTGTTAGAACGTCAGTTAGAATGACAGTTGCTAGAATGTCAGATAGAATGACAGTCGTTAGAACATCAGATAGAATGACAGTCGTTAGAAAGTCAGATGGAATGACTGTCGCTAGAACGTCAGATAGAATGACAGTGGTTAGAACGTCAGATAGAATGACAATCGTTAGAACGTCAGGTAGAATGACAGTTGTTAGAACGTCACATAGAATGACAGTCGCTAGAACGTCAGGTAGAATGGCAGTCGTTAGCACGTCAGATAAAGTTACAGTCGCTAGAACGTCAGATAGAATGGCATCGTTAGCACATCAGATAAAATGACAGTCGTTAGAACTTCAGATAGAATGACAGTCGCTAGAACGTCAGGTAGAATGACAGTCGCTAGAACGTCAGATAGAATGACAGTCGTTAGAATGTCAGATCGAATGACAGTCGCTAGAACGTCAGATATAATGACAGTCGTTAGAACGTTAGATAGAATGACAGTTGTTAGAACGTCAGATAGAATGACAGTCGTTAGAACGTCAGATAGAATTACAGTCGGTAGAATGTCAGATAGAATTACAGTGGTTAGAACGTCAGATAGAATGACAGTCGCTAGAACGTCAGATAGAATGACAGTGCTAGAATGTCAGATAGAATGACAGTCTTTAGAACATGAAATAGAATGACAGTCGCTAGAACGTCAGATAGAACGACAGTCGTTAGAACGTCTGATAAAATGAGTCATTAGAATGTCAGATTGAATGACAGTGGTTAGAACGTCAGATAGAATGACAGTCGTTAGAACGTCAGATAAAATGACAGTCGCTAGGACGTCAGATAGAATAACAGTCGGTGGAACGTCAGATAGACTGACAGTTGCTAGAACGTCAGATAGGATGACAATAGCTAGAACTTCAGATAGAATGACAGTCGCTAGAACGTCAGAGAGAATGACAGTGGTTAGAACGTCAGATAGAATGACAGTCGTTATAAATTCAGATAGAATGACAGTCGTTAGAACGTCAGATAGAATTACAGTCGTTAGAACGTCAGATAGAATTACAATTGTTAGAACGTCAGAAAGAATGACAGTCGCTAGAACGTCAGATAGAACGACAGTCGCTAGAACGTCAGATAGAATGACAGTCGTTAGAACGTCAGATAAAATGACAGTCGTTAGAACGTCAGATAGAATGACAGTCGCTAGGACCTCAGATAGAATGACATTCGTTAGAACGTCAGATAGAATGACAGTCGTTAGAACGTCAGATAGGATGACAATAGCTAGAATGTCTGATAGAATGACAGTGGTTAGAACGTCAGATAGTATGACAGTCGTTAGAACATCAGATATAATGACATTGGTAGAACGTCAGATAGAATGATAGTCGCTAGAACGTTAGATAGAATGACAGTGGTAAGAACGTCAGATAGTATGACAGTCGTTAGAACGTCAGGTAGAATGACAGTCGCCAGAACGTCAGAGAGATTGACAGTCGTTAGAACGTCAGATAGAATGACACTCGCTAGAATGTCAGATAGAATGACAATCGTTAGAACGTCAGATCGACTCACAGTTGTTAGAACGTAAGATAGAATGACAGTCTCTAAAACGGAAGATAGAATGACAGTTGTAAGAACGTCAGATAGACTGACAGTCGCTAGAACGTCAGATATAATGACTGTCGTTAGAACGTTAGATAGAATGACAGTTGTTAGAACGTCAGTTAGAATGACAGGCGTTAGAACGTCCGATAGATTTACAGTCGTTAGAACGTCAGATAGAATGACAGTCGTTATAAATTCAGATAGAATTACAGTTGTTAGAACGTCAGATAGAATGACAGTCGCTAGAACGTCAGATAGAACGACAGTCGTTAGAACGTCAGATAGAATGACAGTCGTTAGAACGTCAGATAAAATGACAGTCGTTAGAACGTCAGATAGAATGACAGTCGCTAGGACCTCAGATAGAATGACATTCGTTAGAACGTCAGATAGAATGACAGTCGTTAGAACGTCAGATAGGATGACAATCGCTAGAATGTCTGATAGAATGACAGTGGTTAGAACGTCAGATAGTATGACAGTCGTTAGAACATCAGATAGAATGACATTGGTAGAACGTCAGATAGAATGACAGTCGCTAGAACGTCAGGTAGAATGACAGTCGCTAGGACGTCAGATAGGAGGACATTTGTTAGAACGTCAGATAGAATGACAGTCGTTAGAACGTCAGATAGGATGACAATCGCTAGAACGTCAGATAGAATGACAGTCGCTAGAACGTCAGATAGAATGACAGTGGTAAGAACGTCAGCTAGTATGACAGTCGTTAGAACGTCAGGTAGAATGACAGTCGCCAGAACGTCAGAGAGATTGACAGTCGTTAGAACGTCAGATAGAATGACACTCGCTAGAATGTCAGAGAGAATGACAATCGTTAGAACGTCAGAACGACTCACAGTTGTTAGAACGTAACATAGAATGACAGTCTCTAAAACGGAAGATAGAATGACAGTTGTAAGAACGTCAGATAGACTGACAGTCGCTAGAACGTCAGATATAATGACTGTCGTTAGAACGTTAGATAGAATGACAGTTGTTAGAACGTCAGTTAGAATGACAGTTGCTAGAATGTCAGATAGAATGACAGTCGTTAGAACATCAGATAGAATGACAGTCGTTAGAAAGTCAGATGGAATGACTGTCGCTAGAAACGTCAGATAGAATGACAGTGGTTAGAACGTCAGATAGAATGACAATCGTTAGAACGTCAGGTAGAATGACAGTTGTTAGAACGTCACATAGAATGACAGTCGCTAGAACGTCAGGTAGAATGGCAGTCGTTCGCACGTCAGATAAAGTTACAGTCGCTAGAACGTCAGATAGAATGGCATCGTTAGCACATCAGATAAAATGACAGTCGTTAGAACTTCAGATAGAATGACAGTCGCTAGAACGTCAGGTAGAATGACAGTCGTTAGAACGTCAGATAGAATGACAGTCGTTAGAATGTCAGATAGAATGACAGTCGCTAGAACGTCAGATATAATGACAGTCGTTAGAACGTTAGATAGAATGACAGTTGTTAGAACGTCAGATAGAATGACAGTCGTTAGAACGTCAGATAGAATTACAGTCGGTAGAATGTCAGATAGAATTACAGTGGCTAGAACGTCAGATAGAATGACAGTCGCTAGAACGTCAGATAGAATGACAGTGCTAGAATGTCAGATAGAATGACAGTCTTTAGAACATGAAATAGAATGACAGTCGCTAGGACGTCAGATAGAACGACAGTCGTTAGAACGTCAGATAGAATGACACTCGCTAGAATGTCAATTAGAATGACAATCGTTAGAACGTCAAATCGACTCACAGTTGTTAGAACGTAAGATAGAATGACAGTCTCTAAAACGGAAGATAGAATGACAGTTGTAAGAACGTCAGATAGACTGACAGTCGCTAGAACGTCAGATATAATGACTGTCGTTAGAACGTTAGATAGAATGACAGTTGTTAGAACGTCAGTTAGAATGACAGGCGTTAGAACGTCCGATAGATTTACAGTCGTTAGAACGTCAGATAGAATGACAGTTGTTATAACGTCAGATAGAATGACAGTCGCTAGAACGTCAGATAGAATGACAGTTGTTATAACGTCAGATAGAATGACAGTCGCTAGAACGTCAGATGGAATGACAGTTGTTAGAACGTCAGATAGAATGACAAGCGCTAGAATGTCAGATAGAATGACAGTCTTTAGAACATGAAATAGAATGACAGTCGCTAGAACGTCAGATAGAATGACAGTGGTAAGAACGTCAAATAGTATGACAGTCGTTAGAACGTCAGGTAGAATGACCGTCGCCAGAACGTCAGAGAGATTGACAGTGGTTAGAACGTGATATAGAATGACAGTCGTTAGGAATTCAGATAGAATAACAGACGCTAGATCGTCAGATAGAATGACAGTGGTTAGAACGTCACATAGAATGACAGTCGCTAGAATGTCAGATAGAATGACAGTCGTTAGAACGTCAGATTGAATGACAGTCGCTAGAACGTCAGATAGAATGACAGTGGTTAGAACGTCAGATAGTATGACAGTCGTTAGAACGTCAGATAGAATGACATTCGTTAGAACGTCAGATATAATGACAGTCGTTAGAACGTCACATAGAATGACAGTCGCTAGAACGTCAGATAGAATGACAGACGTTTGAACGTCAGATAGAATTACAGTCGCTAGAACGTCAGAGAGATTGACAGTGGTTAGAACGTGATATAGAATGACAGTCGTTAGAAATTCAGATAGAATGACAGTCGCTAGATCGGCAGATAGAATGACAGTGGTTAGAACGTCAGATAGAATGACAGTCGCTAGAATGTCAGTTAGAATGACAGTCGTTAGAACGTCAGATATAATGACAGTCGTTAGAACGTCACATAGAATGACAGTCGTTAGAACGTCAGATAGAATGACAGTCGTTAGGACATCAGATAGAATGATAGTCGTTAGAACATCAGATAGACTGACAGTTGTTAGAACGTAAGATAGAATGACAGTCTCTAAAACGGCAGATAGAATGACAGTCGTTAGAACATCAGAGAGAATGACATCGCTAGAACGTCAGATAGAATGACTGCTTTGAACGTCAGATAGAATGGCAGTCGTTAGAACGTCAGATAGAATGACAGTCGCTAGAACGTCAGGTAGAATGACAGTCGCTATAACGTCAGATAGAATGACAGTGGTTAGAACGTCAGATAGAATGACAGTGGTTAGAACGTCAGATAGAATGAATGTCGTTAGAACGTCAAATAAAATGACAGTCGTTAGAACGTCAGATAGAATGACAGTGGTTAGAACGTCAGATAGAATGACAGTCGTTAGAACGTCAGATAAAATTACAGTCGTTAGAACGTCAGTAGAATGACAGTAGCTAGGACATCAGATAGAATAACAGTCGTTGGAACATCAGATAGAATGACAGTCGCTAGAACGTCAGATAGGATGACAATAGCTAGAACGTCAGATAGAATGACAGTCGTTAGAACGTCAGAGAGAATGACAGTGGTTAGAACGTCAGATAGAATGACAGTTGTTAAAAATTCAGATAGAATGACAGTTGTTAGAACGTCAGATAGAATTACAGTCGTTAGAACGTCAGATAGAATGACAGTGGTTAGAACGTCAGATAGAATGACAGTCGTTAGAACATCAAATAGAATGACAGTCGCTAGAACGTCAGATAGAATGACAGTGGTTAGAACGATATATAGAATGACAGTCATTAGTACGTCAAATATAATGACAGGCGTTAGAACGTCAGATAGAATTACAGTCGTTAGAATGTCAGATAGAATGACAGTTGTTAGAACGTCAGATAGAATGACAGTCACTAGAACATCAGATAGAATGACAGTTGTTAGAACGTCAGATAGAATGACAGGCGTTAGAACATCAGATAGAATGACTGTGGTTAGAACGTCAGATAGAATGACAGTCGGTAGAACGTCAGATAGAATGACAGTTGTTAGAACGTCAGTTAGAATGACAGTCGTTAGAACGTCAGATAGAATGACAGTTGTTATAACGTCAGATAGAATAACAGTCGCTAGAACGTCAGATAGAATGACAGTTGTTAGAACGTCAGATAGGATGTCAAGCGCTAGAATGTCAGATAGAATGACAGTCTTTAGAACATGAAATAGAATGACAGTCGCTAGAACGTCAGGTAGAATGACAGTGGTTATAACGTCAGATAGAATGACAGTCGTTAGAATGTCAGATAGAATGACAGTCGTTAGAACGTCAGATAAAATGACAGTCGTTAGAACGCCAGATAGAATGACAGTCGCTAAGAAGTCAGATAGAATGACATTTGTTAAAATGTCAGATAGAATGACAGTCGTTAGAACGTCAGATAGGATGACAATCGCTAGAACGTCAGATAGAATGACAGTCGCTACAACGTCAGATAGAATGCCAGTGGTAAGAACGTCAGATAGTATGACAGTCGTTAGAACGTCAGGTAGAATGACAGTCGCCAGAACGTCAGAGAGATTGACAGTGGTTAGAACGTGATATAGAATGACAGTCGTTAGGAATTCAGATAGAATAACAGACGCTAGATCGTCAGATAGAATGACAGTGGTTAGAACGTCACATAGAATGACAGTCGCTAGAATGTCAGATAGAATGACAGTCATTAGAACGTCAGATAGAATGACAGTCGTTAGAACGTCAGATAGAATGACACTAGCTAGAACGTCAGATAGAATGACAGTCGTTAGAACATCAGATAGAATGATAGTCGTTAGAAATTCAGATAGACTCACAGTTGTTAGAACGTAAGATAGAATGACAGTCTCTAAAACGGAAGATAGAATGACAGTCGTAAGAACGTCAGATGGAATGACAGTCGCTAGAACGTCAGATAGAATGACTGGTTAGAACGTCAGATAGAATTGCAGTCGTTAGAACGTCAGATAGAACGACAGTCGCTAGAACGTCAGATAGAACGATAGTCGTTAGAACGTCAGATAGAATGACAGTCGTTAGAACATCAAATAGAATGACAGTCGCTAGAACGTGTGATAGAATGACAGTGGTTAGAACGTGAGATAGAATGACAGTCGTTAGAACGTCAGATAGACTCACAGTTGTTAGAACGTAAGATAGAATGACAGTCTCTAAAACGGCAGATAGAATGACAGTCGTTAGAACGTCAGATGGAATGACATCGATAGAACGTCAAATAGAATGACTGGTTAGAACGTCAGATAGAATGGCAGTCATTAGAACGTCAAATAGAATGACGGTCGCTAGAACGTCAGATAGAACGACAGTCGTTAGAACGTCAGAAAAAATGACAGTCATTAGAACGTCAGATTGAATGACAGTGGTTAGAACGTCAGATAGAATGACAGTGGTTAGAACGTCAGATAGAATGACAGTCGTTAGAACGTCAGATAAAATGACAGTCGCTCGGACGTCAGATAAAATAACAGTCGTTGGAACGTCAGATAGAATGACAGTTGCTAGAACGTCAGATAGGATGACAATAGCTAGAACGTCAGATAGAATGACAGTCGCTAGAACGTCAGAGAGAATGACAGTGGTTAGAACGTCAGATAGAATGACAGTCGTTAGAAATTGAGATAGAATGACAGTCGTTAGAACGTCAGATAGAATAACAGTCGTTAGAACGTCAGATAGAATGACAGTCGCTAGAACGTCAGATAGAATGACAGTCGTTAGGACATCAGATAGAATGATAGTCGTTAGAACATCAGATATACTGACAGTTGTTAGAACGTAAGATAGAATGACATCGCTAGAACGTCAGATAGAATGACTGGTTAGAACGTCAGATAGAATGACAGTCGCTAGAACGTCAGGTAGAATGACAGTCGCTATAACGTCAGATAGAATGACAGTGGTTAGAACGTCAGATAGAATGACAGTTGCTAGAATGTCAGATAGAATGACAGTCGTTAGAACATCAGATAGAATGACAGTCGTTAGAAAGTCAGATGGAATGACTGTCGCTAGAACGTCAGATAGAATGACAGTGGTTAGAACGTCAGATAGAATGACAATCGTTAGAACGTCAGGTAGAATGAAAGTTGTTAGAACGTCACATAGAATGACAGTCGCTAGAAAGTCAGGTAGAATGACAGTCGCTAGGACGTCAGATAGAATGACAGTGGTTATAACGTCAGATAGAATGACAGTCGTTAGAATGTCAGATAGAATGACAGTCCTTAGAACGTCAGATAGAATGAATGTCGTTAGAACGTCAAATAAAATGACAGTCGTTAGAACGTCAGATAGAATGACAGTGGTTAGAACGTCAGATAGAATTACAGTCGTTAGAACGTCAGATAGAATGACAGTGGTTAGAACGTCAGATAGAATGACAGTCGTTAGAACATCAAATAGAATGACAGTCGCTAGAACGTCAGATAGAATGACAGTGGTTAGAACGATATATAGAATGACAGTCATTAGTACGTCAAATATAATGACAGGCGTTAGAACGTCAGATAGAATTACAGTCGTTAGAATGTCAGATAGAATGACAGTTGTTAGAACGTCAGATAGAATGACAGTCACTAGAACATCAGATAGAATGACAGTTGTTAGAACGTCAGATAGAATGACAGGCGTTAGAACATCAGATAGAATGACTGTGGTTAGAACGTCAGATAGAATGACAGTCGGTAGAACGTCAGATAGAATGACAGTTGTTAGAACGTCAGTTAGAATGACAGTCGTTAGAACGTCAGATAGAATGACAGTTGTTATAACGTCAGATAGAATAACAGTCGCTAGAACGTCAGATAGAATGACAGTTGTTAGAACGTCAGATAGGATGTCAAGCGCTAGAATGTCAGATAGAATGACAGTCTTTAGAACATGAAATAGAATGACAGTCGCTAGAACGTCAGGTAGAATGACAGTGGTTATAACGTCAGATAGAATGACAGTCGTTAGAATGTCAGATAGAATGACAGTCGTTAGAACGTCAGATAAAATGACAGTCGTTAGAACGCCAGATAGAATGACAGTCGCTAAGAAGTCAGATAGAATGACATTTGTTAAAATGTCAGATAGAATGACAGTCGTTAGAACGTCAGATAGGATGACAATCGCTAGAACGTCAGATAGAATGACAGTCGCTACAACGTCAGATAGAATGCCAGTGGTAAGAACGTCAGATAGTATGACAGTCGTTAGAACGTCAGGTAGAATGACAGTCGCCAGAACGTCAGAGAGATTGACAGTGGTTAGAACGTGATATAGAATGACAGTCGTTAGGAATTCAGATAGAATAACAGACGCTAGATCGTCAGATAGAATGACAGTGGTTAGAACGTCACATAGAATGACAGTCGCTAGAATGTCAGATAGAATGACAGTCATTAGAACGTCAGATAGAATGACAGTCGTTAGAACGTCAGATAGAATGACACTAGCTAGAACGTCAGATAGAATGACAGTCGTTAGAACATCAGATAGAATGATAGTCGTTAGAAATTCAGATAGACTCACAGTTGTTAGAACGTAAGATAGAATGACAGTCTCTAAAACGGAAGATAGAATGACAGTCGTAAGAACGTCAGATGGAATGACAGTCGCTAGAACGTCAGATAGAATGACTGGTTAGAACGTCAGATAGAATTGCAGTCGTTAGAACGTCAGATAGAACGACAGTCGCTAGAACGTCAGATAGAACGATAGTCGTTAGAACGTCAGATAGAATGACAGTCGTTAGAACATCAAATAGAATGACAGTCGCTAGAACGTGTGATAGAATGACAGTGGTTAGAACGTGAGATAGAATGACAGTCGTTAGAACGTCAGATAGACTCACAGTTGTTAGAACGTAAGATAGAATGACAGTCTCTAAAACGGCAGATAGAATGACAGTCGTTAGAACGTCAGATGGAATGACATCGATAGAACGTCAAATAGAATGACTGGTTAGAACGTCAGATAGAATGGCAGTCATTAGAACGTCAAATAGAATGACGGTCGCTAGAACGTCAGATAGAACGACAGTCGTTAGAACGTCAGAAAAAATGACAGTCATTAGAACGTCAGATTGAATGACAGTGGTTAGAACGTCAGATAGAATGACAGTGGTTAGAACGTCAGATAGAATGACAGTCGTTAGAACGTCAGATAAAATGACAGTCGCTCGGACGTCAGATAAAATAACAGTCGTTGGAACGTCAGATAGAATGACAGTTGCTAGAACGTCAGATAGGATGACAATAGCTAGAACGTCAGATAGAATGACAGTCGCTAGAACGTCAGAGAGAATGACAGTGGTTAGAACGTCAGATAGAATGACAGTCGTTAGAAATTGAGATAGAATGACAATCGTTAGAACGTCAGATAGAATAACAGTCGTTAGAACGTCAGATAGAATGACAGTCGCTAGAACGTCAGATAGAATGACAGTCGTTAGGACATCAGATAGAATGATAGTCGTTAGAACATCAGATATACTGACAGTTGTTAGAACGTAAGATAGAATGACATCGCTAGAACGTCAGATAGAATGACTGGTTAGAACGTCAGATAGAATGACAGTCGCTAGAACGTCAGGTAGAATGACAGTCGCTATAACGTCAGATAGAATGACAGTGGTTAGAACGTCAGATAGAATGACAGTTGCTAGAATGTCAGATAGAATGACAGTCGTTAGAACATCAGATAGAATGACAGTCGTTAGAAAGTCAGATGGAATGACTGTCGCTAGAACGTCAGATAGAATGACAGTGGTTAGAACGTCAGATAGAATGACAATCGTTAGAACGTCAGGTAGAATGAAAGTTGTTAGAACGTCACATAGAATGACAGTCGCTAGAAAGTCAGGTAGAATGACAGTCGCTAGGACGTCAGATAGAATGACAGTGGTTATAACGTCAGATAGAATGACAGTCGTTAGAATGTCAGATAGAATGACAGTCCTTAGAACGTCAGATAGAATGAATGTCGTTAGAACGTCAAATAAAATGACAGTCGTTAGAACGTCAGATAGAATGACAGTGGTTAGAACGTCAGATAGAATGACAGTCGTTAGAACGTCAGATAAAATTACAGTCGTTAGAACGTCAGTAGAATGACAGTAGCTAGGACGTCAGATAGAATAGCAGTCGTTGGAACATCAGATAGAATGACAGTCGCTAGAACGTCAGATAGGATGACAATAGCTAGAACGTCAGATAGAATGACAGTCGTTAGAACGTCAGAGAGAATGACAGTGGTTAGAACGTCAGATAGAATGACAGTTGTTAAAAATTCAGATAGAATGACAGTCGTTAGAACGTCAGATAGAATTACAGTCGTTAGAACGTCAGATAGAATGACAGTGGTTAGAACGTCAGATAGAATGACAGTCGTTAGAACATCAAATAGAATGACAGTCGCTAGAACGTCAGATAGAATGACAGTGGTTAGAACGATATATAGAATGACAGTCATTAGTACGTCAAATATAATGACAGGCGTTAGAACGTCAGATAGAATTACAGTCGTTAGAACGTCAGATAGAATGACAGTTGTTAGAACGTCAGATAGAATGACAGTCACTAGAACATCAGATAGAATGACAGTTGTTAGAACGTCAGATAGAATGACAGGCGTTAGAACATCAGATAGAATGACGGTGGTTAGAACGTCAGATAGAATGACAGTCGCTAGAACGTCAGATAGAATGACAGTTGTTACAACGTCAGTTAGAATGACAGCCGTTAGAACGTCCGATAGAATTACAGTCGTTAGAACGTCAGATAGAATGACAGTTGTTATAACGTCAGATAGAATGACAGTCGCTAGAACGTCAGATGGAATGACAGTTGTTAGAACGTCAGATAGAATGTCAAGCGCTAGAATGTCAGATAGAATGACAGTCTTTAGAACATGAAATAGAATGACAGTCGCTAGAACGTCAGGTAGAATGACAGTGGTTATAACGTCAGATAGAATGACAGTCGTTAGAATGTCAGATAGAATGACAGTCGTTAGAACGTCAGATAAAATGACAGTCGTTAGAACGCCAGATAGAATGACAGTCGCTAGGACGTCAGATAGAATGACATTTGTTAGAACGTCAGATAGAATGACAGTCGTTAGAACGTCAGATAGGATGACAATCGCTAGAACGTCAGATAGAATGACAGTCGCTACAACGTCAGATAGAATGCCAGTGGTAAGAACGTCAGATAGTATGACAGTCGTTAGAACGTCAGGTAGAATGACAGTCGTCAGAACGTCAGAGAGATTGACAGTGGTTAGAACGTGATATAGAATGACAGTCGTTAGGAATTCAGATAGAATAACAGACGCTAGATCGTCAGATAGAATGACAGTGGTTAGAACGTCACATAGAATGACAGTCGCTAGAATGTCAGATAGAATGACAGTCGTTAGAACGTCAGATAGAATGACACTAGCTAGAACGTCAGATAGAATGACAGTCGTTAGAACATCAGATAGAATGATAGTCGTTAGAACGTCAGATAGACTCACAGTTGTTAGAACGTAAGATAGAATGACAGTCTCTAAAACGGAAGATAGAATGACAGTCGTAAGAACGTCAGATGGAATGACAGTCGCTAGAACGTCAGATAGAATGACTGGTTAGAACGTCAGATAGAATGGCAGTCATTAGAACGTCAAATAGAATGACGGTCGCTAGAACGTCAGATAGAACGACAGTCGTTAGAACGTCAGATAAAATGACAGTCATTAGAACGTCAGATTGAATGACAGTGGTTAGAACGTCAGATAGAATGACAGTCGTTAGAACGTCAGATAGAATGACAGTTGCTAGAACGTCAGATAGGATGACAATAGCTAGAACGTCAGATAGAATGACAGTCGCTAGAACGTCAGAGAGAATGACAGTGGTTAGAACGTCAGATAGAATGACAGTCGTTAGAAATTGAGATAGAATGACAGTCGTTAGAACGTCAGATAGAATTACAGTCGTTAGAACGTCAGATAGAATGACAGTCGCTAGAACGTCAGATAGAATGACAGTCATTAGGACATCAGATAGAATGATAGTCGTTAGAACATCAGATATACTGACAGTTGTTAGAACGTAAGATAGAATGACATCGCTAGAACGTCAGATAGAATGACTGGTTAGAACGTTAGATAGAATGGCAGTCGTTAGAACGTCAGATAGAATGACAGTCGCTAGAACGTCAGATAGAACGACAGTCGTTAGAACGTCAGATAGAATTACAGTCGTTAGAACATCAAATAGAATGACAGTCGCTAGAACGTCAGATAGAATGACAGTTGCTAGAACGTCAGGTAGAATGACAGTCGCTATAACGTCAGATAGAATGACAGTGGTTAGAACGTCAGATAGAATGACAGTTGCTAGAATGTCAGATAGAATGACAGTCGTTAGAACATCAGATAGAATGACAGTCGTTAGAAAGTCAGAGGGAATGACTGTCGCTAGAACGTCAGATAGAATGACAGTGGTTAGAACGTCAGATAGAATGACAATCGTTAGAACGTCAGGTAGAATGACAGTTGTTAGAACGTCACATAGAATGACAGTCGCTAGAACGTCAGGTAGAATGGCAGTCGTTAGCACGTCAGATAAAGTTACAGTCGCTAGAACGTCAGATAGAATGGCATCGTTAGCACATCAGATAAAATGACAGTCGTTAGAACTTCAGATAGAATGACAGTCGTTAGAACGTTAGATAGAATGACGGTTGTTAGAACGTCAGATAGAATGACAGTCGTTAGAACGTCAGATAGAATTACAGTCGGTAGAATATCAGATAGAATTACAGTGGTTAGAACGTCAGATAGAATGACAATCGCTAGAACGTCAGATAGAACGACAGTCGTTAGAACATCTGATAAAATGAGTCATTAGAACGTCAGATAGAATGACAGTCGTTAGAACGTCAGATAAAATGACAGTCGTTGGAACGTCAGATAGACTGACAGTTGCTAGAACGTCAGATAGGATGACAATAGCTAGAACGTCAGATAGAATGACAGTCGCTAGAACGTCAGAGAGAATGACAGTGGTTAGAACGTCAGATAGAATGACAGTCGTTATAAATTCAGATAGAATGACAGTCGTTAGAACGTCAGATAGAATTACAGTCGTTAGAACGTCAGATAGAATTACAGTTGTTAGAACGTCAGATAGAATGACAGTCGCTAGAACGTCAGATAGAACGACAGTCGCTAGAACGTCAGATAGAATGACAGTCGTTAGAACGTCAGATAAAATGACAGTCGTTAGAACGTCAGATAGAATGACAGTCGCTAGGACCTCAGATAGAATGACATTCGTTAGAACGTCAGATAGAATGACAGTCGTTAGAACGTCAGATAGGATGACAATCGCTAGAATGTCTGATAGAATGACAGTGGTTAGAACGTCAGGTAGTATGACAGTCGTTAGAACATCAGATAGAATGACATTGGTAGAACGTCAGATAGAATGACAGTCGCTAGAACGTCAGGTAGAATGACAGTCGCTAGGACGTCAGATAGAATGACAGTGGTAAGAACGTCAGATATTATGACAGTCGTTAGAACGTCAGGTAGAATGACAGTCGCCAGAACGTCAGTGAGATTGAAGTCGTTAGAACGTCAGATAGAATGACAGTCGCTAGAATGTCAGATAGAATGACAATCGTTAGAACGTCAGATCGACTCACATTTGCTAGAACGTCAGATAGAATGACAGTTGTTAGAACGTCAGTTAGAATGACAGTTGCTAGAATGTCAGATAGAATGACAGTCGTTAGAACATCAGATAGAATGACAGTCGTTAGAAAGTCAGATGTAATGACTGTCGCTAGAACGTCAGATAGAATGACAATCGTTAGAACGTCAGGTAGAATGACAGTTGTTAGAACGTCACATAGAATGACAGTCGCTAGAACGTCAGGTAGAATGGCAGTCTTTAGCACGTCAGATAAAGTTACAGTCGCTAGAACGTCAGATAGAATGGCATCGTTAGCACATCGGATAAAATGACAGTCGTTAGCACTTCAGATAGAATGACAGTCGCTAGAACGTCAGGTAGAATGACAGTCGCTAGAACGTCAGATAGAATGACAGTCGTTAGAATGTCAGATAGAATGACAGTCGCTAGAACGTCAGATATAATGACAGTCGTTAGAACGTTAGATAGAATGACAGTCGTTAGAACGTCAGATAGAATTACAGTCGGTAGAATGTCAGATAGAATTACAGTTGTTAGAACATGAAATAGAATGACAGTCGCTAGAACGTCAGATAGAACGACAGTCGTTAGAACGTCTGATAAATTGAGTCATTAGAACGTCAGATTGAATGACAATGGTTAGAACGTCAGATAGAATGACAGTCGTTAGAACGTCAGATAAAATGACAGTCGCTAGGACGTCAGATAGAATAACAGTCGTTGGAACGTCAGATAGACTGACAGTTGCTAGAACGTCAGATAGGATGACAATAGCTAGAACGTCAGATAGAATGACAGTCGCTAGAACGTCAGAGAGAATGACAGTGGTTAGAACGTCAGATAGAATGACAGTCGTTATAAATTCAGATAGAATGACAGTCGTTAGAACGTCAGATAGAATTACAGTCGTTAGAACGTCAGATAGAATTACAGTTGTTAGAACGTCAGATAGAATGACAGTCGCTAGAACGTCAGATAGAACGACAGTCGCTAGAACGTCAGATAGAATGACAGTCGTTAGAACGTCAGATAAAATGACAGTCGTTAGAACGTCAGATAGAATGACAGTCGCTAGGACCTCAGATAGAATGACATTCGTTAGAACGTCAGATAGAATGACAGTCGTTAAAACGTCAGATAGGATGACAATCGCTAGAATGTCTGATAGAATGACAGTGGTTAGAACGTCAGATAGTATGACAGTCGTTAGAACATCAGATAGAATGACATTGGTAGAACGTCAGATAGAATGACAGTCGCTAGAACGTCGGGTAGAATGACAGTCGCTAGAACGTCAGATAGAACGACAGTCGCTAGAACGTCAGATAGAATGACAGTCGTTAGAACGTCAGATAAAATGACAGTCGTTAGAACGTCAGATAGAATGACAGTCGCTAGGACCTCAGATAGAATGACATTCGTTAGAACGTCAGATAGAATGACAGTCGTTAGAACGTCAGATAGGATGACAATCGCTAGAATGTCTGATAGAATGACAGTGGTTAGAACGTCAGATAGTATGACAGTCGTTAGAACATCAGATAGAATGACATTGGTAGAACGTCAGATAGAATGACAGTCGCTAGAACGTCAGGTAGAATGACAGTCGCTAGGACGTCAGATAGGATGACATTTGTTAGAACGTCAGATAGAATGACAGTCGTTAGAACGTCAGATAGGATGACAATCGCTAGAACGTCAGATAGAATGACAGTCGCTAGAACGTCAGATAGAATGACAGTGGTAAGAACGTCAGATAGTATGACAGTCGTTAGAACGTCAGGTAGAATGACAGTCGCCAGAACGTCAGAGAGATTGACAGTCGTTAGAACGTCAGATAGAATGACACTCGCTAGAATGTCAGATAGAATGACAATCGTTAGAACGTCAGATCGACTCACAGTTGTTAGAACGTAAGAAAGAATGACAGTCTCTAAAACGGAAGATAGAATGACAGTTGTAAGAACGTCAGATAGACTGACAGTCGCTAGAACGTCAGATATAATGACTGTCGTTAGAACGTTAGATAGAATGACAGTTGTTAGAACGTCAGTTAGAATGACAGGCGTTAGAACGTCCGATAGAATTACAGTCGTTAGAACGTCAGATAGAATGACAGTTGTTATAACGTCAGATAGAATGACAGTCGCTAGAACGTCAGATAGAATGACAGTTGTTAGAACGTCAGATAGAATGACAAGCGCTAGAATGTCAGATAGAATGACAGTCTTTAGAACATGAAATAGAATGACAGTCGCTAGAACGTCAGATAGAATGACAGTGGTTAGAACGTAAGATAGAATGACAGTGGTTAGAACGTCAGATAGAATTAATGTCGTTAGAACGTCAGATAAAATGACAGTCGTTAGAACGTCAGATAAAATTACAGTCGTTGGAACATCAGATAGAATGACAGTCGCTAGAACGTCAGATAGGATGACAATAGCAGGAACGTCAGATAGAATGACAGTCGCTAGAACGTCAGAGAGAATGACAGTAGTTAGAACGTCAGATAGAATGACAGTTGTTAAAAATTCAGATAGAATGACAGTCGTTAGAACGTCAGATAGAATTACAGTCGTTAGAACGTCACATAGAATGACAGTAGTTAGAACGTCAGATAGAATGACAGTCGTTAGAACATCAAATAGAATGACAGTCGCTAGAACGTCAGATAGAATGACAGTGGTTAGAACGATATATAGAATGACAGTCGTTAGTACGTCAAATATAATGACAGGCGTTAGGACGTCAGACAGAATTACAGTCGTTAGAACGTCAGATAGAATGACAGTTGTTAGAACGTAAGATAGAATGACAGTCACTAGAACATCAGATAGAATGACAATTGTTAGAACGTCAGATAGAATGACAGGCGTTAGAACATCAGATAGAATGACGGTGGTTAGAACGTCAGATAGAATGACAGTCGTTAGAACGTCAGTTAGAATGACAGGCGTTAGAACGTCCGAGAGAATTACAGTCGTTAGAACGTCAGATAGAATGACAGTTGTTATAACGTCAGAGAGAATGACATTCGCTAGAACGTCAGATAGAATGACAGTGGTAAGAACGTCAGGTAGAATGACCGTCGCCAGAACGTCAGAGAGATTGACAGTGGTTAGAACGTGATATAGAATGACAGTCGTTAGGAATTCAGATAGAATAACAGACGCTAGATCGTCAGATAGAATGACAGTGGTTAGAACGTCACATAGAATGACAGTCGCTAGAATGTCAGATAGAATGACAGTCGTTAGAACGTCAGATAGAATGACAGTCGCTAGAACGTCAGATAGAATGACAGTGGTTAGAACGTCAGATAGAATGACAGTCGTTAGAACTCAGATAGAATGACAGTCGCTAGAACGTCAGATAGAATGAGAGTCGCTAGGACGTCAGATAGAATGACAGTCGTTAGAACTCAGATAGAATGACAGTCGCTAGAACGTCAGATAGAATGACAGTCGCTAGAACGTCAGAGAGATTGACAGTGGTTAGAACGTGATATAGAATGACAGTCGTTAGAAATTCACATAGAATGACAGTCGCTAGATCGGCAGATAGAATGACAGTGGTTAGAACGTCAGATAGAATGACAGTCGCTAGAATGTCAGTTAGAATGACAGTCGTTAGAACGTCAGATAGAACGACAGTCGTTAGAACGTCACATAGAATGACAGTCGCTAGAACGTCAGATAGAATGACAGTCGTTAGGACATCAGATAGAATGATAGTCGTTAGAACATCAGATAGACTGACAGTTGTTAGAACGTCAGATAGGATGACAATAGCTAGAACATCAGATAGAATGACAGTCGCTAGAACGTCAGAGAGAATGACAGTGGTTAGAACGTCAGATAGAATGACAGTCGTTATAAATTCAGATAGAATGACAGTCGTTAGAACGTCAGATAGAATTACAGTCGTTAGAACGTCAGATAGAATTACAGTTGTTAGAACGTCAGATAGAATGACAGTCGCTAGAACGTCAGATAGAACGACAGTCGCTAGAACGTCAGATAGAATGACAGTCGTTAGAACGTCAGATAAAATGACAGTCGTTTGAACGTCAGATAGAATGACAGTCGCTAGGACCTCAGATAGAATGACAGTCGCTACAACGTCAGATAGAATGACAGTGGTAAGAACGTCAGATAGTATGACAGTCGTTAGAACATCAGGTAGAATGACAGTCGCCTGAACGTCAGAGAGATTGACAGTCGTTAGAACGTCAGATAGAATGACAGTCGTTAGAACGTCAGATAGGATAACAATCGCTAAAATGTCTGATAGAATGACAGTGGTTAGAACGTCAGATAGTATGTCAGTCGTTAGAACATCAGATAGAATGACATTGGTAGAACGTCAGATAGAATGACAGTCGCTAGAACGTCAGGTAGAATGACAGTCGCTAGGACGTCAGATAGGATGACATTTGTTAGAACGTCAGATAGAATGACAGTCGTTAGAACGTCAGATAGGATGACAATCGCTAGAACGTCAGATAGAATGACAGTCGCTAGAACGTCAGATAGAATGACAGTGGTAAGAACGTCAGATAGTATGACAGTCGTTAGAACGTCTGGTAGAATGACAGTCGCCTGAACGTCAGAGAGATTGACAGTCGTTAGAACGTCAGATAGAATGACACTCGCTAGAATGTCAGATAGAATGACAATCGTTAGAACGTCAGATCGACTCACAGTTGTTAGAACGTAAGATAGAATGACAGTCTCTAAAACGGAAGATAGAATGACAGTTGTAAGAACGTCAGATAGACTGACAGTCGCTAGAACGTCAGATATAATGACTGTCGTTAGAACGTTAGATAGAATGACAGTTGTTAGAACGTCAGTTAGAATGACAGGCGTTAGAACATCCGATAGATTTACAGTCGTTAGAACGTCAGATAGAATGACAGTTGTTATAACGTCAGATAGAATGACAGTCGCTAGAACGTCAGATAGAATGACAGTTGTTAGAACGTCAGATAGAATGACAAGCGCTGGAATGTCAGATAGAATGACAGTCTTTAGAATATGAAATAGAATGACAGTCGGTAGAACGTGAGATAGAATGACAGTGGTTAGAACGTCAGATAGAATGACAGTGGTTAGAACGTCAGATAGAATTAATGTCGTTAGAACGTCAGATAAAATGACAGTCGTTAGAACGTCAGATAGAATGACAGTGGTTAGAACGTCAGATAGAATGACAGTCGTTAGAACGTCAGATAAAATTACAGTCGTTAGAACGTCAGTAGAATGACAGTAGCTAGGACGTCAGATAGAATAACAGTCGTTGGAACATCAAATAGAATGACAGTCGCTAGAACGTCAGATAGAATGACAGTGGTTAGAACGATATATAGAATGACAGTCGTTAGTACGTCAACTATAATGACAGGCGTTAGGACGTCAGATAGAATTACAGTCGTTAGAACGTCAGATAGAATGACAGTTGTTAGAACGTCAGATAGAATGACAGTCACTAGAACATCAGATAGAATGACAATTGTTAGAACGTCAGATAGAATGACAGGCGTTAGAACATCAGATAGAATGACGGTGGTTAGAACGTCAGATAGAATGACAGTTGCTAGAACGTCAGATAGAATGACAGTTGTTAGAACGTCAGTTAGAATGACAGGCGTTAGAACGTCCGATAGAATTACAGTCGTTAGAACGTCAGATAGAATGACAGTTGTTATAACGTCAGATAGAATGACAGTCGTTAGAACGTCAGATAAAATGACAGTTGTTAGAACGTCAGATAGAATGACAAGCGCTAGAATGTCAGATAGAATGACAGTCTTTAGAACATGAAATAGAATGACAGTCGCTAGAACGTCAGATAGAATGACAGTGGTAAGAACGTCAGATAGTATGACAGTCGTTAGAAGGTCAGGTAGAATGACCGTCGCCAGAACGTCAGAGAGATTGGCAGTGGTTAGAACGTGATATAGAATGACAGTCGTTAGGAATTCAGATAGAATAACAGACGCTAGATCGTCAGATAGAATGACAGTGGTTAGTACGTCACATAGAATGACAGTCGCTAGAAAGTCAGATAGAATGACAGTCGTTAGAACGTCAGATAGAATGACAGTCGCTAGAACGTCAGATAGAATGACAGTGGTTAGAACGTCAGATAGTATGACAGTCGTTAGAACGTCAGATAGAATGACATTCGTTAGAACGTCAGATAGAATGACAGTCGTTAGAACTCAGATAGAATGACAGTCGCTAGAACGTCAGATAGAATGACAGACGTTTGAACGTCAAATAGAATGACAGTCGCTAGAACGTGTGATAGAATGACAGTGGTTAGAACGTGAGATAGAATGACAGTCGTTAGAACGTCAGATAGACTCACAGTTGTTACAACGTAAGATAGAATGACAGTCTCTAAAACGGCAGATAGAATGACAGTCGTTAGAACGTCAGATGGAATGACATCGATAGAACGTCAAATAGAATGACGGGTTAGAACGTCAGATAGAATGGCAGTCATTAGAACGTCAAATAGAATGACGGTCGCTAGAACGTCAGATAGAACGACAGTCGTTAGAACGTGAGATAGAATGACAGTGGTTAGAACGTCAGATAGAATGACAGTCGTTAGAACGTCAGATAAAATGACAGTCGCTAGGACGTCAAATAAAATAACAGTCGTTGGAACGTCAGATAGAATGACAGTTGCTAGAACGTCAGATAGGATGACAATAGCTAGAACGTCAGATAGAATGACAGTCGCTAGAACGTCAGAGAGAATGACAGTGGTTAGAACGTCAGATAGAATGACAGTCGTTAGAAATTGAGATAGAATGACAGTCGTTAGAACGTCAGATAGAATTACAGTCGTTAGAACGTCAGATAGAATGACAGTCGCTAGAACGTCAGATAGAATGACAGTCGTTAGGACATCAGATAGAATGATAGTCGTTAGAACATCAGATATACTGACAGTTGTTAGAACGTAAGATAGAATGACATCGCTAGAACGTCAGATAGAATGACTGGTTAGAATGTCAGATAGAATGGCAGTCGTTAGAACGTCAGATAGAACGACAGTCGTTAGAACGTCAGATAGAATTACAGTCGTTAGAACATCAAATAGAATGACAGTCGCTAGAACGTCAGATAGAATGACAGTGGTTAGAACGTCAGATAGAATGACAGTTGCTAGAATGTCAGATAGAATGACAGTCGTTAGAACATCAGATAGAATGACAGTCGTTAGAAAGTCAGATGGAATGACTGTCGCTAGAACGTCAGATAGAATGACAGTGGTTAGAACGTTAGATAGAATGACAATCGTTAGAACGTCAGGTAGAATGACAGTTGTTAGAACGTCACATAGAATGACAGTCGCTAGAACGTCAGGTAGAATGGCAGTCGTTAGCACGTCAGATAAAGTTACAGTCGCTAGAACGTCAGATAGAATGGCATCGTTAGCACATCAGATAAAATGACGGTCGTTATAACTTCAGATAGAATGACAGTCGCTAGAACGTCAGGTAGAATGACAGTCGCTAGAACGTCAGATAGAATGACAGTCGTTAGAACGTCAGATATAATGACAGTCGTTAGAACGTTAGATAGAATGACAGTTGTTAGAACGTCAGATAGAATGACAGTCGTTAGAACGTCAGATAGAATGACAGTCGCTAGAATGTCAGATAGAATGACAATCGTTAGAACGTCAGATCGACTCACAGTTGTTAGAACGTAAGAAAGAATGACAGTCTCTAAAACGGAAGATAGAATGACAGTTGTAAGAACGTCAGATAGACTGACAGTCGCTAGAACGTCAGATATAATGACTGTCGTTAGAACGTTAGATAGAATGACAGTTGTTAGAACGTCAGTTAGAATGACAGGCGTTAGAACGTCCGATAGAATTACAGTCGTTAGAACGTCAGATAGAATGACAGTTGTTATAACGTCAGATAGAATGACAGTCGCTAGAACGTCAGATAGAATGACAGTTGTTAGAACGTCAGATAGAATGACAAGCGCTAGAATGTCAGATAGAATGACAGTCTTTAGAACATGAAATAGAATGACAGTCGCTAGAACGTCAGATAGAATGACAGTGGTTAGAACGTAAGATAGAATGACAGTGGTTAGAACGTCAGATAGAATTAATGTCGTTAGAACGTCAGATAAAATGACAGTCGTTAGAACGTCAGATAAAATTACAGTCGTTGGAACATCAGATAGAATGACAGTCGCTAGAACGTCAGATAGGATGACAATAGCAGGAACGTCAGATAGAATGACAGTCGCTAGAACGTCAGAGAGAATGACAGTAGTTAGAACGTCAGATAGAATGACAGTTGTTAAAAATTCAGATAGAATGACAGTCGTTAGAACGTCAGATAGAATTACAGTCGTTAGAACGTCACATAGAATGACAGTAGTTAGAACGTCAGATAGAATGACAGTCGTTAGAACATCAATTAGAATGACAGTCGCTAGAACGTCAGATAGAATGACAGTGGTTAGAACGATATATAGAATGACAGTCGTTAGTACGTCAAATATAATGACAGGCGTTAGGACGTCAGATAGAATTACAGTCGTTAGAACGTCAGATAGAATGACAGTTGTTAGAACGTAAGATAGAATGACAGTCACTAGAACATCAGATAGAATGACAATTGTTAGAACGTCAGATAGAATGACAGGCGTTAGAACATCAGATAGAATGACGGTGGTTAGAACGTCAGATAGAATGACAGTCGCTAGAACGTCAGATAGAATGACAGTTGTTAGAACGTCAGTTAGAATGACAGGCGTTAGAACGTCCGAGAGAATTACAGTCGTTAGAACGTCAGATAGAATGACAGTTGTTATAACGTCAGATAGAATGACATTCGCTAGAACGTCAGATAGAATGACAGTGGTAAGAACGTCAGATAGTATGACAGTCGTTAGAACGTCAGGTAGAATGACCGTCGCTAGAACGTCAGATAGAATGACAGTGGTTAGAACGTCAGATAGAATGACAGTCGTTAGAACTCAGATAGAATGACAGTCGCTAGAACGTCAGTTAGAATGAGAGTCGCTAGGACGTCAGATAGAATGACAGTCGTTAGAACTCAGATAGAATGACAGTCGCTAGAACGTCAGATAGAATGACAGTCGCTAGAACGTCAGAGAGATTGACAGTGGTTAGAACGTGATATAGAATGACAGTCGTTAGAAATTCACATAGAATGACAGTCGCTAGATCGGCAGATAGAATGACAGTGGTTAGAACGTCAGATAGAATGACAGTCGCTAGAATGTCAGTTAGAATGACAGTCGTTAGAACGTCAGATAGAACGACAGTCGTTAGAACGTCACATAGAATGACAGTCGCTAGAACGTCAGATAGAATGACAGTCGTTAGGACATCAGATAGAATGATAGTCGTTAGAACATCAGATAGACTGACAGTTGTTAGAACGTCAGATAGGATGACAATAGCTAGAACATCAGATAGAATGACAGTCGCTAGAACGTCAGAGAGAATGACAGTGGTTAGAACGTCAGATAGAATGACAGTCGTTATAAATTCAGATAGAATGACAGTCGTTAGAACGTCAGATAGAATTACAGTCGTTAGAACGTCAGATAGAATTACAGTTGTTAGAACGTCAGATAGAATGACAGTCGCTAGAACGTCAGATAGAACGACAGTCGCTAGAACGTCAGATAGAATGACAGTCGTTAGAACGTCAGATAAAATGACAGTCGTTTGAACGTCAGATAGAATGACAGTCGCTAGGACCTCAGATAGAATGACAGTCGCTAGAACGTCAGATAGAATGACAGTGGTAAGAACGTCAGATAGTATGACAGTCGTTAGAACATCAGGTAGAATGACAGTCGCCTGAACGTCAGAGAGATTGACAGTCGTTAGAACGTCAGATAGAATGACAGTCGTTAGAACGTCAGATAGGATGACAATCGCTAGAATGTCTGATAGAATGACAGTGGTTAGAACGTCAGATAGTATGACAGTCGTTAGAACATCAGATAGAATGACATTGGTAGAACAACAGATAGAATGACAGTCGCTAGAACGTCAGGTAGAATGACAGTCGCTAGGACGTCAGATAGGATGACATTTGTTAGAACGTCAGATAGAATGACAGTCGTTAGAACGTCAGATAGGATGACAATCGCTAGAACGTCAGATAGAATGACAGTCGCTAGAACGTCAGATAGAATGACAGTGGTAAGAACGTCAGATAGTATGACAGTCGTTAGAACGTCAGGTAGAATGACAGTCGCCTGAACGTCAGAGAGATTGACAGTCGTTAGAACGTCAGATAGAATGACACTCGCTAGAATGTCAGATAGAATGACAATCGTTAGAACGTCAGATCGACTCACAGTTGTTAGAACGTAAGATAGAATGACAGTCTCTAAAACGGAAGATAGAATGACAGTTGTAAGAACGTCAGATAGACTGACAGTCGCTAGAACGTCAGATATAATGACTGTCGTTAGAACGTTAGATAGAATGACAGTTGTTAGAACGTCAGTTAGAATGACAGGCGTTAGAACATCCGATAGATTTACAGTCGTTAGAACGTCAGATAGAATGACAGTTGTTATAACGTCAGATAGAATGACAGTCGCTAGAACGTCAGATAGAATGACAGTTGTTAGAACGTCAGATAGAATGACAAGCGCTAGAATGTCAGATAGAATGACAGTCTTTAGAATATGAAATAGAATGACAGTCGGTAGAACGTGAGATAGAATGACAGTGGTTAGAACGTCAGATAGAATGACAGTGGTTAGAACGTCAGATAGAATTAATGTCGTTAGAACGTCAGATAAAATGACAGTCGTTAGAACGTCAGATAGAATGACAGTGGTTAGAACGTCAGATAGAATGACAGTCGTTAGAACGTCAGATAAAATTACAGTCGTTAGAACGTCAGTAGAATGACAGTAGCTAGGACGTCAGATAGAATAACAGTCGTTGGAACATCAAATAGAATGACAGTCGCTAGAACGTCAGATAGAATGACAGTGGTTAGAACGATATATAGAATGACAGTCGTTAGTACGTCAACTATAATGACAGGCGTTAGGACGTCAGATAGAATTACAGTCGTTAGAACGTCAGATAGAATGACAGTTGTTAGAACGTCAGATAGAATGACAGTCACTAGAACATCAGATAGAATGACAATTGTTAGAACGTCAGATAGAATGACAGTCGTTAGAACATCAGATAGAATGACGGTGGTTAGAACGTCAGATATAATGACAGTTGCTAGAACGTCAGATAGAATGACAGTTGTTAGAACGTCAGTTAGAATGACAGGCGTTAGAACGTCCGATAGAATTACAGTCGTTAGAACGTCAGATAGAATGACAGTTGTTATAACGTCAGATAGAATGACAGTCGTTAGAACGTCAGATAAAATGACAGTTGTTAGAACGTCAGATAGAATAACAAGCGCTAGAATGTCAGATAGAATGACAGTCTTTAGAACATGAAATAGAATGACAGTCGCTAGAACGTCAGATAGAATGACAGTGGTAAGAACGTCAGATAGTATGACAGTCGTTAGAACGTCAGGTAGAATGACCGTCGCCAGAACGTCAGAGAGATTGACAGTGGTTAGAACGTGATATAGAATGACAGTCGTTAGGAATTCAGATAGAATAACAGACGCTAGATCGTCAGATAGAATGACAGTGGTTAGTACGTCACATAGAATGACAGTCGCTAGAAAGTCAGATAGAATGACAGTCGTTAGAACGTCAGATAGAATGACAGTCGCTAGAACGTCAGATAGAATGACAGTGGTTAGAACGTCAGATAGTATGACAGTCGTTAGAACGTCAGATAGAATGACATTCGTTAGAACGTCAGATAGAATGACAGTCGTTAGAACTCAGATAGAATTACAGTCGTTAGAACGTCAGATAGAATTACAGTTGTTAGAACGTCAGATAGAATGACAGTCGCTAGAACGTCAGATAGAACGACAGTCGCTAGAACGTCAGATAGAATGACAGTCGTTAGAACGTCAGATAAAATGACAGTCGTTTGAACGTCAGATAGAATGACAGTCGCTAGGACCTCAGATAGAATGACAGTCGCTAGAACGTCAGATAGAATGACAGGGGTAAGAACGTCAGATAGTATGACAGTCGTTAGAACATCAGGTAGAATGACAGTCGCCTGAACGTCAGAGAGATTGACAGTCGTTAGAACGTCAGATAGAATGACAGTCGTTAGAACGTCAGATAGGATGACAATCGCTAGAATGTCTGATAGAATGACAGTGGTTAGAACGTCAGATAGTATGACAGTCGTTAGAACATCAGATAGAATGACATTGGTAGAACGTCAGATAGAATGACAGTCGCTAGAACGTCAGGTAGAATGACAGTCGCTAGGACGTCAGATAGGATGACATTTGTTAGAACGTCAGATAGAATGACAGTCGTTAGAACGTCAGATAGGATGACAATCGCTAGAACGTCAGATAGAATGACAGTCGCTAGAACGTCAGATAGAATGACAGTGGTAAGAACGTCAGATAGTATGACAGTCGTTAGAACGTTAGGTAGAATGACAGTCGCCTGAACGTCAGAGAGATTGACAGTCGTTAGAACGTCAGATAGAATGACACTCGCTAGAATGTCAGATAGAATGACAATCGTTAGAACGTCAGATCGACTCACAGTTGTTAGAACGTAAGATAGAATGACAGTCTCTAAAACGGAAGATAGAATGACAGTTGTAAGAACGTCAGATAGACTGACAGTCGCTAGAACGTCAGATATAATGACTGTCGTTAGAACGTTAGATAGAATGACAGTTGTTAGAACGTCAGTTAGAATGACAGGCGTTAGAACATCCGATAGATTTACAGTCGTTAGAACGTCAGATAGAATGACAGTTGTTATAACGTCAGATAGAATGACAGTCGCTAGAACGTCAGATAGAATGACAGTTGTTAGATCGTCAGATAGAATGACAAGCGCTAGAATGTCAGATAGAATGACAGTCTTTAGAATATGAAATAGAATGACAGTCGGTAGAACGTGAGATAGAATGACAGTGGTTAGAACGTCAGATAGAATTAATGTCGTTAGAACGTCAGATAAAATGACAGTCGTTAGAACGTCAGATAGAATGACAGTGGTTAGAACGTCAGATAGAATGACAGTCGTTAGAACGTCAGATAAAATTACAGTCGTTAGAACGTCAGTAGAATGACAGTAGCTAGGACGTCAGATAGAATAACAGTCGTTGGAACATCAAATAGAATGACAGTTGCTAGAACGTCAGATAGAATGACAGTGGTTAGAACGATATATAGAATGACAGTCGTTAGTACGTCAACTATAATGACAGGCGTTAGGACGTCAGATAGAATTACAGTCGTTAGAACGTCAGATAGAATGACAGTTGTTAGAACGTCAGATAGAATGACAGTCACTAGAACATCAGATAGAATGACAATTGTTAGAACGTCAGATAGAATGACAGGCGTTAGAACATCAGATAGAATGACGGTGGTTAGAACGTCAGATAGAATGACAGTTGCTAGAACGTCAGATAGAATGACAGTTGTTATAACGTCAGATAGAATGACAGTCGTTAGAACGTCAGATAAAATGACAGTTGTTAGAACGTCAGATAGAATGACAAGCGCTAGAATGTCAGATAGAATGACAGTCTTTAGAACATGAAATAGAATGACAGTCGCTAGAACGTCAGATAGAATGACAGTGGTAAGAACGTCAGATAGTATGACAGTCGTTAGAACGTCAGGTAGAATGACCGTCGCCAGAACGTCAGAGAGATTGACAGTGGTTAGAACGTGATATAGAATGACAGTCGTTAGGAATTCAGATAGAATAACAGACGCTAGATCGTCAGATAGAATGACAGTGGTTAGTACGTCACATAGAATGACAGTCGCTAGAAAGTTAGATAGAATGACAGTGGTTAGAACGTCAGATAGTATGACAGTCGTTAGAACGTCAGATAGAATGACATTCGTTAGAACGTCAGATAGAATGACAGTCGTTAGAACTCAGATAGAATGACAGTCGCTAGAACGTCAGATAGAATGACAGACGTTTGAACGTCAAATAGAATGACAGTCGCTAGAACGTGTGATAGAATGACAGTGGTTAGAACGTGAGATAGAATGACAGTCGTTAGAACGTCAGATAGACTCACAGTTGTTACAACGTAAGATAGAATGACAGTCTCTAAAACGGCAGATAGAATGACAGTCGTTAGAACGTCAGATGGAATGACATCGATAGAACGTCAAATAGAATGACGGGTTAGAACGTCAGATAGAATGGCAGTCATTAGAACGTCAAATAGAATGACGGTCGCTAGAACGTCAGGTAGAACGACAGTCGTTAGAACGTGAGATAGAATGACAGTGGTTAGAACGTCAGATAGAATGACAGTCGTTAGAACGTCAGATAAAATGACAGTCGCTAGGACGTCAAATAAAATAACAGTCGTTGGAACGTCAGATAGAATGACAGTTGCTAGAACGTCAGATAGGATGACAATAGCTAGAACGTCAGATAGAATGACAGTCGCTAGAACGTCAGAGAGAATGACAGTGGTTAGAACGTCAGATAGAATGACAGTCGTTAGAAATTGAGATAGAATGACAGTCGTTAGAACGTCAGATAGAATTACAGTCGTTAGAACGTCAGATAGAATGACAGTCGCTAGAACGTCAGATAGAATGACAGTCGTTAGGACATCAGATAGAATGATAGTCGTTAGAACATCAGATATACTGACAGTTGTTAGAACGTAAGATAGAATGACATCGCTAGAACGTCAGATAGAATGACTGGTTAGAATGTCAGATAGAATGGCAGTCGTTAGAACGTCAGATAGAACGACAGTCGTTAGAAAGTCAGATAGAATTACAGTCGTTAGAACATCAAATAGAATGACAGTCGCTAGAACGTCAGATAGAATGACAGTGGTTAGAACGTCAGATAGAATGACAGTTGCTAGAATGTCAGATAGAATGACAGTCGTTAGAACATCAGATAGAATGACAGTCGTTAGAAAGTCAGATGGAATGACTGTCGCTAGAACGTCAGATAGAATGACAGTGGTTAGAACGTTAGATAGAATGACAATCGTTAGAACGTCAGGTAGAATGACAGTTGTTAGAACGTCACATAGAATGACAGTCGCTAGAACGTCAGGTAGAATGGCAGTCGTTAGCACGTCAGATAAAGTTACAGTCGCTAGAACGTCAGATAGAATGGCATCGTTAGCACATCAGATAAAATGACGGTCGTTATAACTTCAGATAGAATGACAGTCGCTAGAACGTCAGGTAGAATGACAGTCGCTAGAACGTCAGATAGAATGACAGTCGTTAGAATGTCAGATAGAATGACAGTCGCTAGAACGTCAGATATAATGACAGTCGTTAGAACGTTAGATAGAATGACAGTTGTTAGAACGTCAGATAGAATGACAGTCGCTAGAACGTCAGATAGAATGACAGTCGCTAGAATGTCAGATAGAATGACAGTCTTTAGAACATGAAATAGAATGACAGTCGCTAGAACGTCAGATAGAACGACAGTCGATAGAACGTCTGATAAAATGAGTCATTAGAACGTGAGATTGAATGACAGTGGTTAGAACGTCAGATAGAATGACAGTCGTTAGAACGTCAGATAAAATGACAGTCGCTAGGACGTCAGATAGAATAACAGTCGTTGGAACGTCAGATAGACTGACAGTTGCTAGAACGTCAGATAGGATGATAATAGCTAGAACGTCAGATAGAATGACAGTCGCTAGAACGTCAGAGAGAATGACAGTGGTTAGAACGTCAGATAGAATGACAGTCGTTATAAATTCAGATAGAATGACAGTCGTTAGAACGTCAGATAGAATTACAGTCGTTAGAACGTCAGATAGAATTACAGTTGTTAGAACGTCAGATAGAATGACAGTCGCTAGAACGTCAGATAGATCGACAGTCGCTAGAACGTCAGATAGAATGACAGTCGTTAGAACGTCAGATAAAATGACAGTCGTTAGAACGTCAGATAGAATGACAGTCGCTAGGACCTCAGATAGAATGACATTCGTTAGAACGTCAGATAGAATGACAGTCGTTAGAACGTCAGATAGGATGACAATCGCTAGAATGTCTTATAGAATGACAGTGGTTAGAACGTCAGATAGTATGACAGTCGTTAGAACATCAGATAGAATGACATTGGTAGAACGTCAGATAGAATGACAGTCGCTAGAACGTCAGGTAGAATGACAGTCGCTAGGACGTCAGATAGGATGACATTTGTTAGAACGTCAGATAGAATGACAGTCGTTAGAACGTCAGGTAGGATGACAATCGCTAGAACGTCAGATAGAATGACAGTCGCTAGAACGTCAGATAGAATGACAGTGGTAAGAACGTCAGATATTATGACAGTCGTTAGAACGTCAGGTAGAATGACAGTCGCCAGAACGTCAGAGAGATTGACAGTCGTTAGAACGTCAGATAGAATGACACTCGCTAGAATGTCAGATAGAATGACAATCGTTAGAACTTCAGATCGACTCACAGTTGTTAGAACGTAAGATAGAATGACAGTCTCTAAAACGGAAGATAGAATGACAATTGTAAGAACGTCAGATAGACTGACAGTCGCTAGAACGTCAGATATAATGACTGTCGTTAGAACGTTAGATAGAATGACAGTTGTTAGAACGTCAGTTAGAATGACAGTTGCTAGAATGTCAGATAGAATGACAGTCGTTAGAACATCAGATAGAATGACTGTCGTTTGAAAGTCAGATGGAATGACTGTCGCTAGAACGTCAGATAGAATGACAGTGGTTAGAACGTCAGATAGAATGACAATCGTTAGAACGTCAGGTAGAATGACAGTTGTTAGAACGTCACATAGAATGACAGTCGCTAGAACGTCAGGTAGAATGGCAGTCGTTAGCAAGTCAGATAAAGTTACAGTCGCTAGAACGTCAGATAGAATGGCATCGTTAGCACATCAGATAAAATGACAGTCGTTAGAACTTCAGATAGAATGACAGTCGCTAGAACGTCAGGTAGAATGACAGTCGCTAGAACGTCAGATAGAATGACAGTCGTTAGAATGTCAGATAGAATGACAGTCGCTAGAACGTCAGATATAATGACAGTCGTTAGAACGTTAGATAGAATGACAGTTGTTAGAACGTCAGATAGAATGACAGTCGTTAGAACGTCAGATAGAATTACAGTCGGTAGAATGTCAGATAGAATTACAGTGGTTAGAACGTCAGATAGAATGACAGTCGCTAGAACGTCAGATAGAATGACAGTCGCTAGAATGTCAGATAGAATGACAGTCTTTAGAACATGAAATAGAATGACAGTCGCTAGAACGTCAGATAGAACGACAGTCGTTAGAACCTCTGATAAAATGAGTCATTAGAACGTCAGATTGAATGACAGTGGTTAGAACGTCAGATAAAATGACAGTCGCTAGGACGTCAGATAGAATAACAGTCGTTGGAACGTCAGATAGACTGACAGTTGCTAGAACGTCAGATAGGATGACAATAGCTAGAACGTCAGATAGAATTACAGTCGCTAGAACGTCAGAGAGAATGACAGTCGCTAGGACGTCAGATAGAATGACAGTGGTTAGAACGTCAGATAGAATGACAGTCGTTATAAATTCAGATAGAATGACAGTCGTTAGAACGTCAGATAGAATTACAGTCGTTAGAACGTCAGATAGAATTACAGTTGTTAGAACGTCAGATAGAATGACAGTCGCTAGAACGTCAGATAGAACGACAGTCGCTAGAACGTCAGATAGGATGACAATCGCTAGAATGGCTGATAGAATGACAGTGGTTAGAACGTCAGATAGTATGACAGTCGTTAGAACATCAGATAGAATGACATTGATAGAACGTCAGATAGAATGACAGTCGCTAGAACGTCAGGTAGAATGACAGTCGCTAGGACGTCAGATAGGATGACATTTGTTAGAACGTCAGATAGAATGACAGTCGTTAGAACGTCAGATAGGATGACAATCGCTAGAACGTCAGATAGAATGACAGTCGCTAGAACATCAGATAGAATGACAGTGGTAAGAACGTCAGATAGTATGACAGTCGTTAGAATGTCAGGTAGAATGACAGTCGCCAGAACGTCAGAGAGATTGACAGTCGTTAGAACGTCAGGTAGAATGACACTCGCTAGAATGTCAGATAGAATGACAATCGTTAGAACGTCAGATCGACTCACAGTTGTTAGAACGTAAGATAGAATGACAGTCTCTAAAACGGAAGATAGAATGACAGTTGTAAGAACGTCAGATAGACTGACAGTCGCTAGAACGTCAGATATAATGACTGTCGTTAGAACGTTAGATAGAATGACAGTTGTTATAACGTCAGATAGAATGACAGTCGCTAGAACGTCAGATAGAATGACAGTTGTTAGAACGTCAGATAGAATGACAAGCGCTAGAATGTCAGATAGAATGACAGTCTTTAGAATATGAAATATAATGACAGTCGCTAGAACGTCAGATAGAATGACAGTGGCTAGAACGTCAGATAGAATGACAGTGGTTAGAACGTCAGATAGAATTAATGTCGTTAGAACGTCAGATAAAATGACAGTCGTTAGAACGTCAGATAGAATGACAGTGTTTAGAACGTCAGATAGAATGACAGTCGTTAGAACGTCAGATAAAATTACAGTCGTTAGAACGTCAGTAGAATGACAGTAGCTAGGACGTCAGATAGAATAACAGTCGTTGGAACATCAGATAGAATGACAGTCGCTAGAACGTCAGATAGGATGACAATAGCTAGAACGTCAGATAGAATGACAGTCGCTAGAACGTCAGAGAGAATGACAGTGGTTAGAACGTCAGATAGAATGACAGTTGTTAAAAATTCAGATAGAATGACAGTCGTTAGAACGTCAGATAGAATTACAGTCGTTAGAACGTCAAATAGAATGACAGTAGTTAGAACGTCAGATAGAATGACAGTCGTTAGAACATCAAATAGAATGATAGTCGCTAGAACGTCAGATAGAATGACAGTGGTTAGAACGATATATAGAATGACAGTCGTTAGTACGTCAAATATAATGACAGGCGTTAGGACGTCAGATAGAATTACAGTCGTTAGAACGTCAGATAGAATGACAGTTGTTAGAACGTCAGATAGAATGACAGTCACTAGAACATCAGATAGAATGACAATTGTTAGAACGTCAGATAGAATGACAGGCGTTAGAACATCAGATAGAATGACGGTAGTTAGAACGTCAGATAGAATGACAGTCGCTAGAACGTCAGATAGAATGACAGTTGTTAGAACGTCAGTTAGAATGACAGGCGTTAGAACGTCCGATAGAATTACAGTCGTTAGAACGTCAGATAGAATGACAGTTGTTATTACGTCAGATAGAATGACAGTCGCTAGAACTCAGATAGAATGACAGTTGTTAGAACGTCAGATAGAATGACAAGCGCTAGAATGTCAGATAGAATGACAGTCTTTAGAACATGAAATAGAATGACAGTCGCTAGAACGTCAGATAGAATGACAGTGGTAAGAACGTCAGATAGTATGAGTGTCGTTAGAACGTCAGGTAGAATGACCGTCGCCAGAACGTCAGAGAGATTGACAGTGGTTAGAACGTGATATAGAATGACAGTCGTTAGGAATTCAGATAGAATAACAGACGCTAGATCGTCAGATAGAATGACAGTGGTTAGAACGTCACATAGAATGACACTCGCTTGAATGTCAGATAGAATGACAGTCGTTAGAACGTCAGATAGAATGACAGTCGCTAGAACGTCAGATAGAATGACAGTGGTTAGAACGTCAGATAGTATGACAGTCGTTAGAACGTCAGATAGAATGACATTCGTTAGAACGTCAGATAGAATGACAGTCGCTAGGACGTCAGATAGAATGACAGTCGTTAGAACTCAGATAGAATGACAGTCGCTAGAACGTGATATAGAATGACAGTCGTTAGGAATTCAGATAGAATGACAGTCGCTAGAACGTCAGAGAGATTGACAGTGGTTAGAACGTGATATAGAATGACAGTCGTTAGAAATTCAGATAGAATGACAGTCGCTAGATCGGCAGATAGAATGACAGTGGTTAGAACGTCAGATAGAATGACAGTCGCTAGAATGTCAGTTAGAACGACAGTCGTTAGAACGTCACATAGAATGACAGTCGCTAGAACGTCAGATAGAATGACAGTCGTTAGGACATCAGATAGTATGATAGTCGTTAGAACATGAGATAGACTGACAGTTGTTAGAACGTCAGATAGGATGACAATAGCTAGAACGTCAGATAGAATGACAGTCGCTAGAACGTCAGAGAGAATGACAGTGGTTAGAACGTCAGATAGAATGACAGTCGTTATAAATTCAGATAGAATGACAGTCGTTAGAACGTCAGATAGAATTACAGTCGTTAGAACGTCAGATAGAATTACAGTTGTTAGAACGTCAGATAGAATGACAGTCGCTAGAACGTCAGATAGAACGACAGTCGCTAGAACGTCAGATAGAATGACAGTCGTTAGAACGTCAGATAAAATGACAGTGGTTAGAACGTCAGATAGAATGACAGTCGCTAGGACCTCAGATAGAATGACATTCGTTAGAACGTCAGATAGAATGACAGTCGTTAGAACGTCAGATAGGATGACAATCGCTAGAATGTCTGATAGAATGACAGTGGTTAGAACGCCAGATAGTATGACAGTCGTTAGAACATGAGATAGAATGACATTGGTAGAACGTCAGATAGAATGACAGTCGCTAGAACGTCAGGTAGAATGACAGTCGCTAGGACGTCAGATAGGATGACATTTGTTAGAACGTCAGATAGAATGACAGTCGTTAGAACGTCAGATAGGATGACAATCGCTAGAACGTCAGATAGAATGACAGTCGCTAGAACGTCAGATAGAATGACAGTGGTAAGTACGTCAGATAGTATGACAGTCGTTAGAACGTCAGGTAGAATGACGGTCGCCAGAACGTCAGAGAGATTGACAGTCGTTAGAACGTCAGATAGAATGACACTCGCTAGAATGTCAGATAGAATGACAGTGGTAAGAACGTCAGATAGTATGAGTGTCGTTAGAACGTCAGGTAGAATGACAGTCGTTAGAACGTCAGATAAAATGACAGTCGTTAGAACGTCAGATAGAATGACAGTCGCTAGGACCTCAGATAGAATGACATTCGTTAGAACGTCAGATAGAATGACAGTCGTTAGAACGTCAGATAGGATGACAATCGCTAGAATGTCTGATAGAATGACAGTGGTTAGAACGCCAGATAGTATGACAGTCGTTAGAACATGAGATAGAATGACATTGGTAGAACGTCAGATAGAATGACAGTCGCTAGAACGTCAGGTAGAATGACAGTCGCTAGGACGTCAGATAGGATGACATTTGTTAGAACGTCAGATAGAATGACAGTCGTTAGAACGTCAGATAGGATGACAATCGCTAGAACGTCAGATAGAATGACAGTCGCTAGAACGTCAGATAGAATGACAGTGGTAAGTACGTCAGATAGTATGACAGTCGTTAGAACGTCAGGTAGAATGACGGTCGCCAGAATGTCAGATAGAATGACAGTCTTTAGAACATGAAATAGAATGACAGTCGCTAGAACGTCAGATAGAATGACAGTGGTAAGAACGTCAGATAGTATGAGTGTCGTTAGAACGTCAGGTAGAATGACCGTCGCCAGAACGTCAGAGAGATTGACAGTGGTTAGAACGTGATATAGAATGACAGTCGTTAGGAATTCAGATAGAATAACAGACGCTAGATCGTCAGATAGAATGACAGTGGTTAGAACGTCACATAGAATGACAGTCGCTTGAATGTCAGATAGAATGACAGTCGTTAGAACGTCAGATAGAATGACAGTCGCTAGAACGTCAGATAGAATGACAGTGGTTAGAACGTCAGATAGTATGACAGTCGTTAGAACGTCAGATAGAATGACATTCGTTAGAACGTCAGATAGAATGACAGTCGCTAGGACGTCAGATAGAATGACAGTCGTTAGAACTCAGATAGAATGACAGTCGCTAGAACGTGATATAGAATGACAGTCGTTAGGAATTCAGATAGAATGACAGTCGCTAGAACGTCAGAGAGATTGACAGTGGTTAGAACGTGATATAGAATGACAGTCGTTAGAAATTCAGATAGAATGACAGTCGCTAGATCGGCAGATAGAATGACAGTGGTTAGAACGTCAGATAGAATGACAGTCGCTAGAATGTCAGTTAGAACGACAGTCGTTAGAACGTCACATAGAATGACAGTCGCTAGAACGTCAGATAGAATGACAGTCGTTAGGACATCAGATAGTATGATAGTCGTTAGAACATGAGATAGACTGACAGTTGTTAGAACGTCAGATAGGATGACAATAGCTAGAACGTCAGATAGAATGACAGTCGCTAGAACGTCAGAGAGAATGACAGTGGTTAGAACGTCAGATAGAATGACAGTCGTTATAAATCCAGATAGAATGACAGTCGTTAGAACGTCAGATAGAATTACAGTCGTTAGAACGTCAGATAGAATTACAGTTGTTAGAACGTCAGATAGAATGACAGTCGCTAGAACGTCAGATAGAACGACAGTCGCTAGAACGTCAGATAGAATGACAGTCGTTAGAACGTCAGATAAAATGACAGTCGTTAGAACGTCAGATAGAATGACAGTCGCTAGGACCTCAGATAGAATGACATTCGTTAGAACGTCAGATAGAATGACAGTCGTTAGAACGTCAGATAGGATGACAATCGCTAGAATGTCTGATAGAATGACAGTGGTTAGAACGCCAGATAGTATGACAGTCGTTAGAACATGAGATAGAATGACATTGGTAGAACGTCAGATAGAATGACAGTCGCTAGAACGTCAGGTAGAATGACAGTCGCTAGGACGTCAGATAGGATGACATTTGTTAGAACGTCAGATAGAATGACAGTCGTTAGAACGTCAGATAGGATGACAATCGCTAGAACGTCAGATAGAATGACAGTCGCTAGAACGTCAGATAGAATGACAGTGGTAAGTACGTCAGATAGTATGACAGTCGTTAGAACGTCAGGTAGAATGACGGTCGCCAGAACGTCAGAGAGATTGACAGTCGTTAGAACGTCAGATAGAATGACACTCGCTAGAATGTCAGATAGAATGACAATCGTTAGAACGTCAGATCGACTCACAGTTGTTAGAACGTAAGATAGAATGACAGTCTCTAAAACGGAAGATAGAATGACAGTTGTAAGAACGTCAGATAGACTGACAGTCGCTAGAACGTCAGATATAATGACTGTCGTTAGAACGTTAGATAGAATGACAGTTGTTAGAACGTCAGTTAGAATGACAGTCGTTAGAACGTCAGATAAAATTACAGTCGTTAGAACGTCAGTAGAATGACAGTAGCTAGGACGTCAGATAGAATAACAGTCGTTTGAACATCAGATAGAATGACAGTCGCTAGAACGTCAGATAGGATGACAATAGCTAGAACGTCAGATAGAATGACAGTCGCTAGAACGTCAGATAGAATGACAGTTGTTAAAAATTCAGATAGAATGACAGTCGTTAGAACGTCAGATAGAATTACAGTCGTTAGAACGTCAGATAGAATGACAGTAGTTAGAAGGTCAGATAGAATGACAGTCGTTAGAACATCAAATAGAATGACAGTCGCTAGAACGTCAGATAGAATGACAGTGGTTAGAACGATATATAGAATGACAGTCGTTAGTACGTCAAATATAATGACAGGCGTTAGGACGTCAGATAGAATTACAGTCGTTAGAACGTCAGATAGAATGACAGTTGTTAGAACGTCAGATAGAATGACAGTCACTAGAACATCAGATAGAATGACAATTGTTAGAACGTCAGATAGAATGACAGGCGTTAGAACATCAGATAGAATGACAGTTGTTATAACGTCAGATAGAATGACAGTCGCTAGAACGTCAGATAGAATGACAGTTGTTAGAACGTAAGATAGAATGACAAGCGCTAGAATGTCAGATAGAATGACAGTCTTTAGAACATGAAATAGAATGACAGTCGCTAGAACGTCAGATAGAATGACAGTTGTAAGAACGTCAGATAGTATGACAGTCGTTAGAACGTCAGGTAGAATGACCGTCGCCAGAACGTCAGAGAGATTGACAGTGGTTAGAACGTGATATAGAATGACAGTCGTTAGGAATTCAGATAGAATAACAGACGCTAGATCGTCAGGTAGAATGACAGTGGTTAGAACGTCACATAGAATGACAGTCGCTAGATTGTCAGATAGAATGACAGTCGTTAGAACGTCAGATAGAATGACAGTCGCTAGAACGTCAGATAGAATGACAGTGGTTAGAACGTCAGATAGTATGACAGTCGTTAGAACGTCAGATAGAATGACATTCGTTAGAACGTCAGATAGAATGACAGTCGCTAGGACGTCAGATAGAATGACAGTCGTTAGAGCTCAGATAGAATGACAGTCGCTAGAACGTCAGATAGAATGACAGACGTTTGAACGTCAGATAGAATGACAGTCGCTAGAACGTCAGAGAGATTGACAGTGGTTAGAACGTGATATAGAATGACAGTCGTTAGAAATTCAGATAGAATGACAGTCGCTAGATCGGCAGATAAAATGACAGTGGTTAGAACGTCAGATTGAATGACAGTCGCTAGAATGTCAGTTAGAATGACAGTCGTTAGAACGTCAGATAGAATGACAGTCGTTAGAACGTCACATAGAATGACAGTCGCTCGTACGTCAGATAGAATGACAGTCGTTAGGACATCAGATAGAATGATAGTCGTTAGAACATCAGATAGACTGACAGTTGTTATAACGTAAGATAGAATGACAGTCTCTAAAACGGCAGATAGAATGACAGTCGTTAGAACATCAGAGAGAATGACATCGCTAGAACGTCAGATAGAATGACTGCTTTGAACGTCAGATAGAATGGCAGTCGCTAGAACGTCAGGTAGAATGACAGTCGCTATAACGTCAGATAGAATGGCAGTGGTTAGAACGTCAGATAGAATGACAGTGGTTAGAACGTCAGATAGAATGAATGTCGTTAGAACGTCAGATAAAATGACAGTCGTTAGAACGTCAGATAGAATGACAGTGGTTAGAACGTCAGATAGAATGACAGTCGTTAGAACGTCAGATAAAATTACAGTCGTTAGAACGTCAGTAGAATGACAGTAGCTAGGACGTCAGATAGAATAACAGTCGTTGGAACATCAGATAGAATGACAGTCGCTAGAACGTCAGATAGGATGACAATAGCTAGAACGTCAGATAGAATGACAGTCGCTAGAACGTCAGAGAGAATGACAGTGGTTAGAACGTCAGATAGAATGACAGTCGTTATAAATTCAGATAGAATGACAGTCGTTAGAACGTCAGATAGAATGACAGTCGCTAGAACGTCAGGTAGAATGACAGTCGCTATAACGTCAGATAGAATGGCAGTGGTTAGAACGTCAGATAGAATGACAGTGGTTAGAACGTCAGATAGAATGAATGTCGTTAGAACGTCAGATAAAATGACAGTCGTTAGAACGTCAGATAGAATGACAGTGGTTAGAACGTCAGATAGAATGACAGTCGTTAGAACGTCAGATAAAATTACAGTCGTTAGAACGTCAGTAGAATGACAGTAGCTAGGACGTCAGATAGAATAACAGTCGTTGGAACATCAGATAGAATGACAGTCGCTAGAACGTCAGATAGGATGACAATAGCTAGAACGTCAGATAGAATGACAGTCGCTAGAACGTCAGAGAGAATGACAGTGGTTAGAACGTCAGATAGAATGACAATCGTTATAAATTCAGATAGAATGACAGTCGTTAGAACGTCAGATAGAATTACAGTCGTTAGAACGTCAGATAGAATTACAGTTGTTAGAACGTCAGATAGAATGACAGTCGCTAGAACGTCAGATAGAACGACAGTCGCTAGAACGTCAGATAGAATGACAGTCCTTAGAACGTCAGATAAAATGACAGTCGTTAGAACGTCAGATAGAATGACAGTCGCTAGGACCTCAGATAGAATGACATTCGTTAGAACGTTAGATAGAATGACAGTCGTTAGAACGTCAGATAGGATGACAATCGCTAGAATGTCTGATAGAATGACAGTGGTTAGAACGTCAGATAGTATGACAGTCGTTAGAACATGAGATAGAATGACATTGGTAGAACGTCAGATAGAATGACAGTCGCTAGAACGTCAGGTAGAATGACAGTCGCTAGGACGTCAGATAGGATGACATTTGTTAGAACGTCAGATAGAATGACAGTCGTTAGAACGTCAGATAGGATGACAATCGCTAGAACGTCAGATAGAATGACAGTCGCTAGAACGTCAGATAGAATGACAGTGGTAAGAACGTCAGATAGTATGACAGTCGTTAGAACGTCAGGTAGAATGACAGTCGCCAGAACGTCAGAGAGATTGACAGTCGTTAGAACGTCAGATAGAATGACACTCGCTAGAATGTCAGATAGAATGACAATCGTTAGAACGTCAGATCGACTCACAGTTGTTAGAACGTAAGATAGAATGACAGTCTCTAAAACGGAAGATAGAATGACAGTTGTAAGAACGTCAGATAGACTGACAGTCGCTAGAACGTCAGATATAATGACTGTCGTTAGAACGTTAGATAGAATGACAGTTGTTAGAACGTCAGTTAGAATGACAGTCGTTAGAACGTCAGATAAAATTACAGTCGTTAGAACGTCAGTAGAATGACAGTAGCTAGGACGTCAGATAGAATAACAGTCGTTGGAACATCAGATAGAATGACAGTCGCTAGAACGTCAGATAGGATGACAATAGCTAGAACGTCAGATAGAATGACAGTCGCTAGAACGTCAGATAGAATGACAGTTGTTAAAAATTCAGATAGAATGACAGTCGTTAGAACGTCAGATAGAATTACAGTCGTTAGAACGTCAGATAGAATGACAGTAGTTAGAACGTCAGATAGAATGACAGTCGTTAGAACATCAAATAGAATGACAGTCGCTAGAACGTCAGCTAGAATGACAGTGGTTAGAACGATATATAGAATGACAGTCGTTAGTACGTCAAATATAATGACAGGCGTTAGGACGTCAGATAGAATTACAGTCGTTAGAACGTCAGATAGAATGACAGTTGTTAGAACGTCAGATAGAATGACAGTCACTAGAACATCAGATAGAATGACAATTGTTAGAACGTCAGATAGAATGACAGGCGTTAGAACATCAAATAGAATGACAGTTGTTATAACGTCAGATAGAATGACAGTCGCTAGAACGTCAGATAGAATGACAGTTGTTAGAACGTCAGATAGAATGACAAGCGCTAGAATGTCAGATAGAATGACAGTCTTTAGAACATGAAATAGAATGACAGTCGCTAGAACGTCAGATAGAATGACAGTGGTAAGAACGTCAGATAGTATGACAGTCGTTAGAACGTCAGGTAGAATGACCGTCGCCAGAACGTCAGAGAGATTGACAGTGGTTAGAACGTGATATAGAATGACAGTCGTTAGGAATTCAGATAGAATAACAGACGCTAGATCGTCAGATAGAATGACAGTGGTTAGAAAGTCACATAGAATGACAGTCGCTAGATTGTCAGATAGAATGACAGTCGTTAGAACGTCAGATAGAATGACAGTCGCTAGAACGTCAGATAGAATGACAGTGGTTAGAACGTCAGATAGTATGACAGTCGTTAGAACGTCAGATAGAATGACATTCGTTAGAACGTCAGATAGAATGACAGTCGCTAGGACGTCAGATAGAATGACAGTCGTTAGAACTCAGGTAGAATGACAGTCGCTAGAACGTCAGATAGAATGACAGACGTTTGAACGTCAGATAGAATGACAGTCGCTAGAACGTCAGAGAGATTGACAGTGGTTAGAACGTGATATAGAATGACAGTCGTTAGAAATTCAGATAGAATGACAGTCGCTAGATCGGCAGATAAAATGACAGTGGTTAGAACGTCAGATAGAATGACAGTCGCTAGAATGTCAGTTAGAATGACAGTCGTTAGAACGTCAGATAGAATGACAGTCGTTAGAACGTCACATAGAATGACAGTCGCTAGTACGTCAGATAGAATGACAGTCGTTAGGACCTCAGATAGAATGATAGTCGTTAGAACATCAGATAGACTGACAGTTGTTAGAACGTAAGATAGAATGACAGTCTCTAAAACGGCAGGTAGAATGACAGTCGTTAGAACATCAGAGAGAATGACATCGCTAGAACGTCAGATAGAATGACTGCTTTGAACGTCAGATAGAATGGCAGTCGTTAGAACGTCAGATAGAATGACAGTCGCTAGAACGTCAGGTAGAATGACAGTCGCTATAACGTCAGATAGAATGACAGTGGTTAGAACGTCAGATAGAATGACAGTGGTTAGAACGTCAGATAGAATGAATGTCGTTAGAACGTCCGATAAAATGACAGTCGTTAGAACGTCAGATAGAATGACAGTGGTTAGAACGTCAGATAGAATGACAGTCGTTAGAACGTCAGATAAAATTACAGTCGTTAGAACGTCAGTAGAATGACAGTAGCTAGGACGTCAGATAGAATAACAGTCGTTGGAACATCAGATAGAATGACAGTCGCTAGAACGTCAGATAGGATGACAATAGCTAGAACGTCAGATAGAATGACAGTCGTTAGAACGTCAGAGAGAATGACAGTGGTTAGAACGTCAGATAGAATGACAGTTGTTAAAAATTCAGATAGAATGACAGTCGTTAGAACATTAGATAGAATGACAGTGGTTAGAACGTCAGATAGAATGACAGTCGTTAGAACATCAAATAGAATGACAGTCGCTAGAACGTCAGATAGAATGACAGTGGTTAGAACGATATATAGAATGACAGTCATTAGTACGTCAAATATAATGACAGGCGTTAGAACGTCAGATAGAATTACAGTCGTTAGAACGTCAGATAGAATGACAGTTGTTAGAACGTCAGAGAGAATGACAGGCGTTAGAACATCAGATAGAATGACGGTGGTTAGAACGTCAGATAGAATGACAGTCGCTAGAACGTCAGATAGAATGACAGTTGTTAGAACGTCAGTTAGAATGACAGGCGTTAGAACGTCCGATAGAATTACAGTCGTTAGAACGTCAGATAGAATGACAGTTGTTATAACGTCAGATAGAATGACAGTCGCTAGAACGTCAGATAGAATGACAGTTGTTAGAACGTCAGATAGAATGACAAGCGCTAGAATGTCAGATAGAATGACAGTCTTTAGAACATGAAATAGAATGACAGTCGCTAGAACGTCAGATAGAATGACAATGGTTAGAACGTCAGATAGAATGACAGTCGTTAGAATGTCAGATAGAATGACAGTCGTTAGAACGTCAGATAAAATGACAGTCGTTAGAACGCCAGATAGAATGACAGTCGCTAGGACGTCAGATAGAATGACATTTGTTTGAACGTCAGATAGAATGACAGTCGTTAGAAGGTCAGATAGGATGACAATCGCTAGAACGTCAGATAGAATGACAGTGGTAAGAACGTCAGATAGTATGACAGTCGTTAGAATGTCAGGTAGAATGACAGTCGCCAGAACGTCAGAGAGATTGACAGTGGTTAGAACGTGATATAGAATGACAGTCGTTAGGAATTCAGATAGAATAACAGACGCTAGATCGTCAGATAGAATGACAGTGGTTAGAACGTCACATAGAATGACAGTCGCTAGAATGTCAGATAGAATGACAGTCATTAGAACGTCAGATAGAATGACAGTCGTTAGAACGTCAGATAGAATGACACTAGCTAGAACGTCAGATAGAATGACAGTCGTTAGAACATCAGATAGAATGATAGTCGTTAGAACGTCAGATAGACTCACAGTTGTTAGAACGTAAGATAGAATGACAGTCTCTAAAACGGAAGATAGAATGACAGTCGTAAGAACGTCAGATGGAATGACAGTCGTTAGATCGTCAGATAGAACGACAGTCGCTAGAACGTCAGATAGAACGACAGTCGTTAGAACGTTAGATAGAATGACAGTCGCTAGAACGTGAGATAGAATGACAGTGGTTAGAACGTGAGATAGAATGACAGTCGTTAGAACGTCAGATAGACTCACAGTTGTTAGAACGTAAGATAGAATGACAGTCTCTAAAACGGCAGATAGAATGACAGTCGTTAGAACGTCAGATGGAATGACATCGATAGAACGTCAAATAGAATGACTGGTTAGAACGTCAGATAGAATGGCAGTCATTAGAACGTCAAATAGAATGACGGTCGCTACAACGTCAGATAGAACGACAGTCGTTAGAACGTCAGATAAAATGACAGTCATTAGAACGTCAGATTGAATGACAGTGGTTAGAACGTCAGATAGAATGACAGTGGTTAGAACGTCAGATAGAATGACAGTCGTTAGAACGTCAGATAAAATGACAGTCGCTAGGACGTCAGATAGAATAACAGTCGTTGGAACGTCAGATAGAATGACAGTTGCTAGAACGTCAGATAGGATGACAATAGCTAGAACGTCAGATAGAATGACAGTCGCTAGAACGTCAGAGAGAATGACAGTGGTTAGAACGTCAGATAGAATGACAGTCGTTAGAAATTGAGATAGAATGACAGTCGTTAGAACGTCAGATAGAATTACAGTCGTTAGACCGTCAGATAGAATGACAGTCGCTAGAACGTCAGATAGAATGACAGTCGTTAGGACATCAGATAGAATGATAGTCGTTAGAACATCAGATATACTGACAGTTGTTAGAACGTAAGATAGAGTGACAACGCTAGAACGTCAGATAGAATGACTGGTTAGAACGTCAGATAGAATGACAGTCGCTAGAACGTCAGATAGAACGACAGTCGTTAGAACGTCAGATAGAATTACAGTCGTTAGAACATCAAATAGAATGACAGTCGCTAGAACGTCAGATAGAATGACAGTGGTTAGAACGTCAGATAGAATGACAGTCGCTAGAACGTCAGGTAGAGTGACAGTCGCTATAACGTCAGATAGAATGACAGTGGTTAGAACGTCAGATAGAATGACAGTTGTTAGAACGTCACATAGAATGACAGTTGCTAGAACGTCAGGTAGAATTGCAGTCGTTAGCACGTCAGATAAAGTTACAGTCGCTAGAACGTCAGATAGAATGGCATCGTTAGCACATCAGATAAAATGACCGTCGTTAGAACTTCAGATAGAATGACAGTCGCTAGAACGTCAGGGAGAATGACAGTCGCTAGAAAGTCAGATACAATGACAGTCGTTAGAATGTCAGATAGAATGACAGTCGCTAGAACGTCAGATATAATGACAGTCGTTAGAACGTTAGATAGAATGACAGTTGTTAGAACGTCAGATAGAATGACAGTCGTTAGAACGTCAGATAGAATTACAGTCGGTAGAATGTCAGATAGAATTACAGTGGTTAGAACGTCAGATAGAATGACAGTCGCTAGAATGTCAGATAGAATGACAGTCTTTAGAACATGAAATAGAATGACAGTCGCTAGAACGTCAGATAGAACGACAGTCGTTAGAACGTCTGTTAAAATGAGTCATTAGAACGTCAGATTGAATGACAGTGGTTAGAACGTCAGATAGAATGACAGTCGTTAGAACGTCAGATAAAATGACAGTCGCTAGGACGTCAGATAGAATAACAGTCGTTGGAACGTCAGATAGACTGACAGTTGCTAGAACGTCAGATAGGATGACAATAGCTAGAATGTCATATAGAATGACAGTCGCTAGAACGTCAGAGAGAATGACAGTGGTTAGAACGTCAGATAGAAAGACAGTCGTTATAAATTCAGATAGAATGACAGTCGTTAGAACGTCAGATAGAATTACAGTCGTTAGAACGTCAGATAGAATTACAGTTGTTAGAACGTCAGATAGAATGACAGTCGCTAGAACGTCAGATAGAACGACAGTCGCTAGAACGTCAGATAGAATGACAGTCGTTAGAACGTCAGATAAAATGACAGTCGTTAGAACGTCAGATAGAATGACAGTCGCTAGGACCTCAGATAGAATGACATTCGTTAGAAGGTCAGATAGAATGACAGTTGTTAGAACGTCAGGTAGAATGGCACGTCAGATAAAGTTACAGTCGCTAGGACCTCAGATAGAATGACATTCGTTAGAAGGTCAGATAGAATGACAGTCGTTAGAACGTCAGATAGGATGACAATCGCTAGAATGTCTGATAGAATGACAGTGGTTAGAACGTCAGATAGTATGACAGTCGTTAGAACATCAGATAGAATGACATTGGTAGAACGTCAGATAGAATGACAGTCGCTAGAACGTCAGGTAGAATGACAGTCGCTAGGACGTCAGATAGGATGACATTTGTTAGAACGTCAGATAGAATGACAGTCGTTAGAACGTCAGATAGGATGACAATCGCTAGAACGTCAGATAGAATGACAGTCGCTAGAACGTCAGATAGAATGACAGTGGTAAGAACGTCAGATAGTATGACAGTCGTTAGAACGTCAGGTAGAATGACAGTCGTTAGAACGTCAGATCGACTCACAGTTGTTAGAACGTAAGATAGAATGACAGTCTCTAAAACGGAAGATAGAATGACAGTTGCAAGAACGTCAGATAGACTGACAGTCGCTAGAACGTCAGATATAATGACTGTCGTTAGAACGTTAGATAGAATGACAGTTGTTAGAACGTCAGATAGAATGACAGTCGTTAGAGCGTCAGATAGAATGACAGTCGCTAGAATGTCAGATAGAATGACAGTTTTTAGAACGTTAGATAGAATGACAGTTGCTAGAATGTTAGATAGAATGACAGTCATTAGAACATCAGATAGAATGACAGTCGTTAGAACGTCAGATAGGATGACAATCGCTAGAACGTCAGATAGAATGACAGTCGTTAGAACGTCAGATAGAATGACAGTCATTAGAACGTCAGATAGAATGACAGTCGCTAGAACGTAAAGATACAATGACAGTCGTTAGAACATCAGAGAGAATGACAGTCGTTAGAACGTCAGATAGAATGACAGTTGTTAGAACGTAAGATAGAATGACAGTCTCTAAAACGGCAGATAGAATGACAGTCGTTAGAACGTCAGATGGAATAACAGTCGCTAGAACGTCAGATAGAATGAGAATCGTTAGAACATCATATCAAATGACAGACGTTAGAACGTCAGATAGAATGACAGTCGTTAGAAATTCAGATAGAATAACAGTCTCTAGAACGGCAGATAGAATGACAGTCGCTAGAACGTTTTATGGAATGACAGTCGCTAGAACGTCAGATAGAATGACTGGTTAGAACCTCAGATAGAATGGCAGTCGTCAGAACGTCAAATAGCATGACAGTCGCTAGAACATCAGATAGAACGACAGTCGTTAGAACGGCAGATAGAATGACAGTCGTTAGAACATCAAATAGAATGACAGTGGTTAGAACGTTAGATAGATTGACAGTTGCAAGAATGTCAGATAGAATGACAGTCATTAGAACGTCAGATAGAATGACAGTCGTTAGAACGTCAGATAGAATGGCATCGTTAGCACATCAGATAAAATGACAGTCGTTAGAACTTCAGATAGAACGACAGTCGTTAGAACGGCAGATAGAATGACAGTCGTTAGAACATCAAATAGAATAACAGTCGCTAGAACGTCAGATACAATGACAGTGGTTAGAACGACAGATAGAATGACAGTCGTTAGAACGTCAAATAGAATGACAGTCGCTAGAACGTCAGGTAGAATGGCAGTTGTTAGCACGTCAGATAAAGATACAGTCGCTAGAACGTCAGATAGAATGGCATCGTTAGCACATCAGATAAAATGACAGTCGTTAGAACTTAAGATAGAATGACAGTCCCTAGAACGTCAGGTAGAATGACAGTCGCTAGAACGTCAGATAGAATGACAGTCGTTAGAATGTCAGATAGAATTACAGTCGGTAGAATGTCAGATAGAATTACAGTGGTTAGAACGTCAGATAGAATGACAGTCGCTAGAATGTCAGATAGAATGACAGTCTTTAGAACATGAAATAGAATGACAGTCGCTAGAACGTCAGATAGAACGACAGTCGTTAGAACGTCTGATAAAATGAGTCATTAGAACGTCAGATTGAATGACAGTGGTTAGAACGTCAGATAGAATGACAGTCGTTAGAACGTCAGATAAAATGACAGTCATTAGAACGTCAGATTGAATGACAGTGGTTAGAACGTCAGATAGAATGACAGTGGTTAGAACGTCAGATAGAATGACAGTCGTTAGAACGTCAGATAAAATGACAGTCGCTAGGACGTCAGATAGAATAACAGTCGTTGGAACGTCAGATAGAATGACAGTTGCTAGAACGTCAGATAGGATGACAATAGCTAGAACGTCAGATAGAATGACAGTCGCTAGAACGTCAGAGAGAATGACAGTGGTTAGAACGTCAGATAGAATGACAGTCGTTAGAAATTGAGATAGAATGACAGTCGTTAGAACGTCAGATAGAATTACAGTCGTTAGAACGTCAGATAGAATGACAGTCGCTAGAACGTCAGATAGAATGACAGTCGTTAGGACATCAGATAGAATGATAGTCGTTAGAACATCAGATATACTGACAGTTGTTAGAACGTCAGATAGAGTGACAACGCTAGAACGTCAGATAGAATGACTGGTTAGAACGTCAGATAGAATGACAGTCGCTAGAACGTCAGATAGAACGACAGTCGTTAGAACGTCAGATAGAATTACAGTCGTTAGAACATCAAATAGAATGACAGTCGCTAGAACGTCAGATAGAATGACAGTGGTTAGAACGTCAGATAGAATGACAGTCGCTAGAACGTCAGGTAGAGTGACAGTCGCTATAACGTCAGATAGAATGACAGTGGTTAGAACGTCAGATAGAATGACAGTTGTTAGAACGTCACATAGAATGACAGTCGCTAGAACGTCAGGTAGAATTGCAGTCGTTAGCACGTCAGATAAAGTTACAGTCGCTAGAACGTCAGATAGAATGGCATCGTTAGCACATCAGATAAAATGACCGTCGTTAGAACTTCAGATAGAATGACAGTCGCTAGAACGTCAGGGAGAATGACAGTCGCTAGAAAGTCAGATACAATGACAGTCGTTAGAATGTCAGATAGAATGACAGTCGCTAGAACGTCAGATATAATGACAGTCGTTAGAACGTTAGATAGAATGACAGTTGTTAGAACGTCAGATAGAATGACAGTCGTTAGAACGTCAGATAGAATTACAGTCGGTAGAATGTCAGATAGAATTACAGTGGTTAGAACGTCAGATAGAATGACAGTCGCTAGAATGTCAGATAGAATGACAGTCTTTAGAACATGAAATAGAATGACAGTCGCTAGAACGTCAGATAGAACGACAGTCGTTAGAACGTCTGTTAAAATGAGTCATTAGAACGTCAGATTGAATGACAGTGGGTAGAACGTCAGATAGAATGACAGTCGTTAGAACGTCAGATAAAATGACAGTCGCTAGGACGTCAGATAGAATAACAGTCGTTGGAACGTCAGATAGACTGACAGTTGCTAGAACGTCAGATAGGATGACAATAGCTAGAACGTCATATAGAATGACAGTCGCTAGAACGTCAGAGAGAATGACAGTGGTTAGAACGTCAGATAGAAAGACAGTCGTTATAAATTCAGATAGAATGACAGTCGTTAGAACGTCAGATAGAATTACAGTCGTTAGAACGTCAGATAGAATTACAGTTGTTAGAACGTCAGATAGAATGACAGTCGCTAGAACGTCAGATAGAACGACAGTCGCTAGAACGTCAGATAGAATGACAGTCGTTAGAACGTCAGATAAAATGACAGTCGTTAGAACGTCAGATAGAATGACAGTCGCTAGGACCTCAGATAGAATGACATTCGTTAGAAGGTCAAATAGAATGACAGTTGTTAGAACGTCAGGTAGAATGGCACGTCAGATAAAGTTACAGTCGCTAGGACCTCAGATAGAATGACATTCGTTAGAAGGTCAGATAGAATGACAGTCGTTAGAACGTCAGATAGGATGACAATCGCTAGAATGTCTGATTGAATGACAGTGGTTAGAACGTCAGATAGTATGACAGTCGTTAGAACATCAGATAGAATGACATTGGTAGAACGTCAGATAGAATGACAGTCGCTAGAACGTCAGGTAGAATGACAGTCGCTAGGACGTCAGATAGGATGACATTTGTTAGAACGTCAGATAGAATGACAGTCGTTAGAACGTCAGATAGGATGACAATCGCTAGAACGTCAGATAGAATGACAGTCGCTAGAACGTCAGATAGAATGACAGTGGTAAGAACGTCAGATAGTATGACAGTCGTTAGAACGTCAGGTAGAATGACAGTCGTTAGAACGTCAGATCGACTCACAGTTGTTAGAACGTAAGATAGAATGACAGTCTCTAAAACGGAAGATAGAATGACAGTTGCAAGAACGTCAGATAGACTGACAGTCGCTAGAACGTCAGATATAATGACTGTCGTTAGAACGTTAGATAGAATGACAGTTGTTAGAACGTCAGATAGAATGACAGTCGTTAGAGCGTCAGATAGAATGACAGTCGCTAGAATGTCAGATAGAATGACAGTTTTTAGAACGTTAGATAGAATGACAGTTGCTAGAATGTTAGATAGAATGACAGTCATTAGAACATCAGATAGAATGACAGTCGTTAGAACGTCAGATAGGATGACAATCGCTAGAACGTCAGATAGAATGACAGTCGTTAGAACGTCAGATAGAATGACAGTCATTAGAACGTCAGATAGAATGACAGTCGCTAGAACGTAAAGATACAATGACAGTCGTTAGAACATCAGAGAGAATGACAGTCGTTAGAACGTCAGATAGAATGACAGTTGTTAGAACGTAAGATAGAATGACAGTCTCTAAAACGGCAGATAGAATGACAGTCGTTAGAACGTCAGATGGAATAACAGTCGCTAGAACGTCAGATAGAATGAGAATCGTTAGAACATCATATCAAATGACAGACGTTAGAACGTCAGATAGAATGACAGTCGTTAGAAATTCAGATAGAATAACAGTCTCTAGAACGGCAGATAGAATGACAGTCGCTAGAACGTTTTATGGAATGACAGTCGCTAGAACGTCAGATAGAATGACTGGTTAGAACCTCAGATAGAATGGCAGTCGTCAGAACGTCAAATAGCATGACAGTCGCTAGAACGTCAGATAGAACGACAGTCGTTAGAACGGCAGATAGAATGACAGTCGTTAGAACATCAAATAGAATGACAGTGGTTAGAACGTTAGATAGATTGACAGTTGCAAGAATGTCAGATAGAATGACAGTCATTAGAACGTCAGATAGAATGACAGTCGTTAGAACGTCAGATAGAATGGCATCGTTAGCACATCAGATAAAATGACAGTCGTTAGAACTTCAGATAGAACGACAGTCGTTAGAACGGCAGATAGAATGACAGTCGTTAGAACATCAAATAGAATAACAGTCGCTAGAACGTCAGATACAATGACAGTGGTTAGAACGACAGATAGAATGACAGTCGTTAGAACGTCAAATAGAATGACAGTCGCTAGAACGTCAGGTAGAATGGCAGTTGTTAGCACGTCAGATAAAGATACAGTCGCTAGAACGTCAGATAGAATGGCATCGTTAGCACATCAGATAAAATGACAGTCGTTAGAACTTAAGATAGAATGACAGTCCCTAGAACGTCAGGTAGAATGACAGTCGCTAGAACGTCAGATAGAATGACAGTCGTTAGAATGTCAGATAGAATTACAGTCGGTAGAATGTCAGATAGAATTACAGTGGTTAGAACGTCAGATAGAATGACAGTCGCTAGAATGTCAGATAGAATGACAGCCTTTAGAACATGAAATAGAATGACAGTCGCTAGAACGTCAGATAGAACGACAGTCGTTAGAACGTCTGATAAAATGAGTCATTAGAACGTCAGATTGAATGACAGTGGTTAGAACGTCAGATAGAATGACAGTCGTTAGAACGTCAGATAAAATGACAGTCGCTAGGACGTCAGATAGAATAACAGTCGTTGGAACGTCAGATAGACTGACAGTTGCTAGAACGTCAGATAGGATGACAATAGCTAGAACGTCATATAGAATGACAGTCGCTAGAACGTCAGAGAGAATGACAGTGGTTAGAACGTCAGATAGAAAGACAGTCGTTATAAATTCAGATAGAATGACAGTCGTTAGAACGTCAGATAGAATTACAGTCGTTAGAACGTCAGATAGAATTACAGTTGTTAGAACGTCAGATAGAATGACAGTCGCTAGAACGTCAGATAGAACGACAGTCGCTAGAACGTCAGATAGAATGACAGTCGTTAGAACGTCAGATAAAATGACAGTCGTTAGAACGTCAGATAGAATGACAGTCGCTAGGACCTCAGATAGAATGACATTCGTTAGAAGGTCAGATAGAATGACAGTCGTTAGAACGTCAGATAGGATGACAATCGCTAGAATGTCTGATAGAATGACAGTGGTTAGAACGTCAGATAGTATGACAGTCGTTAGAACATCAGATAGAATGACATTGGTAGAACGTCAGATAGAATGACAGTCGCTAGAACGTCAGGTAGAATGACAGTCGCTAAGACGTCAGATAGGATGACATTTGTTAGAACGTCAGATAGAATGACAGTGGTAAGAACGTCAGATAGTATGACAGTCGTTAGAACGTCAGATAGGATGACAATCGCTAGAATGCCTGATAGAATGACAGTGGTTATAACGTCAGATAGTATGACAGTCGTTAGAACATCAGATAGAATGACATTGGTAGAACGTCAGATCGACTCACAGTTGTTAGAACGTAAGATAGAATGACAGTCTCTAAAACGGAAGATAGAATGACAGTTGCAAGAACGTCAGATAGACTGACAGTCGCTAGAACGTCAGATATAATGACTGTCGTTAGAACGTTAGATAGAATGACAGTTGTTAGAACGTCAGATAGAATGACAGTCGTTAGAGCGTCAGATAGAATGACAGTCGCTAGAATGTCAGATAGAATGACAGTTTTTAGAACGTTAGATAGAATGACAGTTGCTAGAATGTCAGATAGAATGACAGTCATTAGAACATCAGATAGAATGACAGTCGTTAGAACGTCAGATAGGATGACAATCGCTAGAACGTCAGATAGAATGACAGTCGTTAGAACGTCAGATAGAATGACAGTCATTAGAACGTCAGATAGAATGACTGTCGCTAGAACGTCAGATACAATGACAGTCGTTAGAACATCAGAGAGAATGACAGTCGTTAGAACGTCAGATAGAATGACAGTTGTTAGAACGTAAGATAGAATGACAGTCTCTAAAACGGCAGATAGAATGACAGTCGTTAGAACGTCAGATGGAATAACAGTCGCTAGAACGTCAGATAGAATGAGAATCGTTAGAACATCATATCAAATGACAGACGTTAGAACGTCAGATAGAATGACAGTCGTTAGAAATTCAGATAGAATAACAGTCTCTAGAACGGCAGATAGAATGACAGTCGCTAGAACGTTTTATGGAATAACAGTCGCTAGAACGTCAGATAGAATGACTGGTTAGAACCTCAGATAGAATGGCAGTCGTCAGAACGTCAAATAGAATGACAGTCGCTAGAACGTCAGATAGAACGACAGTCGTTAGAACGGCAGATAGAATGACAGTCGTTAGAACATCAAATAGAATGACAGTGGTTAGAACGTTAGATAGATTGACAGTTGCTAGAATGTCAGATAGAATGACAGTCATTAGAACGTCAGATAAAATGACAGTCGTTAGAACTTCAGATAGAACGACAGTCGTTAGAACGGCAGATAGAATGACAGTCGTTAGAACATCAAATAGAATAACAGTCGCTAGAACGTCAGATACAATGACAGTGGTTAGAACGACAGATAGAATGACAGTCGTTAGAACGTCAAATAGAATGACAGTCGCTAGAACGTCAGGTAGAATGGCAGTTGTTAGCACGTCAGATAAAGATACAGTCGCTAGAACGTCAGATAGAATGGCATCGTTAGCACATCAGATAAAATGACAGTCGTTAGAACTTAAGATAGAATGACAGTCCCTAGAACGTCAGGTAGAATGACAGTCGCTAGAACGTCAGATAGAATGACAGTCGTTAGAATGTCAGATAGAATGACAGTCGCTAGAACGTCAGATAGAATGGCAATGGTTAGAACGTCAGATAGAATGACAATCGTTAGAACGTCAGATAGAATGACAGTTGTAAGAACGTCAGGTAGAATGGCAGTCGTTAGCACGTCAGATAAAGTTACAGTCGCTAGAACGTCAGATTGAATGGCATCGTTAGCACATCAGATAAAATGACAGTCGTTAGAACTTCAGATAGAATGACAGTCGCTAGAACGTCAGGTAGAATGACAGTCGCTAGAAAGTCAGATAGAATGACAGTCGTTAGAATGTCAGATAGAATGACAGTCGCTATAACGTCAGATATAATGACAGTCGTTAGAACGTTAGATAGAATGACAGTTGTTAGAACGTCAGATAGAATGACAGTCGTTAGAACGTCAGATAGAATTACAGTCGGTAGAATGTCAGATAGAATTACAGTGGTTAGAACGTCAGATAGAATGACAGTCGCTAGAATGTCAGATAGAATGACAGTCTTTAGAACATGAAATAGAATGACAGTCGCTAGAACGTCAGATAGAACGACAGTCTTTATAACGTCTGATAAAATGAGTCATTAGAACGTCAGATTGAATGACAGTGGTTAGAACGTCAGATAGAATAACAGTCGTTGGAACGTCAGATAGACTGACAGTTGCTAGAACGTCAGATAGGATGACAATAGCTAGAACGTCATATAGAATGACAGTCGCTAGAACGTCAGAGAGAATGACAGTGGTTAGAACGTCAGATAGAATGACAGTCGTTATAAATTCAGATAGAATGACAGTCGTTAGAACGTCAGATAGAATGACAGTCGTTAGAACGTCAGATAGAATTACAGTTGTTAGAACGTCAGATAGAATGACAGTCGCTAGGACCTCAGATAGAATGACATTCGTTAGAAGGTCAGATAGAATGACAGTCGTTAGAACGTCAGATAGGATGACAATCGCTAGAATGCCTGATAGAATGACAGTGGTTATAACGTCAGATAGTATGACAGTCGTTAGAACATCAGATAGAATGACATTGGTAGAACGTCAGATAGAATGACAGTCGCTAGAACGTCAGGTAGAATGACAGTCGCTAGGACGTCAGATAGGATGACATTTGTTAGAACGTCAGATAGAATGACAGTCGTTAGAACGTCAGATAGAATGACAGTCGCTAGAACGTCAGATAGAATGACAGTGGTAAGAACGTCAGATAGTATGACAGTCGTTAGAACGTCAGGTAGAATGACAGTCGCCAGAACGTCAGAGAGATTGACAGTCGTTAGAACGTCAGATGGAATGACACTCGCTAGAATGTCAGATAGAATGACAATCGTTAGAACGTCAGATCGACTCACAGTTGTTAGAACGTAAGATAGAATGACAGTCTCTAAAACGGAAGATAGAATGACAGTTGTAAGAACGTCAGATAGACTGACAGTCGCTAGAACGTCAGATATAATGACTGTCGTTAGAACGTTAGATAGAATGACAGTTGTTAGAACGTCAGATAGAATGACAGTCGTTAGAACGTCAGATAGAATGACAGTCGCTAGAATGTCAGATAGAATGACAGTTTTTAGAACGTTAGATAGAATGACAGTTGCTAGAATGTCAGATAGAATGACAGTCATTAGAACATCAGATAGAATGACAGTCGTTAGAACGTCAGATAGGATGACAATCGCTAGAACGTCAAATAGAATGACAGTCGTTAGAACGTCAGATAGAATGACAGTCATTAGAACTAAGATAGAATGACAGTCGCTAGAACGTCAGATACAATGACAGTCGTTAGAACATCAGAGAGAATGACAGTCGTTAGAACGTCAGATAGAATGACAGTTGTTAGAACGTAAGATAGAATGACAGCCTCTAAAACGGCAGATAGAATGACAGTCGTTAGAACGTCAGATGGAATAACAGTCGCTAGAACGTCAGATAGAATGAGAATCGTTAGAACATCATATCAAATGACAGACGTTAGAACGTCAGATAGAATGACAGTCGTTAGAAATTCAGATAGAATAACAGTCTCTAGAACGGCAGATAGAATGACAGTCGCTAGAACGTTTTATGGAATGACAGTCGCTAGAACGTCAGATAGAATGACTGGTTAGAACCTCAGATAGAATGGCAGTCGTCAGAACGTCAAATAGAATGACAGTCGCTAGAACGTCAGATAGAACGACAGTCGTTAGAACGGCAGATAGAATGACAGTCGTTAGAACATCAAATAGAATGACAGTTGTTAGAACGTTAGATAGTTTGACAGTTGCTAGAATGTCAGATAGAATGACAGTCATTAGAACGTCAGATAGAATGACAGTCGTTAGAACGTCAGATAGAATGGCATCGTTAGCACATCAGATAAAATGACAGTCGTTAGAACGGCAGATAGAATGACAGTCGTTAGAACATCAAATAGAATGACAGTCGCTAGAACGTCAGATAGAATGACAGTGGTTAGAACGACAGATAGAATGACAGTCGTTAGAACGTCAAATAGAATGACAGTCGCTAGAACGTCAGGTAGAATGGCAGTCGTTAGCACGTCAGATAAAGATACAGTCGCTAGAACGTCAGATAGAATGGCATCGTTAGCACATCAGATAAAATGACAGTCGTTAGAACTTAAGATAGAATGACAGTCCCTAGAACGTGAGGTAGAATGACAGTCGCTAGAACGTCAGATAGAATGACAGTCGTTAGAACGTCAGATTGAATGACAGTCGCTAGAACGTCAGATAGAATGACAGTCGTTACAACGTCAGATAGAATGACAGTCGCTGGAACGTCAGAGAAAATGACAGTCGCTAGAACGTCAGATAGAAAGACAGTGGTTAGAAAGTCAGATAGAATGACAGTCGTTAGAACTCAGATAGAATGACAGTGGTTAGAACGTCAGATAGAATGACAGTCGCTAGGACGTCAGATAGAATGACAGTCGTTAGAACGTAAGATAGAATGACAATCGCTAGAAAGTCAGATAGGATGACAATCGCTAGAACGTCAGATAGAATGACAGTGGTTAGAACGTCAGATAGAATGACAGTCGCTAGGACGTCAGATAGAATGACAGTCATTAGAACGTCAGATAGAATGACAGTCGCTAGAACGTCAGATAGAATGACAGTCGTTAGAAAATAAGATAGAATGACAGTCGTTAGAATGTCAGATAGAATGACAGTTGTTAGAACGTAAGATAGAATGACAGTCGTTAGAACATCAGATAGAATGACAGTGGTTAGAACGTCAGATAGAATGACAGTTGTTAGAACGTCAGATAGAATGACAGTCGTTAGAACATCAGATAGAATGACAGTCGTTAGAACGGCAGATAGAATGACAGTCGTTAGAACGTCAGATGGAATGACAGTCACTAGAACATCAGATAGAATGACAGTCTTTGGACCGTGAAATAGAATGACAGTCGCTTGAACGTCAGATAGAATGACAGTCGTTACAACGTCAGATAGAATGACAGTCACTAGAACGTCAGAGAAAATGACAGTCGCTAGAACATCAGATAGAATTACAGTCGTTAGAACGTCAGATAGAATTACAGTTGTTAGAACGTCAGATAGAATGACAGTCGCTAGAACGTCAGATTGAACGACAGTCGCTAGAACGTCAGATAGAATGACAGTCGTTAGAACGTCAGATAAAATGACAGTCGTTAGAACGTCAGATAGAATGACAGTCGCTAGGACCTCAGATAGAATGACATTCGTTAGAAGGTCAGATAGAATGACAGTCGTTAGAACGTCAGATAGGATGACAATCGCTAGAATGTAGATAGAATGACAGTGGTTAGAACGTCAGATAGTATGACAGTCGCTAGAATGTCAGATAGAATGACAGTCATTAGAACGTCAGATAGGATGACAATCGCTAGAACGTCAGATAGAATGACAGTCGTTAGAACGTCAGATAGAATGACAGTCATTAGAACTAAGATAGAATGACAGTCGCTAGAACGTCAGATAGAATGACAGTCGTTAGAACATCAGAGAGAATGACAGTCGTTAGAACGTCAGATAGAATGACAGTTGTTAGAACGTAAGATGGAATGACAGTCTCTAAAACGGCAGATAGAATGACAGTCGTTAGAACGTCAGATGGAATAACAGTCGCTAGAACGTCAGATAGAATGAGAATCGTTAGAACATCATATCAAATGACAGACGTTAGAACGTCAGATAGAATGACAGTCGTTAGAAATTCAGGTAGAATAACAGTCTCTAGAACGGCAGATAGAATGACAGTCGCTAGAACGTTTTATGGAATGAGAGTCGCTAGAACGTCAGATAGAATGACTGGTTAGAACCTCAGATAGAATGGCAGTCGTCAGAACGTCAAATAGAATGACAGTCGCTAGAACGTCAGGTAGAATGGCAGTCGTTAGCACGTCAGATAAAGATACAGTCGCTAGAACGTCAGATAGAATGGCATCGTTAGCACATCAGATAAAATGACAGTCGTTAGAACTTAAGATAGAATGACAGTCCCTAGAACGTCAGGTAGAATGACAGTCGCTAGAACGTCAGATAGAATGACAGTCGTTAGAATGTCAGATAGAATGACAGTCGCTAGAACGTCAGATAGAATGGCAATGGTTAGAACGTCAGATAGAATGACAATCGTTAGAACGTCAGATAGAATGACAGTTGTAAGAACGTCAGGTAGAATGGCAGTCGTTAGCACGTCAGATAAAGTTACAGTCGCTAGAACGTCAGATTGAATGGCATCGTTAGCACATCAGATAAAATGACAGTCGTTAGAACTTCAGATAGAATGACAGTCATTAGAACGTCAGATAGGATGACAATCGCTAGAACGTCAGATAGAATGACATTCGTTAGAACGTCAGATAGAATGACAGTCATTAGAACTAAGATAGAATGACAGTCGCTAGAACGTCAGATAGAATGACAGTCGTTAGAACATCAGAGAGAATGACAGTCGTTAGAACGTCAGATAGAATGACAGTTGTTAGAACGTAAGATGGAATGACAGTCTCTAAAACGGCAGATAGAATGACAGTCGTTAGAACGTCAGATGGAATAACAGTCGCTAGAACGTCAGATAGAATGAGAATCGTTAGAACATCATATCAAATGACAGACGTTAGAACGTCAGATAGAATGACAGTCGTTAGAAATTCAGGTAGAATAACAGTCTCTAGAACGGCAGATAGAATGACAGTCGCTAGAACGTTTTATGGAATGACAGTCGCTAGAACGTCAGATAGAATGACTGGTTAGAACCTCAGATAGAATGGCAGTCGTCAGAACGTCAAATAGAATGACAGTCGCTAGAACGTCAGGTAGAATGGCAGTCGTTAGCACGTCAGATAAAGATACAGTCGCTAGAACGTCAGATAGAATGGCATCGTTAGCACATCAGATAAAATGACAGTCGTTAGAACTTAAGATAGAATGACAGTCCCTAGAACGTCAGGTAGAATGACAGTCGCTAGAACGTCAGATAGAATGACAGTCGTTAGAATGTCAGATAGAATGACAGTCGCTAGAACGTCAGATAGAATGGCAATGGTTAGAACGTCAGATAGAATGACAATCGTTAGAACGTCAGATAGAATGACAGTTGTAAGAACGTCAGGTAGAATGGCAGTCGTTAGCACGTCAGATAAAGTTACAGTCGCTAGAACGTCAGATTGAATGGCATCGTTAGCACATCAGATAAAATGACAGTCGTTAGAACTTCAGATAGAATGACAGTCGCTAGAACGTCAGGTAGAATGACAGTTGCTAGAACATCAAATAGAATGACAGTCGTTAGAACGTTAGATAGAATGACAGTTATTAGAACGTCAGATAGAATGACAGTCGTTAGAACGTCAGATTGAATGACAGTCGCTAGAACGTCAGATAGAATGACAGTCGTTACAACGTCAGATAGAATGACAGTCGCTGGAACGTCAGAGAAAATGACAGTCGCTAGAACGACAGATAGAAAGACAGTGGTTAGAAAGTCAGATAGAATGACAGTCGCTATGACGTCATATAGAATGACAGTCGTTAGAACTCAGATAGAATGACAGTGGTTAGAACGTCAGATAGAATGACAGTCGCTAGGACGTCAGATAGAATGACAGTCGTTAGAAAGTAAGATAGAATGACAGTCGTTAGAACGTCAGATAGGATGACAATCGCTAGAGCGTCAGATAGAATGACAGTCGTTAGAACGTCAGATAGAATAACAGTCGTTAGAAAGTCAGATAGGATGACAATCGCTAGAACGTCAGATAGAATGACAGTGGTTAGAACATCAGATAGAATGACAGTCGCTAGGACGTCAGATAGAATGACAGTCATTAGAACTAAGATAGAATGACAGTTGCTAGAAAGTCAGATAGAATGACAGTGGTTAGAACGTCAGATAGAATGACAGTCGGTAGGACGTCAGATAGAATGACAGTCATTAGAACTCAGATAGAATGACAGTCGCTAGAACGTCAGATAGAATGACAGTCGTTAGAAAATAAGATAGAATGACAGTCGTTAGAACGTCAGATAGAATGACAGTTGTTAGAACGTAAGATAGAATGACAGTCGTTAGAACATCAGATAGAATGACAGTGGTTAGAACGTCAGATAGAATGACAGTTGTTAGAACGTCAGATAGAATGACAGTCGTTAGAACATCAGATAGAATGACAGTCGTTAGAACGGCAGATAGAATGACAGTCGTTAGAACGTCAGATGGAATGACAGTCACTAGAACATCAGATAGAATGACAGTCTTTAGACCGTGAAATAGAATGACAGTCGCTTGAACGTCAGATAGAATGACAGTCGTTAGAACGTCAGATAGAATGACAGTCACTAGAACGTCAGAGAAAATGACAGTCGCTAGAACGTCAGATAGAATTACAGTCGTTAGAACGTCAGATAGAATTACAGTTGTTAGAACGTCAGATAGAATGACAGTCGCTAGAACGTCAGATTGAACGACAGTCGCTAGAACGTCAGATATAATGACAGTCGTTAGAACGTCAGATAAAATGACAGTCGTTACAACGTCAGATAGAATGACAGTCGCTAGGACCTCAGATAGAATGACATTCGTTAGAAGGTCAGATAGAATAACAGTCGTTAGAACGTCAGATAGGATGACAATCGCTAGAATGTCTGATAGAATGACAGTGGTTAGAACGTCAGATAGTATGACAGTCGCTAGAATGTCAGATAGAATGACAATCATTAGAACGTCAGATAGAATGACAGTCGTTAGAACGTCAGATAGGATGACAATCGCTAGAACGTCAGATAGAATGACAGTCGTTAGAACGTCAGATAGAATGACAGTCATTAGAACGTCAGATAGAATGACAGTCGTTAGAACGTCAGATAGGATGACAATCGCTAGAACGTCAGATAGAATGACAGTCGTTAGAACGTCAGATAGAATGACAGTCATTAGAACTAAGATAGAATGACAGTCGTTAGAACGTCAGATGGAATAACAGTCGCTAGAACGTCAGATAGAATGAGAATCGTTAGAACATCATATCAAATGACAGACGTTAGAACGTCAGATAGAATGACAGTCGTTAGAAATTCAGATAGAATAACAGTCTCTAGAACGGCAGATAGAATGACAGTCGCTAGAACGTTTTATGGAATGACAGTCACTGGAACGTCAGATAGAATGACTGGTTAGAACCTCAGATAGAATGGCAGTCGTCAGAACGTCAAATAGAATGACAGTCGCTAGAACGTCAGATAGAACGACAGTCGTTAGAACGGCAGATAGAATGACAGTCGTTAGAACATCAAATAGAATGACAGTTGTTAGAACGTTAGATAGATTGACAGTTGCTAGAATGTCAGATAGAATGACAGTCATTAGAACGTCAGATAGAATGACAGTCGTTAGAACGTCAGATAGAATGGCATCGTTAGCACATCAGATAAAATGACAGTCGTTAGAACTTCAGATAGAACGACAGTCGTTAGAACGGCAGATAGAATGACAGTCGTTAGAACATCAAATAGAATGACAGTCGCTAGAACGTCAGATAGAATGACAGTGTTTAGAACGACAGATAGAATGACAGTCGTTAGTACGTCAAATAGAATGACAGTCGCTAGAACGTCAGGTAGAATGGCAGTCGTTAGCACGTCAGATAAAGATACAGTCGCTAGAACGTCAGATAGAATGGCATCGTTAGCACATCAGATAAAATGACAGTCGTTAGAACTTAAGATAGAATGACAGTCCCTAGAACGTCAGGTAGAATGACAGTCGCTAGAACGTCAGATAGAATGACAGTCGTTAGAATGTCAGATAGAATGACAGTCGCTAGAACGTCAGATAGAATGACAATGGTTAGAACGTCAGATAGAATGACAATCGCTAGAACGTCAGATAGAATGACAGTCGTTAGAACGTCAGATAAAATGACAGTCGTTAGAACGTCAGATAGAATGACAGTCGCTAGGACCTCAGATAGAATGACATTCGTTAGAAGGTCAGATAGAATGACAGTCGTTAGAACGTCAGATAGGATGACAATCGCTAGAATGTAGATAGAATGACAGTGGTTAGAACGTCAGATAGTATGACAGTCGCTAGAATGTCAGATAGAATGACAGTCATTAGAACGTCAGATAGAATGACAGTCGTTAGAACGTCAGATAGGATGACTATCGCTAGAACGTCAGATAGAATGACAGTCGTTAGAACGTCAGATAGAATGACAGTCATTAGAACGTCAGATAGAATGACAGTCGTTAGAACGTCAGATAGGATGACAATCGCTAGAACGTCAGATAGAATGACAGTCGTTAGAACGTCAGATAGAATGACAGTCATTAGAACTAAGATAGAATGACAGTCGCTAGAACGTCAGATAGAATGACAGTCGTTAGAACATCAGAGAGAATGACAGTCGTTAGAACGTCAGATAGAATGACAGTTGTTAGAACGTAAGATAGAATGACAGTCTCTAAAACGGCAGATAGAATGACAGTCGTTAGAACGTCAGATGGAATAACAGTCGCTAGAACGTCAGATAGAATGAGAATCGTTAGAACATCATATCAAATGACAGACGTTAGAACGTCAGATAGAATGACAGTCGTTAGAAATTCAGGTAGAATAACAGTCTCTAGAACGGCAGATAGAATGACAGTCGCTAGAACGTTTTATGGAATGACAGCCGCTAGAACGTCAGATAGAATGACTGGTTAGAACCTCAGATAGAATGGCAGTCGTCAGAACGTCAAATAGAATGACAGTCGCTAGAACGTCAGGTAGAATGGCAGTCGTTAGCACGTCAGATAAAGATATAGTCGCTAGAACGTCAGATAGAATGGCATCGTTAGCACATCAGATAAAATGACAGTCGTTAGAACTTAAGATAGAATGACAGTCCCTAGAACGTCAGGTAGAATGACAGTCGCTAGAACGTCAGATAGAATGACAGTCGTTAGAATGTCAGATAGAATGACAGTCGCTAGAACGTCAGATAGAATGGCAATGGTTAGAACGTCAGATAGAATGACAATCGTTAGAACGTCAGATAGAATGACAGTTGTAAGAACGTCAGGTAGAATGGCAGTCGTTAGCACGTCAGATAAAGTTACAGTCGCTAGAACGTCAGATTGAATGGCATCGTTAGCACATCAGATAAAATGACAGTCGTTAGAACTTCAGATAGAATGACAGTCGCTAGAACGTCAGGTAGAATGACAGTTGCTAGAACATCAAATAGAATGACAGTCGTTAGAACGTTAGATAGAATGACAGTTATTAGAACGTCAGATAGAATGACAGTCGTTAGAACGTCAGATTGAATGACAGTCGCTAGAACGTCAGATAGAATGACAGTCGTTACAACGTCAGATAGAATGACAGTCGCTGGAATGCCAGAGAAAATGACAGTCGCTAGAACGACAGATAGAAAGACAGTGGTTAGAAAGTCAGATAGAATGACAGTCGCTATGACGTCATATAGAATGACAGTCGTTAGAACTCAGATAGAATGACAGTGGTTAGAACGTCAGATAGAATGACAGACGCTAGGACGTCAGATAGAATGACAGTCGTTAGAAAGTAAGATAGAATGACAGCCGTTAGAACGTCAGATAGGATGACAATCGCTAGAGCGTCAGATTGAATGACAGTCGTTAGAACGTCAGATAGAATAACAGTCGTTAGAAAGTCAGATAGGATGGCAATCGCTAGAACGTCAGATAGAATGACAGTGGTTAGAACGTCAGATAGAATGACAGTCGCTAGGACGTCAGATAGAATGACAGTCATTAGAACTAAGATAGAATGACAGTTGCTAGAAAGTCAGATAGAATGACAGTGGTTAGAACGTCAGATAGAATGACAGTCGGTAGGACGTCAGATAGAATGACAGTCATTAGAACTCAGATAGAATGACAGTCGCTAGAACGTCAGATAGAATGACAGTCGTTAGAAAATAAGATAGAATGACAGTCTTTAGAACGTCAGATAGAATGACAGTTGTTAGAACGTAAGATAGAATGACAGTCGTTAGAACATCAGATAGAATGACAGTCGTTAGAACGTCAGATGGAATGACAGTCACTAGAACATCAGATAGAATGACAGTCTTTAGACCGTGAAATAGAATGACAGTCGCTTGAACGTCAGATAGAATGACAGTCGTTAGAACGTCAGATAGAATGACGGTCACTAGAACGTCAGAGAAAATGACAGTCGCTAGAACGTCAGATAGAATTACAGTCGTTAGAACGTCAGATAGAATTACAGTTGTTAGAACGTCAGATAGAATGACAGTCGCTAGAACGTCAGATTGAACGACAGTCGCTAGAACGTCAGATAGAATGACAGTCGTTAGAACGTCAGATAAAATGACAGTCGTTACAACGTCAGATAGAATGACAGTCGCTAGGACCTCAGATAGAATGACATTCGTTAGAAGGTCAGATAGAATAACAGTCGTTAGAACGTTAGATAGGATGACAATCGCTAGAATGTCTGATAGAATGACAGTGGTTAGAACGTCAGATAGTATGACAGTCGCTAGAATGTCAGATAGAATGACAATCATTAGAACGTCAGATAGAATGACAGTCGTTAGAACGTCAGATAGGATGACAATCGCTAGAACGTCAGATAGAATGACAGTCGTTAGAACGTCAGATAGAATGACAGTCATTAGAACGTCAGATAGAATGACAGTCGTTAGAACGTCAGATAGGATGACAATCGCTAGAACGTCAGATAGAATGACAGTCGTTAGAACGTCAGATAGAATGACAGTCATTAGAACTAAGATAGAATGACAGTCGCTAGAACGTCAGATAGAATGACAGTCGTTAGAACATCAGAGAGAATGACAGTCGTTAGAACGTCAGATAGAATGACAGTTGTTAGAACGTAAGATAGAATGACAGTCTCTAAAACGGCAGATAGAATGACAGTCGTTAGAACGTCAGATGGAATAACAGTCGCTAGAACGTCAGATAGAATGAGAATCGTTAGAACATCATATCAAATGACAGACGTTAGAACGTCAGATAGAATGACAGTCGTTAGAAATTCAGATAGAATAACAGTCTCTAGAACGGCAGATAGAATGACAGTCGCTAGAACGTTTTATGGAATGACAGTCACTAGAACGTCAGATAGAATGACTGGTTAGAACCTCAGATAGAATGGCAGTCGTCAGAACGTCAAATAGAATGACAGTCGCTAGAACGTCAGATAGAATGACAGTCGTTAGAACGGCAGATAGAATGACAGTCGTTAGAACATCAAATAGAATGACAGTTGTTAGAACGTTAGATAGATTCACAGTTGCTAGAATGTCAGATAGAATGACAGTCATTAGAACGTCAGATAGAATGACAGTCGTTAGAACGTCAGATAGAATGGCATCGTTAGCACATCAGATAAAATGACAGTCGTTAGAACTTCAGATAGAACGACAGTCGTTAGAACGGCAGATAGAATGACAGTCGTTAGAACATCAAATAGAATGACAGTCGCTAGAACGTCAGATAGAATGACAGTGGTTAGAACGACAGATAGAATGACAGTCGTTAGAACGTCAAATAGAATGACAGTCGCTAGAACGTCAGGTAGAATGGCAGTCGTTAGCACGTCAGATAAAGATACAGTCGCTAGAACGTCAGATAGAATGGCATCGTTAGCACATCAGATAAAATGACAGTCGTTCGAACTTAAGATAGAATGACAGTCCCTAGAACGTCAGGTAGAATGACAGTCGCTAGAACGTCAGATAGAATGACAGTCGTTAGAATGTCAGATAGAATGACAGTCGCTAGAACGTCAGATAGAATGACAATGGTTAGAACGTCAGATAGAATGACAATCGTTAGAACGTCAGATAGAATGACAGTTGTAAGAACGTCAGGTAGAATGGCAGTCGTTAGCACGTCAGATAAAGTTACAGTCGCTAGAACGTCAGATTAAATGGCATCGTTAGCACATCAGATAAAATGACAGTCGTTAGAACTTCAGATAGAATGACAGTCGCTAGAACGTCAGGTAGAATGACAGTTGCTAGAACATCAAATAAAATGACAGTCGTTAGAACGTTAGATAGAATGACAGTCATTAGAACTCAGATAGAATGACAGTCGCTAGAACGTCAGATAGAATGACAGTGGTTAGAACGTCAGATAGAATGACAGTCGGTAGGACGTCAGATAGAATGACAGTCATTAGAACTCAGATAGAATGACAGTCGCTAGAACGTCAGATAGAATGACAGTCGTTAGAAAATAAGATAGAATGACAGTGGTTAGAACGTCAGATAGAATGACAGTTGTTAGAACGTAAGATAGAATGACAGTCGTTAGAACATCAGATAGAATGACAGTGGTTAGAACGTCAGATAGAATGACAGTTGTTAGAACGTCAGATAGAATGACAGTCGTTAGAACATCAGATAGAATGACAGTCGTTAGAACGGCAGATAGAATGACAGTCGTTAGAACGTCAGATGGAATGACAGTCACTAGAACATCAGATAGAATGACAGTCTTTAGACCGTGAAATAGAATGACAGTCGCTTGAACGTCAGATAGAATGACAGTCGTTAGAACGTCAGATAGAATGACAGTCACTAGAACGTCAGAGAAAATGACAGTCGCTAGAACGTCAGATAGAATTACAGTCGTTAGAACGTCAGATAGAAATACAGTTGTTAGAACGTCAGATAGAATGACAGTCGCTAGAACGTCAGATTGAACGACAGTCGCTAGAACGTCAGATAGAATGACAGTCGTTAGAACGTCAGATAAAATGACAGTCGTTAGAACGTCAGATAGAATGACAGTCGCTAGGACCTCAGATAGAATGACATTCGTTAGAAGGTCAGATAGAATAACAGTCGTTAGAACGTCAGATAGGATGACAATCGCTAGAATGTCTGATAGAATGACAGTGGTTAGAACGTTAGATAGTATGACAGTCGCTAGAATGTCAGATAGAATGACAATCATTAGAACGTCAGATAGAATGACAGTCGTTAGAACGTCAGATAGGATGACAATCGCTAGAACGTCAGATAGAATGACACTCGTTAGAACGTCAGATAGAATGACAGTCATTAGAACGTCAGATAGAATGACAGTCGTTAGAACGTCAGATAGGATGACAATCGCTAGAACGTCAGATAGAATGACAGTCGTTAGAACGTCAGATAGAATGACAGTCATTAGAACTAAGATAGAATGACAGTCGCTAGAACGTCAGATAGAATGACAGTCGTTAGAACATCAGAGAGAATGACAGTCGTTAGAACGTCAGATAGAATGACAGTTGTTAGAACGTAAGATAGAATGACAGTCTCTAAAAGGGCAGATAGAATGACAGTCGTTAGAACGTCAGATGGAATAACAGTCGCTAGAACGTCAGATAGAATGAGAATCGTTAGAACATCATATCAAATGACAGACGTTAGAACGTCAGATAGAATGACAGTCGTTAGAAATTCAGATAGAATAACAGTCTCTAGAACGGCAGATAGAATGACAGTCGCTAGAACGTTTTATGGAATGACAGTCGCTAGAACGTCAGATAGAATGACTGGTTAGAACCTCAGATAGAATGGCAGTCGTCAGAACGTCAAATAGAATGACAGTCGCTAGAACGTCAGATAGAACGACAGTCGTTAGAACGGCAGATAGAATGACAGTCGTTAGAACATCAAATAGAATGACAGTTGTTAGAACGTTAGATAGATTGACAGTTGCTAGAATGTCAGATAGAATGACAGTCATTAGAACGTCAGATAGAATGACAGTCGTTAGAACGTCAGATAGAATGGCATCGTTAGCACATTAGATAAAATGACAGTCGTTAGAACTTCAGATAGAACGACAGTCGTTAGAACGGCAGATAGAATGACAGTCGCTAGAACGTCAGATAGAATGACAGTGGTTAGAACGACAGATAGAATGACAGTCGTTAGAACGTCAAATAGAATGACAGTCGCTAGAACGTCAGGTAGAATGGCATCGTTAGCACATCAGATAAAATGACAGTCGTTCGAACTTAAGATAGAATGACAGTCCCTAGAACGTCAGGTAGAATGACAGTCGCTAGAACGTCAGATAGAATGACAGTCGTTAGAATGTCAGATAGAATGACAGTCGCTAGAACGTCAGATAGAATGACAATGGTTAGAACGTCAGATAGAATGACAATCGTTAGAACGTCAGATAGAATGACAGTTGTAAGAACGTCAGGTAGAATGGCAGTCGTTAGCACGTCAGATAAAGTTACAGTCGCTAGAACGTCAGATTAAATGGCATCGTTAGCACATCAGATAAAATGACAGTCGTTAGAACTTCAGATAGAATGACAGTCGCTAGAACGTCAGGTAGAATGACAGTTGCTAGAACATCAAATAGAATGACAGTCGTTAGAACGTTAGATAGAATGACAGTTATTAGAACGTCAGATAGAATGACAGTCGTTAGAACGTCAGATTGAATGACAGACGTTAGAACGTCAGATAGAATGACCGTTGTTAGAACGTTAGATAGATTGACAGTTGCTAGAATGTCAGATAGAATGACAGTCATTAGAACTCAGATAGAATGACAGTCGCTAGAACGTCAGATAGAATGACAGTGGTTAGAACGTCAGATAGAATGACAGTCGCTAGGACGTCAGATAGAATGACAGTCATTAGAACTAAGATAGAATGACAGTTGCTAGAACGTCAGATAGAATGACAGTGGTTAGAACGTCAGATAGAATGACAGTCGGTAGGACGTCAGATAGAATGACAGTCATTAGAACTCAGATAGAATGACAGTCGCTAGAACGTCAGATAGAATGACAGTCGTTAGAAAATAAGATAGAATGACAGTGGTTAGAACGTCAGATAGAATGACAGTTGTTAGAACGTAAGATAGAATGACAGTCGTTAGAACATCAGATAGAATGACAGTGGTTAGAACGTCAGATAGAATGACAGTTGTTAGAACGTCAGATAGAATGACAGTCGTTAGAACATCAGATAGAATGACAGTCGTTAGAACGGCAGATAGAATGACAGTCGTTAGAACGTCAGATGGAATGACAGTCACTAGAACATCAGATAGAATGACAGTCTTTAGACCGTGAAATAGAATGACAGTCGCTTGAACGTCAGATAGAATGACAGTCGTTAGAACGTCAGATAGAATGACAGTCACTAGAACGTCAGAGAAAATGACAGTCGCTAGAACGTCAGATAGAATTACAGTCGTTAGAACGTCAGATAGAATTACAGTTGTTAGAACGTCAGATAGAATGACAGTCGCTAGAACGTCAGATTGAACGACAGTCGCTAGAACGTCAGATAGAATGACAGTCGTTAGAACGTCAGATAAAATGACAGTCGTTAGAACGTCAGATAGAATGACAGTCGCTAGGACCTCAGATAGAATGACATTCGTTAGAAGGTCAGATAGAATAACAGTCGTTAGAACGTCAGATAGGATGACAATCGCTAGAATGTCTGATAGAATGACAGTGGTTAGAACGTTAGATAGTATGACAGTCGCTAGAATGTCAGATAGAATGACAATCATTAGAACGTCAGATAGAATGACAGTCGTTAGAACGTCAGATAGGATGACAATCGCTAGAACGTCAGATAGAATGACACTCGTTAGAACGTCAGATAGAATGACAGTCATTAGAACGTCAGATAGAATGACAGTCGTTAGAACGTCAGATAGGATGACAATCGCTAGAACGTGAGATAGAATGACAGTCGTTAGAACGTCAGATAGAATGACAGTCATTAGAACTAAGATAGAATGACAGTCGCTAGAACGTCAGATAGAATGACAGTCGTTAGAACATCAGAGAGAATGACAGTCGTTAGAACGTCAGATAGAATGACAGTTGTTAGAACGTAAGATAGAATGACAGTCTCTAAAACGGCAGATAGAATGACAGTCGTTAGAACGTCAGATGGAATAACAGTCGCTAGAACGTCAGATAGAATGAGAATCGTTAGAACATCATATCAAATGACAGACGTTAGAACGTCAGATAGAATGACAGTCGTTAGAAATTCAGATAGAATAACAGTCTCTAGAACGGCAGATAGAATGACAGTCGCTAGAACGTTTTATGGAATGACAGTCGCTAGAACGTCAGATAGAATGACTGGTTAGAACCTCAGATAGAATGGCAGTCGTCAGAACGTCAAATAGAATGACAGTCGCTAGAACGTCAGATAGAACGACAGTCGTTAGAACGGCAGATAGAATGACAGTCGTTAGAACATCAAATAGAATGACAGTTGTTAGAACGTTAGATAGATTGACAGTTGCTAGAATGTCAGATAGAATGACAGTCATTAGAACGTCAGATAGAATGACAGTCGTTAGAACGTCAGATAGAATGGCATCGTTAGCACATCAGATAAAATGACAGTCGTTAGAACTTCAGATAGAACGACAGTCGTTAGAACGGCAGATAGAATGACAGTCGCTAGAACGTCAGATAGAATGACAGTGGTTAGAACGACAGATAGAATGACAGTCGTTAGAACGTCAAATAGAATGACAGTCGCTAGAACGTCAGGTAGAATGGCAGTCGTTAGCACGTCAGATAAAGATGCAGTCGCTAGAACGTCAGATAGAATGGCATCGTTAGCACATCAGATAAAATGACAGTCGTTAGAACGTCAGATATAATGACAGTCCCTAGAACGTCAGGTAGAATGACAGTCGCTAGAACGTCAGATAGAATGACAGTCGTTAGAATGTCAGATAGAATGACAGTCGCTAGAACGTCAGATAGAATGACAATGGTTAGAACGTCAGATAGAATGACAATCGTTAGAACGTCAGATAGAATGACAGTTGTAAGAACGTCAGGTAGAATGGCAGTCGTTAGCACGTCAGATAAAGTTACAGTCGCTAGAACGTCAGATTGAATGGCATCGTTAGCACATCAGATAAAATGACAGTCGTTAGAACTTCAGATAGAATGACAGTCGCTAGAACGTCAGGTAGAATGACAGTTGCTAGAACATCAAATAGAATGACAGTCGTTAGAACGTTCGATAGAATGACAGTTATTAGAACGTCAGATAGAATGACAGTCGTTAGAACGTCAGATTGAATGACAGTCGCTAGAACGTCAGATAGAATGACAGTTGTTAGAACGTTAGATAGATTGACAGTCGCTAGAACGTCAGATAGAATGACAGTCGTTAGAATGTCAGATAGAATGACAGTCGCTAGAACGTCAGATATAATGACAGTCGTTAGAACGTTAGATAGAATGACAGTTGTTAGAACGTCAGATAGAATGACAGTCGTTAGAACGTCAGATAGAATTACAGTCGGTAGAATGTCAGATAGAATTACAGTGGTTAGAACGTCAGATAGAATGACAGTCGCTAGAACGTCAGATAGAATGACAGTCATTAGAACATCAGATAGAATGACAGTCGCTGGAACGTCAGAGAAAATGACAGTCGCTAGAACTTCAGATAGAAAGACAGTGGGTAGAACGTCAGATAGAATGACAGTCGCTATGACGTCATATAGAATGACAGTCGTTGGAACATCAGATAGAATGACAGTCGTTAGAACGGCAGATAGAATGACAGTCGTTAGAACGTCAGATGGAATGACAGTCACTAGAACATCAGATAGAATGACAGTCTTTAGACCGTGAAATAGAATGACAGTCGCTTGAACGTCAGATAGAATGACAGTCGTTAGAACGTCAGATAGAATGACAGTCACTAGAACGTCAGAGAAAATGACAGTCGCTAGAACGTCAGATAGAATGACTGTCGTTAGAACGTCAGATAGAATGACAGTCGCTAGGACGTCAGTTAGAATGACAGTCGTTAGAACTCAGATAGAATGACAGTGGTTAGAACGTCAGATAGAATGACAATCGTTAGAACGTCAGATAGAATGACAGTTGTTAGAACGTCTCATAGAATGACAGTCGCTAGAACATCAGGTAGAATGGCAGTCGTTAGCACGTCATATAAAGTTACAGTCGCTAGAACGTGAGATAGAATGGCATCGTTAGCACATCAGATAAAATGACAGTCGTTAGAACTTCAGATAGAATGACTGTCGCTAGAACGTCCGATAGAATGACAGTCGCTAGAGCGTCACGTAGAATAACAGTTGCTAGAACGTCAGATGGAATGACAGTGGTTAGAATGTCAGATAGAATGACAGTCGCTAGAACGTCAGAAATAATGACAGTCGTTAGAACGTTAGATAGAATGACAGTTGTTAGAACGTCAAATAGAATGACAGTCGTTAGAATGTCAGATAGAATGACAGTCGCTAGAACGTCAGAGAGAATGACAGTTGTTAGAACGTTAGATAGAATGTCAGATAGAATGACAGTCATTAGAACGTCAGATAGAATGACAGTTGTTAGAACGTCAGATAGAATGACAATCGCTAGAATGTCAGTTAGAATGACAGTCTTTATAACGTGAAATAGAATGACAGTCGCTTGAACGTCAGATAGAATGACAGTCGTTAGAACGTCAGATAGAATGACAGTCGTTAGAACGTCAGATAAAATGACAGTCGTTAGAACGTCAGATAGAATGACAGTCGCTAGGACGTCAGATAGAATGAGAGTCGTTAGAACGTCAGATAGAATGACAATCGTTAGAACGTCAGATAGAATGACAGTTGTTAGAACGTCAGGTAGAATGGCACGTCAGATAAAGTTACAGTCGCTAGAACGTCAGGTAGAATGACAGTCGTTAGAAATTCAGATAGAATAACAGTCTCTAGAACGTGAGATAGAATGACAGTCGCTAGAACGTTTTATGGAATGACAGTCGCTAGAACGTCAGATAGAATGACAGTGGTTAGAACGTCAGATAGAATGACAATCGTTAGAACGTCAGATAGAATGACAGTTGTTAGAACCTCACATAGAATGACAGTCGCTAGAACGTCAGGTAGAATGGCAGTCGTTAGCACGTCAGATAAAGTTACAGTCGCTAGAACGTCAGATAGAATGGCATCGTTAGCACATCAGATAAAATGACGGTCGTTAGTACTTCAGATAGAATGAATAGTCGCTAGAACGTGAGGTAGAATGACAGTCGCCAGAACGTCAGATAGAATGACAGTCGTTAGAACGTCAGATAGAATGACAGTCGCTAGAACGTCAGATATAATGACAGACGTTAGAATGTTAGATAGAATGACAGTTGTTAGAATGTCAGATAGAATGACAGTCGTTAGAACGTCAGATAGAATTACAGTCGTTAGAATGTCAGATAGATTGACAGTCTATATAACGTGAAATAGAATGACAGTCGCTTGAACGTCAGATAGAATGACAGTTGTTAGAACGTCAGATAGAATGACAGTCGTTAGAACGTCAGATAAAATGACAGTTGTTAGAACGTCAGATAGAATGACAGTCGCTAGGACGTCAGATAGAATGAGAGTCGTTAGAACATCAGATGGAATGATAGTCGCTAGAACGTCAGATAGAATGACAGTGGTTAGAACGTCAGATAGAATGACAATTGTTAGAACGTCAGATAGAATGACAGTTGTTAGAACGTCAGGTGAGAATGGCAGTCGTTAGCACGTCAGATAAAGTTACAGTCGCTAGAACGTCAGGTAGAATGACAGTCGTTAGAAATTCAGATAGAATAACAGTCTCTAGAACGGCAGATAGAATGACAGTCGCTAGAACGTTTTATGGAATGACAGTAGCTAGAACGTCAGATAGAATGACTGGTTAGAACGTCAGATAGAATGGCAGTCGTTAGAACGTCAAATAGAATGACAGTCGCTAGAACGTCAGATAGAACGACAGTCGTTAGAACGGCAGATAGAATGACAGTCGTTAGAACATCAAATAGAATGACAGTCGCTAGAACGTTAGATAGAATGACAGTTATTAGAACGTCAGATAGAATGACAGTCGTTAGAATGTCAGATTGAATGACAGTCGCTAGAACGTCAGATAGAATGACAGTTGTTAGAACGTTAGATAGATTGACAGTTGCTAGAATGTCAAATAGAATGACAGTCGCTAGAACGTCAGATAGAATGACAGTGGTTAGAACGACAGATAGAATGACAGTCGTTAGAACGTCAAATAGAATTACAGTCCCTAGAACGTTTTATGGAATGACAGTCACTAGAACGTCAGATAGAATGACTGGTTAGAACGTCAGATAGAATGGCAGTCGTTAGAACGTCAAATAGAATGACAGTCGCTAGAACGTCAGATAGAACGACAGTCGTTAGAACGGCAGATAGAATGACAGTCGTTAGAACATCAAATAGAATGACAGTCGCTAGAACGTTAGATAGAATGACAGTTATTAGAACGTCAGATAGAATGACAGTCGTTAGAACGTCAGATTGAATGACAGTCGCTAGAACATCAGATAGAATGACAGTTGTTAGAACGTTAGATAGATTGACAGTTGCTAGAATGTCAGATAAAATGACAGTCATTAGAACGTCAGATAGAATGACAGTCGTTAGAACGTCAGATAGAATGGCATCGTTAGCACATCAGATAAAATGACAGTCATTAGAACGTCAGATAGAACGACGGTCGTTAGAACGGCAGATAGAATGACAGTCGTTAGAACATCAAATAGAATGACAGTCGCTAGAACGTCAGATAGAATGACAGTGGTTAGAACGACACATAGAATGACAGTCGTTAGAACGTCAAATAGAATGACAGTCGCTAGAACGTCAGGTAGAATGGCAGTCGTTAGCACGTCAGATAAAGTTACAGTCGCTAGAATGTCAGATAGAATGGCATCGTTAGCACATCAGATAAAATGACAGTCGTTAGAACTTAAGATAGGATGACAGTCCCTAGAACGTCAGGTAGAATGACAGTCGCTAGAACGTCAGATAGAATGACAGTCGTTAGAATGTCAGATAGAACGTCAGATATAATGACAGTCGTTAGAACGTTAGATAGAATGACAGTTATTAGAACGTCAGATTGAATTACAGTCGTTAGAACGCCAGATAGAATGACAGTCGTTAGAAGGTCAGATGGAATGACAGTCGCTAGAACATCAGATAGAATGACAGTGGTTAGAACGTTAGATAGAATGACAGTTGCTAGAATGTCAGATAGAATGACAGTCATTAGAACGTCAGATAGAATGACAGTTGTTAGAACGTCAGATAGAATGACAGTCGCTAGAATGTCAGATAGAATGACAGTCTTTAGACCGTGAAATAGTATAACAGTCGCTTGAACGTCAGATTGAATGACAGTCGTTAGAACGTCAGATAGAATGACAGTCACTAGAACGTCAGAGAAAATGACAGTCGCTAGAACGTCAGATAGAATGATTGTGGTTAGAACGTCAGATAGAATGACAGTCGCTAGGACGTCAGATAGAATGACAGTTGTTAGAACTCAGATAGAATAACAGTGGTTAGAACGTCAGATAGAATGACAATAGTTAGAACGTCAGATAGAATGACAGTTGTTAGAACGTCACATAGAATGACAGTCGCTAGAACATCAGGTAGAATGGCAGTCGTTAGCACGTCAGATAAAGTTACAGTCGCTAGAACGTGAGATAGAATGGCATAGTTAGCACATCAAATAAAATGACAGTCGTTAGAACTTCAGATAGAATGACTGTCCCTAGACCGTCAGATAGAATGACAGTGGTTAGAACGTCAGATAGAATGACAGTCGCTAGAGCGTCACGTAGAATGACAGTTGCTAGAACGTCAGATAGAATGACAGTGGTTAGAATGTCAGATAGAATGACAGTCGCTAGAACGTCAGAAATAATGACAGTCGTTAGAACGTTAGATAGAATGACAGTTGTTAGAACGTCAGATAGAATGACAGTCGTTAGAATGTCAGATAGAATGACAGTCGCTAGAACGTCAGATAGAATGACAGTTGTTAGAACGTTAGATAGAATGTCAGATAGAATGACAGTAATAGAACGTTAGATAGAATGACAGTTGTTAGAACGTCAGATAGAATGACAATCGCTAGAATGTCAGATAGAATGACAGTCTTTATAACGTGAAATAGAATGACAGTCGCTTGAACGTCAGATAGAATGACAGTCGTTAGAACGTCAAATAGAATGACAGTTGTTAGAACGTCAGATAGAATGACAGTCGTTAGAACGTCAGATAAAATGACAGTCGTTAGAACGTCAGATAGAATGACAGTCGCTAGGACGTCAGATAGAATGAGAGTCGTTAGAACGTCAGATGGAATGATAGTCGCTAGAACGTCAGATAGAATGACAGTGGTTAGAACGTCAGATAGAATGACAATCGTTAGAACGTCAGATAGAATGACAGTTGTTAGAACGTTAGATAGAATGACAGTTGCTAGAATGTCATATAGAATGACAGTCATTAGAACGTTAGATAGAATGACGGTTGTTAGAACGTCAGATAGAATGACAGTCGCTAGAATTTCAGATAGAATGACAGTCCTTAGAACGTGAAATAGAATGACAGTCGCTTGAACGTCAGATAGAATGACAGTCGTTAGAACGTCAGATAGAATGACAGTCACTAGAACGTCAGAGAAAATGACAGTTGTTAGAACGTTAGATAGAATGACAGTTGCTAGAATGTCAGTTAGAATGACAGTCGTTAGAACGTCAGATAGAATGACAGTCGCTAGAACGTCAGATAGAATGACAGTTGTTAGAACGTTAGATAGAATGAGAGTTGATAGAATGTCAGATAGAATGACAGTCATTACAACGTCAGATAGAATGACAGTTGTTAGAACGTCAGATAGAATGACAGTCGTTAGAACGTCAGAGAGAATGACAGTCGCTAGAAGGTTAGATAGAATGACAGTCGCTAGGACGTCAGATAGAATGACAGTCGTTAGAACGTCAGATAGAATGACAGTCGTTAGAACGTCAGATAGGATGACAATCGCTAGAACGTCAGATAGAATGACAGTCGTTAGAACGTCAGATAGAATGACAGTCGTTAGAAAGTCAGATAGGATGACAATCGCTAGAACGTCAGATAGAATGACAGTGGTTAGAACGTCAGATAGAATGACAGTCGCTAGGACGTCAGATAGATTGACAGTGGTTAGAACGTCAGATAGAATGACAGTCATTAGAACTCAGATAGAATGACAGTCGCCTGAACGTCAGATAGAATGACAGTCGTTAGAAAATCAGATAGAATGACAGTCGTTAGAACGTCAGATAGAATGACAGTTGTTAGAACGTAAGATAGAATGACAGTCGTTAGAACATCAGATAGAATGACAGTGATTAGAACGTCAGATAGAATGACAGTGGTTAGAACGTAAGATAGAATGACCGTCGTTAGAACATCAGATAGAATGACAGTCGTTAGAACGGCAGATAGAATAACAGTCGTTAGAACGTCAGATGGAATGACAGTCGCTAGAACATCAGATAGAATGACAGTGGTTAGAACGTTAGATAGAATGACAGTTGCTAGAATGTCATATAGAATGACAGTCATTAGAACGTTAGATAGAATGACGGTTGTTAGAACGTCAGATAGAATGACAGTCGCTAGAATTTCAGATAGAATGACAGTCCTTAGAACGTGAAATAGAATGACAGTCGCTTGAACGTCAGATAGAATGACAGTCGTTAGAACGTCAGATAGAATGACAGTCACTAGAACGTCAGAGAAAATGACAATCGCTAGAACGTCAGATAGAATGACATTGGTTAGAACGTCAGATAGAATGACAGTCGCTAGGACGTCAGATAGAATGACAGTCGTTAGAACTCAGATAGAATGATAGTGGTTAGAAGGTCAGATAGAATGACAATCGTTAGAACGTCAGATAGAAGGACAGTCGTTAGAACGTCACATAGAATGAAAGTCGCTAGAACGTCAGGTAGAATGGCAGTCGTTAGCACGTCAGATAAAGTTACAGTCGCTAGAACGTCAGATAGAATGGCATCGTTAGCACATCAGATAAAATGACAGTCGTTAGAATTTTAGATAGAATGACTGTCGCTAGAACGTCAGATAGAATGACAGTGGTTAGAACGTCAGATAGAATGACAGTCGCTAGAGGGTCACGTAGCATGACATTTGCTAGAACGTCAGATAGAATGACAGTGGTTAGAATGTCAGATAGAATGACAGTCGCTAGAACGTCAGATATAATGACAGTCGTTAGAACGTTAGATAGAATGACAGTTGTTAGAACGTCAGACAGAATGACAGTCGTTAGAACGTCAGATAGAATGACAGTCGCTAGAACGTCAGATATAATGACAGTTGTTAGAACGTTAGAAATAATGTCAGATAGAATGACAGTCATTAGAACGTCAGATAGAATGACAGTTGTTAGAACTTCAGATAGAATGACAATCGCTAGAATGTCAGATAGAATGACAGTCTTTATAACGTGAAATAGAATGACAGTCGCTTGAACGTCAGATAGAATGACAGTCGTTAGAACTTCAGATAGAATGACAGTTGTTAGAAAGTCAGATAGAATGACAGTCGTTAGAACGTCAGATAAAATGACAGTCGTTAGAACGTCAGATAGAATGACAGTCGCTAGGACGTCAGATAGAATGAGAGTCGTTAGAACGTCAGATGGAATAATAGTCGCTAGAACGTCAGATAGAATGACAGTGGTTAGAACGTCAGATATAATGCCAATCGTTAGAACGTCAGGTAGAATGACAGTCGTTAAAAAATCAGATAGAATGACAGTCGTTAGAACGTCAGATAGAATGACAGTTGTTAGAACGTAAGATAGAATGACAGTCGTTAGAACATCAGATAGAATGACAGTGGTTAGAACGTCAGATAGAATGACAGTTGTTAGAACGTCAGATAGAATGACAGTCGTTAGAACATCAGATAGAATGACAGTCGTTAGAACGGCAGATAGAATGACAGTCGTTAGAACGTCAGATGGAATGACAGTCGCTAGAACATCAGATAGAATGACAGTGGTTAGAACGTTAGATAGAATGACAGTTGCTAGAATGTCATATAGAATGACAGTCATTAGAACGTCAGATAGAATGACGGTTGTTAGAACGTCAGACAGAATGACAGTCGCTAGAATTTCAGATAGAATGACAGTCCTTAGAACGTGAAATAGAATGACAGTCGCTTGAACGTCAGATAGAATGACAGTCGTTAGAACGTCAGATAGAATGACAGTCGTTAGAATGTCAGATAGGATGACAATCGCTAGAACGTCAGATAGAATGACAGTGGTTAGAACATCAGATAGAATGACAGTCGCTAGGACGTCAGATAGATTGACAGTGGTTAGAACGTCAGATAGAATGACAGTCATTAGGACTCAGATAGAATGACAGTCGCTAGAACGTCAGATAGAATGACAGTCGTTAGAAAATCAGATAGAATGACAGTCGTTAGAACGTCAGATAGAATGACAGTTGTTAGAACGTAAGATAGAATGACAGTCGTTAGAACATCAGATAGAATGACAGTGGTTAGAACGTCAGATAGAATGACAGTTGTTAGAACGTCAAATAGAATGACAGTCGTTAGAACATCAGATAGAATGACAGTCGTTAGAACGGCAGATAGAATGACAGTCGTTAGAACGTCAGATGGAATGACAGTCGCTAGAACATCAGATAGAATGACAGTGGTTAGAACGTTAGATAGAATGACAGTTGCTAGAATGTCATATAGAACGACAGTCATTAGAACGTCAGATAGAATGACGGTTGTTAGAACGTCAGATAGAATGACAGTCGCTAGAATTTCAGATAGAATGACAGTCTTTAGAACGTGAAATAGAATGAGAGTCGCTTGAACGTCAGATAGAACGACAGTCGTTAGAACGTCAGATAGAATGACAGTCACTAGAACGTCAGATAGAATGACAGTCGTTAGAACTCAGATAGAATGACAGTGGTTAGAACGTCAGATAGAATGACAATCGTTAGAACGTCAGATAGAATGACAGTTGTTAGAACGTCACATAGAATGAAAGTCGCTAGAACGTCAGGTAGAATGGCAGTCGTTAGAACTCAGATAGAATGACAGTGGTTAGAACGTCAGATAGAATGACAGTCACTAGAATGTCAGATAGAATGACAGTCATTAGAACGTCAGATAGAATGACAGTTGTTAGAACGTCAGATAGAATGACAGTCGTTAGAACGTCAGATAGAATGACAGTCGCTAGAAGGTTAGATAGAATGACAGTCGCTAGGACGTCAGATAGAATGACAGTCGTTAGAACGTCAGATAGAATGACAGTCGTTAGAACGTCAGATAGGATGACAATCGCTAGAACGTCAGATAGAATGACAGTCGTTAGAACGTCAGATAGAATGACAGTCGTTAGAACGTCAGATAGGATGACAATCGCTAGAACGTCAGATAGAATGACAGTGGTTAGAACGTCAGATAGAATGACAGTCGCTAGGACGTCAGATAGAATGACAGTGGTTAGAACGTCAGATAGAATGACAGTCATTAGAACTCAGATAGAATGACAGTCGCTAGAACGTCAGATAGAATGACAGTCGTTAGAAAATCAGATAGAATGACAGTCGTTAGAACGTCAGATAGAATGACAGTTGTTAGAACGTAAGATAGAATGACAGTCGTTAGAACATCAGATAGAATGACAGTGGTTAGAACGTCAGATAGAATGACAGTTGTTAGAACGTCAGATAGAATGACAGTCGTTAGAACATCAGATAGAATGACAGTTGTTAGAACGGCAGATAGAATGACAGTCGTTAGAACGTCAGATGGAATGACAGTCGCTAGAACATCAGATAGAATGACAGTGGTTAGAACGTTAGATAGAATGACAGTTGCTAGAATGTCATATAGAACGACAGTCATTAGAACGTCAGATAGAATGACGGTTGTTAGAACGTCAGATAGAATGACAGTCGCTAGAATTTCAGATAGAATGACAGTCTTTAGAACGTGAAATAGAATGACAGTCGCTTGAACGTCAGAAAGAATGACAGTCGTTAGAACGTCAGATAGAATGACAGTCACTAGAACGTCAGAGAAAATGGCAATCGCTAGAACGGCAGATAGAATGACATTGGTTAGAACGTCAGATAGAATGACAGTCGCTAGGACGTCAGATAGAATGACAGTCGTTAGAACTCAGATAGAATGACACTGGTTAGAACGTCAGATAGAATGACAGTCGCTAGAGGGTCACGTAGCATGACATTTGCTAGAACGTCAGATAGAATGACAGTGGTTAGAATGTCAGATAGAATGACAGTCGCTAGAACGTCAGATATAATGACAGTCGTTAGAACGTTAGATAGAATGACAGTTGTTAGAACGTCAGATAGAATGACAGTCGTTAGAACGTCAGATAGAATGACAGTCGCTAGAACGTCAGATATAATGACAGTTGTTAGAACGTTAGATAGAATGTCAGATAGAATGACAGTCATTAGAACGTCAGATAGAATGACAGTTGTTAGAACGTCAGATAGAATGACAATCGCTAGAATGTCAGATAGAATGACAGTCTTTATAACGTGAAATAGAATGACAGTCGCTTGAACGTCAGATAGAATGACAGTCGTTAGAACGTCAGATAGAATGACAGTTGTTAGAACGTCAGATAGAATGACAGTCGTTAGAACGTCAGATAAAATGACAGTCGTTAGAACGTCAGATAGAATGACAGTTGTTAGAACGTCAGGTAGAATAGCAGTCGTTAGCACGTCAGATAAAGTTACAGTCACTAGAACGTCAGGTAGAATGACAGTCGCTAGAACGTCAGATAGAATGACAGTCGTTAGAATGTCAGATAGAATGACAGTCGCTAGAACGTCAGATAGAATGACAGTTGTTAGAACGTTAGATAGAATGACAGTTGCTAGAATGTCAGATAGAATTACAGTCATTAGAACGTCAGATAGAATGACAGTTGTTAGAACGTCAGATAGAATGACAGTCGTTAGAACGTCAGATAGAATGACAGTCGTTAGATCGTCAGATAGGATGACAATCGCTAGAACGTCAGATAGAATGACAGTCGTTAGAACGTCAGATAGAATGACAGTCATTAGAAAGTCAGATAGGATGACAATCGCTAGAACGTCAGATAGAATGACAGTGGTTAGAACATCAGATAGAATGACAGTCGCTAGGACGTCAGATAGAATGACAGTGGTTAGAACGTCAGATAGAATGACAGTCATTAGAACTTAGATAGAATGACAGTCGCTAGAACGTCAGATAGAATGACAGTCGTTAGAAAATCAGATAGAATGACAGTCGTTAGAACGTCAGATAGAATGACAGTTGTTAGAACGTAAGATAGAATGACAGTCGTTAGAACGTCAGATAGAATGACAGTCGTTAGAACATCAGATAGAATGTCAGTCGTTAGAACGGCAGATAGAATGACAGTCGTTAGAACGTCAGATAGGATGACAATCGCTAGAACGTCAGATAGAATGACAGTGGTTAGAACGTCAGATAGAATGACAGTCGCTAGGACGTCAGATAGAATGACAGTGGTTAGAACGTCAGATAGAATGACAGTCATTAGAACTCAGATAGAATGACAGTCGCTAGAACGTCAGATAGAATGACAGTCGTTAGAAAATCAGATAGAATGACAGTCGTTAGAACGTCAGATAGAATGACAGTTGTTAGAACGTAAGATAGAATGACAGTCGTTAGAACATCAGATAGAATGACAGTGGTTAGAACGTCAGATAGAATGACAGTTGTTAGAACGTCAGATAGAATGACAGTCGTTAGAACATCAGATAGAATGACAGTTGTTAGAACGGCAGATAGAATGACAGTCGTTAGAACGTCAGATGGAATGACAGTCGCTAGAACATCAGATAGAATGACAGTGGTTAGAACGTTAGATAGAATGACAGTTGCTAGAATGTCATATAGAACGACAGTCATTAGAACGTCAGATAGAATGACGGTTGTTAGAACGTCAGATAGAATGACAGTCGCTAGAATTTCAGATAGAATGACAGTCTTTAGAACGTGAAATAGAATGACAGTCGCTTGAACGTCAGAAAGAATGACAGTCGTTAGAACGTCAGATAGAATGACAGTCACTAGAACGTCAGAGAAAATGGCAATCGCTAGAACGGCAGATAGAATGACATTGGTTAGAACGTCAGATAGAATGACAGTCGCTAGGACGTCAGATAGAATGACAGTCGTTAGAACTCAGATAGAATGACACTGGTTAGAACGTCAGATAGAATGACAGTCGCTAGAGGGTCACGTAGCATGACATTTGCTAGAACGTCAGATAGAATGACAGTGGTTAGAATGTCAGATAGAATGACAGTCGCTAGAACGTCAGATATAATGACAGTCGTTAGAACGTTAGATAGAATGACAGTTGTTAGAACGTCAGATAGAATGACAGTCGTTAGAACGTCAGATAGAATGACAGTCGCTAGAACGTCAGATATAATGACAGTTGTTAGAACGTTAGATAGAATGTCAGATAGAATGACAGTCATTAGAACGTCAGATAGAATGACAGTTGTTAGAACGTCAGATAGAATGACAATCGCTAGAATGTCAGATAGAATGACAGTCTTTATAACGTGAAATAGAATGACAGTCGCTTGAACGTCAGATAGAATGACAGTCGTTAGAACGTCAGATAGAATGACAGTTGTTAGAACGTCAGATAGAATGACAGTCGTTAGAACGTCAGATAAAATGACAGTCGTTAGAACGTCAGATAGAATAACAGTTGTTAGAACGTCAGGTAGAATAGCAGTCGTTAGCACGTCAGATAAAGTTACAGTCACTAGAACGTCAGGTAGAATGACAGTCGCTAGAACGTCAGATAGAATGACAGTCGTTAGAATGTCAGATAGAATGACAGTCGCTAGAACGTCAGATAGAATGACAGTTGTTAGAACGTTAGATAGAATGACAGTTGCTAGAATGTCAGATAGAATTACAGTCATTAGAACGTCAGATAGAATGACAGTTGTTAGAACGTCAGATAGAATGACAGTCGTTAGAACGTCAGATAGAATCACAGTCGTTAGATCGTCAGATAGGATGACAATCGCTAGAACGTCAGATAGAATGACAGTCGTTAGAACGTCAGATAGAATGACAGTCATTAGAAAGTCAGATAGGATGACAATCGCTAGAACGTCAGATAGAATGACAGTGGTTAGAACATCAGATAGAATGACAGTCGCTAGGACGTCAGATAGAATGACAGTGGTTAGAACGTCAGATAGAATGACAGTCATTAGTACTTAGATAGAATGACAGTCGCTAGAACGTCAGATAGAATGACAGTCGTTAGAAAATCAGATAGAATGACAGTCGTTAGAACGTCAGATAGAATGACAGTTGTTAGAACGTAAGATAGAATGACAGTCGTTAGAACGTCAGATAGAATGACAGTCGTTAGAACATCAGATAGAATGTCAGTCGTTAGAACGGCAGATAGAATGACAGTCGTTAGAAATTCAGATGGAATGACAGTCGCTAGAACATCAGATAGAATGACAGTGGTTAGAACGTTAGATAGAATGACAGTTGCTAGAATGTCATGTAGAATGACAGTCATTAGAACGTCAGATAGAATGACGGTTGTTAGAACGTCATACAGAATGACAGTCGCTAGAATTTCAGATAGAATGACAGTCCTTAGAACGTGAAATAGAATGACAGTCGCTTGAACGTCAGATAGAATGACAGTCGTTAGAACGTCAGATAGAATGACAGTCGTTAGAACGTCAGATAGGATGACAATCGCTAGAACGTCAGATAGAATGACAGTCGTTATAACGTCAGATAGAATGACAGTCGTTAGAAAGTCAGATAGGATGACAATCGCTAGAACGTCAGATAGAATGACAGTGGTTAGAACATCAGATAGAATGACAGTCGCTAGGACGTCAGATAGAATGACAGTGGTTAGAACGTCAGATAGAATGACAGTCATTAGAACTCAGATAGAATGACAGTCGCTAGAACGTCAGATAGAATGACAGTCGTTAGAAAATCAGATAGAATGACAGTCGTTAGAACGTCAGATAGAATGACAGTTGTTAAAACGTAAGATAGAATGACAGTCGTTATAACATCAGATAGAATTACAGTGGTTAGAACGTCAGATAGAATGACAGATGTTAGAACGTCAGATAGAATGACAGTCGTTAGAACATCAGATAGAATGACAGTCGTTAGAACGTCAGATGGAATGACAGTCGCTAGAACATCAGATAGAATGACAGTGGTTAGAACGTTAGATAGAATGACAGTTGCTAGAATGTCATATAGAACGACAGTAATTAGAACGTCAGATAGAATGACGGTTGTTAGAACGTCAGATAGAATGACAGTCGCTAGAACGTCAGATACAATGACAGCCGTTAGAAAATCAGATAGATTGACAGTCGTTAGAACGGCAGATAGAATGACAGTCGTTAGAACGTCAGATGGAATGACAGTCGCTAGAACATCAGATAGAATGACAGTGGTTAGAACGTTAGATAGAATGACAGTTGCTAGAATGTCATATAGAACGACAGTCATTAGAACGTCAGATAGAATGACGGTTGTTAGAACGTCAGATAGAATGACAGTCGCTAGAACGTCAGATACAATGACAGTCGTTAGAAAATCAGATAGATTGACAGTCGTTAGAACGGCAGATAGAATGACAGTCGTTAGAACGTCAGATGGAATGACAGTCGCTAGAACATCAGATAGAATGACAGTGGTTAGAACGTTAGATAGAATGACAGTTGCTAGAATGTCATATAGAATGACAGTCATTAGAACGTCAGATAGAATGACGGTTGTTAGAACGTCAGATAGAATGACAGTCGCTAGAATTTCAGATAGAATGACAGTACTTAGAACGTGAAATAGAATGACAGTCGCTTGAACGTCAGATAGAATGACAGTCGTTAGAACGTCAGATAGAATGACAGTCACTAGAACGTCAGAGAAAATGACAATCGCTAGAACGTCAGATAGAATGACATTGGTTAGAACGTCAGATAGAATGACAGTCGCTAGGACGTCAGATAGAATGACAGTCGTTAGAACTCAGATAGAATGACAGTCACTAGAACGTCAGAGAAAATGGCAATCGCTAGAACGTCAAATAGAATGACATTGGTTAGAACGTCAGATAGAATGACAGACGCTAGGACGTCAGATAGAATGACAGTCGGTAGAACTCAGATAGAATGACGGTGGTTAGAACGTCAGATAGAATGACAATCGTTAGAACGTCAGATAGAATGACAGTTGTTAGAACGTCACATAGAATGAAAGTCGCTAGAACGTCAGGTAGAATGGCAGTCGTTAGCACGTCAGATAAAGTTACAGTCGCTAGAACGTCAGATAGAATGGCATCGTTAGCACATCAGATAAAATGACAGTCGTTAGAACTTCAGATAGAATGACTGTCGCTAGAACGTCAGATAGAATGACAGTGGTTAGAACGTCAGATAGAATGACAGTCGCTAGAGGGTCACGTAGGATGACAGTTGCTAGAACGTCAGATAGAATAACAGTGGTTAGAACGTCAGATAGAATGACGGTCGCTAGAACGTCAGATAGAATGACAGTTTTTAGAACGTTAGATAGAATGACAGTTGCTAGAATGTCAGATAGAATGACAATCGTTAGAACATCAGATAGGATGACAGTCGTTAGAACGTCAGATAGAATGACAGTTGTTAGAACGTCAGATAGAATGACAGTCGTTAGAACGTCAGATAGAATGACAGTCGCTAGAATGTCAGATAGAATGACAGTTGTTAGAATGTCAGATAGAATGACAATCGTTAGAACATCAGATAGGATGACAGTCGTTAGAACTTCAGATAGAATGACAGTCGTTAGAACGTCAGATAGAATGACAGTCACTAGAACGTCAGAGAAAATGACAATCGCTAGAACGTCAGATAGAATGACATTGGTTAGAACGTCAGATAGAATGACAGTCGCTAGGACGTCAGATAGAATGACAGTCGTTAGAACTCAGATAGAATGACAGTGGTTAGAACGTCAGATAGAATGACAATCCTTAGAACGTCAGATAGAATGACAGTTGTTAGAACGTCACATAGAATGAAAGTCGCTAGAACGTCAGGTAGAATGGCAGTCGTTAGAACTCAGATAGAATGACAGTGGTTAGAACGTCAGATAGAATGACAGTCACTAGAATGTCAGATAGAATGACAGTCATTAGAACGTCAGATATAATGACAGTTGTTAGAACGTCATATAGAATGACAGTCGTTAGAACGTCAGATAGAATGACAGTCGCTAGAAGGTTAGATAGAATGACAGTCGCTAGGACGTCAGATAGAATGACAGTCGTTAGAACGTCAGATAGAATGACAGTCGTTAGAACGTCAGATAGGATGACAATCGCTAGAACGTCAGATAGAATGACAGTCGTTAGAACGTCAGATAGAATGACAGTCGTTATAAAGTCAGATAGGATGACAATCGCTAGAACGTCAGATAGAATGACAGTGGTTAGAACGTCAGATAGAATGACAGTCGCTAGGACGTCAGATAGAATGACAGTCGCTAGAACGTCAGATAGAATGACAGTCGTTAGAAAATCAGATAGAATGACAGTCGTTAGAACGTCAGATAGAATGACAGTTGTTAGAACGTAAGATAGAATGACAGTCGTTAGAACATCAGATATAATGACAGTTGTTAGAACGTTAGATAGAATGTCAGATAGAATGACAGTCGTTAGAACTCAGATAGAATGACAGTGGTTAGAACGTCAGATAGAATGACAGTTGTTAGAACGTCAGATAGAATGACAATCGCTAGAATGTCAGATAGAATGACAGTCTTTATAACGTGAAATAGAATGACAGTCGCTTGAACGTCAGATAGAATGACAGTCGTTAGAACGTCAGATAGAATGACAGTTGTTAGAACGTCAGATAGAATGACAGTCGTTAGAACGTCAGATAAAATGACAGTCGTTAGAACGTCAGATAGAATGACAGTTGTTAGAACGTCAGGTAGAATGGGAGTCGTTAGCACGTCAGATAAAGTTACAGTCACTAGAACGTCAGGTAGAATGACAGTCGCTAGAACGTCAGATAGAATGACAGTCGTTAGAATGTCAGATAGAATGACAGTCGCTAGAACGTCAGATAGAATGACAGTTGTTAGAACGTTAGATAGAATGACAGTTGCTAGAATGTCAGGTAGAATGACAGTCGTTAGAACGTCAGATAGAATGACAGGTCCTAGAACGTCAGATAGAATGACAGTTGTTAGAACGTTAGATAGAATAACAGTCGCTAGAAGGTTAGATAGAATGACAGTCGCTAGGACGTCAGATAGAATGACAGTCGTTAGAACGTCAGATAGAATGACAGTCGTTAGATCGTCAGATAGGATGACAATCGCTAGAACGTCAGATAGAATGACAGTCGTTAGAACGTCAGATAGAATGACAGTCATTAGAAAGTCAGATAGGATGACAATCGCTAGAACGTCAGATAGAATGACAGTTGTTAGAACGTTAGATAGAATGACAGTTGCTAGAATGTCAGATAGAATTACAGTCATTAGAACGTCAGATAGAATGACAGTTGTTAGAACGTCAGATAGAATGACAGTCGTTAGAACGTCAGATAGAATCACAGTCGTTAGATCGTCAGATAGGATGACAATCGCTAGAACGTCAGATAGAATGACAGTCGTTAGAACGTCAGATAGAATGACAGTCATTAGAAAGTCAGATAGGATGACAATCGCTAGAACGTCAGATAGAATGACAGTGGTTAGAACATCAGATAGAATGACAGTCGCTAGGACGTCAGATAGAATGACAGTGGTTAGAACGTCAGATAGAATGACAGTCATTAGTACTTAGATAGAATGACAGTCGCTAGAACGTCAGATAGAATGACAGTCGTTAGAAAATCAGATAGAATGACAGTCGTTAGAACGTCAGATAGAATGACAGTTGTTAGAACGTAAGATAGAATGACAGTCGTTAGAACGTCAGATAGAATGACAGTCGTTAGAACATCAGATAGAATGTCAGTCGTTAGAACGGCAGATAGAATGACAGTCGTTAGAACTTCAGATGGAATGACAGTCGCTAGAACATCAGATAGAATGACAGTGGTTAGAACGTTAGATAGAATGACAGTTGCTAGAATGTCATGTAGAATGACAGTCATTAGAACGTCAGATAGAATGACGGTTGTTAGAACGTCATACAGAATGACAGTCGCTAGAATTTCAGATAGAATGACAGTCCTTAGAACGTGAAATAGAATGACAGTCGCTTGAACGTCAGATAGAATGACAGTCGTTAGAACGTCAGATAGAATGACAGTCGTTAGAACGTCAGATAGGATGACAATCGCTAGAACGTCAGATAGAATGACAGTCGTTATAACGTCAGATAGAATGACAGTCGTTAGAAAGTCAGATAGGATGACAATCGCTAGAACGTCAGATAGAATGACAGTGGTTAGAACATCAGATAGAATGACAGTCGCTAGGACGTCAGATAGAATGACAGTGGTTAGAACGTCAGATAGAATGACAGTCATTAGAACTCAGATAGAATGACAGTCGCTAGAACGTCAGATAGAATGACAGTCGTTAGAAAATCAGATAGAATGACAGTCGTTAGAACGTCAGATAGAATGACAGTTGTTAAAACGTAAGATAGAATGACAGTCGTTATAACATCAGATAGAATTACAGTGGTTAGAACGTCAGATAGAATGACAGATGTTAGAACGTCAGATAGAATGACAGTCGTTAGAACATCAGATAGAATGACAGTCGTTAGAACGTCAGATGGAATGACAGTCGCTAGAACATCAGATAGAATGACAGTGGTTAGAACGTTAGATAGAATGACAGTTGCTAGAATGTCATATAGAACGACAGTAATTAGAACGTCAGATAGAATGACGGTTGTTAGAACGTCAGATAGAATGACAGTCGCTAGAACGTCAGATACAATGACAGCCGTTAGAAAATCAGATAGATTGACAGTCGTTAGAACGGCAGATAGAATGACAGTCGTTAGAACGTCAGATGGAATGACAGTCGCTAGAACATCAGATAGAATGACAGTGGTTAGAACGTTAGATAGAATGACAGTTGCTAGAATGTCATATAGAACGACAGTCATTAGAACGTCAGATAGAATGACGGTTGTTAGAACGTCAGATAGAATGACAGTCGCTAGAACGTCAGATACAATGACAGTCGTTAGAAAATCAGATAGATTGACAGTCGTTAGAACGGCAGATAGAATGACAGTCGTTAGAACGTCAGATGGAATGACAGTCGCTAGAACATCAGATAGAATGACAGTGGTTAGAACGTTAGATAGAATGACAGTTGCTAGAATGTCATATAGAATGACAGTCATTAGAACGTCAGATAGAATGACGGTTGTTAGAACGTCAGATAGAATGACAGTCGCTAGAATTTCAGATAGAATGACAGTACTTAGAACGTGAAATAGAATGACAGTCGCTTGAACGTCAGATAGAATGACAGTCGTTAGAACGTCAGATAGAATGACAGTCACTAGAACGTCAGAGAAAATGACAATCGCTAGAACGTCAGATAGAATGACATTGGTTAGAACGTCAGATAGAATGACAGTCGCTAGGACGTCAGATAGAATGACAGTCGTTAGAACTCAGATAGAATGACAGTCACTAGAACGTCAGAGAAAATGGCAATCGCTAGAACGTCAAATAGAATGACATTGGTTAGAACGTCAGATAGAATGACAGACGCTAGGACGTCAGATAGAATGACAGTCGGTAGAACTCAGATAGAATGACGGTGGTTAGAACGTCAGATAGAATGACAATCGTTAGAACGTCAGATAGAATGACAGTTGTTAGAACGTCACATAGAATGAAAGTCGCTAGAACGTCAGGTAGAATGGCAGTCGTTAGCACGTCAGATAAAGTTACAGTCGCTAGAACGTCAGATAGAATGGCATCGTTAGCACATCAGATAAAATGACAGTCGTTAGAACTTCAGATAGAATGACTGTCGCTAGAACGTCAGATAGAATGACAGTGGTTAGAACGTCAGATAGAATGACAGTCGCTAGAGGGTCACGTAGGATGACAGTTGCTAGAACGTCAGATAGAATAACAGTGGTTAGAATCTCAGATAGAATGACAGTCGCTAGAACGTCAGATATAATGACAGTCGTTAGAACGTTAGATAGAATGACAGTTGTTAGAACGTCAGATAGAATGACAGTCGCTAGAACGTCAGATAGAATGACAGTCGCTAGAACGTCAGATAGAATGACAGTCGCTAGAACGTCAGATAGAATGACAGTTTTTAGAACGTTAGATAGAATGACAGTTGCTAGAATGTCAGATAGAATGACAATCGTTAGAACATCAGATAGGATGACAGTCGTTAGAACGTCAGATAGAATGACAGTTGTTAGAACGTCAGATAGAATGACAGTCGTTAGAACGTCAGATAGAATGACAGTCGCTAGAATGTCAGATAGAATGACAGTTGTTAGAATGTCAGATAGAATGACAATCGTTAGAACATCAGATAGGATGACAGTCGTTAGAACTTCAGATAGAATGACAGTCGTTAGAACGTCAGATAGAATGACAGTCACTAGAACGTCAGAGAAAATGACAATCGCTAGAACGTCAGATAGAATGACATTGGTTAGAACGTCAGATAGAATGACAGTCGCTAGGACGTCAGATAGAATGACAGTCGTTAGAACTCAGATAGAATGACAGTGGTTAGAACGTCAGATAGAATGACAATCCTTAGAACGTCAGATAGAATGACAGTTGTTAGAACGTCACATAGAATGAAAGTCGCTAGAACGTCAGGTAGAATGGCAGTCGTTAGAACTCAGATAGAATGACAGTGGTTAGAACGTCAGATAGAATGACAGTCACTAGAATGTCAGATAGAATGACAGTCATTAGAACGTCAGATATAATGACAGTTGTTAGAACGTCATATAGAATGACAGTCGTTAGAACGTCAGATAGAATGACAGTCGCTAGAAGGTTAGATAGAATGACAGTCGCTAGGACGTCAGATAGAATGACAGTCGTTAGAACGTCAGATAGAATGACAGTCGTTAGAACGTCAGATAGGATGACAATCGCTAGAACGTCAGATAGAATGACAGTCGTTAGAACGTCAGATAGAATGACAGTCGTTATAAAGTCAGATAGGATGACAATCGCTAGAACGTCAGATAGAATGACAGTGGTTAGAACGTCAGATAGAATGACAGTCGCTAGGACGTCAGATAGAATGACAGTCGCTAGAACGTCAGATAGAATGACAGTCGTTAGAAAATCAGATAGAATGACAGTCGTTAGAACGTCAGATAGAATGACAGTTGTTAGAACGTAAGATAGAATGACAGTCGTTAGAACATCAGATATAATGACAGTTGTTAGAACGTTAGATAGAATGTCAGATAGAATGACAGTCGTTAGAACTCAGATAGAATGACAGTGGTTAGAACGTCAGATAGAATGACAGTTGTTAGAACGTCAGATAGAATGACAATCGCTAGAATGTCAGATAGAATGACAGTCTTTATAACGTGAAATAGAATGACAGTCGCTTGAACGTCAGATAGAATGACAGTCGTTAGAACGTCAGATAGAATGACAGTTGTTAGAACGTCAGATAGAATGACAGTCGTTAGAACGTCAGATAAAATGACAGTCGTTAGAACGTCAGATAGAATGACAGTTGTTAGAACGTCAGGTAGAATGGGAGTCGTTAGCACGTCAGATAAAGTTACAGTCACTAGAACGTCAGGTAGAATGACAGTCGCTAGAACGTCAGATAGAATGACAGTCGTTAGAATGTCAGATAGAATGACAGTCGCTAGAACGTCAGATAGAATGACAGTTGTTAGAACGTTAGATAGAATGACAGTTGCTAGAATGTCAGGTAGAATGACAGTCGTTAGAACGTCAGATAGAATGACAGGTCCTAGAACGTCAGATAGAATGACAGTTGTTAGAACGTTAGATAGAATAACAGTCGCTAGAAGGTTAGATAGAATGACAGTCGCTAGGACGTCAGATAGAATGACAGTCGTTAGAACGTCAGATAGAATGACAGTCGTTAGATCGTCAGATAGGATGACAATCGCTAGAACGTCAGATAGAATGACAGTCGTTAGAACGTCAGATAGAATGACAGTCATTAGAAAGTCAGATAGGATGACAATCGCTAGAACGTCAGATAGAATGACAGTGGTTAGAACATCAGATAGAATGACAGTCGCTAGGACGTCAGATAGAATGACAGTGGTTAGAACGTCAGATAGAATGACAGTCATTAGAACTTAGATAGAATGACAGTCGCTAGAACGTCAGATAGAATGACAGTCGTTAGAAAATCAGATAGAATGACAGTCGTTAGAACGTCAGATAGAATGACAGTTGTTAGAACGTAAGATAGAATGACAGTCGTTAGAACATCAGATAGAATGACAGTGGTTAGAACGTCAGATAGAATGACAGTTGTTAGAACGTCAGATAGAATGACAGTTTTTACAACGTTAGATAGAATGACAGTTGCTAGAATGTCAGATAGAATGACAATCGTTAGAACATCAGATAGGATGACAGTCGTTAGAACGTCAGATAGAATGACAGTTGTTAGAACGTCAGATAGAATGACAGTCGCTAGAATGTCAGATAGAATGACAGTTGTTAGAATGTCAGATAGAATGACAATCGTTAGAACATCAGATAGGATGACAGTCGTTAGAACGTCAGATAGAATGACAGTCGTTAGAACGTCAGATAGAATGACAGTCACTAGAACGTCAGAGAAAATGACAATCGCTAGAACGTCAGATAGAATGACATTGGTTAGAACGTCAGATAGAATGACAGACGCTAGGACGTCAGATAGAATGACAGTCGTTAGAACTCAGATAGAATGACAGTGGTTAGAACGTCAGATAGAATGACAATCCTTAGAACGTCAGATAGAATGACAGTTGTTAGAACGTCACATAGAATGAAAGTCGCTAGAACATCAGGTAGAATGGCAGTCGTTAGAACTCAGATAGAATGACAGTGGTTAGAACGTCAGATAGAATGACAGTCACTAGAATGTCAGATAGAATGACAGTCATTAGAACGTCAGATATAATGACAGTTGTTAGAACGTCAGATAGAATGACAGTCGTTAGAACGTCAGATAGAATGACAGTCGCTAGAAGGTTAGATAGAATGACAGTCGCTAGGACGTCAGATAGAATGACAGTCGTTAGAACGTCAGATAGAATGACAGTCGTTAGAACGTCAGATAGGATGACAATCGCTAGAACGTCAGATAGAATGACAGTCGTTAGAACGTCAGATAGAATGACAGTCGTTATAAAGTCAGATAGGATGACAATCGCTAGAACGTCAGATAGAATGACAGTGGTTAGAACGTCAGATAGAATGACAGTCGCTAGGACGTCAGATAGAATGACAGTGGTTAGAACGTCAGATAGAATGACAGTCATTAGAACTCAGATAGAATGACAGTCGCTAGAACGTCAGATAGAATGACAGTCGTTAGAAAATCAGATAGAATGACAGTCGTTAGAACGTCAGATAGAATGACAGTTGTTAGAACGTAAGATAGAATGACAGTCGTTAGAACATCAGATATAATGACAGTTGTTAGAACGTTAGATAGAATGTCAGATAGAATGACAGTCGTTAGAACTCAGATAGAATGACAGTGGTTAGAACGTTAGATAGAATGACAGTTGTTAGAACGTCAGATAGAATGACAATCGCTAGAATGTCAGATAGAATGACAGTCTTTATAACGTGAAATAGAATGACAGTCGCTTGAACGTCAGATAGAATGACAGTCGTTAGAACGTCAGATAGAATGACAGTTGTTAGAACGTCAGATAGAATGACAGTCGTTAGAACGTCAGATAAAATGACAGTCGTTAGAACGTCAGATAGAATGACAGTTGTTAGAACGTCAGGTAGAATGGGAGTCGTTAGCACGTCAGATAAAGTTACAGTCACTAGAACGTCAGGTAGAATGACAGTCGCTAGAACGTCAGGTAGAATGACAGTCGCTAGACTGTCAGATAGAATGACAGTCGCTAGAACGTCAGATAGAATGACAGTTGTTAGAACGTTAGATAGAATGACAGTTGCTAGAATGTCAGGTAGAATGACAGTCGTTAGAACGTCAGATAGAATGACAGGTCCTAGAACGTCAGATAGAATGACAGTCGTTAGAACTCAGATAGAATGACAGTTGTTAGAACGTTAGATCGAATGACAGTTGCTAGAATGTCAGATAGAATTACAGTCATTAGAACGTCAGATAGAATGACAGTTGTTAGAACGTCAGATAGAATGACAGTCGTTAGAACGTCAGATAGAATGACAGTCGCTAGAAGGTTAGATAGAATGACAGTCGCTAGGACGTCAGATAGAATGACAGTCGTTAGAACGTCAGATAGAATGACAGTCATTAGAAAGTCAGATAGGATGACAATCGCTAGAACGTCAGATAGAATGACAGTGGTTAGAACATCAGATAGAATGACAGTCGCTAGGACGTCAGATAGAATGACAGTGGTTAGAACGTCAGATAGAATGACAGTCATTAGAACTTAGATAGAATGACAGTCGCTAGAACGTCAGATAGAATGACAGTCGTTAGAAAATCAGATAGAATAACAGTCGTTAGAACGTCAGATAGAATGACAGTTGTTAGAACGTAAGATAGAATGACAGTCGTTAGAACATCAAATAGAATGACAGTGGTTAGAACGTCAGATAGAATGACAGTTGTTAGAACGTCAGATAGAATGACAGTCGTTAGAACATCAGATAGAATGTCAGTCGTTAGAACGGCAGATAGAATGACAGTCGTTAGAACTTCAGATGGAATGACAGTCGCTAGAACATCAGATAGAATGACAGTGGTTAGAACGTTAGATAGAATGACAGTTGCTAGAATGTCATATAGAATGACAGTCATTAGAACGTCAGATAGAATGACGGTTGTTAGAACGTCAGACAGAATGACAGTCGCTAGAATTTCAGATAGAATGACAGTCCTTAGAACGTGAAATAGAATGACAGTCGCTTGAATGTCAGATAGAATGACAGTCGTTAGAACGTCAGATAGAATGACAGTCGTTAGAACGTCAGATAGGATGACAATCGCTAGAACGTCAGATAGAATGACAGTCGTTAGAACGTCAGATAGAATGACAGTCGTTAGAAAGTCAGATAGGATGACAGTGGTTAGAACGTCAGATAGAATGACAGTCATTAGAACTCAGATAGAATGACAGTCGCTAGAACGTCAGATAGAATGACAGTCGTTAGAAAATCAGATTGAATGACAGTCGTTAGAACGTCAGATAGAATGACAGTTGTTAGAACGTAAGATAGAATGACAGTCGTTAGAACATCAGATAGAATGACAGTGGTTAGAACGTCAGATAGAATGACAGTTGTTAGAACGTCAGATAGAATGACAGTCGTTAGAACATCAGATAGAATGACAGTCGTTAGAACGGCAGATAGAATGACAGTCGTTAGAACGTCAGATGGAATGACAGTCGCTAGAACATCAGATAGAATGACAGTGGTTAGAACGTTAGATAGAATGACAGTTGCTAGAATGTCATATAGAACGACAGTCATTAGAACGTCAGATAGAATGACGGTTGTTAGAACGTCAGATAGAATGACAGTCGCTAGAACGTCAGATAGAATGACAGTCGTTAGAAAATCAGATAGAATGACAGTCGTTAGAACGTCAGATAGAATGACAGTTGTTAGAACGTAAGATAGAATGACAGTCGTTAGAACATCAGATAGAATGACAGTGGTTAGAACGTCAGATAGAATGACAGTTGTTAGAACGTCAGATAGAATGACCGTCGTTAGAACATCAGATAGAATGACAGTCGTTAGAACGTCAGATAGAATGACAGTTGTTAGAATTTCAGATAGAATGACAGTCCTTAGAACGTGAAATAGAATGACAGTCGCTTGAACGTCAGATAGAATGACAGTCGTTAGAACGTCAGATAGAATGACAGTCACTAGGACGTCAGAGAAAATGACAATCGCTAGAACGTCAGATAGAATGACATTGGTTAGAACGTCAGATAGAATGACAGTCGCTAGGACGTCAGATAGAATGACAGTCGTTAGAACTCAGATAGAATGACAGTCACTAGAACGTCAGAGAAAATGGCAATCGCTAGAACGTCAAATAGAATGACATTGGTTAGAACGTCAGATAGAATGACGGACGCTAGGACGTCAGATAGAATGACAGTCGGTAGAACTCAGATAGAATGACGGTGGTTAGAACGTCAGATAGAATGACAATCGTTAGAACGTCAGATAGAATGACAGTTGTTAGAACGTCACATAGAATGAAAGTCGCTAGAACGTCACGTAGAATGGCAGTCGTTAGCACGTCAGATAAAGTTACAGTCGCTAGAACGTCAGATAGAATGGCATCGTTAGCACATCAGATAAAATGACAGTCGTTAGAACTTCGGATAGAATGACTGTCGCTAGAACGTCAGATAGAATGACAGTGGTTAGAACGTCAGATAGAATGACAGTCGCTAGAGAGTCACGTAGGATGACAGTTGCTAGAACGTCAGATAGAATGACAGTGGTTAGAATGTCAGATAGAATGACAGTCGCTAGAACGTCAGATATAATGACAGTCGTTAGAACGTTAGATAGAATGACAGTCGTTAGAACGTCAGATAGAATGACAGTCGCTAGAACGTCAGATAGAATGACAGTCGCTAGAACATCAGATAGAATGACAGTCGCTAGAACGTCAGATAGAATGACAGTTTTTAGAACGTTAGATAGAATGACAGTTGCTAGAATGTCAGATAGAATGACAATCGTTAGAACATCAGATAGGATGACAGTCGTTAGAACGTAAGATAGAATGACAGTTGTTAGAACGTCAGATAGAATGACAGTCGTTAGAACGTCAGATAGAATGACAGTCGCTAGAATGTCAGATAGAATGACAGTTGTTAGAACGTTAGATAGAATGACAGTTGCTATAATGTCAGATAGAATGACAGTCATTAGAACGCCAGATAGAATGACAGTCGTTAGAACGTCAGATAGGATGACAATCGCTAGAACGTCAGATAGAATGACAGTCGTTAGAACGTCAGATTGAATGACAGTCGTTAGAAAATCATATAGGATGACAGTCGCTAGGACGTCAGATAGAATGACAGTCATTAGAACTAAGATAGAATGACAGACGCTAGAACGTCAGATAGAATGACAGTCGTTAGAACATCAGATAGAATGACAGTCGTTAGAACGTCAGATAGAATGACAATTGTTAGAACGTCAGATAGAATGACAGTCGTTAGAACGTCAGATAGAATGACAGTTGTTAGAACGTCAGATAGAATGACTGTCGCTAGAACGTCAGATAGAATGACAGTGGTTAGAACGTCAGATAGAATGACAGTCGCTAGAGGGTCACGTAGGATGACAGTTGCTAGAACGTCAGATAGAATGACAGTGGTTAGAATGTCAGATAGAATGACAGTCGCTAGAACGTCAGATATAATGACAGTCGTTAGAACGTTAGATAGAATGACAGTTGTTAGAACGTCAGATAGAATGACAGTCGTTAGAACGTCAGATAGAATGACAGTCGCTAGAACGTCAGATATAATGACAGTCCTTAGAACGTTAGATAGAATGACAGTTCTTAGAACGTCAGATAGAATGACAGTCGCTAGAACGTCAGATAGAATGACAGTCGCTAGAACTTCAGATAGAATGACAGTTTTTAGAACGTTAGATAGAATGACAGTTGCTAGTATGTCAGATAGAATGACAATCGTTAGAACATCAGATAGAATGACAGTCGTTAGAACGTCAGATAGAATGACAGTTGTTAGAACGTCAGATAGAATGACAGTCGTTAGAACGTCAGATAGAATGACAGTCGCTAGAATGTCAGATAGAATGACAGTTGTTAGAACGTTAGATAGATTGACAGTTGCTAGAATGTCAGATAGAATGACAGTCGTTAGAACGTCAGATAGAATGGCATCGTTAGCACATCAGATAAAATGACAGTCGTTAGAACTTCAGATAGAACGACAGTCGTTAGAACGGCAGACAGAATGACAGTCGTTAGAACATCAAATAGAATGACAGTCGCTAGAACGTCAGATAGAATGACAGTGTTTAGAACGTCAGATAGAATGACAGTTGTTAGAACGTAAGATAGAATGACAGTCGTTAGAACATCAGATAGAATGACAGTGGTTAGAACGTCAGATAGAATGACAGTTGTTAGAACGTCAGATAGAATGACAGTCGTTAGAACATCAGATAGAATGACAGTCGTTAGAACCGCAGATAGAATGACAGTCGTTAGAACGTCATATGGAATGACAGTCGCTAGAACATCAGATAGAATGACAGTGGTTAGAACGTTAGATAGAATGACAGTTGCTAGAATGTCATATAGAACGACAGTCATTAGAACGTCAGATAGAATGACGGTTGTTAGAACGTCAGATAGAATGACAGTCGCTAGAACGTCAGATAGAATGACAGTCGTTAGAAAATCAGATAGAATGACAGTCGTTAGAACGTCAGATAGAATGACAGTTGTTAGAACGTAAGATAGAATGACAGTCGTTAGAACATCAGATAGAATGACAGTGGTTAGAACGTCAGATAGAATGACAGTTGTTAGAACGTCAGATAGAATGACCGTCGTTAGAACATCAGATAGAATGACAGTCGTTAGAACGGCAGATAGAATGACAGTCGTTAGAACGTCAGATGGAATGACAGTCGCTAGAACATCAGATAGAATGACAGTGGTTAGAACGTTAGATAGAATGACAGTTGCTAGAATGTCATATAGAATGACAGTCATTAGAACGTCAGATAGAATGACGGTTGTTAGAACGTCAGATAGAATGACAGTCGCTAGAATTTCAGATAGAATGACAGTCCTTAGAACGTGAAATAGAATGACAGTCGCTTGAACGTCAGATAGAATGACAGTCGTTAGAACGTCAGATAGAATGACAGTCACTAGAACGTCAGAGAAAATGACAATCGCTAGAATGTCAGATAGAATAACATTGGTTAGAACGTCAGATAGAATGACAGTCGCTAGGACGTCAGATAGAATGACAGTCGTTAGAACTCAGATAGAATGACAGTCACTAGAACGTCAGAGAAAATGGCAATCGCTAGAACGTCAAATAGAATGACATTGGTTAGAACGTCAGATAGAATGACGGACGCTAGGACGTCAGATAGAATGACAGTCGGTAGAACTCAGATAGAATGACGGTGGTTAGAACGTCAGATAGAATGACAATCGTTAGAACGTCAGATAGAATGACAGTTGTTAGAACGTCACATAGAATGAAAGTCGCTAGAACGTCACGTAGAATGGCAGTCGTTAGCACGTCAGATAAAGTTACAGTCGCTAGAACGTCAGATAGAATGGCATCGTTAGCACATCAGATAAAATGACAGTCGTTCGAACTTCAGATAGAATGACTGTCGCTAGAACGTCAGATAGAATGACAGTGGTTAGAACGTCAGATAGAATGACAGTCGCTAGAGGGTCACGTAGGATGACAGTTGCTAGAACGTCAGATAGAATGACAGTGGTTAGAATGTCAGATAGAATGACAGTCGCTAGAACGTCAGATATAATGACAGTCGTTAGAACGTTAGATAGAATGACAGTTGTTAGAACGTCAGATAGAATGACAGTCGTTAGAACGTCAGATAGAATGACAGTGGCTAGAACGTCAGATAGAATGACAGTCGCTAGAACGTCAGATAGAATGACAGTTTTTAGAACGTTAGATAGAATGACAGTTGCTAGAATGTCAGATAGAATGACAATCGTTAGAACATCAGATAGGATGAGAGTCGTTAGAACGTCAGATAGAATGACAGTTGTTAGAACGTCAGATAGAATGACAGTCGTTAGAACGTCAGATAGAATGACAGTCGCTAGAATGTCAGATAGAATGACAGTTGTTAGAACGTTAGATAGAATGACAGTTGCTATAATGTCAGATAGAATGACAGTCATTAGAACGCCAGATAGAATGACAGTCGCTAGAGGGTCACGTAGGATGACAGTTGCTAGAACGTCAGATAGAATGACAGTGGTTAGAATGTCAGATAGAATGACAGTCGCTAGAACGTCAGATATAATGACAGTCGTTAGAACGTTAGATAGAATGACAGTTGTTAGAACGTCAGATAGAATGACAGTCGTTAGAACGTCAGATAGAATGACAGTCGCTAGAACGTCAGATATAATGACAGTCCTTAGAACGTTAGATAGAATGACAGTTCTTAGAACGTCAGATAGAATGACAGTCGCTAGAACGTCAGATAGAATGACAGTCGCTAGAACTTCAGATAGAATGACAGTTTTTATAACGTTAGATAGAATGACAGTTGCTAGTATGTCAGATAGAATGACAATCGTTAGAACATCAGATAGAATGACAGTCGTCAGAACGTCAGATAGAATGACAGTTGTTAGAACGTCAGATAGAATGACAGTCGTTAGAACGTCAGATAGAATGACAGTCGCTAGAATGTCAGATAGAATGACAGTTGTTAGAACGTTAGATAGATTGACAGTTGCTAGAATGTCAGATAGAATGACAGTCGTTAGAACGTCAGATAGAATGGCATCGTTAGCACATCAGATAAAATGACAGTCGTTAGAACTTCAGATAGAACGACAGTCGTTAGAACGGCAGACAGAATGACAGTTGTTAGAACATCAAATAGAATGACAGTCGCTAGAACGTCAGATAGAATGACAGTGTTTAGAACGCCAGATAGAATGACAGTCGTTAGAACGTCAGATAGGATGACAATCGCTAGAACGTCAGATAGAATGACAGTCGTTAGAACGTCAGATAGAATGACAGTCGTTAGAAAATCATATAGGATGACAGTCGCTAGGACGTCAGATAGAATGACAGTCATTAGAACTAAGATAGAATGACAGTCGCTAGAACGTCAGATAGAATGACAGTCGTTAGAACATCAGATAGAATGACAGTCGTTAGAACGTCAGATAGAATGACAATTGTTAGAACGTCAGATAGAATGACAGTCGTTAGAACGTCAGATAGAATGACAGTTGTTAGAACGTCAGATAGAATGACTGTCGCTAGAACGTCAGATAGAATGACAGTGGTTAGAACGTCAGATAGAATGACAGTCGCTAGAGGGTCACGTAGGATGACAGTTGCTAGAACGTCAGATAGAATGACAGTGGTTAGAATGTCAGATAGAATGACAGTCGCTAGAACGTCAGATATAATGACAGTCGTTAGAACGTTAGATAGAATGACAGTTGTTAGAACGTCAGATAGAATGACAGTCGTTAGAACGTCAGATAGAATGACAGTCGCTAGAACGTCAGATATAATGACAGTCCTTAGAACGTTAGATAGAATGACAGTTCTTAGAACGTCAGATAGAATGACAGTCGCTAGAACGTCAGATAGAATGACAGTCGCTAGAACTTCAGATAGAATGACAGTTTTTATAACGTTAGATAGAATGACAGTTGCTAGTATGTCAGATAGAATGACAATCGTTAGAACATCAGATAGAATGACAGTCGTCAGAACGTCAGATAGAATGACAGTTGTTAGAACGTCAGATAGAATGACAGTCGTTAGAACGTCAGATAGAATGACAGTCGCTAGAATGTCAGATAGAATGACAGTTGTTAGAACGTTAGATAGATTGACAGTTGCTAGAATGTCAGATAGAATGACAGTCGTTAGAACGTCAGATAGAATGGCATCGTTAGCACATCAGATAAAATGACAGTCGTTAGAACTTCAGATAGAACGACAGTCGTTAGAACGGCAGACAGAATGACAGTTGTTAGAACATCAAATAGAATGACAGTCGCTAGAACGTCAGATAGAATGACAGTGTTTAGAACGTCAGATAGAATGACAGTTGTTAGAACGTAAGATAGAATGACAGTCGTTAGAACATCAGATAGAATGACAGTGGTTAGAACGTCAGATAGAATGACAGTTGTTAGAACGTCAGATAGAATGACAGTCGTTAGAACATCAGATAGAATGACAGTCGTTAGAACGGCAGATAGAATGACAGTCGTTAGAACGTCAGATGGAATGACAGTCGCTAGAACATCAGATAGAATGACAGTGGTTAGAACGTTAGATAGAATGACAGTTGCTAGAATGTCATATAGAACGACAGTCATTAGAACGTCAGATAGAATGACGGTTGTTAGAACGTCAGATAGAATGACAGTCGCTAGAACGTCAGATAGAATGACAGTCGTTAGAAAATCAGATAGAATGACAGTCGTTAGAACGTCAGATAGAATGACAGTTGTTAGAACGTAAGATAGAATGACAGTCGTTAGAACATCAGATAGAATGACAGTGGTTAGAACGTCAGATAGAATGACAGTTGTTAGAACGTCAGATAGAATGACCGTCGTTAGAACATCTGATAGAATGACAGTCGTTAGAACGGCAGATAGAATGACAGTCGTTAGAACGTCAGATGGAATGACAGTCGCTAGAACATCAGATAGAATGACAGTGGTTAGAACGTTAGATAGAATGACAGTTGCTACAATGTCACATAGAATGAAAGTCATTAGAACGTCAGATAGAATGACGGTTGTTAGAACGTCAGATAGAATGACAGTCGCTAGAATTTCAGATAGAATGACAGTCCTTAGAACGTGAAATAGAATGACAGTCGCTTGAACGTCAGATAGAATGACAGTCGTTAGAACTCAGATAGAATGACAGTCACTAGAACGTCAGAGAAAATGGCAATCGCTAGAACGTCAAATAGAATGACGGACGCTAGGACGTCAGATAGAATGACAGTCGGTAGAACTCAGATAGAATGACGGTGGTTAGAACGTCAGATAGAATGACAATCGTTAGAACGTCAGATAGAATGACAGTTGTTAGAACGTCACATAGAATGAAAGTCGCTAGAACGTCACGTAGAATGGCAGTCGTTAGCACGTCAGATAAAGTTACAGTCGCTAGAACGTCAGATAGAATGGCATCGTTAGCACATCAGATAAAATGACAGTCGTTAGAACTTCAGATAGAATGACTGTCGCTAGAACGTCAGATAGAATGACAGTGGTTAGAACTTCAGATAGAATGACTGTCGCTAGAACGTCAGATAGAATGACAGTTGTTAGAACGTCAGATAGAATGACAGTCGTTAGAACGTCAGATAGAATGACAGTCGCTAGAACGTCAGATAGAATGACAGTCGCTAGAACGTCAGATAGAATGACAGTCGCTAGAACGTCAGATAGAATGACAGTTTTTAGAACGTGAAATAGAATGACAGTCGCTTGAACGTCAGATAGAATGACAGTCGTTAGAACGTCAGATAGAATGACAGTTGCTAGAATGTCAGATAGAATGACAATCGTTAGAACGTCAGATAGAATGACAGTCGCTAGAATGTCAGATAGAATGACAGTTGTTAGAACGTTAGATAGAATGACAGTTGCTATAATGTCAGATAGAATGACAGTCATTAGAACGCCAGATAGAATGACAGTCGTTAGAACGTCAGATAGGATGACAATCGCTAGAACGTCAGATAGAATGACAGTCGTTAGAACGTCAGATAGAATGACAGTCGTTAGAAAATCATATAGGATGACAGTCGCTAGGACGTCAGATAGAATGACAGTCATTAGAACTAAGATAGAATGACAGTCGCTAGAACGTCAGATAGAATGACAGTCGTTAGAACATCAGATAGAATGACAGTCGTTAGAACTTAAAATAGAATGACAGTCCCTAGAACGTCAGGTAGAATGACAGTCGTTAGAACGTCAGATAGAATGACAGTTGTTAGAACGTCAGATAGAATGACTGTCGCTAGAACGTCAGATAGAATGACAGTGGTTAGAACGTCAGATAGAATGACAGTCGCTAGAGGGTCACGTAGGATGACAGTTGCTAGAACGTCAGATAGAATGACAGTGGTTAGAATGTCAGATAGAATGACAGTCGCTAGAACGTCAGATATAATGACAGTCGTTAGAACGTTAGATAGAATGACAGTTGTTAGAACGTCAGATAGAATGACAGTCGTTAGAACGTCAGATAGAATGACAGTCGCTAGAACTTCAGATAGAATGACAGTTTTTATAACGTTAGATAGAATGACAGTTGCTAGTATGTCAGATAGAATGACAATCGTTAGAACATCAGATAGAATGACAGTCGTCAGAACGTCAGATAGAATGACAGTTGTTAGAACGTCAGATAGAATGACAGTCGTTAGAACGTCAGATAGAATGACAGTCGCTAGAATGTCAGATAGAATGACAGTTGTTAGAACGTTAGATAGATTGACAGTTGCTAGAATGTCAGATAGAATGACAGTCGTTAGAACGTCAGATAGAATGGCATCGTTAGCACATCAGATAAAATGACAGTCGTTAGAACTTCAGATAGAACGACAGTCGTTAGAACGGCAGACAGAATGACAGTTGTTAGAACATCAAATAGAATGACAGTCGCTAGAACGTCAGATAGAATGACAGTGTTTAGAACGCCAGATATAATGACAGTCGTTAGAACGTCAGATAGGATGACAATCGCTAGAACGTCAGATAGAATGACAGTCGTTAGAACGTCAGATAGAATGACAGTCGTTAGAAAATCATATAGGATGACAGTCGCTAGGACGTCAGATAGAATGACAGTCATTAGAACTAAGATAGAATGACAGTCGCTAGAACGTCAGATATAATGACAGTCCTTAGAACGTTAGATAGAATGACAGTTCTTAGAACGTCAGATAGAATGACAGTCGCTAGAACGTCAGATAGAATGACAGTCGCTAGAACTTCAGATAGAATGACAGTTTTTATAACGTTAGATAGAATGACAGTTGCTAGTATGTCAGATAGAATGACAATCGTTAGAACATCAGATAGAATGACAGTCGTCAGAACGTCAGATAGAATGACAGTTGTTAGAACGTCAGATAGAATGACAGTCGTTAGAACGTCAGATAGAATGACAGTCGCTAGAATGTCAGATAGAATGACAGTTGTTAGAACGTTAGATAGATTGACAGTTGCTAGAATGTCAGATAGAATGACAGTCGTTAGAACGTCAGATAGAATGGCATCGTTAGCACATCAGATAAAATGACAGTCGTTAGAACTTCAGATAGAACGACAGTCGTTAGAACGGCAGACAGAATGACAGTTGTTAGAACATCAAATAGAATGACAGTCGCTAGAACGTCAGATAGAATGACAGTGTTTAGAACGTCAGATAGAATGACAGTTGTTAGAACGTAAGATAGAATGACAGTCGTTAGAACATCAGATAGAATGACAGTGGTTAGAACGTCAGATAGAATGACAGTTGTTAGAACGTCAGATAGAATGACAGTCGTTAGAACATCAGATAGAATGACAGTCGTTAGAACGGCAGATAGAATGACAGTCGTTAGAACGTCAGATGGAATGACAGTCGCTAGAACATCAGATAGAATGACAGTGGTTAGAACGTTAGATAGAATGACAGTTGCTAGAATGTCATATAGAACGACAGTCATTAGAACGTCAGATAGAATGACGGTTGTTAGAACGTCAGATAGAATGACAGTCGCTAGAACGTCAGATAGAATGACAGTCGTTAGAAAATCAGATAGAATGACAGTCGTTAGAACGTCAGATAGAATGACAGTTGTTAGAACGTAAGATAGAATGACAGTCGTTAGAACATCAGATAGAATGACAGTGGTTAGAACGTCAGATAGAATGACAGTTGTTAGAACGTCAGATAGAATGACCGTCGTTAGAACATCTGATAGAATGACAGTCGTTAGAACGGCAGATAGAATGACAGTCGTTAGAACGTCAGATGGAATGACAGTCGCTAGAACATCAGATAGAATGACAGTGGTTAGAACGTTAGATAGAATGACAGTTGCTACAATGTCACATAGAATGAAAGTCATTAGAACGTCAGATAGAATGACGGTTGTTAGAACGTCAGATAGAATGACAGTCGCTAGAATTTCAGATAGAATGACAGTCCTTAGAACGTGAAATAGAATGACAGTCGCTTGAACGTCAGATAGAATGACAGTCGTTAGAACTCAGATAGAATGACAGTCACTAGAACGTCAGAGAAAATGGCAATCGCTAGAACGTCAAATAGAATGACGGACGCTAGGACGTCAGATAGAATGACAGTCGGTAGAACTCAGATAGAATGACGGTGGTTAGAACGTCAGATAGAATGACAATCGTTAGAACGTCAGATAGAATGACAGTTGTTAGAACGTCACATAGAATGAAAGTCGCTAGAACGTCACGTAGAATGGCAGTCGTTAGCACGTCAGATAAAGTTACAGTCGCTAGAACGTCAGATAGAATGGCATCGTTAGCACATCAGATAAAATGACAGTCGTTAGAACTTCAGATAGAATGACTGTCGCTAGAACGTCAGATAGAATGACAGTGGTTAAAACTTCAGATAGAATGACTGTCGCTAGAACGTCAGATAGAATGACAGTTGTTAGAACGTCAGATAGAATGACAGTCGTTAGAACGTCAGATAGAATGACAGTCGCTAGAACGTCAGATAGAATGACAGTCGCTAGAACGTCAGATAGAATGACAGTCGCTAGAACGTCAGATAGAATGACAGTTTTTAGAACGTGAAATAGAATGACAGTCGCTTGAACGTCAGATAGAATGACAGTCGTTAGAACGTCAGATAGAATGACAGTTGCTAGAATGTCAGATAGAATGACAATCGTTAGAACGTCAGATAGAATGACAGTCGCTAGAATGTCAGATAGAATGACAGTTGTTAGAACGTTAGATAGAATGACAGTTGCTATAATGTCAGATAGAATGACAGTCATTAGAACGCCAGATAGAATGACAGTCGTTAGAACGTCAGATAGGATGACAATCGCTAGAACGTCAGATAGAATGACAGTCGTTAGAACGTCAGATAGAATGACAGTCGTTAGAAAATCATATAGGATGACAGTCGCTAGGACGTCAGATAGAATGACAGTCATTAGAACTAAGATAGAATGACAGTCGCTAGAACGTCAGATAGAATGACAGTCGTTAGAACATCAGATAGAATGACAGTCGTTAGAACTTAAAATAGAATGACAGTCCCTAGAACGTCAGGTAGAATGACAGTCGTTAGAACGTCAGATAGAATGACAGTTGTTAGAACGTCAGATAGAATGACTGTCGCTAGAACGTCAGATAGAATGACAGTGGTTAGAACGTCAGATAGAATGACAGTCGCTAGAGGGTCACGTAGGATGACAGTTGCTAGAACGTCAGATAGAATGACAGTGGTTAGAATGTCAGATAGAATGACAGTCGCTAGAACGTCAGATATAATGACAGTCGTTAGAACGTTAGATAGAATGACAGTTGTTAGAACGTCAGATAGAATGACAGTCGTTAGAACGTCAGATAGAATGACAGTCGCTAGAACTTCAGATAGAATGACAGTTTTTATAACGTTAGATAGAATGACAGTTGCTAGTATGTCAGATAGAATGACAATCGTTAGAACATCAGATAGAATGACAGTCGTCAGAACGTCAGATAGAATGACAGTTGTTAGAACGTCAGATAGAATGACAGTCGTTAGAACGTCAGATAGAATGACAGTCGCTAGAATGTCAGATAGAATGACAGTTGTTAGAACGTTAGATAGATTGACAGTTGCTAGAATGTCAGATAGAATGACAGTCGTTAGAACGTCAGATAGAATGGCATCGTTAGCACATCAGATAAAATGACAGTCGTTAGAACTTCAGATAGAACGACAGTCGTTAGAACGGCAGACAGAATGACAGTTGTTAGAACATCAAATAGAATGACAGTCGCTAGAACGTCAGATAGAATGACAGTGTTTAGAACGCCAGATAGAATGACAGTCGTTAGAACGTCAGATAGGATGACAATCGCTAGAACGTCAGATAGAATGACAGTCGTTAGAACGTCAGATAGAATGACAGTCGTTAGAAAATCATATAGGATGACAGTCGCTAGGACGTCAGATAGAATGACAGTCATTAGAACTAAGATAGAATGACAGTCGCTAGAACGTCAGATAGAATGACAGTCGTTAGAACATCAGATAGAATGACAGTCGTTAGAACGTCAGATAGAATGACAATTGTTAGAACGTCAGATAGAATGACAGTCGTTAGAACGTCAGATAGAATGACAGTTGTTAGAACGTCAGATAGAATGACTGTCGCTAGAACGTCAGATAGAATGACAGTGGTTAGAACGTCAGATAGAATGACAGTCGCTAGAGGGTCACGTAGGATGACAGTTGCTAGAACGTCAGATAGAATGACAGTGGTTAGAATGTCAGATAGAATGACAGTCGCTAGAACGTCAGATATAATGACAGTCGTTAGAACGTTAGATAGAATGACAGTTGTTAGAACGTCAGATAGAATGACAGTCGTTAGAACGTCAGATAGAATGACAGTCGCTAGAACGTCAGATATAATGACAGTCCTTAGAACGTTAGATAGAATGACAGTTCTTAGAACGTCAGATAGAATGACAGTCGCTAGAACGTCAGATAGAATGACAGTCGCTAGAACTTCAGATAGAATGACAGTTTTTATAACGTTAGATAGAATGACAGTTGCTAGTATGTCAGATAGAATGACAATCGTTAGAACATCAGATAGAATGACAGTCGTCAGAACGTCAGATAGAATGACAGTTGTTAGAACGTCAGATAGAATGACAGTCGTTAGAACGTCAGATAGAATGACAGTCGCTAGAATGTCAGATAGAATGACAGTTGTTAGAACGTTAGATAGATTGACAGTTGCTAGAATGTCAGATAGAATGACAGTCGTTAGAACGTCAGATAGAATGGCATCGTTAGCACATCAGATAAAATGACAGTCGTTAGAACTTCAGATAGAACGACAGTCGTTAGAACGGCAGACAGAATGACAGTTGTTAGAACATCAAATAGAATGACAGTCGCTAGAACGTCAGATAGAATGACAGTGTTTAGAACGTCAGATAGAATGACAGTTGTTAGAACGTAAGATAGAATGACAGTCGTTAGAACATCAGATAGAATGACAGTGGTTAGAACGTCAGATAGAATGACAGTTGTTAGAACGTCAGATAGAATGACAGTCGTTAGAACATCAGATAGAATGACAGTCGTTAGAACGGCAGATAGAATGACAGTCGTTAGAACGTCAGATGGAATGACAGTCGCTAGAACATCAGATAGAATGACAGTGGTTAGAACGTTAGATAGAATGACAGTTGCTAGAATGTCATATAGAACGACAGTCATTAGAACGTCAGATAGAATGACGGTTGTTAGAACGTCAGATAGAATGACAGTCGCTAGAACGTCAGATAGAATGACAGTCGTTAGAAAATCAGATAGAATGACAGTCGTTAGAACGTCAGATAGAATGACAGTTGTTAGAACGTAAGATAGAATGACAGTCGTTAGAACATCAGATAGAATGACAGTGGTTAGAACGTCAGATAGAATGACAGTTGTTAGAACGTCAGATAGAATGACCGTCGTTAGAACATCTGATAGAATGACAGTCGTTAGAACGGCAGATAGAATGACAGTCGTTAGAACGTCAGATGGAATGACAGTCGCTAGAACATCAGATAGAATGACAGTGGTTAGAACGTTAGATAGAATGACAGTTGCTACAATGTCACATAGAATGAAAGTCATTAGAACGTCAGATAGAATGACGGTTGTTAGAACGTCAGATAGAATGACAGTCGCTAGAATTTCAGATAGAATGACAGTCCTTAGAACGTGAAATAGAATGACAGTCGCTTGAACGTCAGATAGAATGACAGTCGTTAGAACTCAGATAGAATGACAGTCACTAGAACGTCAGAGAAAATGGCAATCGCTAGAACGTCAAATAGAATGACGGACGCTAGGACGTCAGATAGAATGACAGTCGGTAGAACTCAGATAGAATGACGGTGGTTAGAACGTCAGATAGAATGACAATCGTTAGAACGTCAGATAGAATGACAGTTGTTAGAACGTCACATAGAATGAAAGTCGCTAGAACGTCACGTAGAATGGCAGTCGTTAGCACGTCAGATAAAGTTACAGTCGCTAGAACGTCAGATAGAATGGCATCGTTAGCACATCAGATAAAATGACAGTCGTTAGAACTTCAGATAGAATGACTGTCGCTAGAACGTCAGATAGAATGACAGTGGTTAGAACTTCAGATAGAATGACTGTCGCTAGAACGTCAGATAGAATGACAGTTGTTAGAACGTCAGATAGAATGACAGTCGTTAGAACGTCAGATAGAATGACAGTCGCTAGAACGTCAGATAGAATGACAGTCGCTAGAACGTCAGATAGAATGACAGTCGCTAGAACGTCAGATAGAATGACAGTTTTTAGAACGTGAAATAGAATGACAGTCGCTTGAACGTCAGATAGAATGACAGTCGTTAGAACGTCAGATAGAATGACAGTTGCTAGAATGTCAGATAGAATGACAATCGTTAGAACGTCAGATAGAATGACAGTCGCTAGAATGTCAGATAGAATGACAGTTGTTAGAACGTTAGATAGAATGACAGTTGCTATAATGTCAGATAGAATGACAGTCATTAGAACGCCAGATAGAATGACAGTCGTTAGAACGTCAGATAGGATGACAATCGCTAGAACGTCAGATAGAATGACAGTCGTTAGAACGTCAGATAGAATGACAGTCGTTAGAAAATCATATAGGATGACAGTCGCTAGGACGTCAGATAGAATGACAGTCATTAGAACTAAGATAGAATGACAGTCGCTAGAACGTCAGATAGAATGACAGTCGTTAGAACATCAGATAGAATGACAGTCGTTAGAACTTAAAATAGAATGACAGTCCCTAGAACGTCAGGTAGAATGACAGTCGTTAGAACGTCAGATAGAATGACAGTTGTTAGAACGTCAGGTAGAATGACTGTCGCTAGAACGTCAGATAGAATGACAGTCGTTAGAATGTCAGATAGAATGACAGTCGCTAGAACGTCAGATAGAATGACAATGGTTAGAACGTCAGATAGAATGACAATCGTTAGAACGTCAGATAGAATGACAGTTGTAAGAACGTCAGGTAGAATGGCAGTCGTTAGCACGTCAGATAAAGTTACAGTCGCTAGAACGTCAGATTGAATGGCATCGTTAGCACATCAGATAAAATGACAGTCGTTAGAACGTCAGGTAGAATGACAGTTGCTAGAACATCAAATAGAATGACAGTCGTTAGAACGTTAGATAGAATGACAGTTATTAGAACGTCAGATAGAATGACAGTCGTTAGAACGTCAGATTGAATGACAGTCGCTAGAACGTCAGATAGAATGACAGTTGTTAGAACGTTAGATAGATTGACAGTTGCTAGAATGTCAGATAGAATGACAGTTGTTAGAACATCAGATAGAATGACAGTCGTTAGAACGTCAGATAGAATGACAGTCGCTGGAACGTCAGAGAAAATGACAGTCGCTAGAACGTCAGATAGAAAGACAGTGGATAGAACGTCAGATAGAATGACAGTCGCTATGACGTCATATAGAATGACAGTCGTTAGAACTCAGATAGAATGACAGTGGTTAGAACGTTAGATAGAATGACAGTCGCTAGGACGTCAGATAGAATGACAGTCGTTAGAACGTCAGATAGAATGACAGTCGTTAGAACGTCAGATAGGATGACAATCGCTAGAGCGTCAGATAGAATGACAGTGGTTAGAACGTCAGATAGAATGACAGTTGTTAGAACGTCAGATAGAATGACAGTCGTTAGAACATCAGATAGAATGACAGTCGTTAGAACGGCAGATAGAATGACAGTCGTTAGAACGTCAGATGGAATGACAGTCGCTAGAACATCAGATAGAATGACAGTGGTTAGAACGTTAGATAGAATGACAGTTGCTAGAATGTCAGATAGAATGACAGTCATTAGAACGTCAGATAGAATGACAGTTGTTAGAACGTCAGGTAGAATGACAGTCGCTAGAATGTCAGATAGAATGACAGTTGTTAGAACGTTAGATAGAATGACAGTTGCTAGAATGTCAGATAGAATGACAGTCATTAGTACGTCAGATAGAATGACAGTCGTTAGAACGTCAGATAGGATGACAATAGCTAGAACGTCAGACAGAATGACAGTCGTTAGAACGTCAGATAGAATGACAGTCGTTAGAAAGTCAGATAGGATGACAATCGCTAGAACGTCAGATAGAATGACAGTCGTTAGAATGTCAGATAGAATGACAGTGGTTAGAACGTTAGATAGAATGACAGTTGCTATAATGTCAGATAGAATGACAGTGGTTAGAACGTCAGATAGAATGACAGTCGCTAGAGGGTCACGTAGGATGACAGTTGCTAGAACGTCAGATAGAATGACAGTGGTTAGAATGTCAGATAGAATGACAGTCGCTAGAACGTCAGATATAATGACAGTCGTTAGAACGTTAGATAGAATGACAGTTGTTAGAACGTCAGATAGAATGACAGTCGTTAGAACGTCAGATAGAATGACAGTCGCTAGAACGTCAGATAGAATGACAGTCGCTAGAACGTCAGATAGAATGACAGTCGCTAGAACGTCAGATAGAATGACAGTTTTTAGAACGTTAGATAGAATGACAGTTGCTAGAATGTCAGATAGAATGACAGATAGAATGACAATCGTTAGAACATCAGATAGGATGACAGTCGTTAGAACGTCAGATAGAATGACAGTTGTTAGAACGTCAGATAGAATGACAGTCGTTAGAACGTCAGATAGAATGACAGTCGCTAGAATGTCAGATAGAATGACAGTTGTTAGAACGTTAGATAGAATGACAGTTGCTATAATGTCAGATAGAATGACAGTCATTAGAACGCCAGATAGAATGACAGTCGTTAGAACGTCAGATAGGATGACAATCGCTAGAACGTCAGATAGAATGACAGTCGTTAGAACGTCAGATAGAATGACAGTCGTTAGAAAATCATATAGGATGACAGTCGCTAGGACGTCAGATAGAATGACAGTCATTAGAACTAAGATAGAATGACAGTCGCTAGAACGTCAGATAGAATGACAGTCGTTAGAACATCAGATAGAATGACAGTCGTTAGAACGTCAGATAGAATGACAATTGTTAGAACGTAAGATAGAATGACAGTCATTAGAACGTCAGATAGAATGACAGTTGTTAGAACGTCAGATAGGATGACAATCGCTAGAATGTCAGATAGAATGACAGTCTTTATAACGTGAAATAGAATGACAGTCGCTTGAACGTCAGATAGAATGACAGTCGTTAGAACGTCAGATAGAATGACAGTTGTTAGAACGTCAGATAGAATGACTGTCGCTAGAACGTCAGATAGAATGACAGGGGTTAGAACGTTAGATAGAATGACAGTCGCTAGAGGGTCACGTAGGATGACAGTTGCTAGAACGTCAGATAGAATGACAGTGGTTAGAATGTCAGATAGAAAGACAGTCGCTAGAACGTCAGATATAATGACAGTCGTTAGAACGTTAGATAGAATGACAGTTGTTAGAACGTCAGATAGAATGACAGTCGTTAGAACGTCAGATAGAATGACAGTCTCTAGAACGTCAGATATAATGACAGTCCTTAGAACGTTAGATAGAATGACAGTTCTTAGAACGTCAGATAGAATGACAGTCGCTAGAACGTCAGATAGAATGACAGTCGCTAGAACGTCAGATAGAATGACAGTTTTTAGAACGTTAGATAGAATGACAGTTGCTAGAATGTCAGATAGAATGACAATCGTTAGAACATCAGATAGAATGACAGTCGTTAGAACGTCAGATAGAATGACAGTTGTTAGAACGTCAGATAGAATGACAGTCGTTAGAACGTCAGATAGAATGACAGTCGCTAGAATGTCAGATAGAATGACAGTTGTTAGAACGTTAGATAGATTGACAGTTGCTAGATTGTCAGATAGAATGACAGTCATTAGAACGTCAGATAGAATGACAGTCGTTAGAACGTCAGATAGAATGGCATCGTTAGCACATCAGATAAAATGACAGTCGTTAGAACTTCAGATAGAACGACAGTCGTTAGAACGGCAGATAGAATGACAGTCGTTAGAACATCAAATAGAATGACAGTCGCTAGAACGTCAGATAGAATGACAGTGGTTAGAACGACAGATAGAATGACAGTCGTTAGAACCTCAAATAGAATGCCAGTCGCTAGAACGTTAGGTAGAATGGCAGTCGTTAGCACGTCAGATAAAGTTACAGTCGCTAGAACGTCAGATAGAATGGCATCGTTAGCACATCAGATAAAATGACAGTCGTTAGAACTTAAGATAGAATGACAGTCCCTAGAACGTCAGGTAGAATGACTGTCGCTAGAACGTCAGATAGAATGACAGTCGTTAGAATGTCAGATAGAATGACAGTCGCTAGAACGTCAGATAGAATGACAATGGTTAGAACGTCAGATAGAATGACAATCGTTAGAACGTCAGATAGAATGACAGTTGTAAGAACGTCAGGTAGAATGGCAGTCGTTAGCACGTCAGATAAAGTTACAGTCGCTAGAACGTCAGATTGAATGGCATCGTTAGCACATCAGATAAAATGACAGTCGTTAGAACGTCAGGTAGAATGACAGTTGCTAGAACATCAAATAGAATGACAGTCGTTAGAACGTTAGATAGAATGACAGTTATTAGAACGTCAGATAGAATGACAGTCGTTAGAACGTCAGATTGAATGACAGTCGCTAGAACGTCAGATAGAATGACAGTTGTTAGAACGTTAGATAGATTGACAGTTGCTAGAATGACAGATAGAATGACAGTTGTTAGAACATCAGATAGAATGACAGTCGTTAGAACGTCAGATAGAATGACAGTCGCTGGAACGTCAGAGAAAATGACAGTCGCTAGAACGTCAGATAGAAAGACAGTGGATAGAACGTCAGATAGAATGACAGTCGCTATGACGTCATATAGAATGACAGTCGTTAGAACTCAGATAGAATGACAGTGGTTAGAACGTTAGATAGAATGACAGTCGCTAGGACGTCAGATAGAATGACAGTCGTTAGAACGTCAGATAGAATGACAGTCGTTAGAACGTCAGATAGGATGACAATCGCTAGAGCGTCAGATAGAATGACAGTGGTTAGAACGTCAGATAGAATGACAGTTGTTAGAACGTCAGATAGAATGACAGTCGTTAGAACATCAGATAGAATGACAGTCGTTAGAACGGCAGATAGAATGACAGTCGTTAGAACGTCAGATAGAATGACAGTCGCTAGAATGTCAGATAGAATGACAGTTGTTAGAACGTTAGATAGAATGACAGTTGCTATAATGTCAGATAGAATGACAGTCATTAGAACGCCAGATAGAATGACAGTCGTTAGAACGTCAGATAGGATGACAATCGCTAGAACGTCAGATAGAATGACAGTCGTTAGAACGTCAGATAGAATGACAGTCGTTAGAAAATCATATAGGATGACAGTCGCTAGGACGTCAGATAGAATGACAGTCATTAGAACTAAGATAGAATGACAGTCGCTAGAACGTCAGATAGAATGACAGTCGTTAGAACATCAGATAGAATGACAGTCGTTAGAACGTCAGATAGAATGACAATTGTTAGAACGTAAGATAGAATGACAGTCATTAGAACGTCAGATAGAATGACAGTTGTTAGAACGTCAGATAGAATGACAATCGCTAGAATGTCAGATAGAATGACAGTCTTTATAACGTGAAATAGAATGACAGTCGCTTGAACGTCAGATAGAATGACAGTCGTTAGAACGTCAGATAGAATGACAGTTGTTAGAACGTCAGATAGAATGACTGTCGCTAGAACGTCAGATAGAATGACAGGGGTTAGAACGTTAGATAGAATGACAGTCGCTAGAGGGTCACGTAGGATGACAGTTGCTAGAACGTCAGATAGAATGACAGTGGTTAGAATGTCAGATAGAAAGACAGTCGCTAGAACGTCAGATATAATGACAGTCGTTAGAACGTTAGATAGAATGACAGTTGTTAGAACGTCAGATAGAATGACAGTCGTTAGAACGTCAGATAGAATGACAGTCTCTAGAACGTCAGATATAATGACAGTCCTTAGAACGTTAGATAGAATGACAGTTCTTAGAACATCAGATAGAATGACAGTCGCTAGAACGTCAGATAGAATGACAGTCGCTAGAACGTCAGATAGAATGACAGTTTTTAGAACGTTAGATAGAATGACAGTTGCTAGAATGTCAGATAGAATGACAATCGTTAGAACATCAGATAGAATGACAGTCGTTAGAACGTCAGATAGAATGACAGTTGTTAGAACGTCAGATAGAATGACAGTCGTTAGAACGTCAGATAGAATGACAGTCGCTAGAATGTCAGATAGAATGACAGTTGTTAGAACGTTAGATAGATTGACAGTTGCTAGATTGTCAGATAGAATGACAGTCATTAGAACGTCAGATAGAATGACAGTCGTTAGAACGTCAGATAGAATGGCATCGTTAGCACATCAGATAAAATGACAGTCGTTAGAACTTCAGATAGAACGACAGTCGTTAGAACGGCAGATAGAATGACAGTCGTTAGAACATCAAATAGAATGACAGTCGCTAGAACGTCAGATAGAATGACAGTGGTTAGAACGACAGATAGAATGACAGTCGTTAGAACGTCAAATAGAATGCCAGTCGCTAGAACGTTAGGTAGAATGGCAGTCGTTAGCACGTCAGATAAAGTTACAGTCGCTAGAACGTCAGATAGAATGGCATCGTTAGCACATCAGATAAAATGACAGTCGTTAGAACTTAAGATAGAATGACAGTCCCTAGAACGTCAGGTAGAATGACTGTCGCTAGAACGTCAGATAGAATGACAGTCGTTAGAATGTCAGATAGAATGACAGTCGCTAGAACGTCAGATAGAATGACAATGGTTAGAACGTCAGATAGAATGACAATCGTTAGAACGTCAGATAGAATGACAGTTGTAAGAACGTCAGGTAGAATGGCAGTCGTTAGCACGTCAGATAAAGTTACAGTCGCTAGAACGTCAGATTGAATGGCATCGTTAGCACATCAGATAAAATGACAGTCGTTAGAACGTCAGGTAGAATGACAGTTGCTAGAACATCAAATAGAATGACAGTCGTTAGAACGTTAGATAGAATGACAGTTATTAGAACGTCAGATAGAATGACAGTCGTTAGAACGTCAGATTGAATGACAGTCGCTAGAACGTCAGATAGAATGACAGTTGTTAGAACGTTAGATAGATTGACAGTTGCTAGAATGACAGATAGAATGACAGTTGTTAGAACATCAGATAGAATGACAGTCGTTAGAACGTCAGATAGAATGACAGTCGCTGGAACGTCAGAGAAAATGACAGTCGCTAGAACGTCAGATAGAAAGACAGTGGATAGAACGTCAGATAGAATGACAGTCGCTATGACGTCATATAGAATGACAGTCGTTAGAACTCAGATAGAATGACAGTGGTTAGAACGTTAGATAGAATGACAGTCGCTAGGACGTCAGATAGAATGACAGTCGTTAGAACGTCAGATAGAATGACAGTCGTTAGAACGTCAGATAGGATGACAATCGCTAGAGCGTCAGATAGAATGACAGTGGTTAGAACGTCAGATAGAATGACAGTTGTTAGAACGTCAGATAGAATGACAGTCGTTAGAACATCAGATAGAATGACAGTCGTTAGAACGGCAGATAGAATGACAGTCGTTAGAACGTCAGATGGAATGACAGTCGCTAGAACATCAGATAGAATGACAGTGGTTAGAACGTTAGATAGAATGACAGTTGCTAGAATGTCAGATAGAATGACAGTCATTAGAACGTCAGATAGAATGACAGTTGTTAGAACGTCAGGTAGAATGACAGTCGCTAGAATGTCAGATAGAATGACAGTTGTTAGAACGTTAGATAGAATGACAGTTGCTAGAATGTCAGATAGAATGACAGTCATTAGTACGTCAGATAGAATGACAGTCGTTAGAACGTCAGATAGGATGACAATAGCTAGAACGTCAGACAGAATGACAGTCGTTAGAACGTCAGATAGAATGACAGTCGTTAGAAAGTCAGATAGGATGACAATCGCTAGAACGTCAGATAGAATGACAGTCGTTAGAATGTCAGATAGAATGACAGTGGTTAGAACGTTAGATAGAATGACAGTTGCTATAATGTCAGATAGAATGACAGTCATTAGAACGCCAGATAGAATGACAGTCGTTAGAACGTCAGATAGGATGACAATCGCTAGAACGTCAGATAGAATGACAGTCGTTAGAACGTCAGATAGAATGACAGTCGTTAGAAAATCATATAGGATGACAGTCGCTAGGACGTCAGATAGAATGACAGTCATTAGAACTAAGATAGAATGACAGTCGCTAGAACGTCAGATAGAATGACAGTCGTTAGAACATCAGATAGAATGACAGTCGTTAGAACGTCAGATAGAATGACAATTGTTAGAACGTAAGATAGAATGACAGTCATTAGAACGTCAGATAGAATGACAGTTGTTAGAACGTCAGATAGAATGACAATCGCTAGAATGTCAGATAGAATGACAGTCTTTATAACGTGAAATAGAATGACAGTCGCTTGAACGTCAGATAGAATGACAGTCGTTAGAACGTCAGATAGAATGACAGTTGTTAGAACGTCAGATAGAATGACTGTCGCTAGAACGTCAGATAGAATGACAGGGGTTAGAACGTTAGATAGAATGACAGTCGCTAGAGGGTCACGTAGGATGACAGTTGCTAGAACGTCAGATAGAATGACAGTGGTTAGAATGTCAGATAGAAAGACAGTCGCTAGAACGTCAGATAGAATGACAGTCGCTAGAACGTCAGATAGAATGACAGTCGCTAGAACGTCAGATAGAATGACAGTTTTTAGAACGTTAGATAGAATGACAGTTGCTAGAATGTCAGATAGAATGACAGATAGAATGACAATCGTTAGAACATCAGATAGGATGACAGTCGTTAGAACGTCAGATAGAATGACAGTTGTTAGAACGTCAGATAGAATGACAGTCGTTAGAACGTCAGATAGAATGACAGTCGCTAGAATGTCAGATAGAATGACAGTTGTTAGAACGTTAGATAGAATGACAGTTGCTATAATGTCAGATAGAATGACAGTCATTAGAACGCCAGATAGAATGACAGTCGTTAGAACGTCAGATAGGATGACAATCGCTAGAACGTCAGATAGAATGACAGTCGTTAGAACGTCAGATAGAATGACAGTCGTTAGAAAATCATATAGGATGACAGTCGCTAGGACGTCAGATAGAATGACAGTCATTAGAACTAAGATAGAATGACAGTCGCTAGAACGTCAGATAGAATGACAGTCGTTAGAACATCAGATAGAATGACAGTCGTTAGAACGTCAGATAGAATGACAATTGTTAGAACGTAAGATAGAATGACAGTCATTAGAACGTCAGATAGAATGACAGTTGTTAGAACGTCAGATAGAATGACAATCGCTAGAATGTCAGATAGAATGACAGTCTTTATAACGTGAAATAGAATGACAGTCGCTTGAACGTCAGATAGAATGACAGTCGTTAGAACGTCAGATAGAATGACAGTTGTTAGAACGTCAGATAGAATGACTGTCGCTAGAACGTCAGATAGAATGACAGGGGTTAGAACGTTAGATAGAATGACAGTCGCTAGAGGGTCACGTAGGATGACAGTTGCTAGAACGTCAGATAGAATGACAGTGGTTAGAATGTCAGATAGAAAGACAGTCGCTAGAACGTCAGATATAATGACAGTCGTTAGAACGTTAGATAGAATGACAGTTGTTAGAACGTCAGATAGAATGACAGTCGTTAGAACGTCAGATAGAATGACAGTCTCTAGAACGTCAGATATAATGACAGTCCTTAGAACGTTAGATAGAATGACAGTTCTTAGAACGTCAGATAGAATGACAGTCGCTAGAACGTCAGATAGAATGACAGTCGCTAGAACGTCAGATAGAATGACAGTTTTTAGAACGTTAGATAGAATGACAGTTGCTAGAATGTCAGATAGAATGACAATCGTTAGAACATCAGATAGAATGACAGTCGTTAGAACGTCAGATAGAATGACAGTTGTTAGAACGTCAGATAGAATGACAGTCGTTAGAACGTCAGATATAATGACAGTCGCTAGAATGTCAGATAGAATGACAGTTGTTAGAACGTTAGATAGATTGACAGTTGCTAGATTGTCAGATAGAATGACAGTCATTAGAACGTCAGATAGAATGACAGTCGTTAGAACGTCAGATAGAATGGCATCGTTAGCACATCAGATAAAATGACAGTCGTTAGAACTTCAGATAGAACGACAGTCGTTAGAACGGCAGATAGAATGACAGTCGTTAGAACATCAAATAGAATGACAGTCGCTAGAACGTCAGATAGAATGACAGTGGTTAGAACGACAGATAGAATGACAGTCGTTAGAACGTCAAATAGAATGCCAGTCGCTAGAACGTTAGGTAGAATGGCAGTCGTTAGCACGTCAGATAAAGTTACAGTCGCTAGAACGTCAGATAGAATGGCATCGTTAGCACATCAGATAAAATGACAGTCGTTAGAACTTAAGATAGAATGACAGTCCCTAGAACGTCAGGTAGAATGACTGTCGCTAGAACGTCAGATAGAATGACAGTCGTTAGAATGTCAGATAGAATGACAGTCGCTAGAACGTCAGATAGAATGACAATGGTTAGAACGTCAGATAGAATGACAATCGTTAGAACGTCAGATAGAATGACAGTTGTAAGAACGTCAGGTAGAATGGCAGTCGTTAGCACGTCAGATAAAGTTACAGTCGCTTGAACGTCAGATTGAATGGCATCGTTAGCACATCAGATAAAATGACAGTCGTTAGAACGTCAGGTAGAATGACAGTTGCTAGAACATCAAATAGAATGACAGTCGTTAGAACGTTAGATAGAATGACAGTTATTAGAACGTCAGATAGAATGACAGTCGTTAGAACGTCAGATTGAATGACAGTCGCTAGAACGTCAGATAGAATGACAGTTGTTAGAACGTTAGATAGATTGACAGTTGCTAGAATGACAGATAGAATGACAGTTGTTAGAACATCAGATAGAATGACAGTCGTTAGAACGTCAGATAGAATGACAGTCGCTGGAACGTCAGAGAAAATGACAGTCGCTAGAACGTCAGATAGAAAGACAGTGGATAGAACGTCAGATAGAATGACAGTCGCTATGACGTCATATAGAATGACAGTCGTTAGAACTCAGATAGAATGACAGTGGTTAGAACGTTAGATAGAATGACAGTCGCTAGGACGTCAGATAGAATGACAGTCGTTAGAACGTCAGATAGAATGACAGTCGTTAGAACGTCAGATAGGATGACAATCGCTAGAGCGTCAGATAGAATGACAGTGGTTAGAACGTCAGATAGAATGACAGTTGTTAGAACGTCAGATAGAATGACAGTCGTTAGAACATCAGATAGAATGACAGTCGTTAGAACGGCAGATAGAATGACAGTCGTTAGAACGTCAGATGGAATGACAGTCGCTAGAACATCAGATAGAATGACAGTGGTTAGAACGTTAGATAGAATGACAGTTGCTAGAATGTCAGATAGAATGACAGTCATTAGAACGTCAGATAGAATGACAGTTGTTAGAACGTCAGGTAGAATGACAGTCGCTAGAATGTCAGATAGAATGACAGTTGTTAGAACGTTAGATAGAATGACAGTTGCTAGAATGTCAGATAGAATGACAGTCATTAGTACGTCAGATAGAATGACAGTCGTTAGAACGTCAGATAGGATGACAATAGCTAGAACGTCAGACAGAATGACAGTCGTTAGAACGTCAGATAGAATGACAGTCGTTAGAAAGTCAGATAGGATGACAATCGCTAGAACGTCAGATAGAATGACAGTCGTTAGAATGTCAGATAGAATGACAGTGGTTAGAACGTTAGATAGAATGACAGTTGCTATAATGTCAGATAGAATGACAGTCATTAGAACGCCAGATAGAATGACAGTCGTTAGAACGTCAGATAGGATGACAATCGCTAGAACGTCAGATAGAATGACAGTCGTTAGAACGTCAGATAGAATGACAGTCGTTAGAAAATCATATAGGATGACAGTCGCTAGGACGTCAGATAGAATGACAGTCATTAGAACTAAGATAGAATGACAGTCGCTAGAACGTCAGATAGAATGACAGTCGTTAGAACATCAGATAGAATGACAGTCGTTAGAACGTCAGATAGAATGACAATTGTTAGAACGTAAGATAGAATGACAGTCATTAGAACGTCAGATAGAATGACAGTTGTTAGAACGTCAGATAGAATGACAATCGCTGGAATGTCAGATAGAATGACTGTCTTTATAACGTGAAATAGAATGACAGTCGCTTGAACGTCAGATAGAATGACAGTCGTTAGAACGTCAGATAGAATGACAGTTGTTAGAACGTCAGATAGAATGACTGTCGCTAGAACGTCAGATAGAATGACAGGGGTTAGAACGTTAGATAGAATGACAGTCGCTAGAGGGTCACGTAGGATGACAGTTGCTAGAACGTCAGATAGAATGACAGTGGTTAGAATGTCAGATAGTAAGACAGTCGCTAGAACGTCAGATATAATGACAGTCGTTAGAACGTTAGATAGAATGACAGTTGTTAGAACGTCAGATAGAATGACAGTCGTTAGAACGTCAGATAGAATGACAGTCTCTAGAACGTCAGATATAATGACAGTCCTTAGAACGTTAGATAGAATGACAGTTCTTAGAACGTCAGATAGAATGACAGTCGCTAGAACGTCAGATAGAATGACAGTCGCTAGAACGTCAGATAGAATGACAGTTTTTAGAACGTTAGATAGAATGACAGTTGCTAGAATGTCAGATAGAATGACAATCGTTAGAACATCAGATAGAATGACAGTCGTTAGAACGTCAGATAGAATGACAGTTGTTAGAACGTCAGATAGAATGACAGTCGTTAGAACGTCAGATAGAATGACAGTCGCTAGAATGTCAGATAGAATGACAGTTGTTAGAACGTTAGATAGATTGACAGTTGCTAGATTGTCAGATAGAATGACAGTCATTAGAACGTCAGATAGAATGACAGTCGTTAGAACGTCAGATAGAATGGCATCGTTAGCACATCAGATAAAATGACAGTCGTTAGAACTTCAGATAGAACGACAGTCGTTAGAACGGCAGATAGAATGACAGTCGTTAGAACATCAAATAGAATGACAGTCGCTAGAACGTCAGATAGAATGACAGTGGTTAGAACGACAGATAGAATGACAGTCGATAGAACGTCAAATAGAATGACAGTCGCTAGAACGTTAGGTAGAATGGCAGTCGTTAGCACGTCAGATAAAGTTACAGTCGCTAGAACGTCAGATAGAATGGCATCGTTAGCACATCAGATAAAATGACAGTCGTTAGAACTTAAGATAGAATGACAGTCCCTAGAACGTCAGGTAGAATGACTGTCGCTAGAACGTCAGATAGAATGACAGTCGTTAGAATGTCAGATAGAATGACAGTCGCTAGAACGTCAGATAGAATGACAATGGTTAGAACGTCAGATAGAATGACAATCGTTAGAACGTCAGATAGAATGACAGTTGTAAGAACGTCAGGTAGAATTGCAGTCGTTAGCACGTCAGATAAAGTTACAGTCGCTAGAACGTCAGATTGAATGGCATCGTTAGCACATCAGATAAAATGACAGTCGTTAGAACGTCAGATTGAATGGCATCGTTAGCACGTCAGATAGAATGACAGTCGTTAGAAAATCATATAGGATGACAGTCGCTAGGACGTCAGATAGAATGACAGTCATTAGAACTAAGATAGAATGACAGTCGCTAGAACGTCAGATAGAATGACAGTTGTTAGAACGTTAGACAGATTGACAGTTGCTAGAATGTCAGATAGAATGACAGTTGTTAGAACATCAGATAGAATGACAGTCGTTAGAACGTCAGATAGAATGACAGTCGCTGGAACGTCAGAGAAAATGACAGTCGCTAGAACGTCAGATAGAAAGACAGTGGATAGAAGGTCAGATAGAATGACAGTCGCTATGACGTCATATAGAATGACAGTCGTTAGAACTCAGATAGAATGACAGTGGTTAGAACGTTAGATAGAATGACAGTCGCTAGGACGTCAGATAGAATGACAGTCGTTAGAACGTCAGATAGAATGACAGTCGTTAGAACGTCAGATAGGATGACAATTGCTAGAGCGTCAGATAGAATGACAGTCGTTAGAACATCAGATAGAATGACAGTCGTTAGAACGGCAGATAGAATGACAGTCGCTAGAACATCAGATAGAATGACAGTGGTTAGAATGTTAGATAGAATGACAGTTGCTAGAATGTCAGATAGAATGACAGTCATTAGAACGTCAGATAGAATGACAGTTGTTAGAACGTCAGGTAGAATGACAGTCGCTAGAATGTCAGATAGAATGACAGTTGTTAGAACGTTAGATAGAATGACAGTTGCTAGAATGTCAGATAGAATGACAGTCATTAGTACGTCAGATAGAATGACAGTCGTTAGAACGTCAGATAGGATGACAATCGCTAGAACGTCAGACACAATGACAGTCGTTAGAACGTCAGATAGAATGACAGTCGTTAGAAAGTCAGATAGGATGACAATCGCTAGAACGTCAGATAGAATGACAGTGGTTAGAACGTTAGATAGAATGACAGTTGCTATAATGTCAGATAGAATGACAGTCATTAGAACGCCAGATAGAATGACAGTCGTTAGAACGTCAGATAGGATGACAATCGCTAGAACGTCAGATAGAATGACAGTCGTTAGAACGTCAGATAGGATGACAATCGCTAGAGCGTCAGATAGAATGACAGTGGTTAGAACGTTAGATAGAATGACAGTTGCTAGAATGTCATATAGAACGACAGTCATTAGAACGTCAGATAGAATGACGGTTGTTAGAACGTCAGATAGAATGACAGTCGCTAGAATTTCAGATAGAATGACAGTCTTTAGAACGTGAAATAGAATGACAGTCGCTTGAACGTCAGATAGAATGACAGTCGTTAGAACGTCAGATAGAATTACAGTCACTAGAACGTCAGAGAAAATGACAATCGCTAGAACGTCAAATAGAATGACATTGGTTAGAACGTCAGATACAATGACAGACGCTAGGACGTCAGATAGAATGACAGTCGGTAGAACTCAGATAGAATGACGGTGGTTAGAACGTCAGATAGAATGACAATCGTTAGAACGTCAGATAGAATGACAGTTGTTAGAACGTCACATAGAATGAAAGTCGCTAGAACGTCAGGTAGAATGGCAGTCATTAGCACGTCAGATAAAGTTACAGTCGCTAGAACGTCAGATAGAATGGCATCGTTAGCACATCAGATAAAATGACAGTCGTTAGAACTTCAGATAGAATGACTGTCGCTAGAACGTCAGATAGAATGACAGTGGTTAGAACGTCAGATAGAATGACAGTCGCTAGAGGGTCACGTAGGATGACAGTTGCTAGAACGTCAGATAGAATGACAGTGGTTAGAATGTCAGATAGAATGACAGTCGCTAGAACGTCAGATATAATGACAGTCGTTAGAACGTTAGATAGAATGACAGTTGTTAGAACGTCAGATAGAATGACAGTCGTTAGAACGTCAGATAGAATGACAGTCGCTAGAACGTCAGATAGAATGACAGTCGCTAGAACGTCAGATAGAATGACAGTTTTTAGAACGTTAGATAGAATGACAGTTGCTAGAATGTCAGATAGAATGTCAGATAGAATGACAGTCATTAGTACGTCAGATAGAATGACAGTCGTTAGAACGTCAGATAAGATGACAATCGCTAGAACGTCAGACAGAATGACAGTCGTTAGAACGTCAGATAGAATGACAGTCGTTAGAAAGTCAGATAGGATGACAATCGCTAGAACGTCAGATAGAATGACAGTGGTTAGAACGTTAGATAGAATGACAGTTGCTATAATGTCATATAGAATGACAGTCATTAGAACGCCAGATAGAATGACAGTCGTTAGAACGTCAGATAGGATGACAATCGCTAGAACGTCAGATAGAATGACAGTCGTTAGAACGTCAGATAGAATGACAGTTGCTATAAAGTCAGATAGAATGACAGTCTTTAGAACGTCAGATAGGATGACTATCGCTAGAACGTCAGATAGAACGACAGTCGTTAGAACGTCAGATAGAATGACAGTCGTTAGAACGTCAGATAGAATGACAATTGTTAGAACGTAAGATAGAATGACAGTCATTAGAACGTCAGATAGAATGACAGTTGTTAGAACGTCAGATAGAATGACAATCGCTAGAATGTCAGATAGAATGACAGTCTTTATAACGTGAAATAGAATGACAGTCGCTTGAACGTCAGATAGAATGACAGTCGTTAGAACGTCAGATAGAATGACAGTTGTTAGAACGTCAGATAGAATGACTGTCGCTAGAACGTCAGATAGAATGACAGGGGTTAGAACGTCAGATAGAATGACAGTCGCTAGAGGGTCACGTAGGATGACAGTTGCTAGAACGTCAGATAGAATGACAGTGGTTAGAATGTCAGATAGAAAGACAGTCGCTAGAACGTCAGATATAATGACAGTCGTTAGAACGTTAGATAGAATGACAGTCGTTAGAACGTCAGATAGAATGACAGTCGCTAGAACGTCAGATATAATGACAGTCCTTAGAACGTTAGATAGAATGACAGTTCTTAGAACGTCAGATAGAATGACAGTCGCTAGAACGTCAGATAGAATGACAGTCGCTAGAACGTCAGATAGAATGACAGTCGCTAGAACGTCAGATAGAATGACAGTCGCTAGAACGTCAGATAGAATGACAGTTTTTAGAACGTTAGATAGAATGACAGTTGCTAGAATGTCAGATAGAATGACAATCGTTAGAACATCAGATAGAATGACAGTCGTTACAACGTCAGATAGAATGACAGTTGTTAGAACGTCAGATAGAATGACAGTCGTTAGAACGTCAGATAGAATAACAGTCGCTAGAATGTCAGATAGAATGACAGTTGTTAGAACGTTAGATAGATTGACAGTTGCTAGATTGTCAGATAGAATGACAGTCGTTAGAACGTCAGATAGAATGGCATCGTTAGCACATCAGATAAAATGACAGTCGTTAGAACTTTAGATAGAACGACAGTCGTTAGAACGGCAGATAGAATGACAGTCGTTAGAACATCAAATAGAATGACAGTCGCTAGAACGTCAGATAGAATGACAGTGGTTAGAACGACAGATAGAATGACAGTCGTTAGAACGTCAAATAGAATGACAGTCGCTAGAACGTTAGGTAGAATGGCAGTCGTTAGCACGTCCGATAAAGTTACAGTCGCTAGAACGTCAGATAGAATGGCATCGTTAGCACATCAGATAAAATGACAGTCGTTAGAACTTAAGATAGAATGACAGTCCCTAGAACGTCAGGTAGAATGACTGTCGCTAGAACGTCAGATAGAATGACAGTCGTTAGAATGTCAGATAGAATGACAGTCGCTAGAACGTCAGATAGAATGACAATGGTTAGAACGTCAGATAGAATGACAATCGTTAGAACGTCAGATAGAATGACAGTTGTAAGAACGTCAGGTAGAATGGCAGTCGTTAGCACGTCAGATAAAGTTAAAGTCGCTAGAACGTCAGATTGAATGGCATCGTTAGCACATCAGATAAGATGACAGTCGTTAGAACGTCAGGTAGAATGACAGTTGCTAGAACATCAAATAGAATGACAGTCGTTAGAACGTTAGATAGAATGTCAGTTATTAGAACGTCAGATAGAATGACAGTCGTTAGAACGTCAGATTGAATGACAGTCGCTAGTACGTCAGATAGAATGACAGTTGTTAGAACGTTAGATAGATTGACAGTTGCTAGAATGTCAGATAGAATGACAGTTGTTAGAACATCAGATAGAATGACAGTCGTTAGAACGTCAGATAGAATGACAGTCGCTGGAACGTCAGAGAAAATGACAGTCGCTAGAACGTCAGATAGAAAGACAGTGGATAGAACGTCAGATAGAATGACAGTCGCTATGACGTCATATAGAATGACAGTCGTTAGAACTCAGATAGAATGACAGTGGTTAGAACGTTAGATAGAATGACAGTCGCTAGGACGTCAGATAGAATGACAGTCGTTAGAACGTCAGATAGAATGACAGTCGTTAGAACGTCAGATAGGATGACAATCGCTAGAGCGTCAGATAGAATGACAGTGGTTAGAACGTCAGATAGAATGACAGTTGCTAGAATGTCAGATAGAATGACAGTCATTAGAACGTCAGATAGAATGACAGTTGTTAGAACGTCAGGTAGAATGACAGTCGCTAGAATATCAGATAGAATGACAGTCTTTAGACCGTGAAATAGAATGACAGTCGCTTGAACGTCAGATAGAAAGACAGTGGTTAGAACGTCAGATAGAATGACAGTCGCTATGACGTCATATAGAATGGCAGTCGTTAGACCTCAGATAGAATGACAGTGGTTAGAACGTCAGATAGAATGACAGTCGCTAGAACATCAGATAGAATGACAGTGGTTAGAACGTTAGATAGAATGACATTTGCTAGAATGTCAGTTAGAATGACAGTCATTAGAACGTCAGATAGAATGACAGTTGTTAGAACGTCAGATAGAATGACCATCGTTAGAACGTCAGATAGAATGACAGTCACTAGAACGTCAGTGAAAATGACAGTCGCTAGAACGTCAGATAGAATGACTGTCGTTAGAACGTCAGATAGAATGACAGTCGCTAGGACGTCAGATAGAATGACAGTCGTTAGAACTCAGATAGAATGACAGTGGTTAGAATGTCAGATAGAATGACAGTCACTAGAATGTCAGATAGAATGACAGTCATTAGAACGTCAGATAGAATGACAGTTGTTAGAACGTCAGATAGAATGACAGTCGTTAGAACGTCAGATAGAATGACAGTCGCTAGAAGGTTAGATAGAATGACAGACGCTAGGACGTCAGATAGAATGACAGTCGTTAGAACGTCAGATAGAATAACAGTCGTTAGAACGTCAGATAGGATGACAATCGCTAGAACGTCAGATAGAATGACAGTCGTTAGAACGTCAGATAGAATGACAGTCGTTAGAAAGTCAGATAGGATGACAATCGCTAGAACGTCAGATAGAATGACAGTCGTTAGAACGTCAGATAGAATGACAGTCGCTAGGACGTCAGATAGAATGACAGTGGTTAGAACGTCAGATAGAATGACAGTCATTAGAACTCAGATAGAATGACAGTCGCTAGTACGTCAGATAGAATAACAGTCGTTAGAAAATCAGATAGAATGACAGTCGTTAGAACGTCAGATAGAATGACAGTTGTTAGAACGTAAGATAGAATGACAGTCGTTAGAACATCAGATAGAATGACAGTGGTTAGAACGTCAGATAGAATGACAGTTGTTAGAACGTCAGATAGAATGACAGTCGTAAGAATGTCAGATAGAATGACAGTCGCTAGAACGTCAGATAGAATGACAGTTGTTAGAACGTTAGATAGAATGACAGTTGCTAGAATGTCAGGTAGAATGACAGTCGTTAGAACGTCAGATAGAATGACAGTCGCTAGAACGTCAGATAGAATGACAGTTGTTAGAACGTTAGATAGAATGACAGTTGCTAGAATGTCAGATAGAATGACAGTCATTAGAACGTCAGATAGAATGACAGTTGTTAGAACGTCAGATAGAATGACAGTCGTTAGAACGTCAGATAGAATGACAGTCGCTAGAAGGTTAGATAGAATGACAGTCGCTAGGACGTCAGATAGAATGACAGTCGTTAGAACGTCAGATAGAATGACAGTCGTTAGAACGTCAGATAGGATGACAATCGCTAGAACGTCAGATAGAATGACAGTCGTTAGAACGTCAGATAGAATGACAGTCGTTAGAAAGTCAGATAGGATGACAATCGCTAGAACGTCAGATAGAATGACAGTGGTTAGAACGTCAGATAGAATGACAGTCGCTAGGACGTCAGATAGAATGACAGTGGTTAGAACGTCAGATAGAATGACAGTCATTATAACTCAGATAGAATGACAGTCGCTAGAACGTCAGATAGAATGACAGTCGTTAGAAAATCAGATAGAATGACAGTCGTTAGAACGTCAGATAGAATGACAGTTGTTAGAACGTAAGATAGAATGACAGTCGTTAGAACATCAGATAAAATGACAGTCGTTAGAACGGCAGATAGAATTACAGTCGTTAGAACGTCAGATGGAATGACAGTCGCTAGCGCATCAGATAGAATGACAGTGGTTAGAACATTAGATAGAATGACAGTTGCTAGAATGTCATATAGAATGACAGTCATTAGAACGTCAGATAGAATGACGGTTGTTAGAACGTCAGATAGAATGACAGTCGCTAGAATTTCAGATAGAATGACAGTCTTTAGAACGTGAAATAGAATGACAGTCGCTTGAACGTCAGATAGAATGACAGTCGTTAGAACGTCAGATAGAATGACAGTCATTAGAATGTCAGAGAAAATGACAATCGCAAGAACGTCAGATAGAATGACATTGGTTAGAACGTCAGATAGAATGACAGTCGCTAGGACGTCAGATAGAATGACAGTCGTTAGAACTCAGATAGAATGACGGTGGTTAGAACGTCAGATAGAATGACAATCGTTAGAACGTCAGATAGAATGACAGTTGTTAGAACGTCACATAGAATGAAAGTCGCTAGAACATCAGGTAGAATGGCAGTCGTTTGCACGTCAGATAAAATTACAGTCGCTAGAACGTCAGATAGAATGGCATCGTTAGCACATCAGATAAAATGACAGTCGTTAGAACTTCAGATAGAATGACTGTCGCTAGAACGTCAGATAGAATGACAGTGGTTAGAACGTCAGATAGAATGACAGTCGCTAGAGGGTCACGTAGGATGACAGTTGCTAGAACGTCAGATAGAATGACAGTGGTTAGAATGTCAGATAGAATGACAGTCGCTAGAACGTCAGATATCATGACAGTCGTTAGAACGTTAGATAGAATGACAGTTGTTAGAACGTCAGATAGAATGACAGTCGTTAGAACGTCAGATAGAATGACAGTCGCTAGAACGTCAGATATAATGACAGTCGTTAGAACGTTAGATAGAATGACAGTTGTTAGAACGTCAGATAGAATGACAGACGCTAGAACGTCAGATAGAATGACAGTCGCTAGAACGTCAGATAGAATGACAGTCGTTAGAACGTCAGATAGAATGACAGTTGTTAGAACGTCAGATAGAATGACAGTCGTTAGAACGTCAGATAGAATGACAGTTGTTAGAACGTTAGATAGAATGACAGTTGCTATAATGTCAGATAGAATGACAGTCGTTAGAACGTCAGATAGGATGACAATCGCTAGAACGTCAGATAGAACGACAGTCGTTAGAACGTCAGATAGAATGACAGTCGTTAGAAAATCATATAGGATGACAGTCGCTAGGACGTCAGATAGAATGACAGTCATTAGAACTAAGATAGAATGACAGTCGCTAGAACGTCAGATAGAATGACAGTCGTTAGAACATCAGATAGAATGACAGTTGTTAGAACGTAAGATAGAATGACAGTCTCTAAAACGGCAGATATAATGACAGTCGTTAGAACGTTAGATAGAATGGCAGTTGTTAGAACGTCAGATAGAATGACAGACGCTAGAACGTCAGATTGAATGACAGTCGCTAGAACGTCAGATAGAATGACAGTCGTTAGAACGTCAGATAGAATGACAGTTGTTAGAACGTCAGATAGAATGACAGTCGTTAGAACGTCAGATAGAATGACAGTCGCTAGAATGTCAGATAGAATGACAGTTGTTAGAACGTTAGATAGAATGACAGTTGCTAGAATGTCAGATAGAATGACAGTCATTAGAACATCAGATAGAATGACAGTCGTAAGAACGTCAGATAGAATGACAGTCGTTAGAACGTCAGATAGAATGACAGTCACTAGAACGTCAGAGAAAATGACGATCGCTAGAACGTCAGATAGAATGACATTGGGTAGAACGTCAGATAGAATGACAGTCGCTAGGACGTCAGATAGAATGACAGTCATTAGAACTCAGATAGAATGACAGTGGTTAGAACGTCAGATAGAATGACAATCGTTAGAACGTCAGATAGAATGACAGTTGTTAGAACATCACATAGAATGAAAGTCGCTAGAACGTCAGGTAGAATGGCAGTCGTTAGCACGTCAGATAATGTTACAGTCGCTAGAACGTCAGATAGAATGGCATCGTTAGCACGTCAGATAAAATGACAGTCGTTAGAACTTCAGATAGAATGACTGTCGCTAGAACGTCAGATAGAATGATAGTGGTTAGAACGTCAGATAGAATGACAGTCGCTAGAGGGTCACGTAGGATGACAGTTGCTAGAACGTCAGATAGAATGACAGTGGTTAGAATGTCAGATAGAATGACAGTCGCTAGAACGTCAGATATAATGACAGTCGTTAGAACGTTAGATAGAATGACAGTCGATAGAACGTCAGATAGAATGACAGTCATTAGAACGTTAGATAGAATGTCAGATAGAATGACAGTCATTAGAACGTCAGATAGAATGACAATTGTTAGAACGTCAGATAGAATGACAATCGCTAGAATGTCAGATAGAATGACAGTCTTTATAACTTGAAATAGAATGACAGTCGCTTGAACGTCAGATAGAATGACAGTCGTTAGAACATCAGATAGAATGACAGTTGTTAGAACGTCAGATAGAATGACAGTCGTTAGAACGTCAGATAAAATGACAGTCGTTAGAACGTCAGATAGAATGACAGTGGTTAGAACGTCAGATAGAATGACAATCGTTAGAACGTCAGATAGAATGACAGTTGTTAGAGCGTCAGATAGAATGGCAGTCGTTAGCACGTCAGATAAAGTTACAGTCGCTAGAACGTCAGGTAGAATGACAGTCGCTAGAACATCAGATAGAATGACAGTCGTTAGAATGTCAGATAGAATGACAGTCGCTAGAACGTCAGATAGAATGACAGTTGTTAGAACGTTAGATAGAATGACAGTTGCTAGAATGTCAGGTAGAATGACAGTCGTTAGAACGTCAGATAGAATGACAGTCGCCAGAACGTCAGATAGAATGACAGTTGTTAGAACGTTAGATAGAATGACAGTCGTTAGAACGTCAGATAGAATGACAGTCGCTAGAACGTTAGATAGAATGACAGTCGCTAGGACGTCAGATAGAATGGCAGTCGTTAGAACGTCAGATAGAATGACAGTCGTTAAAACGTCAGATAGGATGACAATCGCTAGAACGTCAGATAGAATGACAGTCGTTAGAACGTCAGATAGAATGACAGTCGTTAGGACGTCAAATAGAATGACAGTGGTTAGAACGTCAGATAGAATGACAGTCATTAGAACTCAGATAGAATGACAGTCGCTAGAACGTCAGATAGAATGACAGTCGTTAGAACGTCAGATAAAATGACAGTCGTTAGAACGGCAGATAGAATTACAGTCGTTAGAACGTCAGATGGAATGACAGTCGCTAGAACATCAGATAGAATGACAGTGGTTAGAACGTTAGATAGAATGACAGTTGCTAGAATGTCATATAGAATGACAGTCATTAGAACGTCAGATAGAATGACGGTTGTTAGAACATCAGATAGAATGACTGTCGTTAGAATTTCAGATAGAATGACAGTCTTTAGAACGTGAAATAGAATGACAGTCGCTTGAACGTCAGATAGAATGACAGTCGTTAGAACGTCAGATAGAATGACAATCGTTAGAACTCAGATAGAATGACGGTGGTTAGAACGTCAGATAGAATGACAATCGTTAGAACGTCAGATAGAATGACAGTTGTTAGAACATCACATAGAATGAAAGTCGCTAGAACGTCAGGTAGAATGGCAGTCGTTAGCACGTCAGATAATGTTACAGTCGCTAGAACGTCAGATAGAATGGCATCGTTAGCACGTCAGATAAAATGACAGTCGTTAGAACTTCAGATAGAATGACTGTCGCTAGAACGTCAGATAGAATGATAGTGGTTAGAACGTCAGATAGAATGACAGTCGCTAGAGGGTCACGTAGGATGACAGTTGCTAGAACGTCAGATAGAATGACAGTGGTTAGAATGTCAGATAGAATGACAGTCGCTAGAACGTCAGATATAATGACAGTCGTTAGAACGTTAGATAGAATGACAGTTGTTAGAACGTCAGATAGAATGACAGTCGTTAGAACGTCAGATAGAATGACAGTCGATAGAACGTCAGATAGAATGACAGTCATTAGAACGTTAGATAGAATGTCAGATAGAATGACAGTCATTAGAACGTCAGATAGAATGACAATTGTTAGAACGTCAGATAGAATGACAATCGCTAGAATGTCAGATAGAATGACAGTCTTTATAACTTGAAATAGAATGACAGTCGCTTGAACGTCAGATAGAATGACAGTCGTTAGAACATCAGATAAAATGACAGTTGTTAGAACGTCAGATAGAATGACAGTCGTTAGAACGTCAGATAAAATGACAGTCGTTAGAACGTCAGATAGAATGACAGTGGTTAGAACGTCAGATAGAATGACAATCGTTAGAACGTCAGATAGAATGACAGTTGTTAGAACGTCAGATAGAATGGCAGTCGTTAGCACGTCAGATAAAGTTACAGTCGCTAGAACGTCAGGTAGAATGACAGTCGCTAGAACATCAGATAGAATGACAGTCGTTAGAATGTCAGATAGAATGACAGTCGCTAGAACGTCAGATAGAATGACAGTTGTTAGAACGTTAGATAGAATGACAGTTGCTAGAATGTCAGGTAGAATGACAGTCGTTAGAACGTCAGATATAATGACAGTCGTTAGAACGTTAGATAGAATGACAGTTGTTAGAACGTCAGATAGAATGACAGACGCTAGAACGTCAGATAGAATGACAGTCGCTAGAACGTCAGATAGAATGACAGTCGTTAGAACGTCAGATAGAATGACAGTTGTTAGAACGTCAGATAGAATGACAGTCGTTAGAACGTCAGATAGAATGACAGTTGTTAGAACGTTAGATAGAATGACAGTTGCTATAATGTCAGATAGAATGACAGTCGTTAGAACGTCAGATAGGATGACAATCGCTAGAACGTCAGATAGAACGACAGTCGTTAGAACGTCAGATAGAATGACAGTCGTTAGAAAATCATATAGGATGACAGTCGCTAGGACGTCAGATAGAATGACAGTCATTAGAACTAAGATAGAATGACAGTCGCTAGAACGTCAGATAGAATGACAGTCGTTAGAACGTCAGATAGAATGACAGTTGTTAGAACGTAAGATAGAATGACAGTCTCTAAAACGGCAGATATAATGACAGTCGTTAGAACGTTAGATAGAATGGCAGTCGTTAGAACGTCAGATAGAATGACAGACGCTAGAACGTCAGATTGAATGACAGTCGCTAGAACGTCAGATAGAATGACAGTCGTTAGAACGTCAGATAGAATGACAGTTGTTAGAACGTAAGATAGAATGACAGTCGTTAGAACGTCAGATAGAATGACAGTCGCTAGAATGTCAGATAGAATGACAGTTGTTAGAACGTTAGATAGAATGACAGTTGCTAGAATGTCAGATAGAATGACAGTCATTAGAACATCAGATAGAATGACAGTCGTAAGAACGTCAGATAGAATGACAGTCGTTAGAACGTCAGATAGAATGACAGTCACTAGAACGTCAGAGAAAATGACGATCGCTAGAACGTCAGATAGAATGACATTGGGTAGAACGTCAGATAGAATGACAGTCGCTAGGACGTCAGATAGAATGACAGTCATTAGAACTCAGATAGAATGACAGTGGTTAGAACGTCAGATAGAATGACAATCGTTAGAACGTCAGATAGAATGACAGTTGTTAGAACATCACATAGAATGAAAGTCGCTAGAACGTCAGGTAGAATGGCAGTCGTTAGCACGTCAGATAATGTTACAGTCGCTAGAACGTCAGATAGAATGGCATCGTTAGCACGTCAGATAAAATGACAGTCGTTAGAACTTCAGATAGAATGACTGTCGCTAGAACGTCAGATAGAATGATAGTGGTTAGAACGTCAGATAGAATGACAGTCGCTAGAGGGTCACGTAGGATGACAGTTGCTAGAACGTCAGATAGAATGACAGTGGTTAGAATGTCAGATAGAATGACAGTCGCTAGAACGTCAGATATAATGACAGTCGTTAGAACGTTAGATAGAATGACAGTCGATAGAACGTCAGATAGAATGACAGTCATTAGAACGTTAGATAGAATGTCAGATAGAATGACAGTCATTAGAACGTCAGATAGAATGACAATTGTTAGAACGTCAGATAGAATGACAATCGCTAGAATGTCAGATAGAATGACAGTCTTTATAACTTGAAATAGAATGACAGTCGCTTGAACGTCAGATAGAATGACAGTCGTTAGAACATCAGATAGAATGACAGTTGTTAGAACGTCAGATAGAATGACAGTCGTTAGAACGTCAGATAAAATGACAGTCGTTAGAACGTCAGATAGAATGACAGTGGTTAGAACGTCAGATAGAATGACAATCGTTAGAACGTCAGATAGAATGACAGTTGTTAGAACGTCAGATAGAATGGCAGTCGTTAGCACGTCAGATAAAGTTACAGTCGCTAGAACGTCAGGTAGAATGACAGTCGCTAGAACATCAGATAGAATGACAGTCGTTAGAATGTCAGATAGAATGACAGTCGCTAGAACGTCAGATAGAATGACAGTTGTTAGAACGTTAGATAGAATGACAGTTGCTAGAATGTCAGGTAGAATGACAGTCGTTAGAACGTCAGATAGAATGACAGTCGCCAGAACGTCAGATAGAATGACAGTTGTTAGAACGTTAGATAGAATGACAGTCGTTAGAACGTCAGATAGAATGACAGTCGCTAGAACGTTAGATAGAATGACAGTCGCTAGGACGTCAGATAGAATGGCAGTCGTTAGAACGTCAGATAGAATGACAGTCGTTAAAACGTCAGATAGGATGACAATCGCTAGAACGTCAGATAGAATGACAGTCGTTAGAACGTCAGATAGAATGACAGTCGTTAGGACGTCAAATAGAATGACAGTGGTTAGAACGTCAGATAGAATGACAGTCATTAGAACTCAGATAGAATGACAGTCGCTAGAACGTCAGATAGAATGACAGTCGTTAGAACGTCAGATAAAATGACAGTCGTTAGAACGGCAGATAGAATTACAGTCGTTAGAACGTCAGATGGAATGACAGTCGCTAGAACATCAGATAGAATGACAGTGGTTAGAACGTTAGATAGAATGACAGTTGCTAGAATGTCATATAGAATGACAGTCATTAGAACGTCAGATAGAATGACGGTTGTTAGAACATCAGATAGAATGACTGTCGTTAGAATTTCAGATAGAATGACAGTCTTTAGAACGTGAAATAGAATGACAGTCGCTTGAACGTCAGATAGAATGACAGTCGTTAGAACGTCAGATAGAATGACAATCGTTAGAACTCAGATAGAATGACGGTGGTTAGAACGTCAGATAGAATGACAATCGTTAGAACGTCAGATAGAATGACAGTTGTTAGAACATCACATAGAATGAAAGTCGCTAGAACGTCAGGTAGAATGGCAGTTGTTAGCACGTCAGATAATGTTACAGTCGCTAGAACGTCAGATAGAATGGCATCGTTAGCACGTCAGATAAAATGACAGTCGTTAGAACTTCAGATAGAATGACTGTCGCTAGAACGTCAGATAGAATGATAGTGGTTAGAACGTCAGATAGAATGACAGTCGCTAGAGGGTCACGTAGGATGACAGTTGCTAGAACGTCAGATAGAATGACAGTGGTTAGAATGTCAGATAGAATGACAGTCGCTAGAACGTCAGATATAATGACAGTCGTTAGAACGTTAGATAGAATGACAGTTGTTAGAACGTCAGATAGAATGACAGTCGTTAGAACGTCAGATAGAATGACAGTCGATAGAACGTCAGATAGAATGACAGTCATTAGAACGTTAGATAGAATGTCAGATAGAATGACAGTCATTAGAACGTCAGATAGAATGACAATTGTTAGAACGTCAGATAGAATGACAATCGCTAGAATGTCAGATAGAATGACAGTCTTTATAACTTGAAATAGAATGACAGTCGCTTGAACGTCAGATAGAATGACAGTCGTTAGAACATCAGATAAAATGACAGTTGTTAGAACGTCAGATAGAATGACAGTCGTTAGAACGTCAGATAAAATGACAGTCGTTAGAACGTCAGATAGAATGACAGTGGTTAGAACGTCAGATAGAATGACAATCGTTAGAACGTCAGATAGAATGACAGTTGTTAGAACGTCAGATAGAATGGCACTCGTTAGCACGTCAGATAAAGTTACAGTCGCTAGAACGTCAGGTAGAATGACAGTCGCTAGAACATCAGATAGAATGACAGTCGTTAGAATGTCAGATAGAATGACAGTCGCTAGAACGTCAGATAGAATGACAGTTGTTAGAACGTTAGATAGAATGACAGTTGCTAGAATGTCAGGTAGAATGACAGTCGTTAGAACGTCAGATAGAATGACAGTCGCCAGAACGTCAGATAGAATGACAGTTGTTAGAACGTTAGATAGAATGACAGTTGCTAGAATGTCAGATAGAATGACAGTCATTAGAACGTCAGATAGAATGACAGTTGTTAGAACGTCAGATAGAATGACAGTCGTTAGAACGTCAGATAGAATGACAGTCGCTAGAACGTTAGATAGAATGACAGTCGCTAGGACGTCAGATAGAATGGCAGTCGTTAGAACGTCAGATAGAATGACAGTCGTTAAAACGTCAGATAGGATGACGATCGCTAGAACGTCAGATAGAATGACAGTCGTTAGAACGTCAGATAGAATGACAGTCGTTAGGACGTCAAATAGAATGACAGTGGTTAGAACGTCAGATAGAATGACAGTCATTAGAACTCAGATAGAATGACAGTCGCTAGAACGTCAGATAGAATGACAGTCGTTAGAACGTCAGATAAAATGACAGTCATTAGAACGGCAGATAGAATTACAGTCGTTAGAACGTGAGATGGAATGACAGTCGCTAGAACATCAGATAGAATGACAGTGGTTAGAACGTTAGATAGAATGACAGTTGCTAGAATGTCATATAGAATGACAGTCATTAGAACGTCAGATAGAATGACGGTTGTTAGAACATCAGATAGAATGACTGTCGTTAGAATTTCAGATAGAATGACAGTCTTTAGAACGTGAAATAGAATGACAGTCGCTTGAACGTCAGATAGAATGACAGTCGTTAGAACGTCAGATAGAATGACAATCGTTAGAACTCAGATAGAATGACAGTTGTTAGAACGTCACATAGAATGAAAGTCGCTAGAACGTCAGGTATAATGGCAGTCGTTAGCACGTCAGATACAATTACAGTCGCTAGAACGTCAGATAGAATGGCATCGTTAGCACATCAGATAAAATGACAGTCGTTAGAACTTCAGATAGAATGACTGTCGCTAGAACGTCAGATAGAATGACAGTGGTTAGAACGTCAGATAGAATGACAGTCGCTAGAGGGTCATGTAGGATGACAGTTGCTAGAACGTCAGATAGAATGACAGTGGTTAGAATGTCAGATAGAATGACAGTCGCTAGAACGTCAGATATAATGACAGTCGTTAGAACGTTAGATAGAATGACAGTTGTTAGAACGTCAGATAGAATGACAGTCGTTAGAACGTCAGATAGAATGACAGTCGCTAGAACGTCAGATATAATGATAGTCGTTAGAACGTTAGATAGAATGACAGTTGTTAGAACGTCAGATAGAATGACAGACGCTAGAACGTCAGATAGAATGACAGTCGTTAGAACGTCAGATAGAATGACAGTTGTTAGTACGTCAGATAGAATGACAGTCGTTAGAACGTCAGATAGAATGACAGTCGCTAGAATGTCAGATAGAATGACAGTTGTTAGAACGTTAGATAGAATGACAGTTGCTAGAATGTCAGATAGAATGACAGTCATTAGAACGTCAGATAGGATGACAGTCGTTAGAACGTCAGATAGGATGACAATCGCTAGAACGTCAGACAGAATGACAGTCGTTAGAACGTCAGATAGAATGACAGTCGTTAGAAAGTCAGATAGGATGACAATCGGTAGAACGTCAGATAGAATGACAGTGGTTAGAACGTTAGATAGAATGACAGTTGCTATAATGTCAGATAGAATGACAGTCATTAGAACGCCAGATAGAATGACAGTCGTTAGAACGTCAGATAGGATGACAATCGCTAGAACGTCAGATAGAACGACAGTCGTTAGAACGTCAGATAGAATGACAGTCGTTAGAAAATCATATAGGATGACAGTCGCTAGGACATCAGATAGAATGACAGTCATTAGAACTAAGATAGAATGACAGTCGCTAGAACGTCAGATAGAATGACAGTCGTTAGAACATCAGATAGAATGACAGTCGTTAGAACGTCAGATAGAATGACAGTTGTTAGAACGTAAGATAGACTGACAGTCTCTAAAACGGCAGATAGAATGACAGTCGTTAGAACGACAGATGGAATGACAGTCGCTAGAACGTCAGAAATAATGACAGTCGTTAGGACGTTAGATAGAATGACAGTTGTTAGAACGTCAGATAGAATGACAGTCGTTAGAATGTCAGATAGAATGACAGTCGCTAGAACGTCAGATAGAATTACAGTTGTTAGAAAGTCAGATAGAATGACAGTCATTAGAACGTAAGATAGAATGACAGTTGTTAGAACGTCAGATAGAATGACAGTCGTTAGAACGTCAGATAAAATGACAGTCGTTAGCACGTCAGATAGAATGACAGTCGCTAGAACGTCAGATAGAATGACAGTGGTTAGAACGTCAGATAGAATGACAATCGTTAGAACGTCAGATAGAATGACAGTTGTTAGAACGTCAGGTAGAATGGCAGTCGTTAGCACGTCAGATAAAGTTACAGTCGCTAGAACGTCAGGTAGAATGACAGTCGCTAGAACGTCAGATAGAATGACAGTCGTTAGAATGTCAGATAGAATGACAGTCGCTAGAACGTCAGATAGAATGACAGTTGTTAGAACGTTAGATAGAATGACAGTTGCTAGAATGTCAGATAGAATGACAGTTGTTAGAAAGTCAGATAGGATGACAGTCGCTAGGACGTCAGATAGAATGACAGTCATTAGAACTAAGATAGAATGACAGTCGCTAGAACGTCAGATAGAATGACAGTCGTTAGAACATCAGATAGAATGACAGTTGTTAGAACGTAAGATAGAATGACAGTCTCTAAAACGGCAGATAGAATGACAGTCGTTAGAACGTCAGATAGAATGACAGTCGCTAGAACGTCAGATATAATGACAGTCGTTAGAACGTTAGATAGAATGACAGTTGTTAGAACGTCAGATAGAATGACAGACGCTAGAACGTCAGATAGAATGACAGTCGCTAGAACGTCAGATAGAATGACAGTCGTTAGAACGTCAGATAGAATGACAGTTGTTAGAACGTCAGATAGAATGACAGTCGTTAGAACGTCAGATAGAATGACAGTCGCTAGAATGTCAGATAGAATGACAGTTGTTAGAAGGTTAGATAGAATGACAGTTGCTAGAATGTCAGATAGAATGACAGTCATTAGAACGTCAGATAGAATGACAGTCGTTAGAACGACAGATAGGATGACAATCGCTAGAACGTCAGACAGAATGACAGTCGTTAGAACGTCAGATAGAATGACAGTCGTTAGAAAGTCAGATAGGATGACAATCGCTAGAACGTCAGATAGAATGACAGTGGTTAGAACGTTAGATAGAATGACAGTTGCTATAATGTCAGATAGAATGACAGTCATTAGAACGCCAGATAGAATGACAGTCGTTAGAACGTCAGATAGGATGACAATCTCTAGAACGTCAGATAGAACGACAGTCGTTAGAACGTCAGATAGAATGACAGTCGTTAGAAAATCATATAGGATGACAGTCGCTAGGACGTCAGATAGAATGACAGTCATTAGAACTAAGATAGAATGACAGTCGCTAGAACGTCAGATAGAATGACAGTCGTTAGAACATCAGATAGAATGACAGTCGTTAGAACGTCAGATAGAATGACAGTTGTTAGAACGTAAGATAGACTGACAGTCTCTAAAACGGCAGATAGAATGACAGTCGTTAGAACGTCAGATGGAATGACAGTCGCTAGAACGTCAGAAATAATGACAGTCGTTAGGACGTTAGATAGAATGACAGTTGTTAGAACGTCAGATAGAATGACACTCGTTAGAATGTCAGATAGAATGACAGTCGCTAGAACGTCAGATAGAATGACAGTTGTTAGAACGTTAGATAGAATGTCAGATAGAATGACAGTCATTAGAACGTCAGATAGAATGACAGTTGTTAGAACGTCAGATAGAATGACAGTCGTTAGAACGTCAGATAAAATGACAGTCGTTAGCACGTCAGATACAATGACAGTCGCTAGAACGTCAGATAGAATGACAGTGGTTAGAACGTCAGATAGAATGACAATCGTTAGAACGTCAGATAGAATGACAGTTGTTAGAACGTCAGGTAGAATGGCAGTCGTTAGCACGTCAGATAAAGTTACAGTCGCTAGAACGTCAGGTAGAATGACAGTCGCTAGAACATCAGATAGAATGACAGTCGTTAGAATGTCAGATAGAATGACAGTCGCTAGAACGTCAGATAGAATGACAGTTGTTAGAACGTTAGATAGAATGACAGTTGCTAGAATGTCAGGTAGAATGACAGTGGTTAGAACGTCAGATAGAATGACAGTCGCTAGAACGTCAGATAGAATGACAGTTGTTAGAACGTTAGATAGAATGACAGTTGCTAGAATGTCAGATAGAATGACAGTCATTAGAACGTCAGATAGAATGACAGTTGTTAGAACGTCAGATAGAATGACAGTCGTTAGAACGTCAGATAGAATGACAGTCGCTAGAAGGTTAGATAGCATGACAGTCGCTAGGACGTCAGATAGAATGACAGTCGTTAGAACGTCAGATAGAATGACAGTCGTTAGAATGTCAGATAGGATGACAATCGCTAGAACGTCAGATAAAATGACAGTCGCTAGGGCGTCAGATAGAATGACAGTGGTTAGAACGTCAGATAGAATGACAGTCGCTAGGGCGTCAGATAGAATGACAGTGGTTAGAACGTCAGATAGAATGACAGTCGCTAGGACGTCAGATAGAATGACAGTCATTAGAACTCAGATAGAATGACAGTCGCTAGAACGTCAGATAGAATGACAGTCGTTAGAAAATCAGATAGAATGACAGTCGTTAGAACGTCAGAAAGAATGACAGTTGTTAGAACGTAAGATAGAATGACAGTCGTTAGAACATCAGATAGAATGACAGTGGTTAAAACGTCAGATAGAATGACAGTTGTTAGAAAGTCAGATAGAATGACAGTCGTTAGAACATCAGATAGAATGACAGTCGTTAGAACGGCAGATAGAATGACAGTCGTTAGAACGTCAGATGGAATGACAGTCGCTAGAACTTCAGATAGAATGACAGTGGTTAGAACGTTAGATAGAATGACAGTTGCTAGAATGTCATATAGAATGACAGTCATTAGAACGTCAGATAGAATGACGGTTGTTAGAACGTCAGATAGAATGACAACCGTTAGAACGTCAGATAGAATGACAGTTGTTAGAACGTCACATAGAATGAAAGTCGCTAGAACGTCAGGTAGAATGGCAGTCGTTAGCACGTCAGATAAAGTTACAGTCGCTAGAACGTCAGATAGAATGGCATCGTTAGCACGTCAGATAAAATGACAGTCGTTAGAACTTCAGATAGAATAACTGTCGCTAGAACGTCAGATAGAATGACAGTGGTTAGAACGTCAGATAGAATGACAGTCGCTAGATGGTCACGCAGGATGACAGTTGCTAGAACGTCAGAGAGAATGACAGTGGTTAGAATGTCAGATAGTATGACAGTCGCTAGAACGTCAGATATAATGTCAGTGTTAGAACGTTAGATAGAATGACAGTTGTTAGAACGTCAGATAGAATGACAGTCGTTCGAACGTCAGATAGAATGACAGTCGCTAGAACGTCAGATAGAATGACAGTTGTTTGAACGTTAGATAGAATGTCAGATAGAATGACAGTCATTAGAACGTTAGATAGAATGACAGTTGTTAGAACGTCAGATAGAATGACAGTCGCTAGAACGTCAGATAGAATGACAGTCGCTAAAACGTCAGATAGAATGACAGTTGTTAGAACGTTAGATAGAATGACAGTTGCTAGAATGTCAGATAGAATGACAATCGTTAGAACATCAGATAGAATGACAGTCGTTAGTACGTCAGATAGAATGACAGTTGTTAGAACGTCAGATAGAATGACAGTCGTTAGAACGTCAGATAGAATGACAGTCGCTAGAATGTCAGATAGAATGACAGTTGTTAGAACGTTAGATAGAATGACAGTTGCTAGAATGTCAGATAGAATGACAGTCATTAGAACCTCAGATAGAATGACAGTCGTTAGAACGTCAGATAGGATGACAATCGCTAGAACGTCAGATAGGATGACAGTCGTTAGAAGGTCAGATAGAATGACAGTCGTTAGAAAATCATATAGGATGACAGTCGCTAGGACGTCAGATAGAATGACAGTCATTAGAACTAAGATAGAGTGACAGTCGTAAGAACGTCAGATGGAATGACAGTCGCTAGAACGTCATATAGAATGAGAATCGTTAGAACATCAGATCAAATGACAGACGTTAGAACGTCAGATAGAATGACAGTCGTTAGAAATTCAGATAGAATAACAGTCTCTAGAACGTCAGATAGAATGACAGTTGTTAGAACGTCAGATAGAATGACAGTCGCTAGAACGTCAGCTAGAATGACTGGTTAGAACGTCAGATAGAATGACAGTCGTTAGAACGTCAGATAGAATTACAGTCGCTAGAACTTCAGAGAGAATGACAGTCATTAGAACGTCAGGTAGAATGACAGTTGTTAGAACGTCAGATAGAATGACAATATCTAGAATGTCAGATAGAATGACAGTGGTTAGAACGTCAGATAGAATGACAGTCGCTTGAACGTCAGATAGAATGACAGTCGTTAGAACGTCAGATAGAATGACAGTCACTAGAACGTCAGAGAAAATGACAATCGCTAGAACGTCAGATAGAATGACATTGGTTAGAACGTCAGATAGAATGACAGTCGTTAGAACGTCAGATAGAATGACAGTCGCTAGAAGGTTACATAGAATGACAGTCGCTAGGAGGTCAGATAGAATGACAGTCGTTAGAACGTCAGATAGAATGACAGTCGTTAGAACGTCAGATAGGATGACAATCGCTAGAACGTCAGATAGAATGACAGTCGTTAGAACGTCAGATAGAATGACAGTCGTTAGAACGTCAGATAGAATGACATTGGTTAGAACGTCAGATAGAATGACAGTCGTTAGAACGTCAGATAGAATGACAGTCGTTAGAAAGTCAGATAGGATGACAATCGCTAGAACGTCAGATAGAATGACAGTGGTTAGAATGTTAGATAGAATGACAGTTGCTATAATGTCAGATAGAATGACAGTCATTAGAACGCCAGATAGAATGACAGTCGTTAGAACGTCAGATAGGATGACAATCTCTAGAACGTCAGATAGAACGACAGTCGTTAGAACGTCAGATAGAATGACAGTCGTTAGAAAATCATATAGGATGACAATCGCTAGAACGTCAGATAGAATGACAGTGGTTAGAACGTTAGATAGAATGACAGTTGCTATAATGTCAGATAGAATGACAGTCATTAGAACGCCAGATAGAATGACAGTCGTTAGAACGTCAGATAGGATGACAATCTCTAGAACGTCAGATAGAACGACAGTCGTTAGAACGTCAGATAGAATGACAGTCGTTAGAAAATCATATAGGATGACAGTCGCTAGGACGTCAGATAGAATGACAGTCATTAGAACTAAGATAGAATGACAGTCGCTAGAACGTCAGATAGAATGACAGTCGTTAGAACATCAGATAGAATGACAGTCGTTAGAACGTCAGATAGAATGACAGTTGTTAGAACGTAAGATAGACTGACAGTCTCTAAAACGGCAGATAGAATGACAGTCGTTAGAACGTCAGATGGAATGACAGTCGCTAGAACGTCAGAAATAATGACAGTCGTTAGGACGTTAGATAGAATGACAGTTGTTAGAACGTCAGATAGAATGACAGTCGTTAGAATGTCAGATAGAATGACAGTCGCTAGAACGTCAGATAGAATGACAGTTGTTAGAACGTTAGATAGAATGTCAGATAGAATGACAGTCATTAGAACGTCAGATAGAATGACAGTTGTTAGAACGTCAGATAGAATGACAGTCGTTAGAACGTCAGATAAAATGACAGTCGTTAGCACGTCAGATACAATGACAGTCGCTAGAACGTCAGATAGAATGACAGTGGTTAGAACGTCAGATAGAATGACAATCGTTAGAACGTCAGATAGAATGACAGTTGTTAGAACGTCAGGTAGAATGGCAGTCGTTAGCACGTCAGATAAAGTTACAGTCGCTAGAACGTCAGGTAGAATGACAGTCGCTAGAACGTCAGATAGAATGACAGTCGCTAGAACGTCAGATAGAATGACAGTTGTTAGAACGTTAGATAGAATGACAGTTGCTAGAATGTCAGGTAGAATGACAGTGGTTAGAACGTCAGATAGAATGACAGTCGCTAGAACGTCAGATAGAATGACAGTTGTTAGAACGTTAGATAGAATGACAGTTGCTAGAATGTCAGATAGAATGACAGTCATTAGAACGTCAGATAGAATGACAGTTGTTAGAACGTCAGATAGAATGACAGTCGTTAGAACGTCAGATAGAATGACAGTCGCTAGAAGGTTAGATAGAATGACAGTCGCTAGGACGTCAGATAGAATGACAGTCGTTAGAACGTCAGATAGAATGACAGTCGTTAGAATGTCAGATAGGATGACAATCGCTAGAACGTCAGATAAAATGACAGTCGCTAGGGCGTCAGATAGAATGACAGTGGTTAGAACGTCAGATAGAATGACAGTCGCTAGGGCGTCAAATAGAATGACAGTGGTTAGAACGTCAGATAGAATGACAGTCGCTAGGACGTCAGATAGAATGACAGTCATTAGAACTCAGATAGAATGACAGTCGCTAGAACGTCAGATAGAATGACAGTCGTTAGAAAATCAGATAGAATGACAGTCGTTAGAACGTCAGATAGAATGACAGTTGTTAGAACGTAAGATAGAATGACAGTCGTTAGAACATCAGATATAATGACAGTGGTTAAAACGTCAGATAGAATGACAGTTGTTAGAAAGTCAGATAGAATGACAGTCGTTAGAACATCAGATAGAATGACAGTCGTTAGAACGGCAGATAGAATGACAGTCGTTAGAACGTCAGATGGAATGACAGTCGCTAGAACTTCAGATAGAATGACAGTGGTTAGAACGTTAGATAGAATGACAGTTGCTAGAATGTCATATAGAATGACAGTCATTAGAACGTCAGATAGAATGACGGTTGTTAGAACGTCAGATAGAATGACAACCGTTAGAACGTCAGATAGAATGACAGTTGTTAGAACGTCACATAGAATGAAAGTCGCTAGAACGTCAGGTAGAATGGCAGTCGTTAGCACGTCAGATAAAGTTACAGTCGCTAGAACGTCAGATAGAATGGCATCGTTAGCACGTCAGATAAAATGACAGTCGTTAGAACTTCAGATAGAATAACTGTCGCTAGAACGTCAGATAGAATGACAGTGGTTAGAACGTCAGATAGAATGACAGTCGCTAGATGGTCACGCAGGATGACAGTTGCTAGAACGTCAGATAGAATGACAGTGGTTAGAATGTCAGATAGTATGACAGTCGCTAGAACGTCAGATATAATGTCAGTGTTAGAACGTTAGATAGAATGACAGTTGTTAGAACGTCAGATAGAATGACAGTCGTTCGAACGTCAGATAGAATGACAGTCGCTAGAACGTCAGATAGAATGACAGTTGTTTGAACGTTAGATAGAATGTCAGATAGAATGACAGTAATTAGAACGTTAGATAGAATGACAGTTGTTAGAACGTCAGATAGAATGACAGTCGCTAGAACGTCAGATAGAATGACAGTCGCTAGAACGTCAGATAGAATGACAGTTGTTTGAACGTTAGATAGAATGTCAGATAGAATGACAGTCATTAGAACGTTAGATAGAATGACAGTTGTTAGAACGTCAGATAGAATGACAGTCGTTAGTACGTCAGATAGAATGACAGTTGTTAGAACGTCAGATAGAATGACAGTCGTTAGAACGTCAGATAGAATGACAGTCGCTAGAATGTCAGATAGAATGACAGTTGTTAGAACGTTAGATAGAATGACAGTTGCTAGAATGTCAGATAGAATGACAGTCATTAGAACGTCAGATAGAATGACAGTCGTTAGAACGTCAGATAGGATGACAATTGCTAGAACGTCAGATAGAATGACAGTCGTTAGAACGTCAGATAGAATGACAGTCGTTAGAAAATCATATAGGATGACAGTCGCTAGGACGTCAGATAGAATGACAGTCATTAGAACTAAGATAGAGTGACAGTCGTAAGAACGTCAGATGGAATGACAGTCGCTAGAACGTCATATAGAATGAGAATCGTTAGAACATCAGATCAAATGACAGACGTTAGAACGTCAGATAGAATGACAGTCGTTAGAAATTCAGATAGAATAACAGTCTCTAGAACGTCAGATAGAATGACAGTCGTTAGAACGTCAGATAGAATGACAGTCGCTAGAACGTCAGCTAGAATGACTGGTTAGAACGTCAGATAGAATGACAGTCGTTAGAACGTCAGATAGAATTACAGTCGCTAGAACTTCAGAGAGAATGACAGTCATTAGAACGTCAGGTAGAATGACAGTTGTTAGAACGTCAGATAGAATGACAATATCTAGAATGTCAGATAGAATGACAGTGGTTAGAACGTCAGATAGAATGACAGTCGCTTGAACGTCAGATAGAATGACAGTCGTTAGAACGTCAGATAGAATGACAGTCACTAGAACGTCAGAGAAAATGACAATCGCTAGAACGTCAGATAGAATGACATTGGTTAGAACGTCAGATAGAATGACAGTCGTTAGAACGTCAGATAGAATGACAGTCGCTAGAAGGTTACATAGAATGACAGTCGCTAGGACGTCAGATAGAATGACAGTCGTTAGAACGTCAGATAGAATGACAGTCGTTAGAACGTCAGATAGGATGACAATCGCTAGAACGTCAGATAGAATGACAGTCGTTAGAACGTCAGATAGAATGACAGTCGTTAGAAAGTCAGATAGGATGACAATCGCTAGAACGTCAGATAAAATGACAGTGGTTAGAACGTCAGATAGAATGACAGTCGCTAAGGCGTCAGATAGAATGACAGTGGTTAGAACGTCAGATAGAATGACAGTCGCTAGGACGTCAGATAGAATGACAGTCATTAGACCTCAGATAGAATGACAGTCGCTATAACGTCAGATAGGATGACAGTCGTTAGAAAATCAGATAGAATGACAGTCGTTAGAACGTCAGATAGAATGACAGTTGTTAGAACGTAAGATAGAATGACAGTCGTTAGAACATCAGATAGAATGACAGTGGTTAAAACGTCAGATAGAATGACAGTTGTTAGAAAGTCAGATAGAATGACAGTCGTTAGAACATAAGATAGAATGACAGTCGTTAGAACGGCAGATAGAATGACAGTCGTTAGAACGTGAGATGGAATGACAGTCGCTAGAACTTCAGATAGAATGACAGTGGTTAGAACGTTAGATAGAATGACAGTTGCTAGAATGTCATATAGAATGACAGTAATTAGAACGTCAGATAGAATGACGGTTGTTAGAACGTCAGATAGAATGACAGTCGCTAGAATGTCAGATAGAATGACAGTCTTTAGAACATGAAATAGAATGACAGTAGCTTGAACGTCAGATAGAATGACAGTCGTTAGAACGTCAGATAGAATGACAGTCACTAGAACGTCAGAGAAAATGACAATCGCTAGAACGTCAGATATAATGACATTGGTTAGAACGTCAGATAGAATGACAGTCGCTAGGACGTCAGATAGAATGACAGTCGTTAGAACTCAGATAGAATGACAGTGGTTAGAACGTCAGATAGAATGACAATCGTTAGAACGTCAGATAGAATGACAGTTGTTAGAACGTCACATAGAATGAAAGTCGCTAGAACGTCAGGTAGAATGGCAGTCGTTAGCACGTCAGATAAAATGACAGTCGTTAGAACTTCAGATAGAATAACTGTCGCTAGAACGTCAGATAGAATGACAGTGTTTAGAACGTCAGATAGAATGTCAGTCGCTAGATGGTCACGCAGGATGACAGTTGCTAGAACGTCAGATAGAATAACAGTGGTTAGAATGTCAGATAGAATGACAGTCGCTAGAACGTCAGATATAATGTCAGTGTTAGAACGTTAGATAGAATGACAGTTGTTAGAACGTCAGATAGAATGACAGTCGTTCGAACGTCAGATAGAATGACAGTCGCTAGATGGTCACGCAGGATGACAGTTGCTAGAACGTCAGATAGAATGACAGTGGTTAGAATGTCAGATAGAATGACAGTCGCTAGAACGTCAGATATAATGTCAGTGTTAGAACGTCAGATAGAATGACAGTTGTTAGAACGTTAGATAGAATGTCAGATAGAATGACAGTCATTAGAACGTCAGATAGAATGACAATTGTTAGAACGTCAGATAGAATGACAATCGCTAGAATGTCAGATAGAATGACAGTCTTTATAACGTGAAATAGAATGACAGTCGCTTGAACGTCTGATTGAATGACAATCGTTAGAACGTCAGATAGAATGACAGTTGTTAGAACGTCACATAGAATGACAGTCGCTAGAACGTCAGGTAGAATGGCAGTCGTTAGCACGTCAGATAAAGTTACAGTCGCTAGAACGTCAGATATAATGACAGTCATTAGAACGTTAGATAGAATGACAGTTGTTAGAACGTCAGATAGAATGACAGTCGCTAGAACGTCAGATAGAATGACAGTCGCTAGAACGTCAGATAGAATGACAGTTGTTAGAACGTTAGATAGAATGACAGTTGCTAGAATGTCAGATAGAATGACAATCGTTAGAACATCAGATAGAATGACAGTCGTTAGTACGTCAGATAGAATGACAGTTGTTAGAACGTCAGATAAACTGACAGTCGTTAGAACGTCAGATAGAATGACAGTCGCTAGAATGTCAGATAGAATGACAGTTGTTAGAACGTTAGATAGAATGACAGTTGCTAGAATGTCAGATAGAATGACAGTCATTAGAACGTCAGATAGAATGACAGTCGTTAGAACGTCAGATAGGATGACAATCGCTAGAACGTCAGATAGAATGACAGTCGTTAGAACGTCAGATAGGATGACAATCGCTAGAACGTCAGATAGAATGACAGACGTTAGAACGTCAGATAGAATGACAGTCGTTAGAAATTCAGATAGAATAACAGTCTCTAGAACGTCAGATAGAATGACAGTCGTTAGAACGTCAGATGTAATGACAGTTGTTAGAACGTTAGATAGAATGACAGTTGCTAGAATGTCAGATAGAATGACAATCGTTAGAACATCAGATAGAATGACAGTCGCTAGAACTTCAGAGAGAATGTCAGTTGCTAGAATGTCAGATAGAATGACAGTGATTAGAACGTCAGATAGAATGACAGTTGTTAGAACGTCAGATAGAATGACAATATCTAGAATGTCAGATAGAATGACAGTGGTTAGAACGTCAGATAGAATGACAGTCGCTTGAACGTCATATAGAATGACAGTCGTTAGAACGTCAGATAGAATGACAGTCACTAGAACGTCAGAGAAAATGACAATCGCTAGAACGTCAGATAGAATGACATTGGTTAGAACGTCAGATAGAATGACAGTTGTTAGAACGTTAGATAGAATGTAAGATAGAATGACAGTTATTAGAACGTCAGATAGAATGACAATTGTTAGAATGTCAGATAGAATGACAATCGCTAGAATGTCAGATAGAATGACAGTCTTTATAACGTGAAATAGAATGACAGTCGCTTGAACGTCTGATAGAATGACAATCGTTAGAACGTCAGATAGAATGACAGTTGTTAGAACGTCACATAGAATGACAGTCGCTAGAACGTCAGGTAGAATGGCAGTCGTTAGCACGTCAGATAGAATGACAGTCGCTAAAATGTCTGATAGAATGACAGTCGCTAGAACGTCAGATATAATGACAGTCATTAGAACGTTAGATAGAATGACAGTTGTTAGAACGTCAAATAGAATGACAGTCGCTAGAACGTCAGATAGAATGACAGTTGTTAGAACGTTAGATAGAATGACAGTTGCTAGAATGTCAGATAGAATGACAATCGTTAGAACATCAGATAGAATGACAGTCGTTAGTACGTCAGATAGAATGACAGTTGTTAGAACGTCAAATAGAATGACAGTCGTTAGAACGTCAGATAGATTGACAGTCGCTAGAATGTCAGATAGAATGACAGTTGTTAGAACGTTAGATAGAATGACAGTTGCTAGAATGTCAGATAGAATGACAGTCATTAGAACGTCAGATTGAATGACAGTCGTTAGAACGTCAGATAGAATGACAGTCGCTAGAACGTCATATAGAATGAGAATCGTTCGAACATCAGATCAAATGACAGACGTTAGAACGTCAGATAGATTGACAGTCGTTAGAAATTCAGATAGAATAACAGTCTCTAGAACGTCAGATAGAATGACAGTCGTTAGAACATCAGATAGAATGACAGTCGTTAGAACGTCAGATGGAATGACAGTCGCTAGAACATCAGATAGAATGACAGTGGTTAGAACGTTAGATAGAATGACAGTTGCTAGAATGTCATATAGAATGACAGTCATTAGAACGTCAGATGGAATGACAGTTGTTAGAACGTCAGATAGAATGACAATATCTAGAATGTCAGATAGAATGACAGTGGTTAGAACGTCAGATAGAATGACAGTCGCTTGAACGTCATATAGAATGACAGTCGTTAGAACGTCAGATAGAATGACGGTCACTAGAACGTCAGAGAAAATGACAATCGCTAGAACGTCAGATAGAATGACATTGGTTAGAACGTCAGATAGAATGACAGTTGTTAGAACGTTAGATAGAATGTAAGATAGAATGACAGTCATTAGAACGTCAGATAGAATGACAATTGTTAGAATGTCAGATAGAATGACAATCGCTAGAATGTCAGATAGAATGACAGTCTTTATAACGTGAAATAGAATGACAGTCGCTTGAACGTCTGATAGAATGACAATCGTTAGAACGTCAGATAGAATGACAGTTGTTAGAACGTCACATAGAATGACAGTCGCTAGAACGTCAGGTAGAATGGCAGTCGTTAGCACGTCAGATAAAGTTACAGTCGCTAGAAAGTCAGATAGAATGGAATCGTTAGCACGTCAGATAGAATGACAGTCGTTAAAATGTCAGATAGAATGACAGTCGCTAGAACGTCAGATATAATGACAGTCGTTAGAACGTTAGATAGAATGACAGTTGTTAGAACGTCAGATAGAATGACAGTCGCTAGAACGTCAGATAGAATGACAGTTGTTAGAACGTTAGATAGAATGACAGTTGCTAGAATGTCAGATAGAATGACAATCGTTAGAACATCAGATAGAATGACAGTTGTTAGAACGTCAGATAGAATGACAGTTGTTAGAACGTCAGATAGAATGACAGTCGCTAGAATATTAGATAGAATGACAGTTGCTAGGACGTCAGATAGAATGACAGTCGTTAGAAAATCAGATAGGATGACAATCGCTAGAACGTCAGATAGAATGACAGTAGTTAGAACGTCAGATAGAATGACAGTCGCTAGGACGTCAGATAGAATGACCGTGGTTAGAACGTCAGATAGAATGACAATCGCTAGAATGTCAGATAGGATGACAGTCTTTATAACGTGAAATAGAATGACAGTCGTTAGAACGTCAGATAGAATGACAGTTGTTAGCACGTCAGATAGACTGACAGTCTCTAAAACGGCAGATAAAATGACAGTCGTTAGAACGTCAGATAGAATGACAGTCGTTAGCACGTCAGATAAAGTTACAGTCACTAGAACGTCAGGTAGAATGACAGTCGCTAGAACGTCAGATAGAATGACAGTCGTTAGAATGTCTGACAGAATGACAGTCGCTAGAACGTCAGATAGAATGACAGTTGTTAGAACGTTAGATAGAATGACAGTTGCTAGAATGTCAGGTAGAATGACAGTCGCTAGAACGTCAGATAGAATGACAGTTGTTAGAACGTTAGATAGAATGACAGTTGCTAGAATGTCAGATAGAATGACAGTCATTAGAACGTCAGATAGAATGACAGTTGTTAGAACGTCATATAGAATGAGAATCGTTAGAACATCAGATCAAATGACAGACGTTAGAACGTCAGATAGAATGACAGTCGTTAGAAATTCAGATAGAATAACAGTCTCTAGAACGTCAGATAGAATGACAGTCGTTAGAACGTCAGATAGAATGACAGTCGCTAGGACGTCAGATAGAATGAGAGTCGTTAGAACGTCAGATGGAATGATAGTCGCTAGAACGTCAGATAGAATGACAGTGGTTAGAACGTCAGGTAGAATGACAATCGTTAGAACGTCAGATAGAATGACAGTTGTTAGAACGTCAGGTAGAATGACAGTTGCTAGAATGTCAGGTAGAATGACAGTCGTTAGAACGTCAGATAGAATGACAGTCGCTAGAACGTCAGATAGAATGATAGTTGTTAGAACGTTAGATAGAATGACAGTTGCTAGAATGTCAGATAGAATGACAGTCATTAGAACGTCAGATAGAATGACAGTTGTTAGAACGTCAGATAGAATGACAGTTCTTAGAACGTCAGATAGAATGACAGTCGCTAGAATATTAGATAGAATGACAGTCGCTAGGGCGTCAGATAGAATGACAGTCGTTAGAACGTCAGATAGAATGACAGTCGTTAGAAAATCAGATAGGATGACAATCGCTAGAACGTCAGATAGAATGACAGTAGTTAGAACGTCAGATAGAATGACAGTCGCTAGGACGTCAGATAGAATGACCGTGGTTAGAACGTCAGATAGAATGACAATCGCTAGAATGTCAGATAGAATGACAGTCTTTATAACGTGAAATAGAATGACAGTCGTTAGAACGTCAGATAGAATGACAGTTGTTAGAACGTCAGATAGAATGACAGTCGCTAGAATGTCAGATAGAATGACAGTTGTTAGAACGTTAGATAGAATGACAGTTGCTAGAATGTCAGATAGAATGACAGTCATTAGAACGTCAGATAGAATGACAGTCGTTAGAACGTCAGATAGGATAACAATCGCTAGAACGTCAGATAGAATGACAGTCGTCAGATAGTCAGATAGCATGACAATCGCTAGAACGTCAGATAGAATGACAGTGGTTAGAACGTTAGATAGAATGACAGTTGCTATAATGTCAGATAGAATGACAGTCATTAGAACGCCAGATAGAATGACAGTCGTTAGAACGTCAGATAGGATGACAATCGCTAGAACGTCAGATAGAATGACAGTCGTTAAAACGTCAGATAGAATGACAGTCGTTAGAAAATCATATAGGATGACAGTCGCTAGGTCGTCAGATAGAATGACAGTTATTAGAACTAAGATAGAGTGACAGTCGCTAGAACGTCATATAGAATGACAGTCGTTAGAACATCAGATAGAATGACAGTCGTTAGAACGTCAGATAGAATGACAGTTGTTAGAACGTAAGATAGAATGACAGTCTCTAAAACGGCAGATAGAATGACAGTCGTTAGAACGTCAGATGGAATGACAGTCGCTAGAACGTCATATAGAATGAGAATCGTTAGAACATCAGATCAAATGACAGACGTTAGAACGTCAGATAGAATGACAGTCGTTAGAAATTCAGATAGAATAACAGTCTCTAGAACGTCAGATAGAATGACAGTCGTTAGAACGTCAGATAGAATGACAGTCGCTAGGACGTCAGATAGAATGAGAGTCGTTAGAACGTCAGATGGAATGATAGTCGCTAGAACGTCAGATAGAATGACAGTGGTTAGAACATCAGGTAGAATGACAATCGTTAGAACGTCAGATAGAATGACAGTTGTTAGAACGTCAGGTAGAATGACAGTTGCTAGAATGTCAGGTAGAATGACAGTCGTTAGAACGTCAGATAGAATGACAGTCGCTAGAACGTCAGATAGAATGATATTTGTTAGAACGTTAGATAGAATGACAGTTGCTAGAATGTCAGATAGAATGACAGTCATTAGAACGTCAGATAGAATGACAGTTGTTAGAACGTCAGATAGAATGACAGTTGTTAGAACGTCAGATAGAATGACAGTCGCTAGAATATTAGATAGAATGACAGTTGCTAGGACGTCAGATAGAATGACAGTCGTTAGAAAATCAGATAGGATGACAATCGCTAGAACGTCAGATAGAATGACAGTAGTTAGAACGTCAGATAGAATGACAGTCGCTAGGACGTCAGATAGAATGACCGTGGTTAGAACGTCAGATAGAATGACAATCGCTAGAATGTCAGATAGGATGACAGTCTTTATAACGTGAAATAGAATGACAGTCGTTAGAACGTCAGATAGAATGACAGTTGTTAGCACGTCAGATAGACTGACAGTCTCTAAAACGGCAGATAAAATGACAGTCGTTAGAACGTCAGATAGAATGACAGTCGTTAGCACGTCAGATAAAGTTACAGTCACTAGAACGTCAGGTAGAATGACAGTCGCTAGAACGTCAGATAGAATGACAGTCGTTAGAATGTCTGACAGAATGACAGTCGCTAGAACGTCAGATAGAATGACAGTTGTTAGAACGTTAGATAGAATGACAGTTGCTAGAATGTCAGGTAGAATGACAGTCGCTAGAACGTCAGATAGAATGACAGTTGTTAGAACGTTAGATAGAATGACAGTTGCTAGAATGTCAGATAGAATGACAGTCATTAGAACGTCAGATAGAATGACAGTTGTTAGAACGTCAGATAGAATGACAGTTGTTAGAACGTCAGATAGAATGACAGTCGCTAGAATATTAGATAGAATGACAGTCGCTGGGACGTCAGATAGAATGACAGTCGTTAGAACGTCAGATAGAATGACAGTCGTTAGAAAGTCAGATAGGATGACAATCGCTAGAACGTCAGATAGAATGACAGTAGTTAGAACGTCAGATAGAATGACAGTCGCTAGGACGTCAGATAGAATGACCGTGGTTAGAACGTCAGATAGAATGACAATCGCTAGAATGTCAGATAGAATGACAGTCTTTATAACGTGAAATAGAATGACAGTCGTTAGAACGTCAGATAGAATGACAGTTGTTAGCACGTCAGATAGAATGACAGTCGTTAGGACGTCAGATAAAATGACAGTCGTTAGAACGTCAGATAGAATGACAGTCGTTAGCACGTCAGATAAAGTTACAGTCACTAGAACGTCAGGTAGAATGACAGTCGCTAGAACGTCAGATTGAATGACAGTCGTTAGAATGTCTGACAGAATGACAGTCGCTAAAACGTCAGATAGAATGACAGTTGTTAGAACGTTAGATAGAATAACAGTTGCTAGAATGTCAGGTAGAATGACAGTCGTTAGAACGTCAGATAGAATGACAGTCGCTAGAACGTCAGATAGAATGACAGTTGTTAGAACGTTAGATAGAATGACAGTTGCTAGAATGTCAGATAGAATGACACTCATTAGAACATCAGATAGAATGACAGTTGTTAGAACGTCAGATAGAATGACAGACGTTAGAACGTCAGATAGAATGACAGTCGCTAGAATATTAGATAGAATGACAGTCGCTAGGACGTCAGATAGAATGACAGTCGTTAGAACGTCAGATAGAATGACAGTCGTTAGAACGTCAGATAGGATGACAATCGCTAGAACGTCAGATAGAATGACAGTCGTTAGAACGTCAGATAGAATGACAGTCGTTAGAAAGTCAGATAGGATGACAATCGCTAGAACGTCAGATAGAATGACAGTGGTTAGAACGTCAGATAGAATGACAGTCGCTAGGACGTCAGATAGAATGACAGTGGTTAGAACGTCAGATAGAATGACAGTCTTAGAACTCAGATAGAATGACAGTCGCTAGAACGTCAGATAGAATGACAGTCGTTAGAAAATCAGATAGAATGACAGTCGTTAGAACGTCAGATAGAATGACAGTTGTTAGAACGTAAGATAGAATGACAGTCGTTAGAACATCAGATAGAATGACAGTGGTTAGAACGTCAGATAGAATGACAGTTGTTAGAACGTCAGATAGAATGACAGTCGTTAGAACATCAGATAGAATGACAGTCGTTAGAACGGCAGATAGAATGACAGTCGTTAGAACGTCAGATAGAATAACAGTTGCTAGAATGTCATATAGAATGACAGTCATTAGAACGTCAGATAGAATGACGGTTGTTAGAACGTCAGATAGAATGACAGTCGCTAGAATTTCAGATAGAATGACAGTCTTTGACAGTCGCTTGAACGTCAGATAGAATGACAGTCGTTAGAACGTCAGATAGAATGACAGTCACTAGAACGTCAGAGAAAATGACAATCGCTAGAACGTCAGATAGAATGACATTGGTTAGATCGTCAGATAGAATGACAGTCGCTAGGACGTCAGATAGAATGACAGTCGTTAGAACTCAGATAGAATGACGGTGGTTAGAACGTCAGATAGAATGACAATCGTTAGAACGTCAGATAGAATGACAGTTGTTAGAACGTCACATAGAATGAAAGTCGCTAGAACGTCAGGTAGAATGGCAGTCGTTAGCACGTCAGATAAAGTTACAGTCGCTAAAACGTCAGATAGAATGTCATCGTTAGCACATCAGATAAAATGACAGTCGTTAGAACTTCAGATAGAATGACTGTCGCTAGAACGTCAGATAGAATGACAGTGGTTAGAACGTCAGATAGAATGACAGTCGCTAGAGGGTCACGTAGGATGACAGTTGCTAGAACGTCAGATAGAATGACAGTGGTTAGAATGTCAGATAGAATGACAGTCGCTAGAACGTCAGATATAATGACAGTCGTTAGAACGTTAGATAGAATGACAGTTGTTAGAACGTCAGATAGAATGACAGTCGTTAGAGCGTCAGATAGAATGACAGTCGCTAGAACGTTAGATATAATGACAGTCGTTAGAACGTTAGATAGAATGACAGTTGTTAGAACGTCATATAGAATGAGAATCGTTAGAACATCAGATCAAATGACAGACGTTAGAACGTCAGATAGAATGACAGTCGTTAGAAATTCAGATAGAATAACAGTCTCTAGAACGTCAGATAGAAGGACAGTCGTTAGAACGTCAGATAGAATGACAGTCGTTAGGACGTCAGATGGAATGAGAGTCGTTAGAACGTCAGATGGAATGATAGTCGCTAGAACGTCAGATAGAATGACAGTGGTTAGAACGTCAGATAGAATGACAGTTGTTAGAACGTCAGATAGAATGACAGACGTTAGAACGTCAGATAGAATGACAGTCGCTAGAATAATAGATAGAATGACAGTCGCTAGGACGTCAGATAGAATGACAGTCGCTAGAATATTAGATAGAATGACAATCGTTAGAACGTCAGATAGAATGACAGTTCATAGAACGTCAGGTAGAATGACAGTTGCTAGAATGTCAGGTAGAATGACAGTCGTTAGAACGTCAGATAGAATGACAGTCGCTAGAACGTCAGATAGAATGACAGTTGTTAGAACGTTAGATAGAATGACAGTTGCTAGAATGTCAGATAGAATGACAGTCATTAGAACGTCAGATAGAATGACAGTTGTTAGAACGTCAGATAGAATGACAGACGTTAGAACGTCAGATAGAATGACAGTCGCTAGAATATTAGATAGAATGACAGTCGCTAGGACGTCAGATAGAATGACAGTCGTTAGACGTCAGATAGAATGACAGTCGTTAGAACGTCAGATAGGATGACAATCGCTAGAACGTCAAATAGAATGACAGTGGTTAGAACGTCAGATAGAATGACAGTCGCTAGGACGTCAGATAGAATGACAGTGGTTAGAACGTCAGATAGAATGACAATCGCTAGAATGTCAGATAGAATGACAGTCTTTATAACGTGAAATAGAATGACAGTCGTTAGAACGTCAGATAGAATGACAGTTGTTAGCACGTCAGATAGAATGACAGTCGTTAGAACGTCAGATAAAATGACAGTCGTTAGAACGTCAGATAGAATGACAGTCGTTAGCACGTCAAATAAAGTTACAGTCACTAGAACGTCAGGTAGAATGACAGTCGCTAGAACGTCAGATAGAATGACAGTCGTTAGAATGTCTGACAGAATGACAGTCGCTAGAACGTCAGATAGAATGACAGTTGTTAGAACGTTAGATAGAATGACAGTTGCTAGAATGTCAGGTAGAATGACAGTCGTTAGAACGTCAGATAGAATGACAGTCGCTAGAACGTCAGATAGAATGACAGTTGTTAGAACGTTAGATAGAATGACAGTTGCTAGAATGTCAGATAGAATGACAGTCATTAGAACGTCAGATAGAATGACAGTTGTTAGAACGTCAGATAGAATGACAGACGTTAGAACGTCAGATAGAATGACAGTCGCTAGAATATTAGATAGAATGACAGTCGCTAGGACGTCAGATAGAATGACAGTCGTTAGAACGTCAGATAGAATGACAGTCATTAGAACTCAGATAGAATGACAGTCGCTAGAATGTCAGATAGAATGACAGTCGTTAGAAAATCAGATAGAATGACAGTCGTTAGAACGTCAGATAGAATGACAGTTGTTAGAACGTAAGATAGAATGACAGTCGTTAGAACATCAGATAGAATGACAGTGGTTAGAACGTCAGATAGAATGACAGTCGTTAGAACGTCAGATGGAATGACAGTCGCTAGAACATCAGATAGAATGACAGTGGTTAGAACGTTAGATAGAATGACAGTTGCTAGAATGTCATATAGAATGACAGTCATTAGAACGTCAGATAGAATGACGGTTGTTAGAACGTCAGATAGAATGACAGTCGCTAGAATTTCAGATAGAATGACAGTCTTTAGAACGTGAAATAGAATGACAGTCGCTTGAACATCAGATAGAATGACAGTCGTTAGAACGTCAGATAGAATGACAGTCACTAGAACGTCAGAGAAAATGACAATCGCTAGAACGTCAGATAGAATGACATTGGTTAGAACGTCAGATAGAATGACAGTCGGTAGGACGTCAGATAGAATGACAGGCGTTAGAACTCAGATAGAATGACGGTGGTTAGAACGTCAGATAGAATGACAATCGTTAGAACGTCAGATAGAATGACAGTTGTTAGAACGTCACATAGAATGAAAGTCGCTAGAACGTCAGGTAGAATGGCAGTCGTTAGCACGTCAGATAAAGTTACTGTCGCTAGAACGTCAGATAGAATGTCATCGTTAGCACATCAGATAAAATGACAGTCGTTAGAACTTCAGATAGAATGACTGTCGCTAGAACGTCAGATAGAATGACAGTGGTTAGAACGTCAGATAGAATGACAGTCGCTAGAGGGTCACGTAGGATGACAGTTGCTAGAACGTCAGATAGAATGACAGTGGTTACAATGTCAGATAGAATGACAGTCGCTAGAACGTCAGATATAATGACAGTCGTTAGAACGTTAGATAGAATGACAGTTGTTAGAACGTCAGATAGAATGACAGTCGCTAGAACGTCAGATAGAATGACAGTCGCTAGAACGTCAGATAGAATGACAGTTGTTAGAACATTAGATAGAATGTCAGATAGAATTACAGTCATTAGAACGTCAGATAGAATGACAATTGTTAGAACGTCAGATAGAATGACAATCGCTAGAATGTCAGATAGAATGACAGTCTTTATAACGTGAAATAGAATGACAGTCGCTTGAACGTCAGATAGAATGACAGTCGTTAGAACGTCAGATAAAATGACAGTCGTTAGAACGTCAGATAGAATGACAGTCGCTAGGATGTCAGATAGAATGAGAGTCGTTAGAACGTCAGATGGAATGATAGTCGCTAGAACGTCAGATAGAATGACAGTGGTTAGAACGTCAGATAGAATGACGATCGTTAGAACGTCAGATAGAATGACAGTTGTTAGAACGTCAGGTAGAATGGCAGTCGTTAGCACGTCAGATAAAGTTACAGTCGCTAGAACGTCAGGTAGAATGACAGTCGCTAGAACGTCTGATAGAATGACAGTCGTTAGAATGTCAGATAGAATGACAGTCGCTACAACGTCAGATAGAATGACAGTTGTTAGAACGTTAGATAGAATGACAGTTGCTAGAATCTCAGGTAGAATGACAGTCGTTAGAACGTCAGATAGAATGACAGTCGCTAGAACGTCAGATAGAATGACAGTTGTTAGAACGTTAGATAGAATGACAGTTGCTAGAATGACAGATAGAATGACAGTCATTAGAACGTCAGATAGAATGACAGTCGTTAGAACGTCATATAGGATGACAATCGCTAGAACGTCAGATAGAATGACAGTCGTTAGAACGTCAGATAGAATGACAGTCGTTAGAATGTCAGATAGGATGACAATCGCTAGAACGTCAGATAGAATGACAGAGGTTAGAACGTCAGATAGAATGACAGTTGCTAGGACGTCAGATAGAATGACAGTGGTTAGAACGTCAGATAGAATAACAGTCATTAGAACTCAGATAGAATGACAGTCGCTAGAACGTCAGATAGAATGACAGTCGTTAGAAAATCAGATAGAATGACAGTCGTTAGAACGTCAGATGGAATGACAGTCGCTAGATCATCAGATAGAATGACAGTGGTTAGAACGTTATATAGAATGACAGTTGCTAGAATGTCATATAGAATGACAGTCATTAGAACGTCAGATAGAATGACAGTTGTTAGAACGTAAGATAGAATGACAGTCGTTAGAACATCAGATAGAATGACAGTGGTTAGAACGTCAGATAGAATGACAGTTGTTAGAACGTCAGATAGAATGACAGTCGTTAGAACATCAGATAAAATGACAGTCGTTAGAACGGCAGATAGAATGACAGTCGTTAGAACGTCAGATGGAATGACAGTCGCTAGAACATCAGATAGAATGACAGTGGTTAGAACGTTATATAGAATGACAGTTGCTAGAATGTCATATAGAATGACAGTCATTAGAACGTCAGATAGAATGACGGTTGTTAGAACGTCAGATAGAATGACAGTCGCTAGAATTTCAGATAGAATGACAATCGTTAGAACGTCAGATAGAATGACAGTTGTTAGAACGTCAGGTAGAATGGCAGTCGTTAGCACGTCAGATAAAGTTACAGTCACTAGAACGTCAGGTAGAATGACAGTCGCTTGAACGTCAGATAGAATGACAGTCGTTAGAATGTCTGACAGAATGACAGTCGCTAGAACGTCAGATAGAATGACAGTTGTTAGAACGTTAGATAGAATGACAGTTGCTAGAATGTCAGGTAGAATGACAGTCGTTAGAACGTCAGATAGAATGACAGTCGCTAGAACGTCAGATAGAATGACAGTTGTTAGAACGTTAGATAGAATGACAGTTGCTAGAATGTCAGATAGAATGACAGTCATTAGAACGTCAGATAGGATGACAATCGCTAGAACGTCAGATAGAATGACAGTGGTTAGAACGTCAGATAGAATGACAGTCGCTAGGACGTCAGATAGAATGACAGTGGTTAGAACGTCAGATAGAATGACAGTCATTAGAACTCAGATAGAATGACAGTCGCTAGAACGTCAGATAGAATGACAGTCGTTAGAAAATCAGATAGAATGACAGTCGTTAGAACGTCAGATAGAATGACAGTTGTTAGAACGTCAGATAGAATGACAGACGTTAGAACGTCAGATAGAATGACAGTCGCTAGAATATTAGATAGAATGACAGTCGCTAGGACGTCAGATAGAATGACAGTCGTTAGAACGTCAGATAGAATGACAGTCGTTAGAACGTCAGATAGGATGACAATCGCTAGAACGTCAGATAGAATGACAGTTGTTAGAACGTCAGATAGAATGACAGTCGTTAGAAAGTCAGATAGGATGACAATCGCTAGAACGTCAGATAGAATGACAGTGGTTAGAACGTCAGATAGAATGACAGTCGCTAGGACGTCAGATAGAATGACAGTGGTTAGAACGTCAGATAGAATGACAGTCATTAGAACTCAGATAGAATGACAGTCGCTAGAACGTCAGATAGAATGACAGTCGTTAGAAAATCAGATAGAATGACAGTCGTTAGAACGTCAGATAGAATGACAGTTGTTAGAACGTAAGATAGAATGACAGTCGTTAGAACATCAGATAGAATGACAGTGGTTAGAACGTCAGATAGAATGACAGTTGTTAGAACGTCAGATAGAATCACAGTCGTTAGAACATCAGATAGAATGACAGTCGTTAGAACGGCATATAGAATGACAGTCGTTAGAACGTCAGATGGAATGACAGTCGCTAGAACATCAGATAGAATGACAGTGGTTAGAACGTTAGATAGAATGACAGTTGCTAGAATGTCATATAGAATGACAGTCATTAGAACGTCAGATAGAATGACGGTTGTTAGAACGTCAGATAGAATGACAGTCGCTAGAATTTCAGATAGAATGACAGTCTTTAGAACGTGAAATAGAATGACAGTCGCTTGAACGTCAGATAGAATGACAGTCGTTAGAACGTCAGATAGATTGACAGTCACTAGAACGTCAGAGAAAATGACAATCGCTAGAACGTCAGATAGAATGACAGTCGTTAGAACTCAAATAGAATGACGGTGGTTAGAACGTCAGATAGAATGACAATCGTTAGAACGTCAGATAGAATGACAGTTGTTGGAACGTCACATAGAATGATAGTCGCTAGAACGTCAGGTAGAATGGCAGTCGTTAGCACGTCAGATAAAGTTACAGTCGCTAGAACGTCAGATAGAATGTCATCGTTAGCACATCAGATAAAATGACAGTCGTTAGAACTTCAGTTAGAATGACTGTCGCTAGAACGTCAGATAGAATGACAGTGGTTAGAACGTCAGATAGAATGACAGTCGCTAGAGGGTCACGTAGGATGACAGTTGCTAGAACGTCAGATAGAATGACAGTGGTTAGAATGTCAGATAGAATGACAGTCGCTAGAACGTCAGATATAATGACAGTCGTTAGAACGTTAGATAGAATGACAGTTGTTAGAACGTCAGATAGAATGACAGTCGTTAGAACGTCAGATAGAATGACAGTCGCTAGAACGTCAGATATAATGACAGTCGTTAGAACGTTAGATAGAATGACAGTTGTTAGAACGTCAGATAGAATGACAGTCGCTAGAACGTCAGATAGAATGACAGTCGCTAGAACGTCAGATAGAATGACAGTTGTTAGAACGTTAGATAGAATGACAGTTGCTAGAATGTCAGATAGAATGACAGTCATTAGAACGTCAGATAGAATGACAGTTGTTAGAACGTCAGATAGAATGACAGTCGTTAGAACGTCAGATATAATGACAGTCGCTAGGAGGTTAGATAGAATGACAGTCGCTAGGACGTCAGATAGAATGACAGTCGTTAGAACGTCAGATAGAATTACAGTCGTTAGAACGTCATATAGGATGACAATCGCTAGAACGTCAGATAGAATGACAGTCGTTAGAACGTCAGATAGAATGACAGTCGTTAGAATGTCAGATAGGATGACAATCGCTAGAACGTCAGATAGAATGACAGAGGTTAGAACGTCAGATAGAATGACAGTTGCTAGGACGTCAGATAGAATGACAGTGGTTAGAACGTCAGATAGAATAACAGTCATTAGAACTCAGATAGAATGACAGTCGCTAGAACGTCAGATAGAATGACAGTCGTTAGAAAATCAGATAGAATGACAGTCGTTAGAACGTCAGATAGAATGACAGTTGTTAGAACGTAAGATAGAATGACAGTCGTTAGAACATCAGATAGAATGACAGTGGTTAGAACGTCAGATAGAATGACAGTTGTTAGAACGTCAGATAGAATGACAGTCGTTAGAACATCAGATAAAATGACAGTCGTTAGAACGGCAGATAGAATGACAGTCGTTAGAACGTCAGATGGAATGACAGTCGCTAGAACATCAGATAGAATGACAGTGGTTAGAACGTTATATAGAATGACAGTTGCTAGAATGTCATATAGAATGACAGTCATTAGAACGTCAGATAGAATGACGGTTGTTAGAACGTCAGATAGAATGACAGTGGCTAGGACGTCAGATAGAATGACAGTGGTTAGAACGTCAGATAGAATGACAGTCATTAGAACTCAGATAGAATGACAGTCGCTAGAACGTCAGATAGAATGACAGTCGTTAGAAAATCAGATAGAATGACAGTCGTTAGAACGTCAGATAGAATGACAGTTGTTAGAACGTCAGATAGAATGACAGACGTTAGAACGTCAGATAGAATGACAGTCGCTAGAATATTAGATAGAATGACAGTCGCTAGGACGTCAGATAGAATGACAGTCGTTAGAACGTCAGATAGAATGACAGTCGTTAGAACGTCAGATAGGATGACAATCGCTAGAACGTCAGATAGAATGACAGTTGTTAGAACGTCAGATAGAATGACAGTCGTTAGAAAGTCAGATAGGATGACAATCGCTAGAACGTCAGATAGAATGACAGTGGTTAGAACGTCAGATAGAATGACAGTGGCTAGGACGTCAGATAGAATGACAGTGGTTAGAACGTCAGATAGAATGACAGTCATTAGAACTCAGATAGAATGACAGTCGCTAGAACGTCAGATAGAATGACAGTCGTTAGAAAATCAGATAGAATGACAGTCGTTAGAACGTCAGATAGAATGACAGTTGTTAGAACGTAAGATAGAATGACAGTCGTTAGAACATCAGATAGAATGACAGTGGTTAGAACGTCAGATAGAATGACAGTTGTTAGAACGTCAGATAGAATCACAGTCGTTAGAACATCAGATAGAATGACAGTCGTTAGAACGGCATATAGAATGACAGTCGTTAGAACGTCAGATGGAATGACAGTCGCTAGAACATCAGATAGAATGACAGTGGTTAGAACGTTAGATAGAATGACAGTTGCTAGAATGTCATATAGAATGACAGTCATTAGAACGTCAGATAGAATGACGGTTGTTAGAACGTCAGATAGAATGACAGTCGCTAGAATTTCAGATAGAATGACAGTCTTTAGAACGTGAAATAGAATGACAGTCGCTTGAACGTCAGATAGAATGACAGTCGTTAGAACGTCAGATAGAATGACAGTCACTAGAACGTCAGATAGAATGACAATCGCTATGACGTCAGATAGAATGACAGTCGTTAGAACTCAAATAGAATGACGGTGGTTAGAACGTCAGATAGAATGACAATCGTTAGAACGTCAGATAGAATGACAGTTGTTAGAACGTCACATAGAATGATAGTCGCTAGAACGTCAGGTAGAATGGCAGTCGTTAGCACGTCAGATAAAGTTACAGTCGCTAGAACGTCAGATAGAATGTCATCGTTAGCACATCAGATAAAATGACAGTCGTTAGAACTTCAGTTAGAATGACTGTCGCTAGAACGTCAGATAGAATGACAGTGGTTAGAACGTCAGATAGAATGACAGTCGCTAGAGGGTCACGTAGGATGACAGTTGCTAGAACGTCAGATAGAATGACAGTGGTTAGAATGTCAGATAGAATGACAGTCGCTAGAACGTCAGATATAATGACAGTCGTTAGAACGTTAGATAGAATGACAGTTGTTAGAACGTCAGATAGAATGACAGTCGTTAGAACGTCAGATAGAATGACAGTCGCTAGAACGTCAGATATAATGACAGTCGTTAGAACGTTAGATAGAATGACAGTTGCTAGAATGTCAGATAGAATGACAGTCATTAGAACGTCAGATAGAATGACAGTTGTTAGAACGTCAGATAGAATGAGTCGTTAGAACGTCAGATATAATGACAGTCGCTAGGAGGTTAGATAGAATGACAGTCGCTAGGACGTCAGATAGAATGACAGTCGTTAGAACGTCAGATAGAATGACAGTCGTTAGAACGTCATATAGGATGACAATCGCTAGAACGTCAGATAGAATGACAGTCGTTAGAACGTCAGATAGAATGACAGTCGTTAGAATGTCAGATAGGATGACAATCGCTAGAACGTCAGATAGAATGACAGAGGTTAGAACGTCAGATAGAATGACAGTTGCTAGGACGTCAGATAGAATGACAGTGGTTAGAACGTCAGATAGAATAACAGTCATTAGAACTCAGATAGAATGACAGTCGCTAGAACGTCAGATAGAATGACAGTCGTTAGAAAATCAGATAGAATGACAGTCGTTAGAACGTCAGATAGAATGACAGTTGTTAGAACGTAAGATAGAATGACAGTCGTTAGAACATCAGATAGAATGACAGTGGTTAGAACGTCAGATAGAATGACAGTTGTTAGAACGTCAGATAGAATGACAGTCGTTAGAACATCAGATAAAATGACAGTCGTTAGAACGGCAGATAGAATGACAGTCGTTAGAACGTCAGATGGAATGACAGTCGCTAGAACATCAGATAGAATGACAGTGGTTAGAACGTTATATAGAATGACAGTTGCTAGAATGTCATATAGAATGACAGTCATTAGAACGTCAGATAGAATGACGGTTGTTAGAACGTCAGATAGAATGACAGTCGCTAGAATTTCATATAGAATGACAATCGTTAGAACGTCAGATAGAATGACAGTTGTTAGAACGTCAGGTAGAATGGCAGTCGTTAGCACGTCAGATAAAGTTACAGTCACTAGAACGTCAGGTAGAATGACAGTCGCTAGAACGTCAGATAGAATGACAGTCGTTAGAATGTCTGACAGAATGACAGTCGCTAGAACGTCAGATAGAATGACAGTTGTTAGAACGTTAGATAGAATGACAGTTGCTAGAATGTCAGGTAGAATGACAGTCGTTAGAACGTCAGATAGAATGACATTCGCTAGAACGTCAGATAGAATGACAGTTGTTAGAACGTTAGATAGAATGACAGTTGCTAGAATGTCAGATAGAATGACAGTCATTAGAACGTCAGATAGAATGACAGTTGTTAGAACGTCAGATAGAATGACAGACGTTAGAACGTCAGATAGAATGACAGTCGCTAGAATATTAGATAGAATGACAGTCGCTAGGACGTCAGATAGAATGACAGTCGTTAGAACGTCAGATAGAATGACAGTCGTTAGAACGTCAGATAGGATGACAATCGCTAGAACGTCAGATAGAATGACAGTTGTTAGAACGTCAGATAGAATGACAGTCGTTAGAAAGTCAGATAGGTTGACAATCGCTAGAACGTCAGATAGAATGACAGTGGTTAGAACGTCAGATAGAATGACAGTCGCTAGGACGTCAGATAGAATGACAGTGGTTAGAACGTCAGATAGAATGACAGTCATTAGAACTCAGATAGAATGACAGTCGCTAGAACGTCAGATAGAATGACAGTCGTTAGAAAATCAGATAGAATGACAGTCGTTAGAACGTCAGATAGAATGACAGTTGTTAGAACGTGAGATAGAATGACAGTCGTTAGAACATCAGATAGAATGACAGTGGTTAGAACGTCAGATAGAATGACAGTTGTTAGAACGTCAGATAGAATCACAGTCGTTAGAACATCAGATAGAATGACAGTCGTTAGAACGGCATATAGAATGACAGTCGTTAGAACGTCAGATGGAATGACAGTCGCTAGAACATCAGATAGAATGACAGTGGTTAGAACGTTAGATAGAATGACAGTTGCTAGAATGTCATATAGAATGACAGTCATTAGAACGTCAGATAGAATGACGGTTGTTAGAACGTCAGATAGAATGACAGTCGCTAGAATTTCAGATAGAATGACAGTCTTTAGAACGTGAAATAGAATGACAGTCGCTTGAACGTCAGATAGAATGACAGTCGTTAGAACGTCAGATAGAATGACAGTCACTAGAACGTCAGAGAAAATGACAATCGCTAGAACGTCAGATAGAATGACAGTCGTTAGAACTCAAATAGAATGACGGTGGTTAGAACGTCAGATAGAATGACAATCGTTAGACCGTCAGATAGAATGACAGTTGTTAGAACGTCACATAGAATGATAGTCGCTAGAACGTCAGGTAGAATGGCAGTCGTTAGCACGTCAGATAAAGTTACAGTCGCTAGAACGTCAGATAGAATGTCATCGTTAGCACATCAGATAAAATGACAGTCGTTAGAACTTCAGATAGAATGACTGTCGCTAGAACGTCAGATAGAATGACAGTGGTTAGAACGTCAGATAGAATGACAGTCGCTAGAGGGTCACGTAGGATGACAGTTGCTAGAACGTCAGATAGAATGACAGTGGTTAGAATGTCAGATAGAATGACAGTCGCTAGAACGTCAGATATAATGACAGTCGTTAGAACGTTAGATAGAATGACAGTTGTTAGAACGTCAGATAGAATGACAGTCGTTAGAACGTCAGATAGAATGACAGTCGCTAGAACGTCAGATATAATGACAGTCGTTAGAACGTTAGATAGAATGACAGTTGTTAGAACGTCAGATAGAATGACAGTCGCTAGAACGTCAGATAGAATGACAGTCGCTAGAACGTCAGATAGAATGACAGTTGTTAGAACATTAGATAGAATGTCAGATAGAATTACAGTCATTAGAACGTCAGATAGAATGACAATTGTTAGAACATCAGATAGAATGACAATCGCTAGAATGTCAGATAGAATGACAGTCTTAACGTGAAATAGAATGACAGTCGCTTGAACGTCAGATAGAATGACAGTCGTTAGAACGTCAGATAGAATGCCAGTTGTTAGAACGTCAGATAGAATGACAGTCGTTAGAACGTCAGATAAAATGACAGTCGTTAGAACGTCAGATGGAATGATAGTCGCTAGAACGTCAGATAGAATGACAGTGGTTAGAACGTCAGATAGAATGACAATCGTTAGAACGTCAGATAGAATGACAGTTGTTAGAACGTCAGGTAGAATGGCAGTCGTTAGCACGTCAGATAAAGTTACAGTCGCTAGAACGTCAGGTAGAATGACAGTCGCTAGAACGTCTGATAGAATGACAGTCGTTTGAATGTCAGATAGAATGACAGTCGCTAGAATGTCAGATAGAATGACAGTCATTAGAACGTCAGATAGAATGACAGTTGTTAGAACGTCAGATAGAATGACAGTCGTTAGAACGTCAGATAGAATGACAGTCGCTAGAAGGTTAGATAGAATGACAGTCGCTAGGACGTCAGATAGAATGACAGTCGCTAGAACGTCAGATAGAATGACAGTGGTTAGAACGTCAGATAGAATGACAGTTGTTAGAACGTAAGATAGAATGACAGTCGTTAGAACATCAGATAGAATGACAGTGGTTAGAACGTCAGATAGAATGACAGTTGTTAGAACGTCAGATAGAATGACAGTCGTTAGAACAGCAGATAGAATGACAGTCGTTAGAACGGCAGATAGAATGACAGTCGTTAGAACGTCAGATGGAATGACAGTCGCTAGAACATCAGATAGAATAACAGTGGTTAGAACGTTAGATAGAATGACAGTTGCTAGAATGTCATATAGAATGACAGTGATTAGAACGTCAGATAGAATGACGGTGGTTAGAACGTCAGATAGAATGACAATCGTTAGAACGTCAGATAGAATGACAGTTGTTAGAACGTCACATAGAATGAAAGTCGCTAGAACGTCAGGTAGAATGGCAGTCGTTAGCACGTCAGATAAAGTTACAGTCGCTAAAACGTCAGATAGAATGTCATCGTTAGCACATCAGATAAAATGACAGTTGTTAGAACTTCAGATAGAATGACTGTCGCTAGAACGTCAGGTAGAATGACAGTCGCTAGAACGTCTGATAGAATGACAGTCGTTAGAATGTCAGATAGAATGACAGTCGCTACAACGTCAGATAGAATGACAGTTGTTAGAACGTTAGATAGAATGACAGTTGCTAGAATGTCAGGTAGAATGACAGTTGCTAGAATGTCAGGTAGAATGACAGTCGTTAGAACGTCAGATAGAATGACAGTCGCTAGAACGTCAGATAGAATGACAGTTGTTAGAACGTTAGATAGAATGACAGTTGCTAGAATGTCAGATAGAATGACAGTCATTAGAACGTCAGATAGAATGACAGTTTTTAGAACGTCAGATAGAATAACAGTCGTTAGAACGTCAGATAGAATGACAGTCGCTAGAAGGTTAGATAGAATGACAGTCGTTAGGACGTCAGATAGAATGACAGTCGTTAGAACGTCAGATAGAATGACAGTTGTTAGAACGTAAGATAGAATGACAGTCGTTAGAACATCACATAGAATGACAGTGGTTAGAACGTCAGATAGAATGACAGTCGTTAGAACATCAGATAAAATGACAGTCGTTAGAACGGCAGATAGAATGACAGTCGTTAGAACGTCAGATGGAATGACAGTCGCTAGAACATCAGATAGAATGACAGTGGTTAGAACGTTAGATAGAATGACAGTTGCTAGAATGTCATATAGAATGACAGTCATTAGAACGTCAGATAGAATGACGGTTGTTAGAACGTCAGTTAGAATGACAGTCGCTAGAATTTCAGATAGAATGACAATCGTTAGAACGTCAGGTAGAATGACAGTTGTTAGAACGTCAGGTAGAATGGCAGTCGTTAGCACGTCAGATAAAGTTACAGTCACTAGAACGTCAGGTAGAATGACAGTCGCTAGAACGTCAGATAGAATGACAGTTGATAGAACGTTAGATAGAATGACAGTTGCTAGAATGTCAGGTAGAATGACAGTCGTTAGAACGTCAGATAGAATGACAGTCGCTAGAACGTCAGATAGAATGACAGTTGTTAGAACGTTAGATAGAATGACAGTTGCTAGAATGTCAGATAGAATGACAGTCATTAGAACGTCAGATAGAATGACAGTTGTTAGAACGTCAGATAGAATGACAGACGTTAGAACGTCAGATAGAATGACAGTCGCTAGAATATTAGATAGAATGACAGTCGCTAGGACGTCAGATAGAATGACAGTCGTTAGAACGTCAGATAGAATGACAGTCGTTAGAGCGTCAGATAGGATGACAATCGCTAGAACGTCAGATAGAATGACAGTCGTTAGAACGTCAGATAGAATGACAGTCGTTAGAAAGTCAGATAGGATGACAATCGCTAGAACGTCAGATAGAATGACAGTGGTTAGAACGTCAGATAGAATGACAGTCGCTAGGACGTCAGATAGAATGACAGTGGTTAGAACGTCAGATAGAATGACAGTCATTAGAACTCAGATAGAATAACAGTCGCTAGAACGTCAGATAGAATGACAGTCGTTAGAAAATCAGATAGAATGACAGTCGTTAGAACGTCAGATAGAATGACAGTTGTTAGAACGTAAGATAGAATGACAGTCGTTTGAACATCAGATAGAATGACAGTGGTTAGAACGTCAGATAGAATGACAGTTGTTAGAACGTCAGATAGAATGACAGTCGTTAGAACATCAGATAGAATGACAGTCGTTAGAACGGCAGATAGAATGACAGTCGTTAGAACGTCAGATGGAATGACAGTCGCTAGAACATCAGATAGAATGACAGTGGTTAGAACGTTAGATAGAATGACAGTTGCTAGAATGTCATATAGAATGACAGTCATTAGAACGTCAGATAGAATGACGGTTGTTAGAACGTCAGATAGAATGACAGTCGCTAGAATTTCAGATAGAATGACAGTCTTTAGAACGTGAAATAGAATGACAGTCGCTTGAACGTCAGATAGAATGACAGTCGTTAGAACGTCAGATAGAATGACAGTCACTAGAACGTCAGAGAAAATGACAATCGCTAGAACGTCAGATAGAATGACATTGGTTAGAACGTCAGATAGAATGACAGTCGCTAGGACGTCAGATAGAATGACAGTCGTTAGAACTCAGATAGAATGACGGTGGTTAGAACGTCAGATAGAATGACAATCGTTAGAACGTCAGATAGAATGACAGTTGTTAGAACGTCACATAGAATGAAAGTCGCTAGAACGTCAGGTAGAATGGCAGTCGTTAGCACGTCAGATAAACTTACAGTCGCTAGAACGTCAGATAGAATGTCATCGTTAGCACATCAGATAAAATGACAGTCGTTAGAACTTCAGATAGAATGACTGTCGCTAGAACGTCAGATAGAATGACAGTGGTTAGAACGTCAGATAGAATGACAGTCGCTAGAGGGTCACGTAGGATGACAGTTGCTAGAACGTCAGATAGAATGACAGTGGTTAGAACGTCAGATAGAATGACAGTCGCTAGAACGTCAGATATAATGACAGTCGTTAGAACGTTAGATAGAATGACAGTTGTTAGAACGTCAGATAGAATGACAGTCGTTAGAACGTCAGATAGAATGACAGTCGCTAGAACGTCAGATATAATGACAGTCGTTAGAACGTTAGATAGAATGACAGTTGTTAGAACGTCAGATAGAATGACAGTCGCTAGAACGTCAGATAGAATGACAGTCGCTAGAACGTCAGATAGAATGAGAGTTGTTAGAACATTAGATAGAACGTCAGATAGAATGACAGTCGTTAGAACGTCAGATAGAATGACAGTCGCTAGAACGTCAGATATAATGACAGTCGTTAAAACGTCAGATAGAATGACAGTCATTAGAACTCAGATAGAATGACAGTCGCTAGAACGTCAGATAGAATGACAGTCGTTAGAAAATCAGATAGAATGACAGTCGTTAGAACGTCAGATAGAATGACAGTTGTTAGAACGTGAGATAGAATGACAGTCGTTAGAACATCAGATAGAATGACAGTGGTTAGAACGTCAGATAGAATGACAGTTGTTAGAACGTCAGATAGAATCACAGTCGTTAGAACATCAGATAGAATGACAGTCGTTAGAACGGCATATAGAATGACAGTCGTTAGAACGTCAGATGGAATGACAGTCGCTAGAACATCAGATAGAATGACAGTGGTTAGAACGTTAGATAGAATGACAGTTGCTAGAATGTCATATAGAATGACAGTCATTAGAACGTCAGATAGAATGACGGTTGTTAGAACGTCAGATAGAATGACAGTCGCTAGAATTTCAGATAGAATGACAGTCTTTAGAACGTGAAATAGAATGACAGTCGCTTGAACGTCAGATAGAATGACAGTCGTTAGAACGTCAGATAGAATGACAGTCACTAGAACGTCAGAGAAAATGACAATCGCTAGAACGTCAGATAGAATGACAGTTGTTAGAACATTAGATAGAATGTCAGTCGTTAGAACGTTAGATAGAATGACAGTTGTTAGAACGTCAGATAGAATGACAGTCGTTAGAACGTCAGATAGAATGACAGTCGCTAGAACGTCAGATATAATGACAGTCGTTAGAACGTTGGATAGAATGACAGTTGTTAGAACGTCAGATAGAATGACAGTCGCTAGAACGTCAGATAGAATGACAGTCGCTAGAACGTCAGATAGAATGACAGTTGTTTGAACGTTAGATAGAATGACAGTTGCTAGAATGTCAGATAGAATGACAGTCATTAGAACGTCAGATAGAATGACAGTCGTTAGAACGTCAGATATAATGACAGTCGCTAGGAGGTTAGATAGAATGACAGTCGCTAGGACGTCAGATAGAATGACAGTCGTTAGAACGTCAGATAGAATGACAGTCGTTAGAACGTCATATAGGATGACAATCGCTAGAACGTCAGATAGAATGACAGTCGTTAGAACGTCAGATAGAATGACAGTCGTTAGAATGTCAGATAGGATGACAATCGCTAGAACGTCAGATAGAATGACAGAGGTTAGAACGTCAGATAGAATGACAGTTGCTAGGACGTCAGATAGAATGACAGTGGTTAGAACGTCAGATAGAATAACAGTCATTAGAACTCAGATAGAATGACAGTCGCTAGAACGTCAGATAGAATGACAGTCGTTAGAAAATCAGATAGAATGACAGTCGTTAGAACGTCAGATAGAATGACAGTTGTTAGAACGTAAGATAGAATGACAGTCGTTAGAACATCAGATAGAATGACAGTGGTTAGAACGTCAGATAGAATGACAGTTGTTAGAACGTCAGATAGAATGACAGTCGTTAGAACATCAGATAAAATGACAGTCGTTAGAACGGCAGATAGAATGACAGTCGTTAGAACGTCAGATGGAATGACAGTCGCTAGAACATCAGATAGAATGACAGTGGTTAGAACGTTATATAGAATGACAGTTGCTAGAATGTCATATAGAATGACAGTCATTAGAACGTCAGATAGAATGACGGTTGTTAGAACGTCAGATAGAATGACAGTCGCTAGAATTTCATATAGAATGACAATCGTTAGAACGTCAGATAGAATGACAGTTGTTAGAACGTCAGGTAGAATGGCAGTCGTTAGCACGTCAGATAAAGTTACAGTCACTAGAACGTCAGGTAGAATGACAGTCGCTAGAACGTCAGATAGAATGACAGTCGTTAGAATGTCTGACAGAATGACAGTCGCTAGAACGTCAGATAGAATGACAGTTGTTAGAACGTTAGATAGAATGACAGTTGCTAGAATGTCAGGTAGAATGACAGTCGTTAGAACGTCAGATAGAATGACAGTCGCTAGAACGTCAGATAGAATGACAGTTGTTAGAACGTTAGATAGAATGACAGTTGCTAGAATGTCAGATAGAATGACAGTCATTAGAACGTCAGATAGAATGACAGTTGTTAGAACGTCAGATAGAATGACAGACGTTAGAACGTCAGATAGAATGACAGTCGCTAGAATATTAGATAGAATGACAGTCGCTAGGACGTCAGATAGAATGGCAGTCGTTAGAACGTCAGATAGAATGACAGTCGTTAGAAAGTCAGATAGGATGACAATCGCTAGAACGTCAGATAGAATGACAGTGGTTAGAACGTCAGATAGAATGACAGTCGCTAGGACGTCAGATAGAATGACAGTGGTTAGAACGTCAGATAGAATGACAGTCATTAGAACTCAGATAGAATGACAGTCGCTAGAACGTCAGATAGAATGACAGTCGTTAGAAAAATCAGATAGAATGACAGTCGTTAGAACGTCAGATAGAATGACAGTTGTTAGAACGTGAGATAGAATGACAGTCGTTAGAACATCAGATAGAATGACAGTGGTTAGAACGTCAGATAGAATGACAGTTGTTAGAACGTCAGATAGAATCACAGTCGTTAGAACATCAGATAGAATGACAGTCGTTAGAACGGCATATAGAATGACAGTCGTTAGAACGTCAGATGGAATGACAGTCGCTAGAACATCAGATAGAATGACAGTGGTTAGAACGTTAGATAGAATGACAGTTGCTAGAATGTCATATAGAATGACAGTCATTAGAACGTCAGATAGAATGACGGTTGTTAGAACGTCAGATAGAATGACAGTCGCTAGAATTTCAGATAGAATGACAGTCTTTAGAACGTGAAATAGAATGACAGTCGCTTGAACGTCAGATAGAATGACAGTCGTTAGAACGTCAGATAGAATGACAGTCACTAGAACGTCAGAGAAAATGACAATCGCTAGAACGTCAGATAGAATGACAGTCGTTAGAACTCAAATAGAATGACGGTGGTTAGAACGTCAGATAGAATGACAATCGTTAGAACGTCAGATAGAATGACAGTTGTTAGAACGTCACATAGAATGATAGTCGCTAGAACGTCAGGTAGAATGGCAGTCGTTAGCACGTCAGATAAAGTTACAGTCGCTAGAACGTCAGATAGAATGTCATCGTTAGCACATCAGATAAAATGACAGTCGTTAGAACTTCAGATAGAATGACTGTCGCTAGAACGTCAGATAGAATGACAGTGGTTAGAACGTCAGATAGAATGACAGTCGCTAGAGGGTCACGTAGGATGACAGTTGCTAGAACGTCAGATAGAATGACAGTGGTTAGAATGTCAGATAGAATGACAGTCGCTAGAACGTCAGATATAATGACAGTCGTTAGAACGTTAGATAGAATGACAGTTGTTAGAACGTCAGATAGAATGACAGTCGTTAGAACGTCAGATAGAATGACAGTCGCTAGAACGTCAGATAGAATGACAGTGGTTAGAACGTTATATAGAATGACAGTTGCTAGAATGTCATATAGAATGACAGTCATTAGAACGTCAGATAGAATGACGGTTGTTAGAACGTCAGATAGAATGACAGTCGCTAGAATTTCATATAGAATGACAATCGTTAGAACGTCAGATAGAATGACAGTTGTTAGAACGTCAGGTAGAATGGCAGTCGTTAGCACGTCAGATAAAGTTACAGTCACTAGAACGTCAGGTAGAATGACAGTCGCTAGAACGTCAGATAGAATGACAGTCGTTAGAATGTCTGACAGAATGACAGTCGCTAGAACGTCAGATAGAATGACAGTTGTTAGAACGTTAGATAGAATGACAGTTGCTAGAATGTCAGGTAGAATGACAGTCGTTAGAACGTCAGATAGAATGACAGTCGCTAGAACGTCAGATAGAATGACAGTTGTTAGAACGTTAGATAGAATGACAGTTGCTAGAATGTCAGATAGAATGACAGTCATTAGAACGTCAGATAGAATGACAGTTGTTAGAGCGTCAGATAGAATGACAGACGTTAGAACGTCAGATAGAATGACAGTCGCTAGAATATTAGATAGAATGACAGTCGCTAGGACGTCAGATAGAATGGCAGTCGTTAGAACGTCAGATAGAATGACAGTCGTTAGAAAGTCAGATAGGATGACAATCGCTAGAACGTCAGATAGAATGACAGTGGTTAGAACGTCAGATAGAATGACAGTCGCTAGGACGTCAGATAGAATGACAGTGGTTAGAACGTCAGATAGAATGACAGTCATTAGAACTCAGATAGAATGACAGTCGCTAGAACGTCAGATAGAATGACAGTCGTTAGAAAAATCAGATAGAATGACAGTCGTTAGAACGTCAGATAGAATGACAGTTGTTAGAACGTGAGATAGAATGACAGTCGTTAGAACATCAGATAGAATGACAGTGGTTAGAACGTCAGATAGAATGACAGTTGTTAGAACGTCAGATAGAATCACAGTCGTTAGAACATCAGATAGAATGACAGTCGTTAGAACGGCATATAGAATGACAGTCGTTAGAACGTCAGATGGAATGACAGTCGCTAGAACATCAGATAGAATGACAGTGGTTAGAACGTTAGATAGAATGACAGTTGCTAGAATGTCATATAGAATGACAGTCATTAGAACGTCAGATAGAATGACGGTTGTTAGAACGTCAGATAGAATGACAGTCGCTAGAATTTCAGATAGAATGACAGTCTTTAGAACGTGAAATAGAATGACAGTCGCTTGAACGTCAGATAGAATGACAGTCGTTAGAACGTCAGATAGAATGACAGTCACTAGAACGTCAGAGAAAATGACAATCGCTAGAACGTCAGATAGAATGACAGTCGTTAGAACTCAAATAGAATGACGGTGGTTAGAACGTCAGATAGAATGACAATCGTTAGAACGTCAGATAGAATGACAGTTGTTAGAACGTCACATAGAATGATAGTCGCTAGAACGTCAGGTAGAATGGCAGTCGTTAGCACGTCAGATAAAGTTACAGTCGCTAGTACGTCAGATAGAATGTCATCGTTAGCACATCAGATAAAATGACAGTCGTTAGAACTTCAGATAGAATGACTGTCGCTAGAACGTCAGATAGAATGACAGTGGTTAGAACGTCAGATAGAATGACAGTCGCTAGAGGGTCACGTAGGATGACAGTTGCTAGAACGTCAGATAGAATGACAGTGGTTAGAATGTCAGATAGAATGACAGTCGCTAGAACGTCAGATATAATGACAGTCGTTAGAACGTTAGATAGAATGACAGTTGTTAGAACGTCAGATAGAATGACAGTCGTTAGAACGTCAGATAGAATGACAGTCGCTAGAACGTCAGATATAATGACAGTCGTTAGAACGTTAGATAGAATGACAGTTGTTAGAACGTCAGATAGAATGACAGTCGCTAGAACGTCAGATAGAATGACAGTCGCTAGAACGTCAGATAGAATGACAGTTGTTAGAACATTAGATAGAATGTCAGATAGAATTACAGTCATTAGAACGTCAGATAGAATGACAATTGTTAGAACATCAGATAGAATGACAATCGCTAGAATGTCAGATAGAATGACAGTCTTTATAACGTGAAATAGAATGACAGTCGCTTGAACGTCAGATAGAATGACAGTCGTTAGAACGTCAGATAGAATGCCAGTTGTTAGAACGTCAGATAGAATGACAGTCGTTAGAACGTCAGATAAAATGACAGTCGTTAGAACGTCAGATGGAATGATAGTCGCTAGAACGTCAGATAGAATGACAGTGGTTAGAACGTCAGATAGAATGACAATCGTTAGAACGTCAGATAGAATGACAGTTGTTAGAACGTCAGGTAGAATGGCAGTCGTTAGCACGTCAGATAAAGTTACAGTCGCTAGAACGTCAGGTAGAATGACAGTCGTTAGAATGTCAGATAGAATGACAGTCGCTAGAACGTCAGATAGAATGACAGTTGTTAGAACGTTAGATAGAATGACAGTTGCTAGAATGTCAGGTAGAATGACAGTCGTTAGAACGTCAGATAGAATGACAGTCGCTAGAACGTCAGATAGAATGACAGTTGTTAGAACGTTAGATAGAATGACAGTTGCTAGAATGTCAGATAGAATGACAGTCATTAGAACGTCAGATAGAATGACAGTTGTTAGAACGTCAGATAGAATGACAGTCGTTAGAACGTCAGATAGAATGACAGTCGCTAGAAGGTTAGATAGAATGACAGTCGCTAGGACGTCAGATAGAATGACAGTCGCTAGAACGTCAGATAGAATGACAGTGGTTAGAACGTCAGATAGAATGACAGTTGTTAGAACGTAAGATAGAATGACAGTCGTTAGAACATCAGATAGAATGACAGTGGTTAGAACGTCAGATAGAATGACAGTTGTTAGAACGTCAGATAGAATGACAGTCGTTAGAACAGCAGATAGAATGACAGTCGTTAGAACGGCAGATAGAATGACAGTCGTTAGAACGTCAGATGGAATGACAGTCGCTAGAACATCAGATAGAATAACAGTGGTTAGAACGTTAGATAGAATGACAGTTGCTAGAATGTCATATAGAATGACAGTGATTAGAACGTCAGATAGAATGACGGTGGTTAGAACGTCAGATAGAATGACAATCGTTAGAACGTCAGATAGAATGACAGTTGTTAGAACGTCACATAGAATGAAAGTCGCTAGAACGTCAGGTAGAATGGCAGTCGTTAGCACGTCAGATAAAGTTACAGTCGCTAAAACGTCAGATAGAATGTCATCGTTAGCACATCAGATAAAATGACAGTTGTTAGAACTTCAGATAGAATGACTGTCGCTAGAACGTCAGGTAGAATGACAGTCGCTAGAACGTCTGATAGAATGACAGTCGTTAGAATGTCAGATAGAATGACAGTCGCTACAACGTCAGATAGAATGACAGTTGTTAGAACGTTAGATAGAATGACAGTCGTTAGAATGTCAGGTAGAATGACAGTTGCTAGAATGTCAGGTAGAATGACAGTCGTTAGAACGTCAGATAGAATGACAGTCGCTAGAACGTCAGATAGAATGACAGTTGTTAGAACGTTAGATAGAATGACAGTTGCTAGAATGTCAGATAGAATGACAGTCATTAGAACGTTAGATAGAATGACAGTTGCTAGTATGTCAGATAGAATGACAGTCATTAGAACGTCAGATAGAATGACAGTGGTTAGAACGTCAGATAGAATGACAGTTGTTAGAACGTCAGATAGAATGACAGTCGTTAGAACATCAGATAAAATGACAGTCGTTAGAACGGCAGATAGAATGACAGTCGTTAGAACGTCAGATGGAATGACAGTCGCTAGAACATCAGATAGAATGACAGTGGTTAGAACGTTAGATAGAATGACAGTTGCTAGAATGTCATATAGAATGACAGTCATTAGAACGTCAGATAGAATGACGGTTGTTAGAACGTCAGTTAGAATGACAGTCGCTAGAATTTCAGATAGAATGACAATCGTTAGAACGTCAGGTAGAATGACAGTTGTTAGAACGTCAGGTAGAATGGCAGTCGTTAGCACGTCAGATAAAGTTACAGTCACTAGAACGTCAGGTAGAATGACAGTCGCTAGAACGTCAGATAGAATGACAGTCGCTAGAACGTCAGATAGAATGACAGTTGTTAGAACGTTAGATAGAATGACAGTTGCTAGTATGTCAGATAGAATGACAGTCATTAGAACGTCAGATAGAATGACAGTTGTTAGAACGTTAGATAGAATGACAGTTGCTAGAATGTCAGGTAGAATGACAGTCGTTAGAACGTCAGATAGAATGACAGTCGCTAGAACGTCAGATAGAATGACAGTTGTTAGAACGTTAGATAGAATGACAGTTGCTAGTATGTCAGATAGAATGACAGTCATTAGAACGTCAGATAGAATGACAGTTGTTAGAACGTCAGATAGAATGACAGACGTTAGAACGTCAGATAGAATGACAGTCGCTAGAATATTAGATAGAATGACAGTCGCTAGGACGTCAGATAGAATGAGAGTCGTTAGAACGTCAGATAGAATGACAGTCGTTAGAGCGTCAGATAGGATGACAATCGCTAGAACGTCAGATAGAATGACAGTCGTTAGAACGTCAGATAGAATGACAGTCGTTAGAAAGTCAGATAGGATGACAATCGCTAGAACGTCAGATAGAATGACAGTGGTTAGAACGTCAGATAGAATGACAGTCGCTAGGACGTCAGATAGAATGACAGTGGTTAGAACGTCAGATAGAATGACAGTCATTAGAACTCAGATAGAATAACAGTCGCTAGAACGTCAGATAGAATGACAGTCGTTAGAAAATCAGATAGAATGACAGTGGTTAGAACGTCAGATAGAATGACAGTTGTTAGAACGTCAGATAGAATGACAGTCGTTAGAACATCAGATAGAATGACAGTCGTTAGAACGGCAGATAGAATGACAGTCGTTAGAACGTCAGATGGAATGACAGTCGCTAGAACATCAGATAGAATGACAGTGGTTAGAACGTTAGATAGAATGACAGTTGCTAGAATGTCATATAGAATGACAGTCATTAGAACGTCAGATAGAATGACGGTTGTTAGAACGTCAGATAGAATGACAGTCGCTAGAATTTCAGATAGAATGACAGTCTTTAGAACGTGAAATAGAATGACAGTCGCTTGAACGTCAGATAGAATGACAGTCGTTAGAACGTCAGATAGAATGACAGTCACTAGAACGTCAGAGAAAATGACAATCGCTAGAACGTCAGATAGAATGACATTGGTTATAACGTCAGATAGAATGACAGTCGCTAGGACGTCAGATAGAATGACAGTCGTTAGAACTCAGATAGAATGACGGTGGTTAGAACGTCAGATAGAATGACAATCGTTAGAACGTCAGATAGAATGACAGTTGTTAGAACGTCACATAGAATGAAAGTCGCTAGAACGTCAGGTAGAATGGCAGTCGTTAGCACGTCAGATAAACTTACAGTCGCTAGAACGTCAGATAGAATGTCATCGTTAGCACATCAGATAAAATGACAGTCGTTAGAACTTCAGATAGAATGACTGTCGCTAGAACGTCAGATAGAATGACAGTGGTTAGAACGTCAGATAGAATGACAGTCGCTAGAGGGTCACGTAGGATGACAGTTGCTAGAACGTCAGATAGAATGACAGTGGTTAGAACGTCAGATAGAATGACAGTCGCTAGAACGTCAGATATAATGACAGTCGTTAGAACGTTAGATAGAATGACAGTTGTTAGAACGTCAGATAGAATGACAGTCGTTAGAACGTCAGATAGAATGACAGTCGCTAGAACGTCAGATATAATGACAGTCGTTAGAACGTTAGATAGAATGACAGTTGTTAGAACGTCAGATAGAATGACAGTCGCTAGAACGTCAGATAGAATGACAGTCGCTAGAACGTCAGATAGAATGAGAGTTGTTAGAACATTAGATAGAACGTCAGATAGAATGACAGTCGTTAGAACGTCAGATAGAATGACAGTCGCTAGAACGTCAGATATAATGACAGTCGTTAGAACGTCAGATAGAATGACAGTCGCTAGAACGTCAGATAGAATGACAATCGCTAGAATGTCAGATAGAATGACAGTCTTTATAACGTGAAATAGAATGACAGTCGCTTGAACGTCAGATAGAATGACAGTCGTTAGAACGTCAGATAGAATGACAGTTGTTAGAACGTCAGATAGAATGACAGTCGTTAGAACGTCAGATAAAATGACAGTCGTTAGAACGTCAGATAGAATGACAGTCGCTAGGATGTCAGATAGAATGAGAGTCGTTAGAACGTCAGATGGAATGATAGTCGCTAGAACGTCAGATAGAATGACAGTGGTTAGAACGTCAGATAGAATGACAATCGTTAGAACGTCAGATAGAATGACAGTTGTTAGAACGTCAGGTAGAATGGCAGTCGTTAGCACGTCAGATAAAGTTACAGTCGCTAGAACGTCAGGTAGAATGACAGTCGCTAGAACGTCTGATAGAATGACAGTCGTTAGAATGTCAGATAGAATGACAGTCGTTACAACGTCAGATAGAATGACAGTTGTTAGAACGTTAGATAGAATGACAGTTGCTAGAATGTCAGGTAGAATGACAGTCGTTAGAACGTCAGATAGAATGACAGTCGCTAGAACGTCAGATAGAATGACAGTTGTTAGAACGTTAGATAGAATGACAGTTGCTAGAATGTCAGATAGAATGACAGTCATTAGAACGTCAGATAGAATGACAGTTGTTAGAACGTCAGATAGAATAACAGTCGTTAGAACGTCAGATAGAATGACAGTCGCTAGAAGGTTAGATAGAATGACAGTCGCTAGGACGTCAGATAGAATGACAGTCGTTAGAACGTCAGATAGAATGACAGTCGTTAGAACGTCATATAGGATGACAATCGCTAGACGTCAGATAGAATGACAGTCGTTAGAACGTCAGATAGAATGACCGTCGTTAGAAAGTCAGATAGGATGACAATCGCTAGAACGTCAGATAGAATGACAGAGGTTAGAACGTCAGATAGAATGACAGTCGCTAGGACGTCAGATAGAATGACAGTGGTTAGAACGTCAGATAGAATAACAGTCATTAGAACTCAGATAGAATGACAGTCGCTAGAACGTCAGATAGAATGACAGTCGTTAGAAAATCAGATAGAATGACAGTCGTTAGAACGTCAGATAGAATGACAGTTGTTAGAACGTAAGATAGAATGACAGTCGTTAGAACATCAGATAGAATGACAGTGGTTAGAACGTCAGATAGAATGACAGTTGTTAGAACGTCAGATAGAATGACAGTCGTTAGAACATCAGATAAAATGACAGTCGTTAGAACGGCAGATAGAATGACAGTCTGTAGAACGTCAGATGGAATGACAGTCGCAAGAACATCAGATAGAATGACAGTTGTTAGAACGTTAGATAGAATGACAGTTGCTAGAATGTCACATAGAATGACAGTCATTAGAACGTTAGATAGAATGACGGTTGTTAGAACGTCAGATAGAATGACAGTCGCTAGAATTTCAGATAGAATGACAATCGTTAGAACGTCAGATAGAATGACAGTTGTTAGAACGTCAGGTAGAATGGCAGTCGTTAGCACGTCAGATAAAGTTACAGTCACTAGAACGTCAGGTATAATGACAGTCGCTAGAACGTCAGATAGAATGACAGTCGTTAGAATGTCTGACAGAATGACAGTCGCTAGAACGTCAGATACAATGACAGTTGTTAGAACGTTAGATAGAATGACAGTTGCTAGAATGTCAGGTAGAATGACAGTCGTTAGAACGTCAGATAGAATGACAGTCGCTAGAACGTCAGATAGAATGACAGTTGTTAGAACGTTAGATAGAATGACAGATGCTAGAATGTCAGATAGAATGACAGTCATTAGAACGTCAGATAGAATGACAGTCGCTAGGACGTCAGATAGAATGACAGTCGTTAGAACGTCAGATAGAATGACAGTCGTTAGAACGTCAGATAGGATGACAATCGCTAGAACGTCAGATAGAATGACAGTCGTTAGAACGTCAGATAGAATGACAGTCGCTAGGACGTCAGATAGAATGACAGTGGTTAGAACGTCAGATAGAATGACAGTCATTAGAACTCAGATAGAATGACAGTCGCTAGAACGTCAGATAGAATGACAGTCGTTAGAAAATCAGATAGAATGACAGTCGTTAGAACGTCAGATAGAATGACAGTTGTTAGAACGTAAGATAGAATGACAGTCGTTTGAACATCAGATAGAATGACAGTGGTTAGAACGTCAGATAGAATGACAGTTGTTAGAACGTCAGATAGAATGACAGTCGTTAGAACATCAGATAGAATGACAGTCGTTAGAACGGCAGATAGAATGACAGTCGCTAGAACATCAGATAGAATGACAGTGGTTAGAACGTTAGATAGAATGACAGTTGCTAGAATGTCATATAGAATGACAGTCATTAGAACGTCAGATAGAATGACGGTTGTTAGAACGTCAGATAGAATGACAGTCGCTAGAATTTCAGATAGAATGACAGTCTTTAGAACGTGAAATAGAATGACAGTCGCTTGAACGTCAGATAGAATAACAGTCGTTAGAACGTCAGATAGAATGACAGTCACTAGAACGTCAGAGAAAATGACAATCCCTAGAACGTCAGATAGAATGACATTGGTTAGAACGTCAGATAGAATGACAGTCGCTAGGACGTCAGATAGAATGACAGTCGTTAGAACTCAGATAGAATGACGGTGGTTATAACGTCAGATAGAATGACAATCGTTAGAACGTCAGATAGAATGACAGTTGTTAGAACGTCACATAGAATGAAAGTCGCTAGAACGTCAGGTAGAATGGCAGTCGTTAGCACGTCAGATAAAGTTACAGTCGCTAGAACGTCAGATAGAATGTCATCGTTAGCACATCAGATAAAATGACAGTCGTTAGAACTTCAGATAGAATGACTGTCGCTAGAACGTCAGATAGAATGACAGTGGTTAGAACGTCAGATAGAATGACAGTCGCTAGAGGGTCACGTAGGATGACAGTTGCTAGAACGTCAGATAGAATGACAGTGGTTAGAATGTCAGATAGAATGACAGTCGCTAGAACGTCAGATATAATGACAGTCGTTAGAACGTTAGATAGAATGACAGTTGTTAGAACGTCAGATAGAATGACAGTCGTTAGAACGTCAGATAGAATGACAGTCGCTAGAACGTCAGATAGAATTACAGTCATTAGAACGTCAGATAGAATGACAATTGTTAGAACGTCAGATAGAATGACAATCGCTAGAATGTCAGATAGAATGACAGTCTTTATAAAGTGAAATAGAATGACAGTCGCTTGAACGTCAGATAGAATGACAGTCGTTAGAACGTCAGATAGAATGACAGTTGTTAGAACGTCAGATAGAATGACAGTCGTTAGAACGTCAGATAAAATGACAGTCGTTAGAACGTCAGATAGAATGACAGTCGCTAGGATGTCAGATAGAATGAGAGTCGTTAGAACGTCAGATGGAATGATAGTCGCTAGAACGTCAGATAGAATGACAGTGGTTAGAACGTCAGATAGAATGACAATCGTTAGAACGTCAGATAGAATGACAGTTGTTAGAACGTCAGATAGAATGGCAGTCGTTAGCACGTCAGATAAAGTTACAGTCGCTAGAACGTCAGGTAGAATGACAGTCGCTAGAACGTCTGATAGAATGACAGTCGTTAGAATGTCAGATAGAATGACAGTCGCTAGAACGTCAGATAGAATGACAGTTGTTAGAAAGTTAGATAGAATGACAGTTGCTAGAATGTCAGATAGAATGACAGTCATTAGAACGTCAGATAGAATGACAGTTGTTAGAACGTCAGATAGAATGACAGTCAGATAGAATAACAGTCGCTAGAAGGTTAGACAGAATGACAGTCACTAGGACGTCAGATAGAATGACAGTCGTTAGAACGTCAGATAGAATGACAGTCGTTAGAACGTCATATAGGATGACAATCGCTAGAACGTCAGATAGAATGACAGTCGTTAGAACGTCAGATAGAATGACAGTCGTTAGAAAGTCAGATAGGATGACAATCGCTAGAACGTCAGATAGAATGACAGAGGTTAGAACGTCAGATAGAATGACAGTCGCTAGGACGTCAGATAGAATGACAGTGGTTAGAACGTCAGATAGAATAACAGTCATTAGAACTCAGATAGAATGACAGTCGCTAGAACGTCAGATAGAATGACAGTCGTTAGAAAATCAGATAGAATGACAGTCGTTAGAACGTCAGATAGAATGACAGTTGTTAGAACGTCAGATAGAATGACAGTCTTTAGAACATCAGATAAAATGACAGTCGTTAGAACGTCAGATGGAATGACAGTCGCTAGAACATCAGATATAATGACAGTGGTTAGAACGTTAGATAGAATGACAGTTGCTAGAATGTCATATAGAATGACAGTCATTAGAACGTCAGATAGAATGACGGTTGTTAGAACGTCAGATAGAATGACAGTCGCTAGAATTTCAGATAGAATGACAGTCTTTAGAACGTGAAATAGAATGACAGTCGCTTGAACGTCAGATAGAAAGACAGTCGTTAGAACGTCAGATAGAATGACAATCACAAGAACGTCAGAGAAAATGACAATCGCTAGAACGTCAGATAGAATGATATTGGTTAGAACGTCAGATAGAATGACAGTCGCTAGGACGTCAGATAGAATGACAGTTGTTAGAACGTCACATAGAATGAAAGTCGCTAGATCGTCAGGTAGAATGGCAGTCGTTAGCACGTCAGATAAAGTTACAGTCGCTAGAACGTCAGATAGAATGACAGTGGTTAGAATGTCAGATAGAATGACAGTCGCTAGAACGTCAGATATAATGACAGTCGTTAGAACGTTAGATAGAATGACAGTTGTTAGAACGTCAGATAGAATGACAGTCGTTAGAACGTCAGATAGAATGACAGTCGCTAGAACGTCAGATATAATGACAGTCGTTAGAACGTTAGATAGAATGACAGTTGTTAGAACGTCAGATAGAATGACAGTCGCTAGAACGTCAGATAGAATGACAGTCGCTAGAACGTCAGATAGAGTGACAGTTGTTAGAACATTAGATAGAATGTCAGATAGAATTACAGTCATGAGAACGTCAGATAGAATGACAATTGTTAGAACGTCAGATAGAATGACAATCGCTAGAATGTCAGATAGAATGACAGTCTTTATAAAGTGAAATAGAATGACAGTCGCTTGAACGTCAGATAGAATGACAGTCGTTAGAACGTCAGATAGAATGACAGTTGTTAGAACGTCAGATAGAATGACAGTCGTTAGAACGTCAGATAAAATGACAGTCGTTAGAACGTCAGATAGAATGACAGTCGCTAGGATGTCAGATAGAATGAGAGTCGTTAGAACGTCAGATGGAATGATAGTCGCTAGAACGTCAGATAGAATGACAGTGGTTAGAACGTCAGATAGAATGACAATCGTTAGAACGTCAGATAGAATGACAGTTGTTAGAACGTCAGGTAGAATGGCAGTCGTTAGCACGTCAGATAAAGTTACAGTCGCTAGAACGTCTGATAGAATGACAGTCGTTAGAATGTCAGATAGAATGACAGTCGCTAGAACGTCAGATAGAATGACAGTTGTTAGAACGTTAGTTAGAATGACAGTTGCTAGAATGTCAGGTAGAATGACAGTCGTTAGAACGTCAGATAGAATGACAGTCGCTAGAACGTCAGATAGAATGACAGTTGTTAGAACGTTAGATAGAATGACAGTTGCTAGAATGTCAGATAGAATGACAGTCATTAGAACGTCAGATAGAATGACAGTTGTTAGAACGTCAGATAGAATGACAGTCGTTAGAACGTCAGATAGAATAACAGTCGCTAGAAGGTTAGATAGAATGACAGTCGCTAGGACGTCAGATAGAATGACAGTCGTTAGAACGTCAGATAGAATGACAGTCGTTAGAACGTCATATAGGATGACAATCGCTAGAACGTCAGATAGAATGACAGTCGTTAGAACGTCAGATAGAATGACAGTCGTTAGAAAGTCAGATAGGATGACAATCGCTAGAACGTCAGATAGAATGACTATCGTTAGAACGTCAGATAGAATGACAGTCGCTAGGACGTCAGATAGAATGAAAATGGTTAGAACGTCAGATAGAATGACAGTCATTAGAACTCATATAGAATGACAGTCGCTAGAACGTCAGATAGAATGACAGTCGTTAGAAAATCAGATAGAATGACAGTCGTTAGAACGTCAGATAGAATGACAGTTGTTAGAACGTAAGATAGAATGACAGTCGTTTGAACATCAGATAGAATGACAGTGGTTAGAACGTCAGATAGAATGACAGTTGTTAGAACGTCAGATAGAATGACAGTCGTTAGAACATCAGATAGAATGACAGTCGTTAGAACGGCAGATAGAATGACAGTCGTTAGAACATCAGATAGAATGACAGTGGTTAGAACGTTAGATAGAATGACAGTTGCTAGAATGTCATATAGAATGACAGTCATTAGAACGTCAGATAGAATGACGGTTGTTAGAACGTCAGATAGAATGACAGTCGCTAGAATTTCAGATAGAATGACAGTCTTTAGAACGTGAAATAGAATGACAGTCGCTTGAACGTCAGATAGAATAACAGTCGTTAGAACGTCAGATAGAATGACAGTCACTAGAACGTCAGAGAAAATGACAATCCCTAGAACGTCAGATAGAATGACATTGGTTAGAACGTCAGATAGAATGACAGTCGCTAGGACGTCAGATAGAATGACAGTCGTTAGAACTCAGATAGAATGACGGTGGTTATAACGTCAGATAGAATGACAATCGTTAGAACGTCAGATAGAATGACAGTTGTTAGAACGTCACATAGAATGAAAGTCGCTAGAACGTCAGGTAGAATGGCAGTCGTTAGCACGTCAGATAAAGTTACAGTCGCTAGAACGTCAGATAGAATGTCATCGTTAGCACATCAGATAAAATGACAGTCGTTAGAACTTCAGATAGAATGACTGTCGCTAGAACGTCAGATAGAATGACAGTGGTTAGAACGTCAGATAGAATGACAGTCGCTAGAGGGTCACGTAGGATGACAGTTGCTAGAACGTCAGATAGAATGACAGTGGTTAGAATGTCAGATAGAATGACAGTCGCTAGAACGTCAGATATAATGACAGTCGTTAGAACGTTAGATAGAATGACAGTTGTTAGAACGTCAGATAGAATGACAGTCGTTAGAACGTCAGATAGAATGACAGTCGCTAGAACGTCAGATATAATGACAGTCGTTAGAACGTTAGATAGAATGACAGTTGTTAGAACGTCAGATAGAATGACAGTCGCTAGAACGTCAGATAGAATTACAGTCATTAGAACGTCAGATAGAATGACAATTGTTAGAACGTCAGATAGAATGACAATCGCTAGAATGTCAGATAGAATGACAGTCTTTATAAAGTTAAATAGAATGACAGTCGCTTGAACGTCAGATAGAATGACAGTCGTTAGAACGTCAGATAGAATGACAGTTGTTAGAACGTCAGATAGAATGACAGTCGTTAGAACGTCAGATAAAATGACAGTCGTTAGAACGTCAGATAGAATGACAGTCGCTAGGATGTCAGATAGAATGAGAGTCGTTAGAACGTCAGATGGAATGATAGTCGCTAGAACGTCAGATAGAATGACAGTGGTTAGAACGTCAGATAGAATGACAATCGTTAGAACGTCAGATAGAATGACAGTTGTTAGAACGTCAGATAGAATGGCAGTCGTTAGCACGTCAGATAAAGTTACAGTCGCTAGAACGTCAGGTAGAATGACAGTCGCTAGAACGTCTGATAGAATGACAGTCGTTAGAATGTCAGATAGAATGACAGTCGCTAGAACGTCAGATAGAATGACAGTTGTTAGAAAGTTAGATAGAATGACAGTTGCTAGAATGTCAGATAGAATGACAGTCATTAGAACGTCAGATAGAATGACAGTTGTTAGAACGTCAGATAGAATGACAGTCAGATAGAATAACAGTCGCTAGAAGGTTAGACAGAATGACAGTCGCTAGGACGTCAGATAGAATGACAGTCGTTAGAACGTCAGATAGAATGACAGTCGTTAGAACGTCATATAGGATGACAATCGCTAGAACGTCAGATAGAATGACAGTCGTTAGAACGTCATATAGGATGACAATCGCTAGAACGTCAGATAGAATGACAGTCGTTAGAAAGTCAGATAGGATGACAATCGCTAGAACGTCAGATAGAATGACAGTGGTTAGAACGTCAGATAGAATAACAGTCATTAGAACTCAGATAGAATGACAGTCGCTAGAACGTCAGATAGAATGACAGTCGTTAGAAAATCAGATAGAATGACAGTCGTTAGAACGTCAGATAGAATGACAGTTGTTAGAACGTCAGATAGAATGACAGTCTTTAGAACATCAGATAAAATGACAGTCGTTAGAACGTCAGATGGAACGACAGTCGCTAGAACATCAGATATAATGACAGTGGTTAGAACGTTAGATAGAATGACAGTTGCTAGAATGTCATATAGAATGACAGTCATTAGAACGTCAGATAGAATGACGGTTGTTAGAACGTCAGATAGAATGACAGTCGCTAGAATTTCAGATAGAATGACAGTCTTTAGAACGTGAAATAGAATGACAGTCGCTTGAACGTCAGATAGAAAGACAGTCGTTAGAACGTCAGATAGAATGACAATCACTAGAACGTCAGAGAAAATGACAATCGCTAGAACGTCAGATAGAATGACATTGGTTAGAACGTCAGATAGAATGACAGTCGCTAGGACGTCAGATAGAATGACAGTCGTTAGAACTTCAGATAGAATGACGGTGGTTAGAACGTCAGATAGAATAACAATCGTTAGAACGTCAGATAGAATGACAGTTGTTAGAACGTCACATAGAATGAAAGTCGCTAGATCGTCAGGTAGAATGGCAGTCGTTAGCACGTCAGATAAAGTTACAGTCGCTAGAACGTCAGATAGAATGACAGTGGTTAGAATGTCAGATAGAATGACAGTCGCTAGAACGTCAGATATAATGACAGTCGTTAGAACGTTAGATAGAATGACAGTTGTTAGAACGTCAGATAGAATGACAGTCGTTAGAACGTCAGATAGAATGACAGTCGCTAGAACGTCAGATATAATGACAGTCGTTAGAACGTTAGATAGAATGACAGTTGTTAGAACGTCAGATAGAATGACAGTCGCTAGAACGTCAGATAGAATGACAGTCGCTAGAACGTCAGATAGAGTGACAGTTGTTAGAACATTAGATAGAATGTCAGATAGAATTACAGTCATGAGAACGTCAGATAGAATGACAATTGTTAGAACGTCAGATAGAATGACAATCGCTAGAATGTCAGATAGAATGACAGTCTTTATAAAGTGAAATAGAATGACAGTCGCTTGAACGTCAGATAGAATGACAGTCGTTAGAACGTCAGATAGAATGACAGTTGTTAGAACGTCAGATAGAATGACAGTCGTTAGAACGTCAGATAAAATGACAGTCGTTAGAACGTCAGATAGAATGACAGTCGCTAGGATGTCAGATAGAATGAGAGTCGTTAGAACGTCAGATGGAATGATAGTCGCTAGAACGTCAGATAGAATGACAGTGGTTAGAACGTCAGATAGAATGACAATCGTTAGAACGTCAGATAGAATGACAGTTGTTAGAACGTCAGGTAGAATGGCAGTCGTTAGCACGTCAGATAAAGTTACAGTCGCTAGAACGTCTGATAGAATGACAGTCGTTAGAATGTCAGATAGAATGACAGTCGCTAGAACGTCAGATAGAATGACAGTTGTTAGAACGTTAGTTAGAATGACAGTTGCTAGAATGTCAGGTAGAATGACAGTCGTTAGAACGTCAGATAGAATGACAGTCGCTAGAACGTCAGATAGAATGACAGTTGTTAGAACGTTAGATAGAATGACAGTTGCTAGAATGTCAGATAGAATGACAGTCATTAGAACGTCAGATAGAATGACAGTTGTTAGAACGTCAGATAGAATGACAGTCGTTAGAACGTCAGATAGAATAACAGTCGCTAGAAGGTTAGATAGAATGACAGTCGCTAGGACGTCAGATAGAATGACAGTCGTTAGAACGTCAGATAGAATGACAGTCGTTAGAACGTCATATAGGATGACAATCGCTAGAACGTCAGATAGAATGACAGTCGTTAGAACGTCAGATAGAATGACAGTCGTTAGAAAGTCAGATAGGATGACAATCGCTAGAACGTCAGATAGAATGACAGAGGTTAGAACGTCAGATAGAATGACAGTCGCTAGGACGTCAGATAGAATGACAGTGGTTAGAACGTCAGATAGAATAACAGTCATTAGAACTCAGATAGAATGACAGTCGCTAGAACGTCAGATAGAATGACAGTCGTTAGAAAATCAGATAGAATGACAGTCGTTAGAACGTCAGATAGAATGACAGTTGTTAGAACGTCAGATAGAATCACAGTCGTTAGAACATCAGATAAAATGACAGTCGTTAGAACGTCAGATGGAATGACAGTCGCTAGAACATCAGATAGAATGACAGTGGTTAGAACGTTAGATAGAATGACAGTTGCTAGAATGTCATATAGAATGACAGTCATTAGAACGTCAGATAGAATGACGGTTGTTAGAACGTCAGATAGAATGACAGTCGCTAGAATTTCAGATAGAATGACAGTCTTTAGAACGTGAAATAGAATGACAGTCGCTTGAACGTCAGATAGAATGACAGTCGTTAGAACGTCAGATAGAATGACAATCACTAGAACGTCAGAGAAAATGACAATCGCTAGAACGTCAGATAGAATGACATTGGTTAGAACGTCAGATAGAATGACAGTCGCTAGGACGTCAGATAGAATGACAGTCGTTAGAACTCAGATAGAATGACGGTGGTTAGAACGTCAGATAGAATGACAGTTGTTAGAACGTCAGATAGAATGACAGTCGTTAGAACGTCAGATAAAATGACAGTCGTTAGAACGTCAGATAGAATGACAGTCGCTAGGATGTCAGATAGAATGAGAGTCGTTAGAACGTCAGATGGAATGATAGTCGCTAGAACGTCAGATAGAATGACAGTGGTTAGAACGTCAGATAGAATGACAATCGTTAGAACGTCAGATAGAATGACAGTTGTTAGAACGTCAGGTAGAATGGCAGTCGTTAGCACGTCAGATAAAGTTACAGTCGCTAGAACGTCTGATAGAATGACAGTCGTTAGAATGTCAGATAGAATGACAGTCGCTAGAACGTCATATAGAATGACAGTTGTTAGAACGTTAGTTAGAATGACAGTTGCTAGAATGTCAGGTAGAATGACAGTCGTTAGAACGTCAGATAGAATGACAGTCGCTAGAACGTCAGATAGAATGACAGTTGTTAGAACGTTAGATAGAATGACAGTTGCTAGAATGTCAGATAGAATGACAGTCATTAGAACGTCAGATAGAATGACAGTTGTTAGAACGTCAGATAGAATGACAGTCGTTATAACGTCAGATAGAATAACAGTCGCTAGAAGGTTAGATAGAATGACAGTCGCTAGGACGTCAGATAGAATGACAGTCGTTAGAACGTCAGATAGAATGACAGTCGTTAGAACGTCATATAGGATGACAATCGCTAGAACGTCAGATAGAATGACAGTCGTTAGAACGTCAGATAGAATGACAGTCGTTAGAAAGTCAGATAGGATGACAATCGCTAGAACGTCAGATAGAATGACAGAGGTTAGAACGTCAGATAGAATGACAGTCGCTAGGACGTCAGATAGAATGACAGTGGTTAGAACGTCAGATAGAATAACAGTCATTAGAACTCAGATAGAATGACAGTCGCTAGAACGTCAGATAGAATGACAGTCGTTAGAAAATCAGATAGAATGACAGTCGTTAGAACGTCAGATAGAATGACAGTTGTTAGAACGTCAGATAGAATCACAGTCGTTAGAACATCAGATAAAATGACAGTCGTTAGAACGTCAGATGGAATGACAGTCGCTAGAACATCAGATAGAATGACAGTGGTTAGAACGTTAGATAGAATGACAGTTGCTAGAATGTCATATAGAATGACAGTCATTAGAACGTCAGATAGAATGACGGTTGTTAGAACGTCAGATAGAATGACAGTCGCTAGAATTTCAGATAGAATGACAGTCTTTAGAACGTGAAATAGAATGACAGTCGCTTGAACGTCAGATAGAATGACAGTCGTTAGAACGTCAGATAGAATGACAATCACTAGAACGTCAGAGAAAATGACAATCGCTAGAACGTCAGATAGAATGACATTGGTTAGAACGTCAGATAGAATGACAGTCGCTAGGACGTCAGATAGAATGACAGTCGTTAGAACTCAGATAGAATGACGGTGGTTAGAACGTCAGATAGAATGACAATCGTTAGAACGTCAGATAGAATGACAGTTGTTAGAACGTCACATAGAATGAAAGTCGCTAGAACGTCAGGTAGAATGGCAGTCGTTAGCACGTCAGATAAAGTTACAGTCGCTAGAACGTCAGATAGAATGGCATCGTTAGCACATCAGATAAAATGACAGTCGTTAGAACTTCAGATAGAATGACTGTCGCTAGAACGTCAGATAGAATGACAGTGGTTAGAACGTCAGATAGAATGACAGTCGCTAGAGGGTCACGTAGGATGACAGTTGCTAGAACGTCAGATAGAATGACAGTGGTTAGAATGTCAGATAGAATGACAGTCGCTAGAACGTCAGATATAATGACAGTCGCTAGAACGTCAGATATAATGACAGTCGTTAGAACTTTAGATAGAATGACAGTTGTTAGAACGTCAGATAGAATGACAGACGCTAGAACGTCACATAGAATGACAGTCCCTAGAACGTCAGATAGAATGACAGTCGTTAGAACGTCAGATAGAATGACAGTTGGTAGAACGTCAGATAGAATGACAGTCGTTAGAACGTCAGATAGAATGACAGTCGCTAGAACGTCAGATATAATGACAGTCGTTAGAACTTTAGATAGAATGACAGTTGTTAGAACGTCAGATAGAATGACAGACGCTAGAACGTCAGATAGAATGACAGTCCCTAGAACGTCAGATAGAATGACAGTCGTTAGAACGTCAGATAGAATGACAGTTGTTAGAACGTCAGATAGAATGACAGCGTTAGAACGTCAGATAGAATGACAGTCGCTAGAATGTCAGATAGAATGACAGTTGTTAGAACGTCAGATAGAATGACAGTCGTTAGAACGTCAGATAGGATGACAATCGCTAGAACGTCAGATAGAATGACAGTCGTTAGAAAGTCAGATAGGATGACAATCGCTAGAACGTCAGATAGAATGACAGTGGTTAGAACGTTAGATAGAATCACAGTTGCTATAATGTCAGATAGAATGACAGTCATTAGAACGCCAGATAGAATGACAGTCGTTAGAACGTCAGATAGGATGACAATCGCTAGAACGTCAGATAGAACGACAGTCGTTAGAACGTCAGATAGAATGACAGTCGTTAGAAAATCATATAGGATGACAGTCGCTAGGACGTCAGATAGAATGACAGTCATTAGAACTGAGATAGAATGACAGTCGCTAGAACGTCAGATAGAATGACAGTCGTTAGAACATCAGATAGAATGACAGTCGTTAGAACGTCAGATAGAATGACAGTTATTAGAACGTAAGATAGAATGACAGTCTCTAAAACGGCAGATAGAATGACAGTCGTTAGAACGTCATATGGAATGACAGTCGCTAGAACGTCAGAAATAATGACAGTCGTTAGAACGTTAGATAGAATGACAGTTGTTAGAACGTCAGATAGAATGACAGTCGTTAGAATGTCAGATAGAATGACAGTCGTCAGAACGTCAGATAGAATGACAGTTGTTAGAACGTTAGATAGAATGTCAGATAGAATGACAGTCATTAGAACGTCAGATAGAATGACAGTTGTTAGAACGTCAGATAGAATGACAATCGCTAGAATGTCAGATAGAATGACAGTCTTTATAACGTGAAATAGCATGACAGTCGCTTGAACGTCAGATAGAATGACAGTCGTTATAACGTCAGATAGAATGACAGTTGTTAGAACGTCAGATAGAATGACAGTCGTTAGAACGTCAGATAAAATGACAGTCGTTAGAACGTCAGATAGAATGACAGTTGCTAGGACGTCAGATAGAATGACAGACGTTAGAACTTCAGATGGAATGATAGTCGCTAGAACGTCAGATAGAATGACAGTGGTTAGAACGTCAGATAGAATGACAATCGTTAGAACGTCAGATAGAATGACAGTTGTTAGAACGTCAGGTAGAATGGCAGTCGTTAGCACGTCAGATAAAGTTACAGTCGCTAGAACGTCAGGTAGAATGACAGTCGCTAGAACGTCAGATAGAATGACAGTCGTTAGAATGTCAGATAGAATGACAGTCGCTAGAACGTCAGATAGAATGACAGTTGTTAGAACGTTAGATGGAATGACAGTTGCTAGAATGTCAGGTAGAATGACAGTCGTTAGAACGTCAGATAGAATGACAGTCGCTAGAACGTCAGATAGAATGACAGTCGTTAGAACGTTAGATAGAATGACAGTTGCTAGAATGTCAGATAGAATGACAGTCATTAGAACGTCAGATAGAATGACAGTTGTTAGAACGTCAGATAGAATGACAGTCGTTAGAACGTCAGATAGAATGACAGTTGTTAGAACGTAAGATAGAATGACAGTCGTTAGAACATCAGATAGAATGACAGTGGTTAGAACGTCAGATAGAATGACAGTTGTTAGAACGTCAGATAGAATGACAGTCGTTAGAACATCAGATAAAATGACAGTCGTTAGAACGGCAGATAGAATGACAGTCGTTAGAACGTCAGATGGAATGACAGTCGCTAGAACATCAGATAGAATGACAGTGGTTAGAACGTTAGATAGAATGCCAGTTGCTAGAATGTCATATAGAATGACAGTCATTAGAACGTCAGTTAGAATGACGGTTATTAGAACGTCAGATAGAATGACATTGGTTAGAACGTCAGATAGAATGACAGTCGCTAGGACGTCAGATAGAATGACAGTCGTTAGAAGTCAGATAGAATGACGGTGGTTAGAACGTCAGATAGAATGACAATCGTTAGAACGTCAGATAGAATGACAGTTGTTAGAACGTCACATAGAATGAAAGTCGCTAGAACGTCAGGTAGAATGGCAGTCGTTAGCACGTCAGATAAAGTTACAGTCGCTAGAACGTCAGATAGAATGGCATCGTTAGAACATCAGATAAAATGACAGTCGTTAGAACTTCAGATAGAATGACTGTCGCTAGAACGTCAGATAGAATGACAGTGGTTAGAACGTCAGATAGAATGACAGTCGCTAGAGGGTCACGTAGGATGACAGTTGCTAGAACGTCAGATAGAATGACAGTGGTTAGAATGTCAGATAGAATGACAGTCGCTAGAACGTCAGATATAATGACAGTCGTTAGAACGTTAGATAGAATGACAGTTGTTAGAACGTCAGATATAATGACAGTCGTTAGAACGTTAGATAGAATGACAGTTGTTAGAACGTCAGATAGAATGACAGACGCTAGAACGTCAGATAGAATGACAGTCGCTAGAACTTCAGATAGAATGACAGTCGTTAGAACGTCAGATAGAATGACAGTTGTTAGAACGTCAGATAGAATGACAGTCGTTAGAACGTCAGATAGAATGACTGTCGCTAGAACGTCAGATAGAATGACAGTGGTTAGAACGTCAGATAGAATGACAGTCGCTAGAGGGTCACGTAGGATGACAGTTGCTAGAACGTCAGATAGAATGACAGTGGTTAGAATGTCAGATAGAATGACAGTCGCTAGAACGTCAGATATAATGACAGTCGTTAGAACGTTAGATAGAATGACAGTTGTTAGAACGTCAGATATAATGACAGTCGTTAGAACGTCAGATAGAATGACAGTTGTTAGAACGTCAGATAGAATGACAGTCGTTAGAATGTCAGATAGAATGACAGTCATTAGAACGTCAGATAGAATGACAGTCGTTAGAACGTCAGATAGGATGACAATCGCTAGAACGTCAGACAGAATGACAGTCGTTAGAACGTCAGATAGAATGACAGTCGTTAGAAAGTCAGATAGGATGACAATCGCTAGAACGTCAGATAGAATGACAGTGGTTAGAACGTTAGATAGAATGACAGTTGCTATAATGTCAGATAGAATGACAGTCATTAGAACGCCAGATAGAATGACAGTCGTTAGAACGTCAGATAGGATGACAATCGCTAGAACGTCAGATAGAACGACAGTCGTTAGAACGTCATATAGAATGACAGTCGTTAGAAAATCATATAGGATGACAGTCGCTAGGACGTCAGATAGAATGACAGTCATTAGAACTGAGATAGAATGACAGTCGCTAGAACGTCAGATAGAATGACAGTCGTTAGAACATCAGATAGAATGACAGTCGTTAGAACGTCAGATAGAATGACAGTTGTTAGAACGTAAGATAGAATGACAGTCGTTAGAACGTCAGATAGAATGACTGTCGCTAGAACGTCAGATAGAATGACAGTGGTTAGAACGTCAGATAGAATGACAGTCGCTAGAGGGTCACGTAGGATGACAGTTGCTAGAACGTCAGATAGAATGACAGTGGTTAGAATGTCAGATAGAATGACAGTCGCTAGAACGTCAGATATAATGACAGTCGTTAGAACGTTAGATAGAATGACAGTTGTTAGAACGTCAGATATAATGACAGTCGTTAGAACGTCAGATAGAATGACAGTTGTTAGAACGTCAGATAGAATGACAGTCGTTAGAATGTCAGATAGAATGACAGTCATTAGAACGTCAGATAGAATGACAGTCGTTAGAACGTCAGATAGGATGACAATCGCTAGAACGTCAGACAGAATGACAGTCGTTAGAACGTCAGATAGAATGACAGTCGTTAGAAAGTCAGATAGGATGACAATCGCTAGAACGTCAGATAGAATGACAGTGGTTAGAACGTTAGATAGAATGACAGTTGCTATAATGTCAGATAGAATGACAGTCATTAGAACGCCAGATAGAATGACAGTCGTTAGAACGTCAGATAGGATGACAATCGCTAGAACGTCAGATAGAACGACAGTCGTTAGCACGTCATATAGAATGACAGTCGTTAGAAAATCATATAGGATGACAGTCGCTAGGACGTCAGATAGAATGACAGTCATTAGAACTGAGATAGAATGACAGTCGCTAGAACGTCAGATAGAATGACAGTCGTTAGAACATCAGATAGAATGACAGTCGTTAGAACGTCAGATAGAATGACAGTTGTTAGAACGTAAGATAGAATGACAGTCTCTAAAACGGCAGATAGAATGACAGTCGTTAGAACGTCATATGGAATGACAGTCGCTAGAACGTCAGAAATAATGACAGTCATTAGAACGTTAGATAGAATGACAGTTGTTAGAACGTCAGATAGAATGACAGTCGTTAGAATGTCAGATAGAATGACAGTCGCTAGAATGTCAGATAGAATGACAGTTGTTAGAACGTTAGATAGAATGTCAGATAGAATGACAGTCATTAGAACGTCAGATAGAATGACAGTTGTTAGAACGTCAGATAGAATGACAATCGCTAGAATGTCAGATAGAATGACAGTCTTTATAACGTGAAATAGCATGACAGTCGCTTGAACGTCAGATAGAATGACAGTCGTTATAACGTCAGATAGAATGACAGTTGTTAGAACGTCAGATAGAATGGCAGTCGTTAGAACGTCAGATAAAATGACAGTCGTTAGAACGTCAGATAGAATGACAGTTGCTAGGACGTCAGATAGAATGACAGTCGTTAGAACGTTAGATGGAATGATAGTCGCTAGAACATCAGATAGAATGACAGTGGTTAGAACGTTAGATAGAATGACAGTTGCTAGAATGTCATATAGAATGACAGTCATTAGAACGTCAGATAGAATGACGGTTGTTAGAACGTCAGATAGAATGACAGTCGCTAGAATTTCAGATAGAATGACAGTCACTAGAACGTCAGAGAAAATGACAATCGCTAGAACGTCAGATAGAATGACATTGGTTAGAACGTCAGATAGAATGACAGTCGCTAGGACGTCAGATAGAATGACAGTCGTTAGAACTCAGATAGAATGACGGTGGTTAGAACGTCAGATAGAATGACAATCGTTAGAACGTCAGATAGAATGACAGTTGTTAGAACGTCACATAGAATGAAAGTCGCTAGAACGTCAGGTAGAATGGCAGTCGTTAGCACGTCAGATAAAGTTACAGTCGCTAGAACGTCAGATAGAATGGCATCGTTAGCACATCAGATAAAATGACAGTCGTTAGAACTTCAGATAGAATGACTGTCGCTAGAACGTCAGATAGAATGACAGTGGTTAGAACGTCAGATAGAATGACAGTCGCTAGAGGGTCACGTAGGATGACAGTTGCTAGAACGTCAGATAGAATGACAGTGGTTAGAATGTCAGATAGAATGACAGTCGCTAGAACGTCAGATATAATGACAGTCGTTAGAACGTTAGATAGAATGACAGTTGTTAGAACGTCAGATAGAATGACAGTCGTTAGAACGTCAGATAGAATGACAGTCGCTAGAACGTCAGATATAATGACAGTCGTTAGAACTTTAGATAGAATGACAGTTGTTAGAACGTCAGATAGAATGACAGACGCTAGAACGTCACATAGAATGACAGTCCCTAGAACGTCAGATAGAATGACAGTCGTTAGAACGTCAGATAGAATGACAGTTGTTAGAACGTCAGATAGAATGACAGTCGTTAGAACGTCAGATAGAATGACAGTCGCTAGAACGTCAGATATAATGACAGTCGTTAGAACTTTAGATAGAATGACAGTTGTTAGAACGTCAGATAGAATGACAGACGCTAGAACGTCAGATAGAATGACAGTCCCTAGAACGTCAGATAGAATGACAGTCGTTAGAACGTCAGATAGAATGACAGTTGTTAGAACGTCAGATAGAATGACAGTCGTTAGAACGTCAGATAGAATGACAGTCGCTAGAATGTCAGATAGAATGACAGTTGTTAGAACGTCAGATAGAATGACAGTCGTTAGAACGTCAGATAGGATGACAATCGCTAGAACGTCAGATAGAATGACAGTCGTTAGAAAGTCAGATAGAATGACAGTCGTTAGAAAGTCAGATAGGATGACAATTGCTAGAACGTCAGATAGAATGACAGTGGTTAGAACGTTAGATAGAATCACAGTTGCTATAATGTCAGATAGAATGACAGTCATTAGAACGCCAGATAGAATGACAGTCGTTAGAACGTCAGATAGGATGACAATCGCTAGAAAGTCAGATAGAACGACAGTCGTTAGAACGTCAGATAGAATGACAGTCGTTAGAAAATCATATAGGATGACAGTCGCTAGGACGTCAGATAGAATGACAGTCATTAGAACTGAGATAGAATGACAGTCGCTAGAACGTCAGATAGAATGACAGTCGTTAGAACATCAGATAGAATGACAGTCGTTAGAACGTCAGATAGAATGACAGTTGTTAGAACGTTAGATAGAATGACAGTCTCTAAAACGGCAGATAGAATGACAGTCGTTAGAACGTCATATGGAATGACAGTCGCTAGAACGTCAGAAATAATGACAGTCGTTAGAACGTTAGATAGAATGACAGTTGTTAGAACGTCAGATAGAATGACAGTCGTTAGAATGTCAGATAGAATGACAGTCGTCAGAACGTCAGATAGAATGACAGTTGTTAGAACGTTAGATAGAATGTCAGATAGAATGACAGTCATTAGAACGTCAGATAGAATGACAGTTGTTAGAACGTCAGATAGAATGACAATCGCTAGAATGTCAGATAGAATGACAGTCTTTATAACGTGAAATAGCATGACAGTCGCTTGAACGTCAGATAGAATGACAGTCGTTATAACGTCAGATAGAATGACAGTTGTTAGAACGTCAGATAGAATGACAGTCGTTAGAACGTCAGATAAAATAACAGTCGTTAGAACGTCAGATAGAATGACAGTTGCTAGGACGTCAGATAGAATGACAGACGTTAGAACTTCAGATGGAATGATAGTCGCTAGAACGTCAGATAGAATGACAGTGGTTAGAACGTCAGATAGAATGACAATCGTTAGAACGTCAGATAGAATGACAGTTGTTAGAACGTCAGGTAGAATGGCAGTCGTTAGCACGTCAGATAAAGTTACAGTCGCTAGAACGTCAGGTAGAATGACAGTCGCTAGAACGTCAGATAGAATGACAGTCGTTAGAATGTCAGATAGAATGACAGTCGCTAGAACGTCAGATAGAATGACAGTTGTTAGAACGTTAGATGGAATGACAGTTGCTAGAATGTCAGGTAGAATGACAGTCGTTAGAACGTCAGATAGAATGACAGTCGCTAGAACGTCAGATAGAATGACAGTCGTTAGAACGTTAGATAGAATGACAGTTGCTAGAATGTCAGATAGAATGACAGTCATTAGAACGTCAGATAGAATGACAGTTGTTAGAACGTCAGATAGAATGACAGTCGTTAGAACGTCAGATAGAATGACAGTTGTTAGAACGTAAGATAGAATGACAGTCGTTAGAACATCAGATAGAATGACAGTGGTTAGAACGTCAGATAGAATGACAGTTGTTAGAACGTCAGATAGAATGACAGTCGTTAGAACATCAGATAAAATGACAGTCGTTAGAACGGCAGATAGAATGACAGTCGTTAGAACGTCAGATGGAATGACAGTCGCTAGAACATCAGATAGAATGACAGTGGTTAGAACGTTAGATAGAATGCCAGTTGCTAGAATGTCATATAGAATGACAGTCATTAGAACGTCAGTTAGAATGACGGTTATTAGAACGTCAGATAGAATGACATTGGTTAGAACGTCAGATAGAATGACAGTCGCTAGGACGTCAGATAGAATGACAGTCGTTAGAAGTCAGATAGAATGACGGTGGTTAGAACGTCAGATAGAATGACAATCGTTAGAACGTCAGATAGAATGACAGTTGTTAGAACGTCACATAGAATGAAAGTCGCTAGAACGTCAGGTAGAATGGCAGTCGTTAGCACGTCAGATAAAGTTACAGTCGCTAGAACGTCAGATAGAATGGCATCGTTAGAACATCAGATAAAATGACAGTCGTTAGAACTTCAGATAGAATGACTGTCGCTAGAACGTCAGATAGAATGACAGTGGTTAGAACGTCAGATAGAATGACAGTCGCTAGAGGGTCACGTAGGATGACAGTTGCTAGAACGTCAGATAGAATGACAGTGGTTAGAATGTCAGATAGAATGACAGTCGCTAGAACGTCAGATATAATGACAGTCGTTAGAACGTTAGATAGAATGACAGTTGTTAGAACGTCAGATATAATGACAGTCGTTAGAACGTTAGATAGAATGACAGTTGTTAGAACGTCAGATAGAATGACAGACGCTAGAACGTCAGATAGAATGACAGTCGCTAGAACTTCAGATAGAATGACAGTCGTTAGAACGTCAGATAGAATGACAGTTGTTAGAACGTCAGATAGAATGACAGTCGTTAGAACGTCAGATAGAATGACTGTCGCTAGAACGTCAGATAGAATGACAGTGGTTAGAACGTCAGATAGAATGACAGTCGCTAGAGGGTCACGTAGGATGACAGTTGCTAGAACGTCAGATAGAATGACAGTGGTTAGAATGTCAGATAGAATGACAGTCGCTAGAACGTCAGATATAATGACAGTCGTTAGAACGTTAGATAGAATGACAGTTGTTAGAACGTCAGATATAATGACAGTCGTTAGAACGTCAGATAGAATGACAGTTGTTAGAACGTCAGATAGAATGACAGTCGTTAGAATGTCAGATAGAATGACAGTCATTAGAACGTCAGATAGAATGACAGTCGTTAGAACGTCAGATAGGATGACAATCGCTAGAACGTCAGACAGAATGACAGTCGTTAGAACGTCAGATAGAATGACAGTCGTTAGAAAGTCAGATAGGATGACAATCGCTAGAACGTCAGATAGAATGACAGTGGTTAGAACGTTAGATAGAATGACAGTTGCTATAATGTCAGATAGAATGACAGTCATTAGAACGCCAGATAGAATGACAGTCGTTAGAACGTCAGATAGGATGACAATCGCTAGAACGTCAGATAGAACGACAGTCGTTAGAACGTCATATAGAATGACAGTCGTTAGAAAATCATATAGGATGACAGTCGCTAGGACGTCAGATAGAATGACAGTCATTAGAACTGAGATAGAATGACAGTCGCTAGAACGTCAGATAGAATGACAGTCGTTAGAACATCAGATAGAATGACAGTCGTTAGAACGTCAGATAGAATGACAGTTGTTAGAACGTAAGATAGAATGACAGTCTCTAAAACGGCAGATAGAATGACAGTCGTTAGAACGTCATATGGAATGACAGTCGCTAGAACGTCAGAAATAATGACAGTCATTAGAACGTTAGATAGAATGACAGTTGTTAGAACGTCAGATAGAATGACAGTCGTTAGAATGTCAGATAGAATGACAGTCGCTAGAATGTCAGATAGAATGACAGTTGTTAGAACGTTAGATAGAATGTCAGATAGAATGACAGTCATTAGAACGTCAGATAGAATGACAGTTGTTAGAACGTCAGATAGAATGACAATCGCTAGAATGTCAGATAGAATGACAGTCTTTATAACGTGAAATAGCATGACAGTCGCTTGAACGTCAGATAGAATGACAGTCGTTATAACGTCAGATAGAATGACAGTTGTTAGAACGTCAGATAGAATGGCAGTCGTTAGAACGTCAGATAAAATGACAGTCGTTAGAACGTCAGATAGAATGACAGTTGCTAGGACGTCAGATAGAATGACAGTCGTTAGAACGTTAGATGGAATGATAGTCGCTAGAACATCAGATAGAATGACAGTGGTTAGAACGTTAGATAGAATGACAGTTGCTAGAATGTCATATAGAATGACAGTCATTAGAACGTCAGATAGAATGACGGTTGTTAGAACGTCAGATAGAATGACAGTCGCTAGAATTTCAGATAGAATGACAGTCACTAGAACGTCAGAGAAAATGACAATCGCTAGAACGTCAGATAGAATGACATTGGTTAGAACGTCAGATAGAATGACAGTCGCTAGGACGTCAGATAGAATGACAGTCGTTAGAACTCAGATAGAATGACGGTGGTTAGAACGTCAGATAGAATGACAATCGTTAGAACGTCAGATAGAATGACAGTTGTTAGAACGTCACATAGAATGAAAGTCGCTAGAACGTCAGGTAGAATGGCAGTCGTTAGCACGTCAGATAAAGTTACAGTCGCTAGAACGTCAGATAGAATGGCATCGTTAGCACATCAGATAAAATGACAGTCGTTAGAACTTCAGATAGAATGACTGTCGCTAGAACGTCAGATAGAATGACAGTGGTTAGAACGTCAGATAGAATGACAGTCGCTAGAGGGTCACGTAGGATGACAGTTGCTAGAACGTCAGATAGAATGACAGTGGTTAGAATGTCAGATAGAATGACAGTCGCTAGAACGTCAGATATAATGACAGTCGTTAGAACGTTAGATAGAATGACAGTTGTTAGAACGTCAGATAGAATGACAGTCGTTAGAACGTCAGATAGAATGACAGTCGCTAGAACGTCAGATATAATGACAGTCGTTAGAACTTTAGATAGAATGACAGTTGTTAGAACGTCAGATAGAATGACAGACGCTAGAACGTCACATAGAATGACAGTCCCTAGAACGTCAGATAGAATGACAGTCGTTAGAACGTCAGATAGAATGACAGTTGTTAGAACGTCAGATAGAATGACAGTCGTTAGAACGTCAGATAGAATGACAGTCGCTAGAACGTCAGATATAATGACAGTCGTTAGAACTTTAGATAGAATGACAGTTGTTAGAACGTCAGATAGAATGACAGACGCTAGAACGTCAGATAGAATGACAGTCCCTAGAACGTCAGATAGAATGACAGTCGTTAGAACGTCAGATAGAATGACAGTTGTTAGAACGTCAGATAGAATGACAGTCGTTAGAACGTCAGATAGAATGACAGTCGCTAGAATGTCAGATAGAATGACAGTTGTTAGAACGTCAGATAGAATGACAGTCGTTAGAACGTCAGATAGGATGACAATCGCTAGAACGTCAGATAGAATGACAGTCGTTAGAAAGTCAGATAGAATGACAGTCGTTAGAAAGTCAGATAGGATGACAATTGCTAGAACGTCAGATAGAATGACAGTGGTTAGAACGTTAGATAGAATCACAGTTGCTATAATGTCAGATAGAATGACAGTCATTAGAACGCCAGATAGAATGACAGTCGTTAGAACGTCAGATAGGATGACAATCGCTAGAACGTCAGATAGAACGACAGTCGTTAGAACGTCAGATAGAATGACAGTCGTTAGAAAATCATATAGGATGACAGTCGCTAGGACGTCAGATAGAATGACAGTCATTAGAACTGAGATAGAATGACAGTCGCTAGAACGTCAGATAGAATGACAGTCGTTAGAACATCAGATAGAATGACAGTCGTTAGAACGTCAGATAGAATGACAGTTGTTAGAACGTAAGATAGAATGACAGTCTCTAAAACGGCAGATAGAATGACAGTCGTTAGAACGTCATATGGAATGACAGTCGCTAGAACTTCAGAAATAATGACAGTCGTTAGAACGTTAGATAGAATGACAGTTGTTAGAACGTCAGATAGAATGACAGTCGTTAGAATGTCAGATAGAATGACAGTCGTCAGAACGTCAGATAGAATGACAGTTGTTAGAACGTTAGATAGAATGTCAGATAGAATGACAGTCATTAGAACGTCAGATAGAATGACAGTTGTTAGAACGTCAGATAGAATGACAATCGCTAGAATGTCAGATAGAATGACAGTCTTTATAACGTGAAATAGCATGACAGTCGCTTGAACGTCAGATAGAATGACAGTCGTTATAACGTCAGATAGAATGACAGTTGTTAGAACGTCAGATAGAATGACAGTCGTTAGAACGTCAGATAAAATGACAGTCGTTAGAACGTCAGATAGAATGACAGTTGCTAGGACGTCAGATAGAATGACAGACGTTAGAACTTCAGATGGAATGATAGTCGCTAGAACGTCAGATAGAATGACAGTGGTTAGAACGTCAGATAGAATGACAATCGTTAGAACGTCAGATAGAATGACAGTTGTTAGAACGTCAGGTAGAATGGCAGTCGTTAGCACGTCAGATAAAGTTACAGTCGCTAGAACGTTAGGTAGAATGACAGTCGCTAGAACGTCAGATAGAATGACAGTCGTTAGAATGTCAGATAGAATGACAGTCGCTAGAACGTCAGATAGAATGACAGTTGTTAGAACGTTAGATGGAATGACAGTTGCTAGAATGTCAGGTAGAATGACAGTCGTTAGAACGTCAGATAGAATGACAGTCGCTAGAACGTCAGATAGAATGACAGTCTTTAGAACCTTAGATAGAATGACAGTTGCTAGAATGTCAGATAGAATGACAGTCATTAGAACGTCAGATAGAATGACAGTTGTTAGAACGTCAGATAGAATGACAGTCGTTAGAACGTCAGATAGAATGACAGTTGTTAGAACGTAAGATAGAATGACAGTCGTTAGAACATCAGATAGAATGACAGTGGTTAGAACGTCAGATAGAATTACAGTTGTTAGAACGTCAGATAGAATGACAGTCGTTAGAACATCAGATAAAATGACAGTCGTTAGAACGGCAGATAGAATGACAGTCGTTAGAACGTCAGATGGAATGACAGTCGCTAGAACATCAGATAGAATGACAGTGGTTAGAACGTTAGATAGAATGCCAGTTGCTAGAATGTCATATAGAATGACAGTCATTAGAACGTCAGTTAGAATGACGGTTGTTAGAACGTCAGATAGAATGACATTGGTTAGAACGTCAGATAGAATGACAGTCGCTAGGACGTCAGATAGAATGACAGTCGTTAGAACTCAGATAGAATGACGGTGGTTAGAACGTCAGATAGAATGACAATCGTTAGAACGTCAGATAGAATGACAGTTGTTAGAACGTCACATAGAATGAAAGTCGCTAGAACGTCAGGTAGAATGGCAGTCGTTAGCACGTCAGATAAAGTTACAGTCGCTAGAACGTCAGATAGAATGGCATCGTTAGAACATCAGATAAAATGACAGTCGTTAGAACTTCAGATAGAATGACTGTCGCTAGAACGTCAGATAGAATGACAGTGGTTAGAACGTCAGATAGAATGACAGTCGCTAGAGGGTCACGTAGGATGACAGTTGCTAGAACGTCAGATAGAATGATAGTGGTTAGAATGTCAGATAGAATGACAGTCGCTAGAACGTCAGATATAATGACAGTCGTTAGAACGTTAGATAGAATGACAGTTGTTAGAACGTCAGATATAATGACAGTCGTTAGAACGTTAGATAGAATGACAGTTGTTAGAACGTCAGATAGAATGACAGACGCTAGAACGTCAGATAGAATGACAGTCGCTAGAACTTCAGATAGAATGACAGTCGTTAGAACGTCAGATAGAATGACAGTTGTTAGAACGTCAGATAGAATGACAGTCGTTAGAACGTCAGATAGAATGACTGTCGCTAGAACGTCAGATAGAATGACAGTGGTTAGAACGTCAGATAGAATGACAGTCGCTAGAGGGTCACGTAGGATGACAGTTGCTAGAACGTCAGATAGAATGACAGTGGTTAGAATGTCAGATAGAATGACAGTCGCTAGAACGTCAGATATAATGACAGTCGTTAGAACGTTAGATAGAATGACAGTTGTTAGAACGTCAGATATAATGACAGTCGTTAGAACGTCAGATAGAATGACAGTTGTTAGAACGTCAGATAGAATGACAGTCGTTAGAATGTCAGATAGAATGACAGTCATTAGAACGTCAGATAGAATGACAGTCGTTAGAACGTCAGATAGGATGACAATCGCTAGAACGTCAGACAGAATGACAGTCGTTAGAACGTCAGATAGAATGACAGTCGTTAGAAAGTCAGATAGGATGACAATCGCTAGAACGTCAGATAGAATGACAGTGGTTAGAACGTTAGATAGAATGACAGTTGCTATAATGTCAGATAGAATGACAGTCATTAGAACGCCAGATAGAATGACAGTCGTTAGAACGTCAGATAGGATGACAATCGCTAGAACGTCAGATAGAACGACAGTCGTTAGAACGTCATATAGAATGACAGTCGTTAGAAAATCATATAGGATGACAGTCGCTAGGACGTCAGATAGAATGACAGTCATTAGAACTGAGATAGAATGACAGTCGCTAGAACGTCAGATAGAATGACAGTCGTTAGAACATCAGATAGAATGACAGTCGTTAGAACGTCAGATAGAATGACAGTTGTTAGAACGTAAGATAGAATGACAGTCTCTAAAACGGCAGATAGAATGACAGTCGTTAGAACGTCATATGGAATGACAGTCGCTAGAACGTCAGAAATAATGACAGTCATTAGAACGTTAGATAGAATGACAGTTGTTAGAACGTCAGATAGAATGACAGTCGTTAGAATGTCAGATAGAATGACAGTCGCTAGAATGTCAGATAGAATGACAGTTGTTAGAACGTTAGATAGAATGTCAGATAGAATGACAGTCATTAGAACGTCAGATAGAATGACAGTTGTTAGAACGTCAGATAGAATGACAATCGCTAGAATGTCAGATACAATGACAGTCTTTATAACGTGAAATAGCATGACAGTCGCTTGAACGTCAGATAGAATGACAGTCGTTATAACGTCAGATAGAATGACAGTTGTTAGAACGTCAGATAGAATGGCAGTCGTTAGAACGTCAGATAAAATGACAGTCGTTAGAACGTCAGATAGAATGACAGTTGCTAGGACGTCAGATAGAATGACAGTCGTTAGAACGTTAGATGGAATGATAGTCGCTAGAACATCAGATAGAATGACAGTGGTTAGAACGTTAAATAGAATGACAGTTGCTAGAATGTCATATAGAATGACAGTCATTAGAACGTCAGATAGAATGACGGTTGTTAGAACGTCAGATAGAATGACAGTGGCTAGAATTTCAGATAGAATGACAGTCTTTAGAACGTGAAATAGAATGACAGTCGCTTGAACGTCAGATAGAATGACAGTCGTTAGAACGTCAGATAGAATGACAGTCACTAGAACGTCAGAGAAAATGACAATCGCTAGAACGTCAGATAGAATGACATTTGTTAGAACGTCAGATAGAATGACAGTCGCTAGGACGTCAGATAGAATGACAGTCGTTAGAACTCAGATAGAATGACGGTGGTTAGAACGTCAGATAGAATGACAATCGTTAGAACGTCAGATAGAATGACAGTTGTTAGAACGTCACATAGAATGAAAGTCGCTAGAACGTCAGGTAGAATGGCAGTCGTTAGCACGTCAGATAAAGTTACAGTCGCTAGAACGTCAGATAGAATGGCATCGTTAGCACATCAGATAAAATGACAGTCGTTAGAACTTCAGATAGAATGACTGTCGCTAGAACGTCAGATAGATGAACAGTGGTTAGAACGTCAGATAGAATGACAGTCGCTAGAGGGTCACGTAGGATGACAGTTGCTAGAACGTCAGATAGAATGACAGTGGTTAGAATGTCAGATAGAATGACAGTCGTTAGAACGTTAGATAGAATGACAGTTGTTAGAACGTCAGATATAATGACAGTCGTTAGAACGTTAGATAGAATGACAGTTGTTAGAACGTCAGATAGAATGACAGAGGCTAGAACGTCAGATAGAATGACAGTCGCTAGAACGTCAGATAGAATGACAGTCGTTAGAACGTCAGATAGAATGACAGTTGTTAGAACGTCAGATAGAATGACAGTCGTTAGAACGTCAGATAGAATGACAGTTGTTAGAACGTAAGATAGAATGACAGTTGCTAGAATGTCAGATAGAATGACAGTCATTAGAACGTCAGATAGAATGACAGTCGTTAGAACTTCAGATAGAATGACAGTCGTTAGAACGTCAGATAGAATGACAGTTGTTAGAACGTCAGATAGAATGACAGTCGTTAGAACGTCAGATAGAATGACTGTCGCTAGAACGTCAGACAGAATGACAGTGGTTAGAACGTCAGATAGAATGACAGTCGCTAGAGGGTCACGTAGGATGACAGTTGCTAGAACGTCAGATAGAATGACAGTGGTTAGAATGTCAGATAGAATGACAGTCGCTAGAACGTCAGATATAATGACAGTCGTTAGAACGTTAGATAGAATGACAGTTGTTAGAACGTCAGATATAACGACAGTCGTTAGAACGTCAGATAGAATGACAGTTGTTAGAACGTCAGATAGAATGACAGTCGTTAGAATGTCAGATAGAATGACAGTCATTAGAACGTCAGATAGAATGACAGTCGTTAGAACGTCAGATAGGATGACAATCGCTAGAACGTCAGACAGAATGACAGTCGTTAGAACGTCAGATAGAATGACAGTCGTTAGAAAGTCAGATAGGATGACAATCGCTAGAACGTCAGATAGAATGACAGTGGTTAGAACGTTAGATAGAATGACAGTTGCTATAATGTCAGATAGAATGACAGTCATTAGAACGCCAGATAGAATGACAGTCGTTAGAACGTCAGATAGGATGACAATCGCTAGAACGTCAGATAGAACGACAGTCGTTAGAACGTCATATAGAATGACAGTCGTTAGAAAATCATATAGGATGACAGTCGCTAGGACGTCAGATAGAATGACAGTCATTAGAACTGAGATAGAATGACAGTCGCTAGAACGTCAGATAGAATGACAGTCGTTAGAACATCAGATAGAATGACAGTCGTTAGAACGTCAGATAGAATGACAGTTGTTAGAACGTAAGATAGAATGACAGTCTCTAAAACGGCAGATAGAATGACAGTCGTTAGAACGTCATATGGAATGACAGTCGCTAGAACGTCAGAAATAATGACAGTCATTAGAACGTTAGATAGAATGACAGTTGTTAGAACGTCAGATAGAATGACAGTCGTTAGAATGTCAGATAGAATGACAGTCGCTAGAATGTCAGATAGAATGACAGTTGTTAGAACGTTAGATAGAATGTCAGATAGAATGACAGTCATTAGAACGTCAGATAGAATGACAGTTGTTAGAACGTCAGATAGAATGACAATCGCTAGAATGTCAGATAGAATGACAGTCTTTATAACGTGAAATAGCATGACAGTCGCTTGAACGTCAGATAGAATGACAGTCGTTATAACGTCAGATAGAATGACAGTTGTTAGAACGTCAGATAGAATGGCAGTCGTTAGAACGTCAGATAAAATGACAGTCGTTAGAACGTCAGATAGAATGACAGTTGCTAGGACGTCAGATAGAATGACAGTCGTTAGAACGTTAGATGGAATGATAGTCGCTAGAACATCAGATAGAATGACAGTGGTTAGAACGTTAAATAGAATGACAGTTGCTAGAATGTCATATAGAATGACAGTCATTAGAACGTCAGATAGAATGACGGTTGTTAGAACGTCAGATAGAATGACAGTGGCTAGAATTTCAGATAGAATGACAGTCTTTAGAACGTGAAATAGAATGACAGTCGCTTGAACGTCAGATAGAATGACAGTCGTTAGAACGTCAGATAGAATGACAGTCACTAGAACGTCAGAGAAAATGACAATCGCTAGAACGTCAGATAGAATGACATTTGTTAGAACGTCAGATAGAATGACAGTCGCTAGGACGTCAGATAGAATGACAGTCGTTAGAACTCAGATAGAATGACGGTGGTTAGAACGTCAGATAGAATGACAATCGTTAGAACGTCAGATAGAATGACAGTTGTTAGAACGTCACATAGAATGAAAGTCGCTAGAACGTCAGGTAGAATGGCAGTCGTTAGCACGTCAGATAAAGTTACAGTCGCTAGAACGTCAGATAGAATGGCATCGTTAGCACATCAGATAAAATGACAGTCGTTAGAACTTCAGATAGAATGACTGTCGCTAGAACGTCAGATAGATGAACAGTGGTTAGAACGTCAGATAGAATGACAGTCGCTAGAGGGTCACGTAGGATGACAGTTGCTAGAACGTCAGATAGAATGACAGTGGTTAGAATGTCAGATAGAATGACAGTCGTTAGAACGTTAGATAGAATGACAGTTGTTAGAACGTCAGATATAATGACAGTCGTTAGAACGTTAGATAGAATGACAGTTGTTAGAACGTCAGATAGAATGACAGAGGCTAGAACGTCAGATAGAATGACAGTCGCTAGAACGTCAGATAGAATGACAGTCGTTAGAACGTCAGATAGAATGACAGTTGTTAGAACGTCAGATAGAATGACAGTCGTTAGAACGTCAGATAGAATGACAGTTGTTAGAACGTAAGATAGAATGACAGTTGCTAGAATGTCAGATAGAATGACAGTCATTAGAACGTCAGATAGAATGACAGTCGTTAGAACGTCAGATAGGATGACAATCGCTAGAACCTCAGACAGAATGACAGTCGTTAGAACGTCAGATAGAATGACAGTCGTTAGAAAGTCAGATAGGATGACAATCGCTAGAACGTCAGATAGAATGACAGTGGTTAGAACGTTAGATAGAATGACAGTTGCTATAATGTCAGATAGAATGACAGTCATTAGAACGCCAGATAGAATGACAGTCGTTGGAACGTCAGATAGGATGACAATCGCTAGGACGTCAGATAGAACGACAGTCGTTAGAACGTCAGATAGAATGACAGTCGTTAGAAAATCATATAGGATGACAGTCGCTAGGACGTCAGATAGAATGACAGTCATTAGAACTGAGATAGAATGCCAGTCGCTAGAACGTCAGATAGAATGACAGTCGTTAGAACATCAGATAGAATGACAGTCGTTAGAACGTCAGATAGAATGACAGTTGTTAGAACGTAAGATAGAATGACAGTCTCTAAAACGGCAGATAGAATGACAGTCGTTAGAACGTCATATGGAATGACAGTCGCTAGAACGTCAGAAATAATGACAGTCATTAGAACGTTAGATATAATGACAGTTGTTAGAACGTCAGATAGAATGACAGTCGTTAGAACGTCAGATAGGATGACAATCGCTAGAACGTCAGACAGAATGACAGTCGTTAGAACGTCAGATAGAATGACAGTCGTTAGAAAGTCAGATAGGATGACAATCGCTAGAACGTCAGATAGAATGACAGTGGTTAGAACGTTACATAGAATGACAGTTGCTATAATGTCAGATAGAATGACAGTCATTAGAACGCCAGATAGAATGACAGTCGTTAGAACGTCAGATAGGATGACAGTCGCTAGAACGTCAGAAATAATGACAGTCATTAGAACGTTAGATAGAATGACAGTTGTTAGAACGTCAGATAGAATGACAGTCGTTAGAATGTCAGATAGAATGACAGTCGCTAGAATGTCAGATAGAATGACAGTTGTTAGAACGTTAGATAGAATGTCAGATAGAATGACAGTCATTAGAACGTCAGATAGAATGACAGTTGTTAGAACGTCAGATAGAATGACAATCGCTAGAATGTCAGATAGAATGACAGTCTTTATAACGTGAAATAGCATGACAGTCGCTTGAACGTCAGATAGAATGACAGTCGTTATAACGTCAGATAGAATGACAGTTGTTAGAACGTCAGATAGAATGACAGTCGTTAGAACGTCAGATAGAATGACAGTTGTTAGAACGTAAGATAGAATGACAGTTGCTAGAATGTCAGATAGAATGACAGTCATTAGAACGTCAGATAGAATGACAGTCGTTAGAACGTCAGATAGGATGACAATCGCTAGAACCTCAGACAGAATGACAGTCGTTAGAACGTCAGATAGAATGACAGTCGTTAGAAAGTCAGATAGGATGACAATCGCTAGAACGTCAGATAGAATGACAGTGGTTAGAACGTTAGATAGAATGACAGTTGCTATAATGTCAGATAGAATGACAGTCATTAGAACGCCAGATAGAATGACAGTCGTTGGAACGTCAGATAGGATGACAATCGCTAGAACGTCAGATAGAACGACAGTCGTTAGAACGTCAGATAGAATGACAGTCGTTAGAAAATCATATAGGATGACAGTCGCTAGGACGTCAGATAGAATGACAGTCATTAGAACTGAGATAGAATGCCAGTCGCTAGAACGTCAGATAGAATGACAGTCGTTAGAACATCAGATAGAATGACAGTCGTTAGAACGTCAGATAGAATGACAGTTGTTAGAACGTAAGATAGAATGACAGTCTCTAAAAGGGCAGATAGAATGACAGTCGTTAGAACGTCATATGGAATGACAGTCGCTAGAACGTCAGAAATAATGACAGTCATTAGAACGTTAGATAGAATGACAGTTGTTAGAACGTCAGATAGAATGACAGTCGTTAGAACGTCAGATAGGATGACAATCGCTAGAACGTCAGACAGAATGACAGTCGTTAGAACGTCAGATAGAATGACAGTCGTTAGAAAGTCAGATAGGATGACAATCGCTAGAACGTCAGATAGAATGACAGTGGTTAGAACGTTAGATAGAATGACAGTTGCTATAATGTCAGATAGAATGACAGTCATTAGAACGCCAGATAGAATGACAGTCGTTAGAACGTCAGATAGGATGACAGTCGCTAGAACGTCAGAAATAATGACAGTCATTAGAACGTTAGATAGAATGACAGTTGTTAGAACGTCAGATAGAATGACAGTCGTTAGAATGTCAGATAGAATGACAGTCGCTAGAATGTCAGATAGAATGACAGTTGTTAGAACGTTAGATAGAATGTCAGATAGAATGACAGTCATTAGAACGTCAGATAGAATGACAGTTGTTAGAACGTCAGATAGAATGACAATCGCTAGAATGTCAGATAGAATGACAGTTGTTAGAACGTCAGATAGAATGACAGTCGTTAGAACGTCAGATAAAATGACAGTCGTTAGAACGTCAAATAGAATGACAGTTGCTAGGACGTCAGATAGAATGACAGTCGTTAGAACGTCAGATGGAATGATAGTCGCTAGAACGTCAGATAGAATGACAGTGGTTAGAACGTCAGATAGAATGACAATCGTTAGAGCGTCAGATAGAATGACAGTCGTTAGAACGTCAGGTAGAATGGCAGTCGTTAGCACGTCAGATAAAGTTACAGTCGCTAGAACGTCAGGTAGAATGACAGTCGCTAGAACGTCAGATAGAATGACAGTCGTTAGAATGTCAGATAGAATGACAGTCGCTAGAACGTCAGATAGAATGACAGTTGTTAGAACGTTAGATAGAATGACAGTTGCTAGAATGTCAGGTAGAATGTCAGTCGTTAGAACGTCAGATAGAATGAGAGTCGCTAGAACGTCAGATAGAATGACAGTTGTTAGAACGTTAGATAGAATGACAGTTGCTAGAATGTCAGATAGAATGACAGTCATTAGAACGTCAGATAGAATGACAGTTGTTAGAACGTCAGGTAGAATGGCAGTCATTAGCACGTCAGATAAAGTTACAGTCGCTAGAACGTCAGGTAGAATGACAGTCGCTAGAACGTCAGATAGAATGACAGTCGTTAGAATGTCAGATAGAATGACAGTCGCTAGAACGTCAGATAGAATGACAGTGGTTAGAACGTCAGATTGAATGACAGTCGCTAGGACTTCAGATAGAATGACAGTGGTTAGAACGTCAGATAGAATGACAGTCGCTAGGACGTCAGATAGAATGACAGTCATTAGAACTCAGATAGAATGACAGTCGCTAGAACGTCAGATAGGATGACAATCGCTAGAACGTCAGATAGAACGACAGTCGTTAGAACGTCATATAGAATGACAGTCGTTAGAAAATCATATAGGATGACAGTCGCTAGGACGTCAGATAGAATGACAGTCGTTAGAACATCAGATAGAATGACAGTCATTAGAACTGAGATAGAATGACAGTCGCTAGAACGTCAGATAGAATGACAGTCGTTAGAACATCAGATAGAATGACAGTCGTTAGAACGTCAGATAGAATGACAGTTGTTAGAACGTAAGATAGAATGACAGTCTCTAAAACGGCAGATAGAATGACAGTCGTTAGAACGTCATATGGAATGACAGTCGCTAGAACGTCAGAAATAATGACAGTCATTAGAACGTTAGATAGAATGACAGTTGTTAGAACGTCAGATAGAATGACAGTCGTTAGAATGTCAGATAGAATGACAGTCGCTAGAATGTCAGATAGAATGACAGTTGTTAGAACGTTAGATAGAATGTCAGATAGAATGACAGTCGTTATAACGTCAGATAGAATGACAGTTGTTAGAACGTCAGATAGAATGACAGTCGTTAGAACGTCAGATAAAATGACAGTCGTTAGAAGGTCAGATAGAATGACAGTTGCTAGGACGTCAGATAGAATGACAGTCGTTAGAACGTTAGATGGAATGATAGTCGCTAGAACATCAGATAGAATGACAGTGGTTAGAACGTTAGATAGAATGACAGTTGCTAGAATGTCATATAGAATGACAGTCATTAGAACGTCAGATAGAATGACGGTTGTTAGAACGTCAGATAGAATGACAGTCGCTAGAATTTCAGATAGAATGACAGTCTTTAGAACGTGAAATAGAATGACAGTCGCTTGAACGTCAGATAGAATGACAGTCGTTAGAACGTCAGATAGAATGACAGTCACTAGAACGTCAGAGAAAATGACAATCGCTAGAACGTCAGATAGAATGACATTGGTTAGAACGTCAGATAGAATGACAGTCGCTAGGACGTCAGATAGAATGACAGTCGTTAGAACTCAGATAGAATGACGGTGGTTAGAACGTCAGATAGAATGACAATCGTTAGAACGTCAGAGAGAATTACAGTCGCTAGAACTTCAGAGAGAATGACAGTTGCTAGAATGTTAGATAGAATGACAGTCATTAGAACGTCAGATAGAATGACAGTTGTTAGAACGTCACATAGAATGAAAGTCGCTAGAACGTCAGGTAGAATGGCAGTCGTTAGCACGTCAGATAAAGTTACAGTCGCTAGAACGTCAGATAGAATGGCATCGTTAGCACATCAGATAAAATGACAGTCGTTAGAACTTCAGATAGAATGACTGTCGCTAGAACGTCAGATAGAATGACAGTGGTTAGAACGTTAGATAGAATGACAGTCGCTAGAGGGTCACGTAGGATGACAGTTGCTAGAACGTCAGATAGAATGACAGTGGTTAGAATGTCAGATAGAATGACAGTCGCTAGAACGTCAGATATAATGACAGTCGTTAGAACGTTAGATAGAATGACAGTTGTTAGAACGTCAGATATAATGACAGTCGTTAGAACGTTAGATAGAATGACAGTTGTTAGAACGTCAGATAGAATGACAGACGCTAGAACGTCAGATAGAATGACAGTCGCTAGAACGTCAGATAGAATGACAGTCGTTAGAACGTCAGATAGAATGACAGTTGTTAGAACGTCAGATAGAATGACAGTCGTTAGAACGTCAGATAGAATGACAGTTGTTAGAACGTAAGATAGAATGACAGTTGCTAGAATGTCAGATAGAATGACAGTCATTAGAACGTCAGATAGAATGACAGTCGTTAGAACGTCAGATAGGATGACAATCGCTAGAACCTCAGACAGAATGACAGTCGTTAGAACGTCAGATAGAATGACAGTCGTTAGAAAGTCAGATAGGATGACAATCGCTAGAACGTCAGATAGAATGACAGTGGTTAGAACGTTAGATAGAATGACAGTTGCTATAATGTCAGATAGAATGACAGTCATTAGAACGCCAGATAGAATGACAGTCGTTGGAACGTCAGATAGGATGACAATCGCTAGAACGTCAGATAGAACGACAGTCGTTAGAACGTCAGATAGAATGACAGTCGTTAGAAAATCATATAGGATGACAGTCGCTAGGACGTCAGATAGAATGACAGTCATTAGAACTGAGATAGAATGCCAGTCGCTAGAACGTCAGATAGAATGACAATCGTTAGAACATCAGATAGAATGACAGTCGTTAGAACGTCAGATAGAATGACAGTTGTTAGAACGTAAGATAGAATGACAGTCTCTAAAAGGGCAGATAGAATGACAGTCGTTAGAACGTCATATGGAATGACAGTCGCTAGAACGTCAGAAATAATGACAGTCATTAGAACGTTAGATAGAATGACAGTTGTTAGAACGTCAGATAGAATGACAGTCGTTAGAACGTCAGATAGGATGACAATCGCTAGAACGTCAGACAGAATGACAGTCGTTAGAACGTCAGATAGAATGACAGTCGTTAGAAAGTCAGATAGGATGACAATCGCTAGAACGTCAGATAGAATGACAGTGGTTAGAACGTTAGATAGAATGACAGTTGCTATAATGTCAGATAGAATGACAGTCATTAGAACGCCAGATAGAATGACAGTCGTTAGAACGTCAGATAGGATGACAGTCGCTAGAACGTCAGAAATAATGACAGTCATTAGAACGTTAGATAGAATGACAGTTGTTAGAACGTCAGATAGAATGACAGTCGTTAGAATGTCAGATAGAATGACAGTCGCTAGAATGTCAGATAGAATGACAGTTGTTAGAACGTTAGATAGAATGTCAGATAGAATGACAGTCATTAGAACGTCAGATAGAATGACAGTTGTTAGAACGTCAGATAGAATGACAATCGCTAGAATGTCAGATAGAATGACAGTTGTTAGAACGTCAGATAGAATGACAGTCGTTAGAACGTCAGATAAAATGACAGTCGTTAGAACGTCAAATAGAATGACAGTTGCTAGGACGTCAGATAGAATGACAGTCGTTAGAACGTCAGATGGAATGATAGTCGCTAGAACGTCAGATAGAATGACAGTGGTTAGAACGTCAGATAGAATGACAATCGTTAGAGCGTCAGATAGAATGACAGTCGTTAGAACGTCAGGTAGAATGGCAGTCGTTAGCACGTCAGATAAAGTTACAGTCGCTAGAACGTCAGGTAGAATGACAGTCGCTAGAACGTCAGATAGAATGACAGTCGTTAGAATGTCAGATAGAATGACAGTCGCTAGAACGTCAGATAGAATGACAGTTGTTAGAACGTTAGATAGAATGACAGTTGCTAGAATGTCAGGTAGAATGTCAGTCGTTAGAACGTCAGATAGAATGAGAGTCGCTAGAACGTCAGATAGAATGACAGTTGTTAGAACGTTAGATAGAATGACAGTTGCTAGAATGTCAGATAGAATGACAGTCATTAGAACGTCAGATAGAATGACAGTTGTTAGAACGTCAGATAGAATGACAGTCGTTAGAACGTCAGATAGAATGACAGTCGTTAGAACGTCAGATAGAATGACAGTCGTTAGAAAGTCAGATAGGATGACAATCGCTAGAACGTCAGATAGAATGACAGTGGTTAGAACGTCAGATTGAATGACAGTCGCTAGGACTTCAGATAGAATGACAGTGGTTAGAACGTCAGATAGAATGACAGTCGCTAGGACGTCAGATAGAATGACAGTCATTAGAACTCAGATAGAATGACAGTCGCTAGAACGTCAGATAGAATGACAGTCGTTCGAACATCAGATAGAATGACAGTCGTTAGAACGTCAGATAGAATGACAGTTGTTAGAACGTAAGATAGAATGACAGTCGTTAGAACATCAGATAGAATGACAGTGGTTAGGACGTCAGATAGAATGACGGTTGTTAGAAAGTCAGATAGAATGACAGTCGTTAGACCATCAGATAGAATGACAGTCGTTAGAACGGCAGATAGAATGACACTCGTTAGAACGTCAGATGGAATGACAGTCGCTAGAACTTCAGATAGAATGACAGTGGTTAGAACGTTAGATAGAATGACAGTTGCTAGAATGTCATATAGAATGACAGTCATTAGAACGTCAGATAGAATGACGGTTGTTAGAACGTCAGATAGAATGACAGTCGCTAGAATGTCAGATAGAATGACAGTCTTTAGAAAATTAAATAGAATGACAGTCGCTTGAACGGCAGATAGAATGACAGTCGTTAGAACGTCATATGGAATGACAGTCGCTAGAACGTCAGAAATAATGACAGTCGTTAGAACGTTAGATAGAATGACAGTTGTTAGAACGTCAGATAGAATGACAGTCGTTAGAATGTCAGATAGAATGACAGTTGTTAGAGCGTTAGATAGAATGTCAGATAGAATGACAGTCATTAGAACGTCAGATAGAATGACAGTTGTTAGAACGTCAGATAGAATGACAATCGCTAGAATGTCAGATAGAATGACAGTCTTTATAACGTGAAATAGAATGACAGTCGCTTGAACGTCAGATATAATGACAGTCGTTAGAACGTCAGATAGAATGACAGTTGTTAGAACGTCAGATAGAATGACAGTCGTTAGAACGTCAGATAGAATGACAGTGGTTAGAACGTCAGATAGAATGACAATCGTTAGAACGTCAGATAGAATGACAGTTGTTAGAACGTCAGGTAGAATGGCAGTCGTTAGCACGTCAGATAAAGTTACAGTCGCTAGAACGTCAGGTAGAATGACAGTCGCTAGAACGTCAGATAGAATGACAGTCGCTAGAACGTCAGATAGAATGACAGTCACTAGAACGTCAGAGAAAATGACAATCGCTAGAACGTCAGATAGAATGACATTGGTTAGAACGTCAGATAGAATGACAGTCGCTAGGACGTCAGATAGAATGACAGTCGTTAGAACTCAGATAGAATGACGGTGGTTAGAACGTCAGATAGAATGACAATCGTTAGAACGTCAGAGAGAATTACAGTCGCTAGAACTTCAGAGAGAATGACAGTTGCTAGAATGTTAGATAGAATGACAGTCATTAGAACGTCAGATAGAATGACAGTTGTTAGAACGTCACATAGAATGAAAGTCGCTAGAACGTCAGGTAGAATGGCAGTCGTTAGCACGTCAGATAAAGTTACAGTCGCTAGAACGTCAGATAGAATGGCATCGTTAGCACATCAGATAAAATGACAGTCGTTAGAACTTCAGATAGAATGACTGTCGCTAGAACGTCAGATAGAATGACAGTGGTTAGAACGTTAGATAGAATGACAGTCGCTAGAGGGTCACGTAGGATGACAGTTGCTAGAACGTCAGATAGAATGACAGTGGTTAGAATGTCAGATAGAATGACAGTCGCTAGAACGTCAGATATAATGACAGTCGTTAGAACGTTAGATAGAATGACAGTTGTTAGAACGTCAGATATAATGACAGTCGTTAGAACGTTAGATAGAATGACAGTTGTTAGAACGTCAGATAGAATGACAGACGCTAGAACGTCAGATAGAATGACAGTCGCTAGAACGTCAGATAGAATGACAGTCGTTAGAACGTCAGATAGAATGACAGTTGTTAGAACGTCAGATAGAATGACAGTCGTTAGAACGTCAGATAGAATGACAGTTGTTAGAACGTAAGATAGAATGACAGTTGCTAGAATGTCAGATAGAATGACAGTCATTAGAACGTCAGATAGAATGACAGTCGTTAGAACGTCAGATAGGATGACAATCGCTAGAACCTCAGACAGAATGACAGTCGTTAGAACGTCAGATAGAATGACAGTCGTTAGAAAGTCAGATAGGATGACAATCGCTAGAACGTCAGATAGAATGACAGTGGTTAGAACGTTAGATAGAATGACAGTTGCTATAATGTCAGATAGAATGACAGTCATTAGAACGCCAGATAGAATGACAGTCGTTGGAACGTCAGATAGGATGACAATCGCTAGAACGTCAGATAGAACGACAGTCGTTAGAACGTCAGATAGAATGACAGTCGTTAGAACGTCAGATAGAATGACAGTTGTTAGAACGTAAGATAGAATGACAGTCTCTAAAAGGGCAGATAGAATGACAGTCGTTAGAACGTCATATGGAATGACAGTCGCTAGAACGTCAGAAATAATGACAGTCATTAGAACGTTAGATAGAATGACAGTTGTTAGAACGTCAGATAGAATGACAGTCGTTAGAACGTCAGATAGGATGACAATCGCTAGAACGTCAGACAGAATGACAGTCGTTAGAACGTCAGATAGAATGACAGTCGTTAGAAAGTCAGATAGGATGACAATCGCTAGAACGTCAGATAGAATGACAGTGGTTAGAACGTTAGATAGAATGACAGTTGCTATAATGTCAGATAGAATGACAGTCATTAGAACGCCAGATAGAATGACAGTCGTTAGAACGTCAGATAGGATGACAGTCGCTAGAACGTCAGAAATAATGACAGTCATTAGAACGTTAGATAGAATGACAGTTGTTAGAACGTCAGATAGAATGACAGTCGTTAGAATGTCAGATAGAATGACAGTCGCTAGAATGTCAGATAGAATGACAGTTGTTAGAACGTTAGATAGAATGTCAGATAGAATGACAGTCATTAGAACGTCAGATAGAATGACAGTTGTTAGAACGTCAGATAGAATGACAATCGCTAGAATGTCAGATAGAATGACAGTTGTTAGAACGTCAGATAGAATGACAGTCGTTAGAACGTCAGATAAAATGACAGTCGTTAGAACGTCAAATAGAATGACAGTTGCTAGGACGTCAGATAGAATGACAGTCGTTAGAACGTCAGATGGAATGATAGTCGCTAGAACGTCAGATAGAATGACAGTGGTTAGAACGTCAGATAGAATGACAATCGTTAGAGCGTCAGATAGAATGACAGTCGTTAGAACGTCAGGTAGAATGGCAGTCGTTAGCACGTCAGATAAAGTTACAGTCGCTAGAACGTCAGGTAGAATGACAGTCGCTAGAACGTCAGATAGAATGACAGTCGTTAGAATGTCAGATAGAATGACAGTCGCTAGAACGTCAGATAGAATGACAGTTGTTAGAACGTTAGATAGAATGACAGTTGCTAGAATGTCAGGTAGAATGTCAGTCGTTAGAACGTCAGATAGAATGAGAGTCGCTAGAACGTCAGATAGAATGACAGTTGTTAGAACGTTAGATAGAATGACAGTTGCTAGAATGTCAGATAGAATGACAGTCATTAGAACGTCAGATAGAATGACAGTTGTTAGAACGTCAGATAGAATGACAGTCGTTAGAACGTCAGATAGAATGACAGTCGTTAGAACGTCAGATAGAATGACAGTCGTTAGAAAGTCAGATAGGATGACAATCGCTAGAACGTCAGATAGAATGACAGTGGTTAGAACGTCAGATTGAATGACAGTCGCTAGGACTTCAGATAGAATGACAGTGGTTAGAACGTCAGATAGAATGACAGTCGCTAGGACGTCAGATAGAATGACAGTCATTAGAACTCAGATAGAATGACAGTCGCTAGAACGTCAGATAGAATGACAGTCGTTCGAACATCAGATAGAATGACAGTCGTTAGAACGTCAGATAGAATGACAGTTGTTAGAACGTAAGATAGAATGACAGTCGTTAGAACATCAGATAGAATGACAGTGGTTAGGACGTCAGATAGAATGACGGTTGTTAGAAAGTCAGATAGAATGACAGTCGTTAGACCATCAGATAGAATGACAGTCGTTAGAACGGCAGATAGAATGACACTCGTTAGAACGTCAGATGGAATGACAGTCGCTAGAACTTCAGATAGAATGACAGTGGTTAGAACGTTAGATAGAATGACAGTTGCTAGAATGTCATATAGAATGACAGTCATTAGAACGTCAGATAGAATGACGGTTGTTAGAACGTCAGATAGAATGACAGTCGCTAGAATGTCAGATAGAATGACAGTCTTTAGAAAATTAAATAGAATGACAGTCGCTTGAACGGCAGATAGAATGACAGTCGTTAGAACGTCATATGGAATGACAGTCGCTAGAACGTCAGAAATAATGACAGTCGTTAGAACGTTAGATAGAATGACAGTTGTTAGAACGTCAGATAGAATGACAGTCGTTAGAATGTCAGATAGAATGACAGTTGTTAGAGCGTTAGATAGAATGTCAGATAGAATGACAGTCATTAGAACGTCAGATAGAATGACAGTTGTTAGAACGTCAGATAGAATGACAATCGCTAGAATGTCAGATAGAATGACAGTCTTTATAACGTGAAATAGAATGACAGTCGCTTGAACGTCAGATATAATGACAGTCGTTAGAACGTCAGATAGAATGACAGTTGTTAGAACGTCAGATAGAATGACAGTCGTTAGAACGTCAGATAGAATGACAGTGGTTAGAACGTCAGATAGAATGACAATCGTTAGAACGTCAGATAGAATGACAGTTGTTAGAACGTCAGGTAGAATGGCAGTCGTTAGCACGTCAGATAAAGTTACAGTCGCTAGAACGTCAGGTAGAATGACAGTCGCTAGAACGTCAGATAGAATGACAGTCGCTAGAACGTCAGATAGAATGACAGTGGTTAGAACGTCAGATAGAATGACAGTCGCTAGGACGTCAGATAGAATGACAGTCATTAGAACTCAGATAGAATGACAGTCGCTAGAACGTCAGATAGAATGACAGTCGTTAGAAAATCAGATAGAATGACAGTTGTTAGAACGTTAGATAGAATGACAGTTGCTAGAATGTCAGGTAGAATGACAGTCGTTAGAACGTCAGATAGAATGACAGTCGCTAGAACGTCAGATAGAATGACAGTTGTTAGAACGTTAGATAGAATGACAGTTGCTAGAATGTCAGATAGAATGACAGTCATTAGAACGTCAGATAGAATGACAGTTGTTAGAACGTCAGATAGAATGACAGACGTTAGAACGTCAGATAGAATGACAGTCGCTAGAAGGTTAGATAGAATGACAGTCGTTAGAACGTCAGATAGAATGACAGTCGTTAGAACGTCAGATAGGATGACAATCGCTAGAACGTCAGATAGAATGACAGTCGTTAGAACGTCAGATAGAATGGCAGTCGTTAGAAAGTCAGATAGGATGATAATCGCTAGAACGTCAGATAGAATGACAGTGGTTAGAACGTCAGATAGAATGACAGTCGCTAGGACGTCAGATAGAATGACAGTCATTAAAACTCAGATAGAATGACAGTCGCTAGAACGTCAGATAGAATGACAGTCGTTAGAAAATCAGATAGAATGACAGTCGTTAGAACGTCAGATAGAATGACAGTTGTTAGAACGTCAGATAGAACGACAGTCGTTAGAACGTCAGATAGAATGACAGTCGTTAGAAAATCATATAGGATGACAGTCGCTAGGACGTCAGATAGAATGACAGTCATTAGAACTGAGATAGAATGCCAGTCGCTAGAACGTCAGATAGAATGACAATCGTTAGAACATCAGATAGAATGACAGTCGTTAGAACGTCAGATAGAATGACAGTTGTTAGAACGTAAGATAGAATGACAGTCTCTAAAAGGGCAGATAGAATGACAGTCGTTAGAACGTCATATGGAATGACAGTCGCTAGAACGTCAGAAATAATGACAGTCATTAGAACGTTAGATAGAATGACAGTTGTTAGAACGTCAGATAGAATGACAGACGCTAGAACGTCAGATAGAATGACAGTCGCTAGAACGTCAGATAGAATGACAGTCGTTAGAACGTCAGATAGAATGACAGTTGTTAGAACGTCAGATAGAATGACAGTCGTTAGAACGTCAGATAGAATGACAGTTGTTAGAACGTAAGATAGAATGACAGTTGCTAGAATGTCAGATAGAATGACAGTCATTAGAACGTCAGATAGAATGACAGTCGTTAGAACGTCAGATAGGATGACAATCGCTAGAACCTCAGACAGAATGACAGTCGTTAGAACGTCAGATAGAATGACAGTCGTTAGAAAGTCAGATAGGATGACAATCGCTAGAACGTCAGATAGAATGACAGTGGTTAGAACGTTAGATAGAATGACAGTTGCTATAATGTCAGATAGAATGACAGTCATTAGAACGCCAGATAGAATGACAGTCGTTGGAACGTCAGATAGGATGACAATCGCTAGAACGTCAGATAGAACGACAGTCGTTAGAACGTCAGATAGAATGACAGTCGTTAGAAAATCATATAGGATGACAGTCGCTAGGACGTCAGATAGAATGACAGTCATTAGAACTGAGATAGAATGCCAGTCGCTAGAACGTCAGATAGAATGACAATCGTTAGAACATCAGATAGAATGACAGTCGTTAGAACGTCAGATAGAATGACAGTTGTTAGAACGTAAGATAGAATGACAGTCTCTAAAAGGGCAGATAGAATGACAGTCGTTAGAACGTCATATGGAATGACAGTCGCTAGAACGTCAGAAATAATGACAGTCATTAGAACGTTAGATAGAATGACAGTTGTTAGAACGTCAGATAGAATGACAGTCGTTAGAACGTCAGATAGGATGACAATCGCTAGAACGTCAGACAGAATGACAGTCGTTAGAACGTCAGATAGAATGACAGTCGTTAGAAAGTCAGATAGGATGACAATCGCTAGAACGTCAGATAGAATGACAGTGGTTAGAACGTTAGATAGAATGACAGTTGCTATAATGTCAGATAGAATGACAGTCATTAGAACGCCAGATAGAATGACAGTCGTTAGAACGTCAGATAGGATGACAGTCGCTAGAACGTCAGAAATAATGACAGTCATTAGAACGTTAGATAGAATGACAGTTGTTAGAACGTCAGATAGAATGACAGTCGTTAGAATGTCAGATAGAATGACAGTCGCTAGAATGTCAGATAGAATGACAGTTGTTAGAACGTTAGATAGAATGTCAGATAGAATGACAGTCATTAGAACGTCAGATAGAATGACAGTTGTTAGAACGTCAGATAGAATGACAATCGCTAGAATGTCAGATAGAATGACAGTTGTTAGAACGTCAGATAGAATGACAGTCGTTAGAACGTCAGATAAAATGACAGTCGTTAGAACGTCAAATAGAATGACAGTTGCTAGGACGTCAGATAGAATGACAGTCGTTAGAACGTCAGATGGAATGATAGTCGCTAGAACGTCAGATAGAATGACAGTGGTTAGAACGTCAGATAGAATGACAATCGTTAGAGCGTCAGATAGAATGACAGTCGTTAGAACGTCAGGTAGAATGGCAGTCGTTAGCACGTCAGATAAAGTTACAGTCGCTAGAACGTCAGGTAGAATGACAGTCGCTAGAACGTCAGATAGAATGACAGTCGTTAGAATGTCAGATAGAATGACAGTCGCTAGAACGTCAGATAGAATGACAGTTGTTAGAACGTTAGATAGAATGACAGTTGCTAGAATGTCAGGTAGAATGTCAGTCGTTAGAACGTCAGATAGAATGAGAGTCGCTAGAACGTCAGATAGAATGACAGTTGTTAGAACGTTAGATAGAATGACAGTTGCTAGAATGTCAGATAGAATGACAGTCATTAGAACGTCAGATAGAATGACAGTTGTTAGAACGTCAGATAGAATGACAGTCGTTAGAACGTCAGATAGAATGACAGTCGTTAGAACGTCAGATAGAATGACAGTCGTTAGAAAGTCAGATAGGATGACAATCGCTAGAACGTCAGATAGAATGACAGTGGTTAGAACGTCAGATTGAATGACAGTCGCTAGGACTTCAGATAGAATGACAGTGGTTAGAACGTCAGATAGAATGACAGTCGCTAGGACGTCAGATAGAATGACAGTCATTAGAACTCAGATAGAATGACAGTCGCTAGAACGTCAGATAGAATGACAGTCGTTCGAACATCAGATAGAATGACAGTCGTTAGAACGTCAGATAGAATGACAGTTGTTAGAACGTAAGATAGAATGACAGTCGTTAGAACATCAGATAGAATGACAGTGGTTAGGACGTCAGATAGAATGACGGTTGTTAGAAAGTCAGATAGAATGACAGTCGTTAGACCATCAGATAGAATGACAGTCGTTAGAACGGCAGATAGAATGACACTCGTTAGAACGTCAGATGGAATGACAGTCGCTAGAACTTCAGATAGAATGACAGTGGTTAGAACGTTAGATAGAATGACAGTTGCTAGAATGTCATATAGAATGACAGTCATTAGAACGTCAGATAGAATGACGGTTGTTAGAACGTCAGATAGAATGACAGTCGCTAGAATGTCAGATAGAATGACAGTCTTTAGAAAATTAAATAGAATGACAGTCGCTTGAACGGCAGATAGAATGACAGTCGTTAGAACGTCATATGGAATGACAGTCGCTAGAACGTCAGAAATAATGACAGTCGTTAGAACGTTAGATAGAATGACAGTTGTTAGAACGTCAGATAGAATGACAGTCGTTAGAATGTCAGATAGAATGACAGTTGTTAGAGCGTTAGATAGAATGTCAGATAGAATGACAGTCATTAGAACGTCAGATAGAATGACAGTTGTTAGAACGTCAGATAGAATGACAATCGCTAGAATGTCAGATAGAATGACAGTCTTTATAACGTGAAATAGAATGACAGTCGCTTGAACGTCAGATATAATGACAGTCGTTAGAACGTCAGATAGAATGACAGTTGTTAGAACGTCAGATAGAATGACAGTCGTTAGAACGTCAGATAGAATGACAGTGGTTAGAACGTCAGATAGAATGACAATCGTTAGAACGTCAGATAGAATGACAGTTGTTAGAACGTCAGGTAGAATGGCAGTCGTTAGCACGTCAGATAAAGTTACAGTCGCTAGAACGTCAGGTAGAATGACAGTCGCTAGAACGTCAGATAGAATGACAGTCGCTAGAACGTCAGATAGAATGACAGTGGTTAGAACGTCAGATAGAATGACAGTCGCTAGGACGTCAGATAGAATGACAGTCATTAGAACTCAGATAGAATGACAGTCGCTAGAACGTCAGATAGAATGACAGTCGTTAGAAAATCAGATAGAATGACAGTTGTTAGAACGTTAGATAGAATGACAGTTGCTAGAATGTCAGGTAGAATGACAGTCGTTAGAACGTCAGATAGAATGACAGTCGCTAGAACGTCAGATAGAATGACAGTTGTTAGAACGTTAGATAGAATGACAGTTGCTAGAATGTCAGATAGAATGACAGTCATTAGAACGTCAGATAGAATGACAGTTGTTAGAACGTCAGATAGAATGACAGACGTTAGAACGTCAGATAGAATGACAGTCGCTAGAAGGTTAGATAGAATGACAGTCGTTAGAACGTCAGATAGAATGACAGTCGTTAGAACGTCAGATAGGATGACAATCGCTAGAACGTCAGATAGAATGACAGTCGTTAGAACGTCAGATAGAATGGCAGTCGTTAGAAAGTCAGATAGGATGATAATCGCTAGAACGTCAGATAGAATGACAGTGGTTAGAACGTCAGATAGAATGACAGTCGCTAGGACGTCAGATAGAATGACAGTCATTAAAACTCAGATAGAATGACAGTCGCTAGAACGTCAGATAGAATGACAGTCGTTAGAAAATCAGATAGAATGACAGTCGTTAGAACGTCAGATAGAATGACAGTTGTTAGAACGTCAGATAGAACGACAGTCGTTAGAACGTCAGATAGAATGACAGTCGTTAGAAAATCATATAGGATGACAGTCGCTAGGACGTCAGATAGAATGACAGTCATTAGAACTGAGATAGAATGCCAGTCGCTAGAACGTCAGATAGAATGACAATCGTTAGAACATCAGATAGAATGACAGTCGTTAGAACGTCAGATAGAATGACAGTTGTTAGAACGTAAGATAGAATGACAGTCTCTAAAAGGGCAGATAGAATGACAGTCGTTAGAACGTCATATGGAATGACAGTCGCTAGAACGTCAGAAATAATGACAGTCATTAGAACGTTAGATAGAATGACAGTTGTTAGAACGTCAGATAGAATGACAGTCGTTAGAACGTCAGATAGGATGACAATCGCTAGAACGTCAGACAGAATGACAGTCGTTAGAACGTCAGATAGAATGACAGTCGTTAGAAAGTCAGATAGGATGACAATCGCTAGAACGTCAGATAGAATGACAGTGGTTAGAACGTTAGATAGAATGACAGTTGCTATAATGTCAGATAGAATGACAGTCATTAGAACGCCAGATAGAATGACAGTCGTTAGAACGTCAGATAGGATGACAGTCGCTAGAACGTCAGAAATAATGACAGTCATTAGAACGTTAGATAGAATGACAGTTGTTAGAACGTCAGATAGAATGACAGTCGTTAGAATGTCAGATAGAATGACAGTCGCTAGAATGTCAGATAGAATGACAGTTGTTAGAACGTTAGATAGAATGTCAGATAGAATGACAGTCATTAGAACGTCAGATACAATGACAGTTGTTAGAACGTCAGATAGAATGACAATCGCTAGAATGTCAGATAGAATGACAGTTGTTAGAACGTCAGATAGAATGACAGTCGTTAGAACGTCAGATAAAATGACAGTCGTTAGAACGTCAAATAGAATGACAGTTGCTAGGACGTCAGATAGAATGACAGTCGTTAGAACGTCAGATGGAATGATAGTCGCTAGAACGTCAGATAGAATGACAGTGGTTAGAACGTCAGATAGAATGACAATCGTTAGAGCGTCAGATAGAATGACAGTCGTTAGAACGTCAGGTAGAATGGCAGTCGTTAGCACGTCAGATAAAGTTACAGTCGCTAGAACGTCAGGTAGAATGACAGTCGCTAGAACGTCAGATAGAATGACAGTCGTTAGAATGTCAGATAGAATGACAGTCGCTAGAACGTCAGATAGAATGACAGTTGTTAGAACGTTAGATAGAATGACAGTTGCTAGAATGTCAGGTAGAATGTCAGTCGTTAGAACGTCAGATAGAATGAGAGTCGCTAGAACGTCAGATAGAATGACAGTTGTTAGAACGTTAGATAGAATGACAGTTGCTAGAATGTCAGATAGAATGACAGTCATTAGAACGTCAGATAGAATGACAGTTGTTAGAACGTCAGATAGAATGACAGTCGTTAGAACTTCAGATAGAATGACAGTCGTTAGAACGTCAGATAGAATGACAGTCGTTAGAAAGTCAGATAGGATGACAATCGCTAGAACGTCAGATAGAATGACAGTGGTTAGAATGTCAGATTGAATGACAGTCGCTAGGACTTCAGATAGAATGACAGTGGTTAGAACGTCAGATAGAATTACAGTCGCTAGGACGTCAGATAGAATGACAGTCATTAGAACTCAGATAGAATGACAGTCGCTAGAACGTCAGATAGAATGACAGTCGTTAGAACATCAGATAGAATGACAGTCGTTAGAACGTCAGATAGAATGACAGTTGTTAGAACGTAAGATAGAATGACAGTCGTTAGAACATCAGATAGAATGACAGTGGTTAGGACGTCAGATAGAATGACGGTTGTTAGAAAGTCAGATAGAATGACAGTCGTTAGACCATCAGATAGAATGACAGTCGTTAGAACGGCAGATAGAATGACACTCGTTAGAACGTCAGATGGAATGACAGTCGCTAGAACTTCAGATAGAATGACAGTGGTTAGAACGTTAGATAGAATGACAGTTGCTAGAATGTCATATAGAATGACAGTCATTAGAACGTCAGATAGAATGACGGTTGTTAGAACGTCAGATAGAATGACAGTCGCTAGAATGTCAGATAGAATGACAGTCTTTAGAAAATTAAATAGAATGACAGTCGCTTGAACGGCAGATAGAATGACAGTCGTTAGAACGTCATATGGAATGACAGTCGCTAGAACGTCAGAAATAATGACAGTCGTTAGAACGTTAGATAGAATGACAGTTGTTAGAACGTCAGATAGAATGACAGTCGTTAGAATGTCAGATAGAATGACAGTCGCTAGAACGTCAGATAGAATGACAGTTGTTAGAGCGTTAGATAGAATGTCAGATAGAATGACAGTCATTAGAACGTCAGATAGAATGACAGTTGTTAGAACGTCAGATAGAATGACAATCGCTAGAATGTCAGATAGAATGACAGTCTTTATAACGTGAAATAGAATGACAGTCGCTTGAACGTCAGATATAATGACAGTCGTTAGAACGTCAGATAGAATGACAGTTGTTAGAACGTCAGATAGAATGACAGTCGTTAGAACGTCAGATAGAATGACAGTGGTTAGAACGTCAGATAGAATGACAATCGTTAGAACGTCAGATAGAATGACAGTTGTTAGAACGTCAGGTAGAATGGCAGTCGTTAGCACGTCAGATAAAGTTACAGTCGCTAGAACGTCAGGTAGAATGACAGTCGCTAGAACGTCAGATAGAATGACAGTCGCTAGAACGTCAGATAGAATGACAGTGGTTAGAACGTCAGATAGAATGACAGTCGCTAGGACGTCAGATAGAATGACAGTCATTAGAACTCAGATAGAATGACAGTCGCTAGAACGTCAGATAGAATGACAGTCGTTAGAAAATCAGATAGAATGACAGTTGTTAGAACGTTAGATAGAATGACAGTTGCTAGAATGTCAGGTAGAATGACAGTCGTTAGAACGTCAGATAGAATGACAGTCGCTAGAACGTCAGATAGAATGACAGTTGTTAGAACGTTAGATAGAATGACAGTTGCTAGAATGTCAGATAGAATGACAGTCATTAGAACGTCAGATAGAATGACAGTTGTTAGAACGTCAGATAGAATGACAGACGTTAGAACGTCAGATAGAATGACAGTCGCTAGAAGGTTAGATAGAATGACAGTCGTTAGAACGTCAGATAGAATGACAGTCGTTAGAACGTCAGATAGGATGACAATCGCTAGAACGTCAGATAGAATGACAGTCGTTAGAACGTCAGATAGAATGGCAGTCGTTAGAAAGTCAGATAGGATGATAATCGCTAGAACGTCAGATAGAATGACAGTGGTTAGAACGTCAGATAGAACGACAGTCATTAGAACTCAGATAGAATGACAGTCGCTAGAACGTCAGATAGAATGACAGTCGTTAGAAAATCAGATAGAATGACAGTCGTTAGAACGTCAGATAGAATGACAGTTGTTAGAACGTAAGATAGAATGACAGTCGTTAGAACATCAGATAGAATGACAGTGGTTAGAACGTCAGATAGAATGACAGTTGTTAGAAAGTCAGATAGAATGACAGTTGCTAGAATGTCATATATAATGACAGTCATTAGAACGTCAGATAGAATGACGGTTGTTAGAACGTCAGATAGAATGACAGTCGCTAGAATGTCAGATAGAATAACAGTCTTTAGAACATGAAATAGAATGACAGTCGCTTGAACGTCAGATAGAATGACAGTCGTTAGAACGTCAGATAGAATGACAGTCACTAGAACGTCAGAGAAAATGACAATCGCTAGAACGTCAGATAGAATGACATTGGTTAGAACGTCAGATAGAATGACAGTTGTTAGAACGTAAGATAGAATGACAGTCTCTAAAACGGCAGATAGAATGACAGTCGTTAGAACGTCATATGGAATGACAGTCGCTAGAACGTCAGAAATAATGACAGTCGTTAGAACGTTAGATAGAATGACAGTTGTTAGAACGTCATATAGAATGACAGTCGTTAGAATGTCAGATAGAATGACAGTCGCTAGAACGTCAGATAGAATGACAGTTGTTAGAACGTTAGATAGAATGTCAGATAGAATGACTGTCATTAGAACGTCAGATAGAATGACAGTTGTTAGAACGTCACATAGAATGACAATCGCTAGAATGTCAGATAGAATGACAGTCTTTATAACGTGAAATAGAATGACAGTCGCTTGAACGTCAGATAGAATGACTGTCGTTAGAACGTCAGATAGAATGACAGTTGTTAGAACGTCAGATAGAATGACAGTCGTTAGAACGTCAGATAAAATGACAGTCGTTAGAACGTCAGATAGAATGACAGTCGCTAGGACGTCAGATAGAATGACAGTCGTTAGAACGTCAGATGGAATGATAGTCGCTAGAACGTCAGATAGAATGACAGTGGTTAGAACGTCAGATAGAATGACAATCGTTAGAACGTCAGATAGAATGACAGCTGTTAGAACGTCAGGTAGAATGGCAGTCGTTAGCACGTCAGATAAAGTTACAGTCGCTAGAACGTCAGGTAGAATGACAGTCGCTAGAACGTCAGATGGAATGATAGTCGCTAGAACGTCAGATAGAATGACAGTCGTTAGAATGTCAGATAGAATGACAGTCGCTAGAACGTCAGATAGAATGACAGTTGTTAGAACGTTAGATAGAATGACAGTTGCTAGAATTTCAGATAGAATGACAGTCATTAGAACGTCAGATAGAATGACAGTTGTTAGAACGTCAGATAGAATGACAGTCGTTAGAACGTCAGATAGAATGACAGTCGCTAGAACGTTAGATAGAATGACAGTCGCTAGGACGTCAGATAGAATGACAGTCGTTAGAACGTCAGATAGAATGACAGTCGTTGGAACGTCAAATAGGATGACAATCGCTAGAACGTCAGATAGAATGACAGTTGTTAGAACGTCAGATAGAATGACAGTCGTTAGAAAGTCAGATAGGATGACAATCGCTAGAACGTCAGATAGAATGACAGTGGTTAGAACGTCAGATAGCATGACAGTCGCTAGGACTTCAGATAGAATGTCAGTGGTTAGAACGTCAGATAGAATGACAGTCGCTAGGACGTCAGATAGAATGAAAGTCATTAGAACTCAGATAGAATGACAGTCGCTAGAACGACAGATAGAATGACAGTAGTTAGAAAATCAGATAGAATGACAGTCGTTAGAACGTCAGATAGAATGACAGTTGTTAGAACGTAAGATAGAATGACAGTCGTTAGAACATCAGATAGAATGACAGTGGTTAGAACGTCAGATAGAATGACAGTTGTTAGAAAGTCAGATAGGATGACAGTCGTTAGAACATCAGATAGAATGACAGTCGTTAGAACGGCAGATAGAATGACAGTCGTTAGAACGTCAGATGGAATGACAGTCGCTAGAACTTCAGATAGAATGACAGTGGTTAGAACGTTAGATATAATGACAGTTGCTAGAATGTCATATAGAATGACAGTCATTAGAACGTCAGATAGAATGACGGTTGTTAGAACGTCAGATAGAATGACAGTCGCTAGAATGTCAGATAGAATGACAGTCTTTAGAAAATGAAATAGAATGACAGTCGCTTGAACGTCAGATAGAATGACAGTCGTTAGAACGTCAGATAGAATGACAGTCACTAGAACGTCAGAGAAAATGACAATCGCTAGAACGTCAGATAGAATGACATTGGTTAGAACGTCAGATAGAATGACAGTCGCTAGGACGTCAGATAGAATGACAGTCGTTAGAACTCAGATAGAATGACAGTGGTTAGAACGTCAGATAGAATGACAATCGTTAGAACGTCAGATAGAATGACAGTTGTTAGAACGTCACATAGAATGAAAGTCGCTAGAACGTCAGATAGAATGGCAGTCGTTAGCATGTCCGATAAAGTTACAGTCGCTAGAACGTCAGATAGAATGGCATCGTTAGCACGTCAGATAAAATGACAGTCGTTTGAACTTCAGATAGAATGACTGTCGCTAGAACGTCAGATAGAATGACAGTCGTTAGAACGTCAGATAGAATGACAGTCGATAGAACGTCAGATAGAATGACAGTTGTTAGAACGTTAGATAGAATGTCAGATAGAATAACAGTCATTAGAACGTCAGATAGAATGACAATTGTTAGAACGTCAGATAGAATGACAATCGCTAGAATGTCAGATAGAATGACAGTCTTTATAACGTGAAATAGAATGACAGTCGCTTGAACGTCTGATAGAATGACAATCGTTAGAACGTCAGATAGAATGACAGTTGTTAGAACGTCACATAGAATGACAGTCGCTAGAACGTCAGGTAGAATGGCAGTCGTTAGCACGTCAGATAAAGTTACAGTCGCTAGAAAGTCAGATAGAATGGCATCGTTAGCACGTCAGATAGAATGACAGTCGTTAAAATGTCAGATAGAATGACAGTCGCTAGAACGTCAGATATAATGACAGTCGTTAGAACGTTAGATAGAATGACAGTTGTAAGAACGTCAGATAGAATGACAGTCGCTAGAACGTCAGATAGAATGACAGTCGCTAGAACGTCAGATAGAATGACAGTTGTTAGAACGTTAGATAGAATGACAGTTGCTAGAATGTCAGATAGAATGACAATCGTTAGAACATCAGATAGAATGACAGTCGTTAGAACATCAGATAGAATGACAGTTGTTAGAACGTCAGATAGAATGACAGTCGTTAGAACGTCACATAGAATGACAGTCGCTAGAATGTCAGATAGAATGACAGTTGTTAGAACGTTAGATAGAATGACAGTTGCTAGAATGTCAGATAGAATGACAGTCATTAGAACGTCAGATAGAATGACAGTCGTTAGAACGTCAGATAGAGTGACAGTTGTTAGAACGTCACATAGAATGACAGTCGTTAGAAATTCAGATAGAATAACAGTCTCTTGAACGTCAGATAGAATGACAGTCGTTAGAACGTCAGATGGAATGACAGTCGCTAGAACGTCAGCTAGAATGACTGGTTAGAACGTCAGATAGAATGACAGTCGTTAGAACGTCAGAGAGAATTACAGTCGCTAGAACTTCAGAGAGAATGACAGTTGCTAGAATGTCAGATAGAATGACAGTCATTAGAACGTCAGATAGAATGACAGTTGTTAGAACGTCAGATAGAATGACAATATCTAGGATGTCAGATAGAATGACAGTGGTTAGAACGTCAGATAGAATGACAGTCGCTTGAACGTCAGATAGAATGACAGTCGTTAGAACGTCAGATAGAATGACAGTCACTAGAACGTCAGAGAAAATGACAATCGCTAGAACGTCAGATAGAATGACATTGGTTAGAACGTCAGATAGAATGACAGTCGCTAGGATGTCAGATAGAATGACAGTCGTTAGAACTCAGATAGAATGACAGTGGTTAGAACGTCAGATAGAATGACAATCGTTAGAACGTCAGATAGAATGTCAGTTGTTAGAACGTCACATAGAATGAAAGTCGCTAGAACGTCAGGTAGAATGGCAGTCGTTAACACGTCAGATAAAGTTACAATCGCTAGAACGTCAGATAGAATGGCATCGTTAGCACGTCAGATAAAATGTCTGCCGTTAGAACTTCAGATAGAATGACAGTCGCTAGAACGTCAGATAGAATGACAGTGGTTAGAACGTCAGATAGAATGACAGTCGCTAGCGGGTCACGTAGGATGACAGTTTCTAGAACGTCAGATAGAATGACAGTGGTTAGAATGTCAGATAGAATGACAGTCGCTAGAACGTCAGATATAATGACAGTCGTTAGAACGTTAGATAGAATGACAGTTGTTAGAACGTCAGATAGAATGACAGTCGTTAGAACGTCAGATAGAATGACAGTCGCTAGAACGTCAGATAGAATGACAGTTGTTAGAACGTTAGATAGAATGTCAGATAGAATGACAGTCATTAGAACGTCAGATAGAATGACAATTGTTAGAACGTCAGATAGAATGACAATCGCTAGAATGTCAGATAGAATGACAGTCTTTATAACGTGAAATAGAATGACAGTCGCTTGAACGTCTGATAGAATGAATATCGTTAGAACGTCACATAGAATGACAGTTGTTAGAACGTCACATAGAATGACAGTCGCTAGAACGTCAGGTAGAATGGCAGTCGTTAGCACGTCAGATAAAGTTACAGTCGCTAGAAATTCAGATAGAATGGCATCGTTAGCACGTCAGATAGAATGACAGTCGTTAAAATGTCAGATAGAATGACAGTCGCTAGAACGTCAGATATAATGACAGTCGTTAGAACGTCAGATATAATGACAGTCGTTAGAACGTCAGATAGGATGACAATCGCTAGAACTTCAGATAGAATGACAGTCGTTAGAACGTCAGATAGAATGACAGTCGTCAGAGAGTCAGATAGGATGCCAATCGCTAGAACGTCAGATAGAATGACAGTGGTTAGAACGTTAGATAGAATGACAGTTGCTATAATGTCAGATAGAATGACAGTCATTAGAACGCCAGATAGAATGACAGTCGTTAGAACGTCAGATAGGATGACAATCGCTAGAACGTCAGATAGAATGACAGTCGTTAGAACGTCAGATAGAATGACAGTCGTTAGAAAATCATATAGGATGACAGTCGCTAGGTCGTAGGATAGAATGACAGTCATTAGAACTAAGATAGAGTGACAGTCGCTAGAACGTCAGATAGAATGACAGTCGCTAGAAATTCAGATAGAATGGCATCGTTAGCACGTCAGGTAGAATGACAGTCGTTAAAATGTCAGATAGAATGACAGTCGCTAGAACGTCAGATATAATGACAGTCGTTAGAACGTTAGATAGAATGACAGTTGTTAGAACGTCAGATAGAATGACAGTCGCTAGAACGTCAGATAGAATGACAGTTGTTAGAACGTTAGATAGAATGACAGTTGCTAGAATGTCAGATAGAATGACAATCGTTAGAACATCAGATAGAATGACAGTCGTTAGAACGTCAGATAGAATGACAGTTGTTAGAACGTCAGATAGAATGACAGTCGTTAGAACGTCAGATAGAATGACAGTCGCTAGAATGTCAGATAGAATGACAGTTGTTAGAACGTTAGATAGAATGACAGTTGCTAGAATGTCAGATAGAATGACAGTCATTAGAACGTCAGATAGAATGACAGTCGTTAGAACGTCAGATAGGATGACAATCGCTAGAACTTCAGATAGAATGACAGTCGTTAGAACGTCAGATAGAATGACAGTCGTCAGAGAGTCAGATAGGATGACAATCGCTAGAACGTCAGATAGAATGACAGTGGTTAGAACGTTAGATAGAATGACAGTTGCTAGAATGTCAGATAGAATGACAGTCATTAGAACGTCAGATAGAATGACAGTCGTTAGAACGTCAGATAGCATGACAATCGCTAGAACGTCAGATAGAATGACAGTCGTTAGAACGTCAGATAGAATGACAGTCGTTAGAACGTCAGATAGAATGACAGTTGTTAGAACGTAAGATAGAATGACAGTCTCTAAAACGGCAGATAGAATGACAGTCGTTAGAACGTCAGATGGAATGACAGTCGCTAGAACGTCATATAGAATGAGAATCGTTAGAACATCAGATCAAATGACAGACGTTAGAACGTCAGATTGAATGACAGTCGTTAGAAATTCAGATAGAATAACAGTCTCTAGAACGTCAGATAGAATGACAGTCGTTAGAACGTCAGATGGAATGACAGTCGCTAGATCGTCAGCTAGAATGACTGGTTAGAACGTCAGATAGAATGACAGTCGTTAGAACGTCAAATAGAATGACAGGCGTTAGAACGTCAGATAGAATTACAGTCGTTAGAACTTCAGAGAGAATGACAGTTGCTAGAATGTCAGATAGAATGACAGTCATTAGAACGTCAGATAGAATGACAGTTGTTAGAACGTCAGATAGAATGACAGTCGTTAGAACGTCACATAGAATGACAGTCGCTAGAATGTCAGATAGAATGACAGTTGTTAGAAAGTTAGATAGAATGACAGTGGCTAGAATGTCAGATAGAATGACAGTCATTAGAACGTCAGATAGAATGACAGTCGTTAGAACGTCAGATAGAGTGACAGTTGTTAGAACGTCACATAGAATGACAGTCGTTAGAAATTCAGATAGAATAACAGTCTCTTGAACGTCAGATAGAATGACAGTCGTTAGAACGTCAGATGGAATGACAGTCGCTAGAACGTCAGCTAGAATGACTGGTTAGAACGTCAGATAGAATGACAGTCGTTAGAATGTCAGAGAGAATTACAGTCGCTAGAACTTCAGAGAGAATGACAGTTGCTAGAATGTCAGATAGAATGACAGTCATTAGAACGTCAGATAGAATGACAGTTGTTAGAACGTCAGATAGAATGACAATATCTAGGATGTTAGATAGAATGACAGTGGTTAGAACGTCAGATAGAATGACAGTCACTTGAACGTCAGATAGAATGACAGTCGTTAGAACGTCAGATAGAATGACATTCACTAGAACGTCAGAGAAAATGACAATCGCTAGAACGTCAGATAGAATGACATTGGTTAGAACGTCAGATAGAATGACAGTCGCTTGGATGTCAGATAGAATGACAGTCGTTAGAACTCAGATAGAATGACAGTGGTTAGAACGTCAGATAGAATGACAATCGTTAGAACGTCAGATAGAATGTCAGTTGTTAGAACGTCACATAGAATGAAAGTCGCTAGAACGTCAGGTAGAATGGCAGTCGTTAACACGTCAGATAAAGTTACAATCGCTAGAACGTCAGATAGAATGGCATCGTTAGCACGTCAGATAAAATGTCTGCCGTTAGAACTTCAGATAGAATGACAGTCGCTAGAACGTCAGATAGAATGACAGTGGTTAGAACGTCAGATAGAATGACAGTCGCTAGCGGGTCACGTAGGATGACAGTTTCTAGAACGTCAGATAGAATGACAGTGGTTAGAATGTCAGATAGAATGACAGTCGCTAGAACGTCAGATATAATGACAGTCGTTAGAACGTTAGATAGAATGACAGTTGTTAGAACGTCAGATAGAATGACAGTCGTTAGAACGTCAGAGAGAATGACAGTCGCTAGAACGTCAGATAGAATGACAGTTGTTAGAACGTTAGATAGAATGTCAGATAGAATGACAGTCATTAGAACGTCAGATAGAATGACAATTGTTAGAACGTCTGATAGAATGACAATCGCTAGAATGTCAGATAGAATGACAGTCTTTATAACGTGAAATAGAATGACAGTCGCTTGAACGTATGATAGAATGACAATCGTTAGAACGTCACATAGAATGACAGTTGTTAGAACGTCACATAGAATGACAGTCGCTAGAACGTCAGGTAGAATGGCAGTCGTTAGCACGTCAGATAAAGTTACAGTCGCTAGAAATTCAGATAGAATGGCATCGTTAGCACGTCAGATAGAATGACAGTCGTTAAAATGTCAGATAGAATGACAGTCGCTAGAACGTCAGATATAATGACAGTCGTTAGAACGTTAGATAGAATGACAGTTGTTAGAACGTCAGATAGAATGACAGTCGCTAGAACGTCAGATAGAATGACAGTTGTTAGAACGTTAGATAGAATGACAGTTGCTAGAATGTCAGATAGAATGACAATCGTTAGAACATCAGATAGAATGACAGTCGTTAGAACGTCAGATAGAATGACAGTCGTTAGAACGTCAGATAGAATGACAGTCGCTAGAATGTCAGATAGAATGACAGTTGTTAGAACGTTAGATAGAAAGACAGTTGCTAGAATGTCAGATAGAATGACAGTCATTAGAACGTCAGATAGAATGACAGTCGTTAGAACGTCAGATAGGATGACAATCGCTAGAACTTCAGATAGAATGACAGTCGTTAGAACGTCAGATAGAATGACAGTCGTCAGAGAGTCAGATAGGATGACAATCGCTAGAACGTCAGATAGAATGACAGTGGTTAGAACGTTAGATAGAATGACAGTTGCTATAATGTCAGATAGAATGACAGTCATTAGAACGCCAGATAGAATGACAGTCGTTAGAACGTCAGATAGGATGACAATCGCTAGAACGTCAGATAGAATGACAGTCGTTAGAACGTCAGATAGAATGACAGTCGTTAGAAAATCATATAGGATGACAGTCGCTAGGTCGTAGGATAGAATGACAGTCATTAGAACTAAGATAGAGTGACAGTCGCTAGAACGTCAGATAGAATGACAGTCGTTAGAACATCAGATAGAATGACAGTCGTTAGAACGTCAGATAGAATGACAGTTGTTAGAACGTAAGATAGAATGACAGTCTCTAAAACGGCAGATAGAATGACAGTCGTTAGAACGTCAGATGGAATGACAGTCGCTAGAACGTCATATAGAATGAGAATCGTTAGAACGTCAAATAGAATGACAGGCGTTAGAACGTCAGATAGAATTACAGTCGTTAGAACTTCAGAGAGAATGACAGTTGCTAGAATGTCAGATAGAATGACAGTCATTAGAACGTCAGATAGAATGACAGTTGTTAGAACGTCAGATAGAATGACAATATCTAGAATGTCAGATAGAATGACAGTCGTTAGAACGTGAAATAGAATGACAGTCGCTAGAACGTCAGATAGAATGACAGTCGTTAGAACGTCAGATAGAATGACATTGGTTAGAACGTAAGATAGAATGACAGTCGTTAGAACGTCAGATAGAATGACAGTGGTTAGAACGTCAGATAGTATGACAGTCGCTAGGACGTCAGATAGAATGACAGTCATTAGAACTAAGATAGAATGACAGTCGCTAGAACGTCAGCTAGAATGACAGCCGTTAGAACGTCTGATAAAATGACAGTCGTTAGAACGTCAGATAGAATGACAATCGCTAGAACGTTAGATAGATTGACAGTCGCTAGAACGTCAGATAGAATGACAGTCATAAGAACGTCATATAGAATGACAGTGGTTAAAACGTCAGTTAGATTGACAGTTGTTAGAACGTAAGATAGAACGACAGTCTCTAAATCGGCAGATAGAATGACAGTCGTTAGAACGTCAGATAGAATGACAGTCGCTAGAACGTCAGATGGTATGACTGGTTAGAACGTCAAATAGAATGACAGCCGTTAGAACGTCTGATAAAATGACAGTCGTTAGAACGTCAGATAGAATGACAATCGCTAGAACGTTAGTTAGATTGACAGTTGCTAGAACGTCAGCTAGAATGACAGTCATAAGAACGTCAGATAGAATGACAGTGGTTAAAACGTCAGATAGAATGACAGTCGCAGAACGTCAGATAGAATGAGAGTCGCTAGAACTTCAGATAGAATGACAGTTGCTAGAATGTCAGATAGAATTACAGTCATTAGAACGTCAGATAGAATGACAGTTGTTAGAACGTCAGATAGAATGACAATCGCTAGAATGTCAGATAGAATTACAGTCGTTAGAACGTCAGATAGAATGACAGTCGCTAGAACGCCAGATAGAATGACAGTGGTTAGAACGTCAGATAGAATGACAGTCGCTAGAACATCAGATAGAATGACAGTCGCTAGAACGTAAAGATAGAATGACAGTCGCTAGAACGTCAGATAGAATGACAGGCGTTAGAACGTCAGATAGAATGGCAGTCGTTAGAACGTCAGATAGAATGACAGTCGCTAGAATGTCAGATAGAATGACAGTCGTTAGAACGTCAGATAGAATGACAGTGGTTAGAACGTCAGGTAGAATGGCAGTCGTCAGAACGTCAAATAGAATGACAGGCGTTAGAACGTCAGATAGAATGACAGTCGCCAGAACGTCAGATAGAATGACAGTCGTTAGAACGTCAGATAGAATGACATTTGCTAGAAGGTCAGATAGAATGACAGCCGTTAGAACGTCTGATAAAATGACAATCGCTAGAACGTTAGATAGATTGACAGTCGCTAGAACGTCAGATAGAATGACAGTCGTAAGAACGTCAGATAGAATGACAGTGGTTAAAACGTCAGTTAGATTGACAGTTGTTAGAACGTAAGATAGAACGACAGTCTCAAAATCGGCAAATAGAATGACAGTCGTTAGAACGTCAGATAGAATGACAGTCGCTAGAACGTCAGATGGAATGACTGGTTAGAACGTCAGATAGAATGACAGTCGTTAGAACATCAAATAGAATGACAGTCGCTAGAACGTCAGAGAAAATGACAGTCGCTAGGAGGTCAGATAGACTGACAGTCGTTAGAACATCAGATCAAATGACAGACGTTAGAACGTCAGATAGAATGACAGTCGTTAGAACATCAGATCAAATGACAGACGTTAGAACGTCAGATAGAATGACAGTCGTTAGAAATTCAGATAGAATGACAGTCACTAGAACGTCAGATAGAATGACAGTCGTTAGAACATCAGATAGAATGACAGTCGTTAAAACGTTAGATAGACTGACAGTTGTTAGAACGTAAGATAGAATGACAGTCTCTAAAACGGCAGATAGAATGACAGTCGTTAGAACGTCAGATAGAATGACAGTCGCTAGAACGTCAGATGGAATGACTGGTTAGAACGTCAGATAGAATGACAGTCGTTAGAACATCAAATAGAATGACAGTCGCTAGAACGTTAGATGGAATGACAGTCGCTAGAACCTCAGATAGAATGACAATCGCTAGAACGTTAGATAGATTGACAGTTGCTGGAACGTCAGATAGAATGACAGTCATAAGAACGTCAGATAGAATGACAGTCGCTAGAATGTCAGATAGAATGACAGTCGTTAGAACGTCAGATAGAATTACAGTCACTAGAACGTTAGAGAAAATGACAGTCGCTAGAACGTCAGAATGACAGTCGTTAGAACGTCAGATAGAATGACAGTCGCTAGGACGTCAGATAGAATGACAGTCGTTAGAACTCAGATAGAATGACAGACGTTAGAAAATCAGATAGTATGTCAATCGTTAGAACGTCAGCTAGAATGACAGTCGTTAGAACATCAGATCAAATGACATACGTTAGAACGTCAGATAGAATGACAGTCGTTAGAAATTTAGATAGAATTACAGTCACTAGAACGTTAGAGAAAATGACAGTCGCTAGAACGTCAGAATGACAGTCGTTAGAACGTCAGATAGAATGACAATCGCTAGGACGTTAGATAGAATGACAGTGGTTAGAACGTCAGATAGAATGACAGTCGCTAGAACGTCAGATAGAATGACAGTCGTTAGAACATCAGATAGAATGACAGTCGTTAGAACGTCAGATAGACTGACAGTTGTTAGAACGTAAGATAGAACGACAGTCTCTAAATCGGCAGATAGAATGACAGTCGTTAGAACGTCAGAGGGAATGGCAGTCGCTAGAACGTCAGATAGAATGACTGGTTAGAACATCAGATAGAATGACAGGCGTTAGAACGTTAGATAGAATGGCAGTCGTTAGAACGTCAGATAGAATGACAGTCGCTAGAATGTCAGATAGAATGATAGTCGTTAGAACGTCAGTTAGAATGACAATCGCTAGAACGTTAGATAGATTGACAGTTGCTAGAACGTCAGATAGAATGACAGTCATAAGAACGTCAGATAGAATGACAATCGCTAGAATGTCAGATAGAATGACAGTCGTTAGAACGTCAGATAGAATGACAGTCACTAGAACGTCAGAATGACAGTGGTTAGAACGTCAGATAGAATGACAGTCGCTAGGACGTCAGATAGAATGACAGTCGTTAGAACTCAGATAGAATGACAGACGCTAGACCGTCAGATAGAATGTCAGTCGTTAGAACGTCAGATAGAATGACAGTCGTTAGAAAATCAGATCAAATGACAGACGTTAGAACGTCAGATAGAATGACAATCACTAGAACGTCAGATAGAATGACAGTGGTTAGAACGTCAGATAGAATGACAGTCACTAGAACGTCAGATAGAATGACAGTGGTTAGAACGTCAGATAGAATGACAGTCGCTAGAACGTCAGATAGAATGACAGTCGTTAGAACATCAAATAGAATGACAGTCGTTAGAACGTCAGATAGACTGACAGTTGTGAGAACGTAAGATAGAACGACAGTCTCTAAAACGGCAGATAGAATGACAGTCGTTAGAACGTCAGATGGAATGGCAGTCGCTAGAACGTCATATAGAATGACAGTCGTTAGAACATCAAATAGAATGACAGTCGTTAGAACGTCAGATAGACTGACAGTTGTGAGAACGTAAGGTAGAACGACAGTCTCTAAAACGGCAGATAGAATGACAGTCGTTAGAACGTCAGATAGAATGGCAGTCGTTAGAACGTCAGATAGAATGACAGTGGTTAGAACATCAGATCAAATGACAGACGTTAGAAATTCTGATAGAATGACAGTCACTAGAACGTCAGATAGAATGACAGTGGTTAGAACGTGAGATAGAATGACAGTCATTAGAACGTCAGATAGAATGACAGTTGTTAGAACGTCAGATAGAATGACAATATCTAGGATGTCAGATAGAATGACAGTGGTTAGAACGTCAGATAGAATGACAGTCGCTTGAACGTCAGATAGAATGACAGTCGTTAGAACGTCAGATAGAATGACATTCACTAGAACGTCAGAGAAAATGACAATCGCTAGAACATCAGATAGAATGACATTGGTTAGAACGTCAGATAGAATGACAGTCGCTTGGATGTCAGATAGAATGACAGTCGTTAGAACTCAGATAGAATGACAGTGGTTAGAACGTCAGATAGAATGACAATCGTTAGAACGTCAGAGAGAATTACAGTCGCTAGAACTTCAGAGAGAATGACAGTTGCTAGAATGTCAGATAGAATGACAGTCATTAGAACGTCAGATAGAATGACAGTTGTTAGAACGTCAGATAGAATGACAATATCTAGGATGTCAGATAGAATGACAGTGGTTAGAACGTCAGATAGAATGACAGTCGCTTGAACGTCAGATAGAATGACAGTCGTTAGAACGTCAGATAGAATGACATTCACTAGAACGTCAGAGAAAATGACAATCGCTAGAACATCAGATAGAATGACATTGGTTAGAACGTCAGATAGAATGACAGTCGCTTGGATGTCAGATAGAATGACAGTCGTTAGAACTCAGATAGAATGACAGTGGTTAGAACGTCAGATAGAATGACAATCGTTAGAACGTCAGATAGAATGTCAGTTGTTAGAACGTCACATAGAATGAAAGTCGCTAGAACGTCAGGTAGAATGGCAGTCGTTAACACGTCAGATAAAGTTACAATCGCTAGAACGTCAGATAGAATGGCATCGTTAGCACGTCAGATAAAATGTCTGCCGTTAGAACTTCAGATAGAATGACAGTCGCTAGAACGTCAGATAGAATGACAGTGGTTAGAACGTCAGATAGAATGACAGTCGCTAGCGGGTCACGTAGGATGACAGTTTCTAGAACGTCAGATAGAATGACAGTGGTTAGAATGTCAGATAGAATGACAGTCGCTAGAACGTCAGATATAATGACAGTCGTTAGAACGTTAGATAGAATGACAGTTGTTAGAACGTCAGATAGAATGACAGTCGTTAGAACGTCAGATAGAATGACAGTCGCTAGAACGTCAGATAGAATGACAGTTGTTAGAACGTTAGATAGAATGTCAGATAGAATGACAGTCATTAGAACGTCAGATAGAATGACAATTGTTAGAACGTCAGATAGAATGACAATCGCTAGAATGTCAGATAGAATGACAGTCTTTATAACGTGAAATAGAATGACAGTCGCTTGAACGTCTGATAGAAAGAATATCGTTAGAACGTCACATAGAATGACAGTTGTTAGAACGTCACATAGAATGACAGTCGCTAGAACGTCAGGTAGAATGGCAGTCGTTAGCACGTCAGATAAAGTTACAGTCGCTAGAAATTCAGATAGAATGGCATCGTTAGCACGTCAGATAGAATGACAGTCGTTAAAATGTCAGATAGAATGACAGTCGCTAGAACGTCAGATATAATGACAGTCGTTAGAACGTCAGATATAATGACAGTCGTTAGAACGTCAGATAGGATGACAATCGCTAGAACTTCAGATAGAATGACAGTCGTTAGAACGTCAGATAGAATGACAGTCGTCAGAGAGTCAGATAGGATGCCAATCGCTAGAACGTCAGATAGAATGACAGTGGTTAGAACGTTAGATAGAATGACAGTTGCTATAATGTCAGATAGAATGACAGTCATTAGAACGCCAGATAGAATGACAGTCGTTAGAACGTCAGATAGGATGACAATCGCTAGAACGTCAGATAGAATGACAGTCGTTAGAACGTCAGATAGAATGACAGTCGTTAGAAAATCATATAGGATGACAGTCGCTAGGTCGTAGGATAGAATGACAGTCATTAGAACTAAGATAGAGTGACAGTCGCTAGAACGTCAGATAGAATGACAGTCGCTAGAAATTCAGATAGAATGGCATCGTTAGCACGTCAGGTAGAATGACAGTCGTTAAAATGTCAGATAGAATGACAGTCGCTAGAACGTCAGATATAATGACAGTCGTTAGAACGTTAGATAGAATGACAGTTGTTAGAACGTCAGATAGAATGACAGTCGCTAGAACGTCAGATAGAATGACAGTTGTTAGAACGTTAGATAGAATGACAGTTGCTAGAATGTCAGATAGAATGACAATCGTTAGAACATCAGATAGAATGACAGTCGTTAGAACGTCAGATAGAATGACAGTTGTTAGAACGTCAGATAGAATGACAGTCGTTAGAACGTCAGATAGAATGACAGTCGCTAGAATGTCAGATAGAATGACAGTTGTTAGAACGTTAGATAGAATGACAGTTGCTAGAATGTCAGATAGAATGACAGTCATTAGAACGTCAGATAGAATGACAGTCGTTAGAACGTCAGATAGGATGACAATCGCTAGAACTTCAGATAGAATGACAGTCGTTAGAACGTCAGATAGAATGACAGTCGTCAGAGAGTCAGATAGGATGACAATCGCTAGAACGTCAGATAGAATGACAGTGGTTAGAACGTTAGATAGAATGACAGTTGCTAGAATGTCAGATAGAATGACAGTCATTAGAACGTCAGATAGAATGACAGTCGTTAGAACGTCAGATAGCATGACAATCGCTAGAACGTCAGATAGAATGACAGTCGTTAGAACGTCAGATAGAATGACAGTCGTTAGAACGTCAGATAGAATGACAGTTGTTAGAACGTAAGATAGAATGACAGTCTCTAAAACGGCAGATAGAATGACAGTCGTTAGAACGTCAGATGGAATGACAGTCGCTAGAACGTCATATAGAATGAGAATCGTTAGAACATCAGATCAAATGACAGACGTTAGAACGTCAGATTGAATGACAGTCGTTAGAAATTCAGATAGAATAACAGTCTCTAGAACGTCAGATAGAATGACAGTCGTTAGAACGTCAGATGGAATGACAGTCGCTAGATCGTCAGCTAGAATGACTGGTTAGAACGTCAGATAGAATGACAGTCGTTAGAACGTCAAATAGAATGACAGGCGTTAGAACGTCAGATAGAATTACAGTCGTTAGAACTTCAGAGAGAATGACAGTTGCTAGAATGTCAGATAGAATGACAGTCATTAGAACGTCAGATAGAATGACAGTTGTTAGAACGTCAGATAGAATGACAGTCGTTAGAACGTCACATAGAATGACAGTCGCTAGAATGTCAGATAGAATGACAGTTGTTAGAAAGTTAGATAGAATGACAGTGGCTAGAATGTCAGATAGAATGACAGTCATTAGAACGTCAGATAGAATGACAGTCGTTAGAACGTCAGATAGAGTGACAGTTGTTAGAACGTCACATAGAATGACAGTCGTTAGAAATTCAGATAGAATAACAGTCTCTTGAACGTCAGATAGAATGACAGTCGTTAGAACGTCAGATGGAATGACAGTCGCTAGAACGTCAGCTAGAATGACTGGTTAGAACGTCAGATAGAATGACAGTCGTTAGAATGTCAGAGAGAATTACAGTCGCTAGAACTTCAGAGAGAATGACAGTTGCTAGAATGTCAGATAGAATGACAGTCATTAGAACGTCAGATAGAATGACAGTTGTTAGAACGTCAGATAGAATGACAATATCTAGGATGTTAGATAGAATGACAGTGGTTAGAACGTCAGATAGAATGACAGTCACTTGAACGTCAGATAGAATGACAGTCGTTAGAACGTCAGATAGAATGACATTCACTAGAACGTCAGAGAAAATGACAATCGCTAGAACGTCAGATAGAATGACATTGGTTAGAACGTCAGATAGAATGACAGTCGCTTGGATGTCAGATAGAATGACAGTCGTTAGAACTCAGATAGAATGACAGTGGTTAGAACGTCAGATAGAATGACAATCGTTAGAACGTCAGATAGAATGTCAGTTGTTAGAACGTCACATAGAATGAAAGTCGCTAGAACGTCAGGTAGAATGGCAGTCGTTAACACGTCAGATAAAGTTACAATCGCTAGAACGTCAGATAGAATGGCATCGTTAGCACGTCAGATAAAATGTCTGCCGTTAGAACTTCAGATAGAATGACAGTCGCTAGAACGTCAGATAGAATGACAGTGGTTAGAACGTCAGATAGAATGACAGTCGCTAGCGGGTCACGTAGGATGACAGTTTCTAGAACGTCAGATAGAATGTCAGTGGTTAGAATGTCAGATAGAATGACAGTCGCTAGAACGTCAGATATAATGACAGTCGTTAGAACGTTAGATAGAATGACAGTTGTTAGAACGTCAGATAGAATGACAGTCGTTAGAACGTCAGAGAGAATGACAGTCGCTAGAACGTCAGATAGAATGACAGTTGTTAGAACGTTAGATAGAATGTCAGATAGAATGACAGTCATTAGAACGTCAGATAGAATGACAATTGTTAGAACGTCTGATAGAATGACAATCGCTAGAATGTCAGATAGAATGACAGTCTTTATAACGTGAAATAGAATGACAGTCGCTTGAACGTATGATAGAATGACAATCGTTAGAACGTCACATAGAATGACAGTTGTTAGAACGTCACATAGAATGACAGTCGCTAGAACGTCAGGTAGAATGGCAGTCGTTAGCACGTCAGATAAAGTTACAGTCGCTAGAAATTCATATAGAATGGCATCGTTAGCACGTCAGATAGAATGACAGTCGTTAAAATGTCAGATAGAATGACAGTCGCTAGAACGTCAGATATAATGACAGTCGTTAGAACGTTAGATAGAATGACAGTTGTTAGAACGTCAGATAGAATGACAGTCGCTAGAACGTCAGATAGAATGACAGTTGTTAGAACGTTAGATAGAATGACAGTTGCTAGAATGTCAGATAGAATGACAATCGTTAGAACATCAGATAGAATGACAGTCGTTAGAACGTCAGATAGAATGACAGTCGTTAGAACGTCAGATAGAATGACAGTCGCTAGAATGTCAGATAGAATGACAGTTGTTAGAACGTTAGATAGAAAGACAGTTGCTAGAATGTCAGATAGAATGACAGTCATTAGAACGTCAGATAGAATGACAGTCGTTAGAACGTCAGATAGGATGACAATCGCTAGAACTTCAGATAGAATGACAGTCGTTAGAACGTCAGATAGAATGACAGTCGTCAGAGAGTCAGATAGGATGACAATCGCTAGAACGTCAGATAGAATGACAGTGGTTAGAACGTTAGATAGAATGACAGTTGCTATAATGTCAGATAGAATGACAGTCATTAGAACGCCAGATAGAATGACAGTCGTTAGAACGTCAGATAGGATGACAATCGCTAGAACGTCAGATAGAATGACAGTCGTTAGAACGTCAGATAGAATGACAGTCGTTAGAAAATCATATAGGATGACAGTCGCTAGGTCGTAGGATAGAATGACAGTCATTAGAACTAAGATAGAGTGACAGTCGCTAGAACGTCAGATAGAATGACAGTCGTTAGAACATCAGATAGAATGACAGTCGTTAGAACGTCAGATAGAATGACAGTTGTTAGAACGTAAGATAGAATGACAGTCTCTAAAACGGCAGATAGAATGACAGTCGTTAGAACGTCAGATGGAATGACAGTCGCTAGAACGTCATATAGAATGAGAATCGTTAGAACGTCAAATAGAATGACAGGCGTTAGAACGTCAGATAGAATTACAGTCGTTAGAACTTCAGAGAGAATGACAGTTGCTAGAATGTCAGATAGAATGACAGTCATTAGAACGTCAGATAGAATGACAGTTGTTAGAACGTCAGATAGAATGACAATATCTAGAATGTCAGATAGAATGACAGTCGTTAGAACGTGAAATAGAATGACAGTCGCTAGAACGTCAGATAGAATGACAGTCGTTAGAACGTCAGATAGAATGACATTGGTTAGAACGTAAGATAGAATGACAGTCGTTAGAACGTCAGATAGAATGACAGTGGTTAGAACGTCAGATAGTATGACAGTCGCTAGGACGTCAGATAGAATGACAGTCATTAGAACTAAGATAGAATGACAGTCGCTAGAACGTCAGCTAGAATGACAGCCGTTAGAACGTCTGATAAAATGACAGTCGTTAGAACGTCAGATAGAATGACAATCGCTAGAACGTTAGATAGATTGACAGTCGCTAGAACGTCAGATAGAATGACAGTCATAAGAACGTCATATAGAATGACAGTGGTTAAAACGTCAGTTAGATTGACAGTTGTTAGAACGTAAGATAGAACGACAGTCTCTAAATCGGCAGATAGAATGACAGTCGTTAGAACGTCAGATAGAATGACAGTCGCTAGAACGTCAGATGGTATGACTGGTTAGAACGTCAAATAGAATGACAGCCGTTAGAACGTCTGATAAAATGACAGTCGTTAGAACGTCAGATAGAATGACAATCGCTAGAACGTTAGTTAGATTGACAGTTGCTAGAACGTCAGCTAGAATGACAGTCATAAGAACGTCAGATAGAATGACAGTGGTTAAAACGTCAGATAGAATGACAGTCGCAGAACGTCAGATAGAATGAGAGTCGCTAGAACTTCAGATAGAATGACAGTTGCTAGAATGTCAGATAGAATTACAGTCATTAGAACGTCAGATAGAATGACAGTTGTTAGAACGTCAGATAGAATGACAATCGCTAGAATGTCAGATAGAATTACAGTCGTTAGAACGTCAGATAGAATGACAGTCGCTAGAACGCCAGATAGAATGACAGTGGTTAGAACGTCAGATAGAATGACAGTCGCTAGAACATCAGATAGAATGACAGTCGCTAGAACGTAAAGATAGAATGACAGTCGCTAGAACGTCAGATAGAATGACAGGCGTTAGAACGTCAGATAGAATGGCAGTCGTTAGAACGTCAGATAGAATGACAGTCGCTAGAATGTCAGATAGAATGACAGTCGTTAGAACGTCAGATAGAATGACAGTGGTTAGAACGTCAGGTAGAATGGCAGTCGTCAGAACGTCAAATAGAATGACAGGCGTTAGAACGTCAGATAGAATGACAGTCGCCAGAACGTCAGATAGAATGACAGTCGTTAGAACGTCAGATAGAATGACATTTGCTAGAAGGTCAGATAGAATGACAGCCGTTAGAACGTCTGATAAAATGACAATCGCTAGAACGTTAGATAGATTGACAGTCGCTAGAACGTCAGATAGAATGACAGTCGTAAGAACGTCAGATAGAATGACAGTGGTTAAAACGTCAGTTAGATTGACAGTTGTTAGAACGTAAGATAGAACGACAGTCTCAAAATCGGCAAATAGAATGACAGTCGTTAGAACGTCAGATAGAATGACAGTCGCTAGAACGTCAGATGGAATGACTGGTTAGAACGTCAGATAGAATGACAGTCGTTAGAACATCAAATAGAATGACAGTCGCTAGAACGTCAGAGAAAATGACAGTCGCTAGGAGGTCAGATAGACTGACAGTCGTTAGAACATCAGATCAAATGACAGACGTTAGAACGTCAGATAGAATGACAGTCGTTAGAACATCAGATCAAATGACAGACGTTAGAACGTCAGATAGAATGACAGTCGTTAGAAATTCAGATAGAATGACAGTCACTAGAACGTCAGATAGAATGACAGTCGTTAGAACATCAGATAGAATGACAGTCGTTAAAACGTTAGATAGACTGACAGTTGTTAGAACGTAAGATAGAATGACAGTCTCTAAAACGGCAGATAGAATGACAGTCGTTAGAACGTCAGATAGAATGACAGTCGCTAGAACGTCAGATGGAATGACTGGTTAGAACGTCAGATAGAATGACAGTCGTTAGAACATCAAATAGAATGACAGTCGCTAGAACGTTAGATGGAATGACAGTCGCTAGAACCTCAGATAGAATGACAATCGCTAGAACGTTAGATAGATTGACAGTTGCTGGAACGTCAGATAGAATGACAGTCATAAGAACGTCAGATAGAATGACAGTCGCTAGAATGTCAGATAGAATGACAGTCGTTAGAACGTCAGATAGAATTACAGTCACTAGAACGTTAGAGAAAATGACAGTCGCTAGAACGTCAGAATGACAGTCGTTAGAACGTCAGATAGAATGACAGTCGCTAGGACGTCAGATAGAATGACAGTCGTTAGAACTCAGATAGAATGACAGACGTTAGAAAATCAGATAGTATGTCAATCGTTAGAACGTCAGCTAGAATGACAGTCGTTAGAACATCAGATCAAATGACATACGTTAGAACGTCAGATAGAATGACAGTCGTTAGAAATTTAGATAGAATTACAGTCACTAGAACGTTAGAGAAAATGACAGTCGCTAGAACGTCAGAATGACAGTCGTTAGAACGTCAGATAGAATGACAATCGCTAGGACGTTAGATAGAATGACAGTGGTTAGAACGTCAGATAGAATGACAGTCGCTAGAACGTCAGATAGAATGACAGTCGTTAGAACATCAGATAGAATGACAGTCGTTAGAACGTCAGATAGACTGACAGTTGTTAGAACGTAAGATAGAACGACAGTCTCTAAATCGGCAGATAGAATGACAGTCGTTAGAACGTCAGAGGGAATGGCAGTCGCTAGAACGTCAGATAGAATGACTGGTTAGAACATCAGATAGAATGACAGGCGTTAGAACGTTAGATAGAATGGCAGTCGTTAGAACGTCAGATAGAATGACAGTCGCTAGAATGTCAGATAGAATGATAGTCGTTAGAACGTCAGTTAGAATGACAATCGCTAGAACGTTAGATAGATTGACAGTTGCTAGAACGTCAGATAGAATGACAGTCATAAGAACGTCAGATAGAATGACAATCGCTAGAATGTCAGATAGAATGACAGTCGTTAGAACGTCAGATAGAATGACAGTCACTAGAACGTCAGAATGACAGTGGTTAGAACGTCAGATAGAATGACAGTCGCTAGGACGTCAGATAGAATGACAGTCGTTAGAACTCAGATAGAATGACAGACGCTAGACCGTCAGATAGAATGTCAGTCGTTAGAACGTCAGATAGAATGACAGTCGTTAGAAAATCAGATCAAATGACAGACGTTAGAACGTCAGATAGAATGACAATCACTAGAACGTCAGATAGAATGACAGTGGTTAGAACGTCAGATAGAATGACAGTCACTAGAACGTCAGATAGAATGACAGTGGTTAGAACGTCAGATAGAATGACAGTCGCTAGAACGTCAGATAGAATGACAGTCGTTAGAACATCAAATAGAATGACAGTCGTTAGAACGTCAGATAGACTGACAGTTGTGAGAACGTAAGATAGAACGACAGTCTCTAAAACGGCAGATAGAATGACAGTCGTTAGAACGTCAGATGGAATGGCAGTCGCTAGAACGTCATATAGAATGACAGTCGTTAGAACATCAAATAGAATGACAGTCGTTAGAACGTCAGATAGACTGACAGTTGTGAGAACGTAAGGTAGAACGACAGTCTCTAAAACGGCAGATAGAATGACAGTCGTTAGAACGTCAGATAGAATGGCAGTCGTTAGAACGTCAGATAGAATGACAGTGGTTAGAACATCAGATCAAATGACAGACGTTAGAAATTCTGATAGAATGACAGTCACTAGAACGTCAGATAGAATGACAGTGGTTAGAACGTGAGATAGAATGACAGTCGCTAGAACGTCAGATAGAATGACAGTCGTTAGAACGTCAGATGGAATGGCAGTCGCTAGAACGTCAGATAGAATGACTGGTTCGAACATCAGATAGAATGGCAGTCGTTAGAACGTCAGATAGAAGGACAGTCGTTAGAACATCATATAGAATGACAGTTGTTAGAACGTAAGATAGAACGACAGTCTCTAAAACGGCAGATAGAATGACAGTCGTTAGAACGTCAGATGGAATGGCAGTCGCTAGAACGTCAGATAGAATGACTGGTTAGAACGTCAGATAGAATGACAGTCGTTAGAACATCAAATAGAATGACAGTCGCTAGAACGTCAGATGGAATGACAGTCGCTAGAACGTCAGATAGAATGACTGGTTAGAAAGCCAGATAGAATGACAGTCGCTAGAACGTCAGATGGAATGACAGTCGCTAGAAAGTCAGATAGAATGACTGGTTAGAACGTCAGATAGAATGGCAGTCGTTAGAACGTCAGATAGAATGACAGTCGCTAGAACGTAAGATAGAACGACAGTCGTTAGAACGGCAGATAGAATGACAGTCGTTAGAAGGTCGCATAGAATGACAGCCGATAGAACATCAGATAGAATGACAGTTGTTAGAACGTAAGATAGAACGACAGTCTCTAGAACGGCAGATAGAATGACAATCGTTAGAACGTCAGATAGAATGACAGTCGCTAGAACGTCAGATAGAATGACAGGCGTTAGAACGTTAGATAGAATGGCAGTCGTTAGAACGTCAGATAGAATGACAGTCGCTAGAATGTCAGATAGATTGATAGTCGTTAGAACGTCAGATAGAATGACAATCGCTAGAACGTTAGATAGATTGACAGTTGCTAGAATGTCAGAATGACAGTGGTTAGAACGTCAGATAGAATGACAGTCGCTAGGACGTCAGATAGAATGACAGTCGTTAGAACTCAGATAGAATGACAGACGCAAGAACGTCAGATAGAATGTCAGTCGTTAGAACGTCAGATAGAATGACAGTCGTTAGAAAATCAGATCAAATGACAGAGGTTAGAACGTCAGATAGAATGACAGTCGTTAGAAATTCAGATAGAATGACAATCACTAGTACGTCAGATAGAATGACAGTGGTTAGAACGTCAGATAGAATGACAGTCACTAGAACGTCAGATAGAATGACAGTGGTTAGAACGTCAGATAGAAGGACAGTCGCTAGAACGTCAGATAGAATGACAGTCGTTAGAACATCAAATAGAATGACAGTCGTTAGAACGTCAGATGGAATGGCAGTCGCTAGAACGTCATATAGAATGACAGTCGTTAGAACATCAAATAGAATGACTGTCGTTAGAACGTAAGATAGACTGACAGTTGTGAGAACGTAAGATAGAACGACAGTCTCTAAAACGGCAGATAGAATGACAGTCGTTAGAACGTCAGATAGAATGGCAGTCGTTAGAACGTCAGATAGAATGACAGTGGTCAGAACATCAGATCAAATGACAGACGTTAGAAATTCAGATAGAATGACAGTCACTAGAACGTCAGATAGAATGACAGTGGTTAGAACGTGAGATAGAATGACAGTCGCTAGAACGTCAGATAGAATGACAGTCGTTAGAACGTCAGATGGAATGGCAGTCGCTAGAACGTCAGATAGAATGACTGGTTAGAACATCAGATAGAATGGCAGTCGTTAGAACGTCAGATAGAAGGACAGTCGTTAGAACATCGGATAGAATGACAGTTGTTAGAACGTAAGATAGAACGACAGTCTCTAAAACGGCAGATAGAATGACAGTCGTTAGAACGTCAGATGGAATGGCAGTCGCTAGAACATCAAATAGAATGACAGTCGCTAAAACGTCAGATGGAATGACAGTCGCTAGAAAGTCAGATAGAATGACTGGTTAGAACGTCAGATAGAATGGCAGTCGTTAGAACGTCAAATAGAATGACAGTCGCTAGAACGTCAGATGGAATGACAGTCGCTAGAAAGTCAGATAGAATGACTGGTTAGAACGTCAGATAGAATGGCAGTCGTTAGAACGTCAGATAGAATGACAGTCGCTAGAACGTCAGATAGAACGACAGTCGTTAGAACGGCAGATAGAATGACAGTCGTTAGAAGGTCACATAGAATGACAGCCGATAGAACGTCAGATAGAATGACAGTTGTTAGAACGTCAGATAGAATGACTGTCTCTAGAACGGCAGATAGAATGACAGTCTTTAGAACGTCAGATAGAATGACAGTCGCTAGAACGTCAGATAGAATGACAGGCGTTAGAACGTTAGATAGAATGGCAGTCGTTAGAACGTCAGATAGAATGACAGTCGCTAGAATGTCAGATAGATTGATAGTCGTTAAAACGTCAGATAGAATGACAATCGCTAGAACGTTAAATAGATTGACAGTTGCTAGAACGTCAGATAGAATGACAGTCATAAGAACGTCAGAGAGAATGACAGTCGCTAGAATGTCAGATAGAATGACAGTCGTTAGAACGTCAGATAGAATGACAGTCACTAGAACGTTAGAGAAAATGACAGTCGCTAGAACGTCAGAATGACAGTGGTTAGAACGTCAGATAGAATGACAGTCGCTAGGACGTCAGATAGAATGACAGTCGTTAGAACTCAGATAGAATGACAGACGCTAGAACGTCAGATAGAATGTCAGTCGTTAGAACGTCAGATAGAATGACAGTCGTTAGAAAATCAGATCAAATGACAGACGTTAGAACGTCAGATAGAATGACAGTCGTTAGAAATTCAGATAGAATGACAATCACTAGAACGTCAGATAGAATGACAGTGGTTAGAACGTCAGATAGAATGACAGTCACTAGAACGTCAGATAGAATGACAGTGGTTAGAACGTCAGATAGAATGACAGTCGCTAGAACGTCAGATAGAATGACAGTCGTTAGAACATGAGATAGAATGACAGTCGTTAGAACGTCAGATAGACTGACAGTTGTGAGAACGTAAGATAGAACGACAGTCTCTAAAACGGCAGATAGAATGACAGTCGTTAGAACGTCAGATGGAATGGCAGTCGCTAGAACGTCAGATAGAATTACTGGTTCGAACATCAGATAGAATGGCAGTCGTTAGAACGTCAGATAGAATGACAGTGGTCAGAACATCAGATCAAATGACAGACGTTAGAAATTCAGATAGAATGACAGTCACTAGAACGTCAGATAGAATGACAGTGGTTAGAACGTCAGATGGAATGGCAGTCGCTAGAACGTCAGATAGAATTACTGGTTAGAACATCAGATAGAATGGCAGTCGTTAGAACGTCAGATAGAATGACAGTCGTTAGAACATCAGATCAAATGACAGACGTTAAAAATTCAGATAGAATGACAGTCACTAGAACGTCAGATAGAATGACAGTGGTTAGAACGTGAGATAGAATGACATTCGCTAGAACGTCAGATAGAATGACAGTCGTTAGAACGTCAGATGGAATGGCAGTCGCTAGAACGTCAGATAGAATGACTGGTTAGAACATCAGATAGAATGGCAGTCGTTAGAACGTCAGATAGAAGGACAGTCGTTAGAACATCAGATAGAATGACAGTTGTTAGAACGTAAGATAGAACGACAGTCTCAAAAACGGCAGATAGAATGACAGTCGTTAGAACATCAGATGAAATGGCAGTCGCTAGAACGTCAGATAGAATGACTGGTTAGAACGTCAGATAGAATGACAGTCGTTAGAACATCAAATAGAATGACAGTCGCTAGAACGTCAGATGGAATGACAGTCGCTAGAACGTCAGATAGAATGACAGTGGTTAGAAAGCCAGATAGAATGACAGTCGCTAGAACGTCAGATGGAATGACAGTCGCTAGAAAGTCAGATAGAATGACTGGTTAGAACGTCAGATAGAATGGCAGTTGTTAGAACGTCAGATAGAATGACAGTCGCTAGAACGTCAGATAGAACGACAGTCGTTAGAACGGCAGATAGAATGACAGTCGTTAGAAGGTCACATAGAATGACAGCCGATAGAACATCAGATAGAATGACAATCGCTAGAACGTTAGATAGATTGACAGTTGCTAGAACGTCAGATAGAATGACAGTCATAAGAACGTCAGAGAGAATGACAGTTGTTAGAACGTCAGATAGAATGACTGTCTCTAGAACGGCAGATGGAATGACAGTCGTTAGAACGTCAGATAGAATGACAGTCGCTAGAATGTCAGATAGATTGATAGTCGTTAGAACGTCAGATAGAATGACAATCGTTAGAACGTTAGATAGATTGACAGTTGCTAGAACGTCAGATAGAATGACAGTCATAAGAACGTCAGAGAGAATGACAGTCGCTAGAATGTCAGATAGAATGATAGTCGTTAGAACGTCAGATAGAATGACAGTCACTAGAACGTTAGAGAAAATGACAGTCGCTAGAACGTCAGAATGACAGTGGATAGGACGTCAGATAGAATGACAGTCGCTAGGACGTCTGATAGAAGGACAGTCGTTAGAACTCAGATAGAATGACAGACGCTAGAATGTCAGATAGAATGACAGTCGTTAGAACATCAGATCAAATGACGATCACTAGAACGTCAGACAGAATGACAGTGGTTAGAACGTCAGATAGAATTACAGTCACTAGAACGTCAGATAGAATGACAGTGGTTAGAACGTCAGATAGAATGACAGTCGCTAGAACGTCAGATAGAATGACAGTCGTTAGAACATCAGATAGAATGACAGTCGTTAGAACGTCAGATAGACTGACAGTTGTTAGAACGTAAGATAGAACGACAGTCTCTAAAACGGCAGATAGAATGACAGTCGTTAGAACGTCAGATGGAATGGCAGTCGCTAGAACGTCAGATAGAATGACAGTCACTAGAACGTCAGAATGACAGTGGTTAGAACGTCAGATAGAATGACAGTCGCTAGGACGTCAGATAGAATGACAGTCGTTAGAACTCAGATAGAATGACAGACGCTAGAACGTCAGATAGAATGTCAGTCGTTAGAACGTCAGATAGAATGACAGTCGTTAGAAAATCAGATCAAATGACAGACGTTAGAACGTCAGATAGAATGACAGTGGTTAGAAATTCAGATAGAATGACAATCACTAGAACGTCAGATAGAATGACAGTGGTTAGAACGTCAGATAGAATGACAGTCACTAGAACGTCAGATAGAATGACAGTGGTTAGAACGTCAGATAGAATGACAGTCGCTAAAACGGCAGATAGAATGACAGTCGTTAGAACATCAGATAGAATGGCAGACGTTAGAACGTCTGAGAGAATGACAGTCGTTAGAACATCAAATAGAATGACAGTCGCTAGAACTTCAGATAGAATGACAGTGGTTAGAACGTCAGATAGAATGACAGTCGTTAGAAGGTCACATAGAATGACAGCCGATAGAACGTCAGATAGAATGACAGTTGTTAGAACGTCAGACAGAATGACAGTCTCTAGAACAGCAAATAGAATGACAGTCACTAGAACGTCAGATAGAATGACAGTGGTTAGAACGTCAGACAGAATGACAGTCTCTAGAACAACAAATAGAATGACAGTCGCTAGAACGTCAGATAGAATGACTGGTTAGAAAATCAGATAGAATGGCAGTCGTTAGAACGTCAGATAGAATGACAGTCGTTAGAACATCAGATCAAATGACAGACGTTAAAAATTCAGATAGAATTACAGTCACTAGAACGTCACAATAGAATGACAGTGGTTAGAACGTGAGATAGAATGACAGTCGTTAGAACGTCAGATAGAATGACAGTCGTTAGAACATCAAATAGAATGACAGTCGCTAGAACTTCAGATAGAATGACAGTGGTTAGAACGTCAGATAGAATGACAGTCGTTAGAAGGTCACATAGAATGACAGCCGATAGAACGTCAGATAGAATGAGAGTTGTTAGAACGTCAGATAGAATGACAGTCTCTAGAACAGCAAACAGAATGACAGTCGTTAGAACGTCAGATGGAATGACAGTCGCTAGAACGCCAGATAGAATGACTGGTTAGAACGTCAGATAGAATGGCAGTCGTTAGAACGTCAGATAGAATGACAGTCGCTAGAATGTCAGATAGAATGACAGTCGTTAGAACGTCAGATAGAATGACAGTCGTTAGAACGTCAAATAGAATGACAATCGCTAGAATGTCAGATAGAATGACAGTCGTTAGAGCGTGAAATAGAATGACCTTCGCTAGAATTTCAGATAGAATGACAGTCGTTAGAACGTCAGATAGAATGACATTGGTTAGAACGTAAGATAGAATGACAGTCGTTAGAACGTCAGATAGAATTACAGTCGTTAGAACGTCAGATAGAATGACAGTCGCTAGAACGTCAGATAGAATGACGGTGGTTAGAACGTCAGATAGAATGACAGTCGCTAGAACCTCAGATAGAATGACAGTCGCTAGAACGTCAGATAGAATGACAGTCGTTAGAAGGTCACATAGAATGACAGCCGATAGAACGTCAGATAGAATGACAGTTGTTAGAACGTAAGATAGAATGACAGTCACTAGAATGTCAAATAGAATGACAGTCGTTAGAACGTCAGATAGAATGTCAGTGGTCAGAACGTCAGATATAATGACAGTCGTCAGAACGTCAAATAGAATGACAGGTATTAGAACGTCAGATAGAATATCAGTCGCCATAACGTCAGATAGAATGACAGTCGTTAGAACGTCAGATAGAATGACAGTTGCTAGTAGGTCAAATAGAATGACAGTCGTTAGAACGTCAGATAGAATGACAGCCGTTAGAACGTCTGATAAAATGACAGTCGTTAGAAAGTCAGATAGAATGACAATCGCTAGAACGTTAGATAGATTGACAGTCGCTAGAACGTCATATAGAATGACAGTGGTCAGAACATCAGATCAAATGACAGACGTTAGAAATTCAGATAGGATGACAGTCACTAGAACGTCAGATAGAATGACAGTGGTTAGAACGTCAGATGGAATGGCAGTCGCTAGAACGTCAGATAGAATGACTGGTTAGAACATCAGATAGAATGGCAGTCGTTAGAACGTCAGATAGAATGACAGTCGTTAGAACGTCAGATCAAATGACAGACGTTAAAAATTCAGATAGAATGACAGTCACTAGAACGTCAGATAGAATGACAGTGGTTAGAACGTGAGATAGAATGACATTCGCTAGAACGTCAGATAGAATGACAGTCGTTAGAACGTCAGATGGAATGGCAGTCGCTAGAACGTCAGATAGAATGACTGGTTAGAACATCAGATAGAATGGCAGTCGTTAGAACGTCAGATAGAAGGACAGTCGTTAGAACATCAGATAGAATGACAGTTGTTAGAACGTAAGATAGAACGACAGTCTCTAAAACGGCAGATAGAATGACAGTCGTTAGAACATCAAATAGAATGACAGTCGCTAGAACGTCAGATGGAATGACAGTCGCTAGAACGTCAGATAGAATGACAGTGGTTAGAAAGCCAGATAGAATGACAGTCGCTAGAACGTCAGATGTAATGACAGTCGCTAGAAAGTCAGATAGAATGACTGGTTAGAACGTCAGATAGAATGGCAGTTGTTAGAACGTCAGATAGAATGACAGTCGCTAGAACGTCAGATAGAACGACAGTCGTTAGAACGGCAGATAGAATGACAGTCGTTAGAAGGTCACATAGAATGACAGCCGATAGAACGTCAGATAGAATGACAATCGCTAGAACGTTAGATAGATTGACAGTTGCTAGAACGTCAGATAGAATGACAGTCATAAGAACGTCAGAGAGAATGACAGTTGTTAGAACGTCAGATAGAATGACTGTCTCTAGAACGGCAGATGGAATGACAGTCGTTAGAACGTCAGATAGAATGACAGTCGCTAGAATGTCAGATAGATTGATAGTCGTTAGAACGTCAGATAGAATGTCAATCGCTAGAACGTTAGATAGATTGACAGTTGCTAGAACGTCAGATAGAATGACAGTCATAAGAACGTCAGAGAGAATGACAGTCGCTAGAATGTCAGATAGAATGATAGTCGTTAGAACATCAGATAGAATGACAGTCACTAGAACGTTAGAGAAAATGACATTCGCTAGAACGTCAGAATGACAGTGGATAGGACGTCAGATAGAATGACAGTCGCTAGGACGTCTGATAGAAGGACAGTCGTTAGAACTCAGATAGAATGACAGACGCTAGAATGTCAGATAGAATGACAGTCGTTAGAACATCAGATCAAATGACAGACGTTAGAACGTCAGATAGAATGACAGCCGTTAGAAATTCAGATAGAATGACAATCACTAGAACGTCAGACAGAATGACAGTGGTTAGAACGTCAGATAGAATTACAGTCACTAGAACGTCAGATAGAATGACAGTGGTTAGAACGTCAGATAGAATGACAGTCGCTAGAACGTCAGATAGAATGACAGTCGTTAGAACATCAGATAGAATGACAGTCGTTAGAACGTCAGATAGACTGACAGTTGTTAGAACGTAAGATAGAACGACAGTCTCTAAAACGGCAGATAGAATGACAGTCGTTAGAACGTCAGATGGAATGGCAGTCGCTAGAACGTCAGATAGAATGACAGTCACTAGAACGTCAGAATGACAGTGGTTAGAACGTCAGATAGAATGACAGTCGCTAGGACGTCAGATAGAATGACAGTCGTTAGAACTCAGATAGAATGACAGACGCTAGAACGTCAGATAGAATGTCAGTCGTTAGAACGTCAGATAGAATGACAGTCGATAGAAAATCAGATCAAATGACAGACGTTAGAACGTCAGATAGAATGACAGTGGTTAGAAATTCAGATAGAATGACAATCACTAGAACGTCAGATAGAATGACAGTGGTTAGAACGTCAGATAGAATGACAGTCACTAGAACGTCAGATAGAATGACAGTGGTTAGAACGTCAGATAGAATGACAGTCGCTAAAACGGCAGATAGAATGACAGTCGTTAGAACATCAGATAGAATGGCAGACGTTAGAACGTCTGAGAGAATGACAGTCGTTAGAACATCAAATAGAATGACAGTCGCTAGAACTTCAGATAGAATGACAGTGGTTAGAACGTCAGATAGAATGACAGTCGTTAGAAGGTCACATAGAATGACAGCCGATAGAACATCAGATAGAATGACAGTTGTTAGAACGTCAGACAGAATGACAGTCTCTAGAACAGCAAATAGAATGACAGTCACTAGAACGTCAGATAGAATGACAGTGGTTAGAACGTCAGACAGAATGACAGTCTCTAGAACAACAAATAGAATGACAGTCGCTAGAACGTCAGATAGAATGACTGGTTAGAAAATCAGATAGAATGGCAGTCGTTAGAACGTCAGATAGAATGACAGTCGTTAGAACATCAGATCAAATGACAGACGTTAAAAATTCAGATAGAATTACAGTCACTAGAACGTCACAATAGAATGACAGTGGTTAGAACGTGAGATAGAATGACAGTCGTTAGAACGTCAGATAGAATGACAGTCGTTAGAACATCAAATAGAATGACAGTCGCTAGAACTTCAGATAGAATGACAGTGGTTAGAACGTCAGATAGAATGACAGTCGTTAGAAGGTCACATAGAATGACAGCCGATAGAACGTCAGATAGAATGAGAGTTGTTAGAACGTCAGATAGAATGACAGTCTCTAGAACAGCAAACAGAATGACAGTCGTTAGAACGTCAGATGGAATGACAGTCGCTAGAACGCCAGATAGAATGACTGGTTAGAACGTCAGATAGAATGGCAGTCGTTAGAACGTCAGATAGAATGACAGTCGCTAGAATGTCAGATAGAATGACAGTCGTTAGAACGTCAGATAGAATGACAGTCGTTAGAACGTCAAATAGAATGACAATCGCTAGAATGTCAGATAGAATGACAGTCGTTAGAGCGTGAAATAGAATGACCTTCGCTAGAATTTCAGATAGAATGACAGTCGTTAGAACGTCAGATAGAATGACATTGGTTAGAACGTAAGATAGAATGACAGTCGTTAGAACGTCAGATAGAATTACAGTCGTTAGAACGTCAGATAGAATGACAGTCGCTAGAACGTCAGATAGAATGACGGTGGTTAGAACGTCAGATAGAATGACAGTCGCTAGAACCTCAGATAGAATGACAGTCGCTAGAACGTCAGATAGAATGACAGTCGTTAGAAGGTCACATAGAATGACAGCCGATAGAACGTCAGATAGAATGACAGTTGTTAGAACGTAAGATAGAATGACAGTCACTAGAATGTCAAATAGAATGACAGTCGTTAGAACGTCAGATAGAATGTCAGTGGTCAGAACGTCAGATATAATGACAGTCGTCAGAACGTCAAATAGAATGACAGGTATTAGAACGTCAGATAGAATATCAGTCGCCATAACGTCAGATAGAATGACAGTCGTTAGAACGTCAGATAGAATGACAGTTGCTAGTAGGTCAAATAGAATGACAGTCGTTAGAACGTCAGATAGAATGACAGCCGTTAGAACGTCTGATAAAATGACAGTCGTTAGAAAGTCAGATAGAATGACAATCGCTAGAACGTTAGATAGATTGACAGTCGCTAGAACGTCATATAGAATGACAGTGGTCAGAACATCAGATCAAATGACAGACGTTAGAAATTCAGATAGGATGACAGTCACTAGAACGTCAGATAGAATGACAGTGGTTAGAACGTCAGATGGAATGGCAGTCGCTAGAACGTCAGATAGAATGACTGGTTAGAACATCAGATAGAATGGCAGTCGTTAGAACGTCAGATAGAATGACAGTCGTTAGAACGTCAGATCAAATGACAGACGTTAAAAATTCAGATAGAATGACAGTCACTAGAACGTCAGATAGAATGACAGTGGTTAGAACGTGAGATAGAATGACATTCGCTAGAACGTCAGATAGAATGACAGTCGTTAGAACGTCAGATGGAATGGCAGTCGCTAGAACGTCAGATAGAATGACTGGTTAGAACATCAGATAGAATGGCAGTCGTTAGAACGTCAGATAGAAGGACAGTCGTTAGAACATCAGATAGAATGACAGTTGTTAGAACGTAAGATAGAACGACAGTCTCTAAAACGGCAGATAGAATGACAGTCGTTAGAACATCAAATAGAATGACAGTCGCTAGAACGTCAGATGGAATGACAGTCGCTAGAACGTCAGATAGAATGACAGTGGTTAGAAAGCCAGATAGAATGACAGTCGCTAGAACGTCAGATGTAATGACAGTCGCTAGAAAGTCAGATAGAATGACTGGTTAGAACGTCAGATAGAATGGCAGTTGTTAGAACGTCAGATAGAATGACAGTCGCTAGAACGTCAGATAGAACGACAGTCGTTAGAACGGCAGATAGAATGACAGTCGTTAGAAGGTCACATAGAATGACAGCCGATAGAACGTCAGATAGAATGACAATCGCTAGAACGTTAGATAGATTGACAGTTGCTAGAACGTCAGATAGAATGACAGTCATAAGAACGTCAGAGAGAATGACAGTTGTTAGAACGTCAGATAGAATGACTGTCTCTAGAACGGCAGATGGAATGACAGTCGTTAGAACGTCAGATAGAATGACAGTCGCTAGAATGTCAGATAGATTGATAGTCGTTAGAACGTCAGATAGAATGTCAATCGCTAGAACGTTAGATAGATTGACAGTTGCTAGAACGTCAGATAGAATGACAGTCATAAGAACGTCAGAGAGAATGACAGTCGCTAGAATGTCAGATAGAATGATAGTCGTTAGAACATCAGATAGAATGACAGTCACTAGAACGTTAGAGAAAATGACATTCGCTAGAACGTCAGAATGACAGTGGATAGGACGTCAGATAGAATGACAGTCGCTAGGACGTCTGATAGAAGGACAGTCGTTAGAACTCAGATAGAATGACAGACGCTAGAATGTCAGATAGAATGACAGTCGTTAGAACATCAGATCAAATGACAGACGTTAGAACGTCAGATAGAATGACAGCCGTTAGAAATTCAGATAGAATGACAATCACTAGAACGTCAGACAGAATGACAGTGGTTAGAACGTCAGATAGAATTACAGTCACTAGAACGTCAGATAGAATGACAGTGGTTAGAACGTCAGATAGAATGACAGTCGCTAGAACGTCAGATAGAATGACAGTCGTTAGAACATCAGATAGAATGACAGTCGTTAGAATGTCAGATAGACTGACAGTTGTTAGAACGTAAGATAGAACGACAGTCTCTAAAACGGCAGATAGAATGACAGTCGTTAGAACGTCAGATGGAATGGCAGTCGCTAGAACGTCAGATAGAATGACAGTCGCTAGGGCGTCAGATAGAATGACAGTCGTTAGAACTCAGATAGAATGACAGACGCTAGAACGTCAGATAGAATGTCAGTCGTTAGAACGTCAGATAGAATGACAGTCGTTAGAAAATCAGATCAAATGACAGACGTTAGAACGTCAGATAGAATGACAGTCGTTAGAAATTCAGATAGAATGACAATCACTAGAACGTCAGATAGAATGACAGTGGTTAGAACGTCAGATAGAATGACAGTCACTAGAACGTCAGATAGAATGACAGTGGTTAGAACGTCAGATAGAATGACAGTCGCTAGAACGGCAGATAGAATGACAGTCGTTAGAACATCAGATAGAATGGCAGTCGTTAGAACGTCAGAGAGAATGACAGTCGTTAGAACATCAAATAGAATGACAGTCGCTAGAACTTCAGATAGAATGACAGTGGTTAGAACGTCAGATAGAATGACAGTCGTTAGAAGGTCACATAGAATGACAGCCGATAGAACGTCAGATAGAATGACAGTTGTTAGAACGTCAGACAGAATGACAGTCTCTAGAACAGCAAATAGAATGACAGTCACTAGAACGTCAGATAGAATGACAGTGGTTAGAACGTCAGACAGAATGACAGTCTCTAGAACAACAAATAGAATGACAGTCGCTAGAACGTCAGATAGAATGACTGGTTAGAAAATCAGATAGAATGGCAGTCGTTAGAACGTCAGATAGAATGACAGTCGTTAGAACATCAGATCAAATGATAGACGTTAAAAATTCAGATAGAATTACAGTCACTAGAACGTCACAATAGAATGACAGTGGTTAGAACGTGAGATAGAATGACAGTCGTTAGAAGGTCAGATGGAATGGCAGTCGCTAGAACGTCAGATATAATGACTGGTTAGAACATCAGATAGAATGGCAGTCGTTAGAACGTCAGATAGAAGGACAGTCGTTAGAACGTCAGATAGAATGACAGTCGTTAGAACATCAAATAGAATGACAGTCGCTAGAACTTCAGATAGAATGACAGTGGTTAGAACGTCAGATAGAATGACAGTCGTTAGAAGGTCACATAGAATGACAGCCGATAGATCGTCAGATAGAATGAGAGTTGTTAGAACGTCAGATAGAATGACAGTCTCTAGAACAGCAAACAGAATGACAGTCGTTAGAACGTCAGATGGAATGACAGTCGCTAGAACGCCAGATAGAATGACTGGTTAGAACGTCAGATAGAATGGCAGTCGTTAGAACGTCAGATAGAATGACAGTCGCTAGAATGTCAGATAGAATGACAGTCGTTAGAACGTCAGATAGAATGACAGTCGTTAGAACGTCAAATAGAATGTCAGTTGCTAGAATGTCAGATAGAATGACAGTCATTAGAATGTCAGATAGAATGACAGTTGTTAGAACGTCAGATAGAATGACAATCGCTAGAATGTCAGATAGAATGACAGTCGTTAGAGCGTGAAATAGAATGACCGTCGCTAGAATTTCAGATAGAATGACAGTCGTTAGAACGTCAGATAGAATGACATTGGTTAGAACGTAAGATAGAATGACAGTCGTTAGAACGTCAGATAGAATTACAGTCGTTAGAATGTCAGATAGAATGACAGTCGCTAGAACGTCAGATAGAATGACGGTGGTTAGAACGTCAGATAGAATGACAGTCGCTAGAACCTCAGATAGAATGACAGTCGCTAGAACGTCAGATAGAATGACGGTCGTTAGAAGGTCACATAGAATGACAGCCGATAGAACGTCAGATAGAATGACAGTTGTTAGAACGTAAGATAGAATGACAGTCACTAGAATGTCAAATAGAATGACAGTCGTTAGAACGTCAGATATAATGACAGTCGTCAGAACGTCAAATAGAATGACAGGTATTAGAACGTCAGATAGAATATCAGTCGCCATAACGTCAGATAGAATGACAGTCGTTAGAAGGTCACATAGAATGACAGCCGATAGAACGTCAGATAGAATGACAGTTGTTAGAACGTCAGACAGAATGACAGTCTCTAGAACAGCAAATAGAATGACAGTCACTAGAACGTCAGATAGAATGACAGTGGTTAGAACGTCAGACAGAATGACAGTCTCTAGAACAACAAATAGAATGACAGTCGCTAGAACGTCAGATAGAATGACTGGTTAGAAAATCAGATAGAATGGCAGTCGTTAGAACGTCAGATAGAATGACAGTCGTTAGAACATCAGATCAAATGATAGACGTTAAAAATTCAGATAGAATTACAGTCACTAGAACGTCACAATAGAATGACAGTGGTTAGAACGTGAGATAGAATGACAGTCGTTAGAAGGTCAGATGGAATGGCAGTCGCTAGAACGTCAGATATAATGACTGGTTAGAACATCAGATAGAATGGCAGTCGTTAGAACGTCAGATAGAAGGACAGTCGTTAGAACGTCAGATAGAATGACAGTCGTTAGAACATCAAATAGAATGACAGTCGCTAGAACTTCAGATAGAATGACAGTGGTTAGAACGTCAGATAGAATGACAGTCGTTAGAAGGTCACATAGAATGACAGCCGATAGATCGTCAGATAGAATGAGAGTTGTTAGAACGTCAGATAGAATGACAGTCTCTAGAACAGCAAACAGAATGACAGTCGTTAGAACGTCAGATGGAATGACAGTCGCTAGAACGCCAGATAGAATGACTGGTTAGAACGTCAGATAGAATGGCAGTCGTTAGAACGTCAGATAGAATGACAGTCGCTAGAATGTCAGATAGAATGACAGTCGTTAGAACGTCAGATAGAATGACAGTCGTTAGAACGTCAAATAGAATGTCAGTTGCTAGAATGTCAGATAGAATGACAGTCATTAGAATGTCAGATAGAATGACAGTTGTTAGAACGTCAGATAGAATGACAATCGCTAGAATGTCAGATAGAATGACAGTCGTTAGAGCGTGAAATAGAATGACCGTCGCTAGAATTTCAGATAGAATGACAGTCGTTAGAACGTCAGATAGAATGACATTGGTTAGAACGTAAGATAGAATGACAGTCGTTAGAACGTCAGATAGAATTACAGTCGTTAGAATGTCAGATAGAATGACAGTCGCTAGAACGTCAGATAGAATGACGGTGGTTAGAACGTCAGATAGAATGACAGTCGCTAGAACCTCAGATAGAATGACAGTCGCTAGAACGTCAGATAGAATGACGGTCGTTAGAAGGTCACATAGAATGACAGCCGATAGAACGTCAGATAGAATGACAGTTGTTAGAACGTAAGATAGAATGACAGTCACTAGAATGTCAAATAGAATGACAGTCGTTAGAACGTCAGATAGAATGACAGTGGTCAGAACGTCAGATATAATGACAGTCGTCAGAACGTCAAATAGAATGACAGGTATTAGAACGTCAGATAGAATATCAGTCGCCATAACGTCAGATAGAATGACAGTCGTTAGAACGTCAGATAGAATGACAGTTGCTAGTAGGTCAAATAGAATGACAGTCGTTAGAACGTCAGATAGAATGACAGCCGTTAGAACGTCTGATAAAATGACAGTCGTTAGAAAGTCAGATAGAATGACAATCGCTAGAACGTTAGATAGATTGACAGTCGCTAGAACGTCATATAGAATGACAGTCATAAGAACGTCAGATAGAATGACAGTGCTTAAAACGTCAGATAGAATGACAATCGCTAGAATGTCAGATGGAATGACAGTCGTTAAAACGTCAGATAGAATGACAGTCGCTAGAATATCAGTAAGAATAACAGTCGTTAGAACGTCAGATAGAATTACAGTCGTTAGAACGTCAGATAGAATGACAGTCGCTAGAACGTCAGATAGAATGACAGTGGTTAGAACGTCAGATAGAATGACAGGCTTCAGAACGTCAGATAGAATGGCAGTCGTTAGAACGTCAGATAGAATGACAGTCGCTAGAATGTCAGATAGAATGACAGTCGTTAGAACGTCAGATAGAATGACAGCCGTTAGAACGTCTGATAAAATGACAGTCGTTAGAAAGTCAGATAGAATGACAGTCACTAGAACGTCAGAGAAAATGACAGTCGCTAGGACGTCATATAGAATGACAGTCGTTAGAACTCAGATAGAATGACAGTCGCTAAAACGTCAGATAGACTGACAGTCGTTAGAAATTCAGATAGAATGACAGTCACTAGAGCGTCAGATAGAATGACAGTCGTTAGAACGTCAGATAGAATGACAGTCGTTAGAACATCAGATCAAATGACAGACGTTAGAACGTCAGATAGAATGACAGTCGTTAGAAATTCAGATAGAATGACAGTCATTAGAACGTTAGATAGAATGACTGGTTAGAACGTCAGATAGAATGGCAGTCGTTAGAACGTCAGATAGAATGACTGGTTAGAACGTCAGATAGAATGGCAGTCGTTAGAACGTCAGATAGAATAACAGTCGCTAGAATGTCAGATGGAATGACAGTCGTTAGAACGTCAGATAGAATGACAGTGGTTAGAACGTCAGATATAATGACAGTCGTTAGAACGTCAAATAGAATGACAGGCGTTAGATTGTCAGATAAAATGACAGTCGTTAGAACGTCAGATAGTATGACAATCGCTAGAACGTTAGATAGAACGACAGTCCTTAGAACGGCAGATAGAATGACAGTCGTTAGAACATCAAATAGAATGACGGTCGCTAGAACGTCAAATAGAATGACAGTGGTTAGAACGTCAGATAAAATGAAAGTCGCCAGAACGTCAGATAGAATGACAGTCGTTAGAACTTCAGGTAGAATGTCAGTTGCTAGAATGTCAGATAGAATGACAGTTGTTAGAACGTCAGATAGAATGACAATCGCTAGAATGTCAGATAGAATGACAGTCGTTAGAGCGTGAAATAGAATGACCGTCGCTAGAACTTCAGATAGAATGACAGCCGTTAGAACGTCAGATAGAATGACATTGGTTAGAACGTAAGATAGAATGACAGTCGTTAGAACGTCAGATAGAATTACAGTCGTTAGAACGTCAGATAGAATGACAGTCGCTAGAACGTGAGATAGAATGACAGTGGTTAGAACGTCAGATAGAATGACAGTGCTAGAACCTCAGATAGAATGACAGTCGCTAGAACGTCAGATAGAATGACAGTCGTTAGAAGGTCACATAGAATGACAGCCGATAGAACGTCAGATAGAATGACAGTTGTTAGAACGTCAGATAGAATGACAGTCACTAGAATGTCAAATAGAATGACAGTCGTTAGAACGTCAGATAGAATGACAGTGGTCAGAACGTCAGATATAATGACAGTCGTCAGAACGTCAAATAGAATGACAGGTATTAGAACGTCAGATAGAATATCAGTCGCCATAACGTCAGATAGAATGACAGTCGTTAGAACGTCAGATAGAATGACAGTTGCTAGTAGGTCAAATAGAATGACAGTCGTTAGAACGTCAGATAGAATGACAGCCGTTAGAACGTCTGATAAAATGACAGTCGTTAGAAAGTCAGATAGAATGACAATCGCTAGAACGTTAGATAGATTGACAGTCGCTAGAACGTCATATAGAATGACAGTCATAAGAACGTCAGATAGAATGACAGTGCTTAAAACGTCAGATAGAATGACAATCGCTAGAATGTCAGATAGAATGACAGTCGTTAAAACGTCAGATAGAATGACAGTCGCTAGAATATCAGTAAGAATAACAGTCGTTAGAACGTCAGATAGAATTACAGTCGTTAGAACGTCAGATAGAATGACAGTCGCTAGAACGTCAGATAGAATGACAGTGGTTAGAACGTCAGATAGAATGACAGGCTTCAGAACGTCAGATAGAATGGCAGTCGTTAGAACGTCAGATAGAATGACAGTCGCTAGAATGTCAGATAGAATGACAGTCGTTAGAACGTCAGATAGAATGACAGCCGTTAGAACGTCTGATAAAATGACAGTCGTTAGAAAGTCAGATAGAATGACAGTCACTAGAACGTCAGAGAAAATGACAGTCGCTAGGACGTCAGATAGAATGACAGTCGTTAGAACTCAGATAGAATGACAGTCGCTAGAACGTCAGATAGACTGACAGTCGTTAGAAATTCAGATAGAATGACAGTCACTAGAACGTCAGATAGAATGACAGTCGTTAGAACGTCAGATAGAATGACAGTCGTTAGAACATCAGATCAAATGACAGACGTTAGAACGTCAGATAGAATGACAGTCGTTAGAAATTCAGATAGAATGACAGTCATTAGAACGTTAGATATAATGACTGGTTAGAACGTCAGATAGAATGGCAGTCGTTAGAACGTCAGATAGAATGACTGGTTAGAACGTCAGATAGAATGGCAGTCGTTAGAACGTCAGATAGAATAACAGTCGCTAGAATGTCAGATGGAATGACAGTCGTTAGAACGTCAGATAGAATGACAGTGGTTAGAACGTCAGATATAATGACAGTCGTTAGAACGTCAAATAGAATGACAGGCGTTAGATCGTCAGATAAAATGACAGTCGTTAGAACGTCAGATAGTATGACAATCGCTAGAACGTTAGATAGAACGACAGTCCTTAGAACGGCAGATAGAATGACAGTCGTTAGAACATCAAATAGAATGACAGTGGTTAGAACGTCAGATAAAATGAAAGTCGCCAGAACGTCAGATAGAATGACAGTCGTTAGAACTTCAGGTAGAATGTCAGTTGCTAGAATGTCAGATAGAATGACAGTTGTTAGAACGTCAGATAGAATGACAATCGCTAGAATGTCAGATAGAATGACAGTCGTTAGAGCGTGAAATAGAATGACCGTCGCTAGAACTTCAGATAGAATGACAGCCGTTAGAACGTCAGATAGAATGACATTGGTTAGAACGTAAGATAGAATGACAGTCGTTAGAACGTCAGATAGAATTACAGTCGTTAGAACGTCAGATAGAATGACAGTCGCTAGAACGTGAGATAGAATGACAGTGGTTAGAACGTCAGATAGAATGACAGTGCTAGAACCTCAGATAGAATGACAGTCGCTAGAACGTCAGATAGAATGACAGTCGTTAGAAGGTCACATAGAATGACAGCCGATAGAACGTCAGATAGAATGACAGTTGTTAGAACGTCAGATAGAATGACAGTCACTAGAATGTCAAATAGAATGACAGTCGTTAGAACGTCAGATAGAATGACAGTGGTCAGAACGTCAGATATAATGACAGTCGTCAGAACGTCAAATAGAATGACAGGTATTAGAACGTCAGATAGAATATCAGTCGCCATAACGTCAGATAGAATGACAGTCGTTAGAACGTCAGATAGAATGACAGTTGCTAGTAGGTCAAATAGAATGACAGTCGTTAGAACGTCAGATAGAATGACAGCCGTTAGAACGTCTGATAAAATGACAGTCGTTAGAAAGTCAGATAGAATGACAATCGCTAGAACGTTAGATAGATTGACAGTCGCTAGAACGTCATATAGAATGACAGTCATAAGAACGTCAGATAGAATGACAGTGCTTAAAACGTCAGATAGAATGACAATCGCTAGAATGTCAGATGGAATGACAGTCGTTAAAACGTCAGATAGAATGACAGTCGCTAGAATATCAGTAAGAATAACAGTCGTTAGAACGTCAGATAGAATTACAGTCGTTAGAACGTCAGATAGAATGACAGTCGCTAGAACGTCAGATAGAATGACAGTGGTTAGAACGTCAGATAGAATGACAGGCTTCAGAACGTCAGATAGAATGGCAGTCGTTAGAACGTCAGATAGAATGACAGTCGCTAGAATGTCAGATAGAATGACAGTCGTTAGAACGTCAGATAGAATGACAGCCGTTAGAACGTCTGATAAAATGACAGTCGTTAGAAAGTCAGATAGAATGACAGTCACTAGAACGTCAGAGAAAATGACAGTCGCTAGGACGTCATATAGAATGACAGTCGTTAGAACTCAGATAGAATGACAGTCGCTAGAACGTCAGATAGACTGACAGTCGTTAGAAATTCAGATAGAATGACAGTCACTAGAGCGTCAGATAGAATGACAGTCGTTAGAACGTCAGATAGAATGACAGTCGTTAGAACATCAGATCAAATGACAGACGTTAGAACGTCAGATAGAATGACAGTCGTTAGAAATTCAGATAGAATGACAGTCATTAGAACGTTAGATAGAATGACTGGTTAGAACGTCAGATAGAATGGCAGTCGTTAGAACGTCAGATAGAATGACTGGTTAGAACGTCAGATAGAATGGCAGTCGTTAGAACGTCAGATAGAATAACAGTCGCTAGAATGTCAGATGGAATGACAGTCGTTAGAACGTCAGATAGAATGACAGTGGTTAGAACGTCAGATATAATGACAGTCGTTAGAACGTCAAATAGAATGACAGGCGTTAGATCGTCAGATAAAATGACAGTCGTTAGAACGTCAGATAGTATGACAATCGCTAGAACGTTAGATAGAACGACAGTCCTTAGAACGGCAGATAGAATGACAGTCGTTAGAACATCAAATAGAATGACGGTCGCTAGAACGTCAAATAGAATGACAGTGGTTAGAACGTCAGATAAAATGAAAGTCGCCAGAACGTCAGATAGAATGACAGTCGTTAGAACTTCAGGTAGAATGTCAGTTGCTAGAATGTCAGATAGAATGACAGTTGTTAGAACGTCAGATAGAATGACAATCGCTAGAATGTCAGATAGAATGACAGTCGTTAGAGCGTGAAATAGAATGACCGTCGCTAGAACTTCAGATAGAATGACAGCCGTTAGAACGTCAGATAGAATGACATTGGTTAGAACGTAAGATAGAATGACAGTCGTTAGAACGTCAGATAGAATTACAGTCGTTAGAACGTCAGATAGAATGACAGTCGCTAGAACGTGAGATAGAATGACAGTGGTTAGAACGTCAGATAGAATGACAGTGCTAGAACCTCAGATAGAATGACAGTCGCTAGAACGTCAGATAGAATGACAGTCGTTAGAAGGTCACATAGAATGACAGCCGATAGAACGTCAGATAGAATGACAGTTGTTAGAACGTCAGATAGAATGACAGTCACTAGAATGTCAAATAGAATGACAGTCGTTAGAACGTCAGATAGAATGACAGTGGTCAGAACGTCAGATATAATGACAGTCGTCAGAACGTCAAATAGAATGACAGGTATTAGAACGTCAGATAGAATATCAGTCGCCATAACGTCAGATAGAATGACAGTCGTTAGAACGTCAGATAGAATGACAGTTGCTAGTAGGTCAAATAGAATGACAGTCGTTAGAACGTCAGATAGAATGACAGCCGTTAGAACGTCTGATAAAATGACAGTCGTTAGAAAGTCAGATAGAATGACAATCGCTAGAACGTTAGATAGATTGACAGTCGCTAGAACGTCATATAGAATGACAGTCATAAGAACGTCAGATAGAATGACAGTGCTTAAAACGTCAGATAGAATGACAATCGCTAGAATGTCAGATAGAATGACAGTCGTTAAAACGTCAGATAGAATGACAGTCGCTAGAATATCAGTAAGAATAACAGTCGTTAGAACGTCAGATAGAATTACAGTCGTTAGAACGTCAGATAGAATGACAGTCGCTAGAACGTCAGATAGAATGACAGTGGTTAGAACGTCAGATAGAATGACAGGCTTCAGAACGTCAGATAGAATGGCAGTCGTTAGAACGTCAGATAGAATGACAGTCGCTAGAATGTCAGATAGAATGACAGTCGTTAGAACGTCAGATAGAATGACAGCCGTTAGAACGTCTGATAAAATGACAGTCGTTAGAAAGTCAGATAGAATGACAGTCACTAGAACGTCAGAGAAAATGACAGTCGCTAGGACGTCAGATAGAATGACAGTCGTTAGAACTCAGATAGAATGACAGTCGCTAGAACGTCAGATAGACTGACAGTCGTTAGAAATTCAGATAGAATGACAGTCACTAGAACGTCAGATAGAATGACAGTCGTTAGAACGTCAGATAGAATGACAGTCGTTAGAACATCAGATCAAATGACAGACGTTAGAACGTCAGATAGAATGACAGTCGTTAGAAATTCAGATAGAATGACAGTCATTAGAACGTTAGATATAATGACTGGTTAGAACGTCAGATAGAATGGCAGTCGTTAGAACGTCAGATAGAATGACTGGTTAGAACGTCAGATAGAATGGCAGTCGTTAGAACGTCAGATAGAATAACAGTCGCTAGAATGTCAGATGGAATGACAGTCGTTAGAACGTCAGATAGAATGACAGTGGTTAGAACGTCAGATATAATGACAGTCGTTAGAACGTCAAATAGAATGACAGGCGTTAGATCGTCAGATAAAATGACAGTCGTTAGAACGTCAGATAGTATGACAATCGCTAGAACGTTAGATAGAACGACAGTCCTTAGAACGGCAGATAGAATGACAGTCGTTAGAACATCAAATAGAATGACAGTGGTTAGAACGTCAGATAAAATGAAAGTCGCCAGAACGTCAGATAGAATGACAGTCGTTAGAACTTCAGGTAGAATGTCAGTTGCTAGAATGTCAGATAGAATGACAGTTGTTAGAACGTCAGATAGAATGACAATCGCTAGAATGTCAGATAGAATGACAGTCGTTAGAGCGTGAAATAGAATGACCGTCGCTAGAACTTCAGATAGAATGACAGCCGTTAGAACGTCAGATAGAATGACATTGGTTAGAACGTAAGATAGAATGACAGTCGTTAGAACGTCAGATAGAATTACAGTCGTTAGAACGTCAGATAGAATGACAGTCGCTAGAACGTGAGATAGAATGACAGTGGTTAGAACGTCAGATAGAATGACAGTGCTAGAACCTCAGATAGAATGACAGTCGCTAGAACGTCAGATAGAATGACAGTCGTTAGAAGGTCACATAGAATGACAGCCGATAGAACGTCAGATAGAATGACAGTTGTTAGAACGTCAGATAGAATGACAGTCACTAGAATGTCAAATAGAATGACAGTCGTTAGAACGTCAGATAGAATGACAGTGGTCAGAACGTCAGATATAATGACAGTCGTCAGAACGTCAAATAGAATGACAGGTATTAGAACGTCAGATAGAATATCAGTCGCCATAACGTCAGATAGAATGACAGTCGTTAGAACGTCAGATAGAATGACAGTTGCTAGTAGGTCAAATAGAATGACAGTCGTTAGAACGTCAGATAGAATGACAGCCGTTAGAACGTCTGATAAAATGACAGTCGTTAGAAAGTCAGATAGAATGACAATCGCTAGAACGTTAGATAGATTGACAGTCGCTAGAACGTCATATAGAATGACAGTCATAAGAACGTCAGATAGAATGACAGTGCTTAAAACGTCAGATAGAATGACAATCGCTAGAATGTCAGATAGAATGACAGTCGTTAAAACGTCAGATAGAATGACAGTCGCTAGAATATCAGTAAGAATAACAGTCGTTAGAACGTCAGATAGAATTACAGTCGTTAGAACGTCAGATAGAATGACAGTCGCTAGAACGTCAGATAGAATGACAGTGGTTAGAACGTCAGATAGAATGACAGGCTTCAGAACGTCAGATAGAATGGCAGTCGTTAGAACGTCAGATAGAATGACAGTCGCTAGAATGTCAGATAGAATGACAGTCGTTAGAACGTCAGATAGAATGACAGCCGTTAGAACGTCTGATAAAATGACAGTCGTTAGAAAGTCAGATAGAATGACAGTCACTAGAACGTCAGAGAAAATGACAGTCGCTAGGACGTCAGATAGAATGACAGTCGTTAGAACTCAGATAGAATGACAGTCGCTAGAACGTCAGATAGACTGACAGTCGTTAGAAATTCAGATAGAATGACAGTCACTAGAACGTCAGATAGAATGACAGTCGTTAGAACGTCAGATAGAATGACAGTCGTTAGAACATCAGATCAAATGACAGACGTTAGAACGTCAGATAGAATGACAGTCGTTAGAAATTCAGATAGAATGACAGTCATTAGAACGTTAGATATAATGACTGGTTAGAACGTCAGATAGAATGGCAGTCGTTAGAACGTCAGATAGAATGACTGGTTAGAACGTCAGATAGAATGGCAGTCGTTAGAACGTCAGATAGAATAACAGTCGCTAGAATGTCAGATGGAATGACAGTCGTTAGAACGTCAGATAGAATGACAGTGGTTAGAACGTCAGATATAATGACAGTCGTTAGAACGTCAAATAGAATGACAGGCGTTAGATCGTCAGATAAAATGACAGTCGTTAGAACGTCAGATAGTATGACAATCGCTAGAACGTTAGATAGAACGACAGTCCTTAGAACGGCAGATAGAATGACAGTCGTTAGAACATCAAATAGAATGACAGTGGTTAGAACGTCAGATAAAATGAAAGTCGCCAGAACGTCAGATAGAATGACAGTCGTTAGAACTTCAGGTAGAATGTCAGTTGCTAGAATGTCAGATAGAATGACAGTTGTTAGAACGTCAGATAGAATGACAATCGCTAGAATGTCAGATAGAATGACAGTCGTTAGAGCGTGAAATAGAATGACCGTCGCTAGAACTTCAGATAGAATGACAGCCGTTAGAACGTCAGATAGAATGACATTGGTTAGAACGTAAGATAGAATGACAGTCGTTAGAACGTCAGATAGAATTACAGTCGTTAGAACGTCAGATAGAATGACAGTCGCTAGAACGTGAGATAGAATGACAGTGGTTAGAACGTCAGATAGAATGACAGTGCTAGAACCTCAGATAGAATGACAGTCGCTAGAACGTCAGATAGAATGACAGTCGTTAGAAGGTCACATAGAATGACAGCCGATAGAACGTCAGATAGAATGACAGTTGTTAGAACGTCAGATAGAATGACAGTCACTAGAATGTCAAATAGAATGACAGTCGTTAGAACGTCAGATAGAATGACAGTGGTCAGAACGTCAGATATAATGACAGTCGTCAGAACGTCAAATAGAATGACAGGTATTAGAACGTCAGATAGAATATCAGTCGCCATAACGTCAGATAGAATGACAGTCGTTAGAACGTCAGATAGAATGACAGTTGCTAGTAGGTCAAATAGAATGACAGTCGTTAGAACGTCAGATAGAATGACAGCCGTTAGAACGTCTGATAAAATGACAGTCGTTAGAAAGTCAGATAGAATGACAATCGCTAGAACGTTAGATAGATTGAAAGTCGCTAGAACGTCATATAGAATGACAGTCATAAGAACGTCAGATAGAATGACAGTGCTTAAAACGTCAGATAGAATGACAATCGCTAGAATGTCAGATAGAATGACAGTCGTTAAAACGTCAGATAGAATGACAGTCGCTAGAATATCAGTAAGAATAACAGTCGTTAGAACGTCAGATAGAATTACAGTCGTTAGAACGTCAGATAGAATGACAGTCGCTAGAACGTCAGATAGAATGACAGTGGTTAGAACGTCAGATAGAATGACAGGCTTCAGAACGTCAGATAGAATGGCAGTCGTTAGAACGTCAGATAGAATGACAGTCGCTAGAATGTCAGATAGAATGACAGTCGTTAGAACGTCAGATAGAATGACAGCCGTTAGAACGTCTGATAAAATGAAAGTCGTTAGAAAGTCAGATAGAATGACAGTCACTAGAACGTCAGAGAAAATGACAGTCGCTAGGACGTCAGATAGAATGACAGTCGTTAGAACTCAGATAGAATGACAGTCGCTAGAACGTCAGATAGACTGACAGTCGTTAGAAATTCAGATAGAATGACAGTCACTAGAACGTCAGATAGAATGACCGTCGATAGAACGTCAGATAGAATGACAGTCGTTAGAACATCAGATCAAATGACAGACGTTAGAACGTCAGATAGAATGACAGTCGTTAGAAATTCAGATAGAATGACAGTCATTAGAACGTTAGATATAATGACTGGTTAGAACGTCAGATAGAATGGCAGTCGTTAGAACGTCAGATAGAATGACTGGTTAGAACGTCAGATAGAATGGCAGTCGTTAGAACGTCAGATAGAATAACAGTCGCTAGAATGTCAGATGGAATGACAGTCGTTAGAACGTCAGATAGAATGACAGTGGTTAGAACGTCAGATATAATGACAGTCGTTAGAACGTCAAATAGAATGACAGGCGTTAGATCGTCAGATAAAATGACAGTCGTTAGAACGTCAGATAGTATGACAATCTCTAGAACGTTAGATAGAACGACAGTCCTTAGAACGGCAGATAGAATGACAGTCGTTAGAACATCAAATAGAATGACGGTCGCTAGAACGTCAAATAGAATGACAGTGGTTAGAACGTCAGATAAAATGAAAGTCGCCAGAACGTCAGATAGAATGACAGTCGTTAGAACTTCAGGTAGAATGTCAGTTGCTAGAATGTCAGATAGAATGACAGTTGTTAGAACGTCAGATAGAATGACAATCGCTAGAATGTCAGATAGAATGACAGTCGTTAGAGCGTGAAATAGAATGACCGTCGCTAGAACTTCAGATAGAATGACAGCCGTTAGAACGTCAGATAGAATGACATTGGTTAGAACGTAAGATAGAATGACAGTCGTTAGAACGTCAGATAGAATTACAGTCGTTAGAACGTCAGATAGAATGACAGTCGCTAGAACGTGAGATAGAATGACAGTGATTAGAACGTCAGATAGAATGACAGTGCTAGAACCTCAGATAGAATGACAGTCGCTAGAACGTCAGATAGAATGACAGTCGTTAGAAGGTCACATAGAATGACAGCCGATAGAACGTCAGATAGAATGACAGTTGTTAGAACGTCAGATAGAATGACAGTCTCTAGAACGGCAGATAGAATGACTGTCGTTAATACGTCAGATAGAATGACAGTCGCTTGAACGTCAGATAGAATGACAGGCGTTAGAACGTCAGATAGAATGGCAGTCGTTAGAACGTAAGATAGAATGACAGTCGCTAGAATGTCAAATAGAATGACAGTCGTTAGAACGTCAGATAGAATGACAGTCGTTAGAACGTCAGATATAATGACAGTCGTCAGAACGTCAAATAGAATGACAGGTGTTAGAACGTCAGATAGAATGACAGTCGCCATAACGTCAGATAGAATGACAGTCGTTAGAACGTCAGATAGAATGACAGTTGCTAGAAGGTCAAATAGAATGACAGTCGTTAGAACGTCAGATAGAATGACAGCCGTTAGAACGTCTGATAAAATGACAGTGGTTAGAAAGTCAGATAGAATGATAATCGCTAGAACGTTAGATAGATTGACAGTCGCTAGAACGTCATAAAGAATGACAGTCATAAGAACGTCAGATAGAATGACAGTGCTTAAAACGTCAGATAGAATGACAATCGCTAGAATGTCAGATAGAATGACATTCGTTAAAACGTCAGATAGAATGACAGTCGCTAGAATATCAGTAAGAATGACAGTCGTTAGAACGTCAGATAGAATTACAGTCGTTAGAACGTCAGATAGAATGACAGTCGCTAGAACGTCAGATAGAATGACAGTCGCTAGAACATCAGATAGAATGACAGTCGCTAGAACGTAAGATAGAATGACAGTCGCTAGAATGTCAGATAGAATGACAGTCGTTAGAACGTCAGATAGAATGACAGTGGTTAGAACGTCAGATAGAATGACAGTCGCTAGAATGTCAGATAGAATGACAGTCGCTAGAACCTCAGATAGAATGACAGTGGTTAGAACGTCAGATAGAATGACAGTCGTTAGAAGGTCATATAGAATGACAGCCGATAGAACGTCAGATAGAATGACAGTTGTTAGAACGTCAGATAGAATGACAGTCTCTAGAACAGCAAACAGAATGACAGTCGCTAGAACGCCAGATAGAATGACTGGTTAGAACGACAGATAGAATGACTATCGCTAAGACGTCAGATAGAATGACAGTCGTCAGAACTCAGATAGAATAACAGACGCTAGAACGTCAGATAGAATAACAGTCGTTAGAACGTCAGATAGAATGACAGTCGCTAGAACTTCAGATAGAATGACAGTCGTTAGAACGTCAGATAGAATGACAGTGGTTAGAACGTCAGGTAGAATGACATTTACTAGAAGGTCAGATAGAATGACAGCTGTTAGAACGTCAGATAGAATGACAGCCGTTAGAACGTCTGATAAAATGACAGTCGTTAGAACGTCAGATAGAATGACAGTCACTAGAACGTCAGAGAAAATGACAGTCGCTAGGACGTCAGATAGAATGACAGTCGTTAGAACTCATTTAGAATGATAGTCGCTAGAACGTCAGATAGACTGACCGTCGTTAGAAATTCAGATAGAATGACAGTCACTAGAACGTCATATATAATGACAGTCGTTAGAACGTCAGATGGAATGACAGTCGTTAGAACATCAGATCAAATGACAGACGTTAGAACGTCAGATAGAATGACAGTCGTTAGAAATTCAGATAGAATGACAGTCACTAGAACGTCAGATAGAATGACAGTCGTTAGAACATCAGATAGAATGACAGTCGTTAGAACGTTAGATAGACTGACAGTTGTTAGAACGTAAGATAGAATGACAGTCTCTAAAACGGCAGATAGAATGACAGTCGTTAGAACATCAAATAGAATGACAATCGCTAGAACGTCAGATGGAATGACAGTCACTACAACTACAGATAGAATGACAGTGGTTAGAAAGTCAGATAGAATGACAGTCGCTAGAACGTCAGATGGAATGACAGTCGCTAGAAGGTCAGATAGAATGACTGGTTAGAACGTCAAATAGAATGGCAGTCGTTAGAACGTCAGATAGAATGACAGTCGCTAGAACGTCAGATAGAACGACAGTCGTTAGAACGGCAGATAGAATAACAGTCGATAAAAGGTCACATAGAATGACAATCGCTAGAACGTTAGATAGATTGACAGTTGCTAGAACGTCAGATAGAATGACAGTCATGAGAACGTCAGATAGAATGACAGTCGCTAGAATGTCAGATAGAATGACAGTCGTTAGAACGTCAGATAGAATGACAGTCGTTAGAATATCAAATAGAATGACAGTCGCTAGAACTTCAGATAGAATGACAGTCGTTAGAAGGTCACATAGAATGACCGTCTCTAGAACCGCAAATAGAATGACAGTCGTTAGAGCGTCAGATAGAATGACAGTCGTTAGAACATCAGATCAAATGACAGACGTTAGAAATTCAGATAGAATGACAGTCACTAGAACGTCATATAGAATGACAGTGGTTAGAACGTGAGATAGAATGACAGCCGCTAGAACGTCAGGTAGAATGACAGTCGTTACAACGTCAGATGGAATGGCAGTCGCTAGAACGTCAGATAGAATGACTGGTTAGAACATCAGATAGAATGGCAGTCGTTAGAATGTCAGATAGAATGACAGTCGTTAGAACATCAGATCAAATGACAGACGTTAGAAATTCAGATAGAATGACAGTCACTAGAACGTCAGATAGAATGACAGTGGTTAGAACGTGAGATAGAATGACAGTCGCTAGAACGTCAGATAGAATGACAGTCGTTAGAACGTCAGATGAAATAGCAGTCGCTAGAACGTCAGATAGAATGACTGGTTAGAACATCAGATAGAATGGCAGTCGTTAGAACGTCAGATAGGAGGACAGTCGTTAGAACGTCAGATAGAATGACAGTCGCTAGAACTTCAGATAGAATGACAGTGGTTAGAACTTCAGATAGAATGACAGTCGTTAGAAGGTCATATAGAATGACAGCCGATAGAACGTCAGATAGAATGACAGTTGTTAGAACGTCAGATAGAATGACAGTCTCTAGAACAGCAAACAGAATGGCAGTCGCTAGAACGCCAGATAGAATGACTGGTTAGAACGACAGATAGAATGACTATCGCTAGGACGTGAGATAGAATGACAGTCGTTAGAACTCAGATAGAATGACAGACGCTAGAACGTCAGATAGAATAACAGGCGTTAGAACGTCAGATAGAATGACAGGCGTTAGAACATCAGATCAAATGACAGACGTTAGAACGTCAGATAGAATGACAGTCGTTAGAACGTCAGATAGAACGACAGTCTCTAAAACGGGAGATAGAATGACAGTTGTTAGAACGGCAGATGGAATGGCAGTCGCTAGAACGTCAGATAGAATGACTGGTTAGAACATCAGATAGAATGGCAGTCGTTAGAACGTCAGATAGAATGACAGTCGTTAGAATATCAAATAGAATGACAGTCGCTAGAACTGCAGATACAATGACAGTGGTTAGAACGTCAGATAGAATGACAGTCGTTAGAAGGTCACATAGAATGACAGTCTCTAGAACCGCAAATAGAATGACAGTCGTTAGAGCGTCAGATAGAATGACAGTCGTTAGAACATCAGATCAAATGACAGACGTTAGAAATTCAGATAGAATGACAGTCACTAGAACGTCATATAGAATGACAGTGGTTAGAACGTGAGATAGAATGACAGCCGCTAGAAAGTCAGGTAGAATGACAGTCGTTAGAACGTCAGATGGAATGGCAGTCGCTAGAACGTCAGATAGAATGACTGGTTAGAACATCAGATAGAATGGCAGTCGTTAGAATGTCAGATAGAATGACAGTCGTTAGAACATCAGATCAAATGACAGACGTTAGAAATTCAGATAGAATGACAGTCACTAGAACGTCAGATAGAATGACAGTGGTTAGAACGTGAGATAGAATGACAGTCGCTAGAACGTCAGATAGAATGACAGTCGTTAGAACGTCAGATGGAATAGCAGTCGCTAGAACGTCAGATAGAATGACTGGTTAGAACATCAGATAGAATGGCAGTCGTTAGAACGTCAGATAGAAGGACAGTCGTTAGAACGTCAGATAGAATGACAGTCGCTAGAACTTCAGATAGAATGACAGTCGTTAGAACGTCAGATAGAATGACAGTGGTTAGAACGTCAGGTAGAATGACATTTGCTAGAAGGTCAGATAGAATGACAGTCGTTAGAACGTCAGATAGAATGACAGCCGTTAGAACGTCTGATAAAATGACAGTCGTTAGAACGTCAGATAGAATGACAGCCGTTAGAACGTCTGATAAAATGACAGTCGCTAGAACGTCAGATAGAATGACAGTGGTTAGAACGTCAGATAAAATGACAGTTGCCAGAACGTCAGATAGAATGACAGTCGTTAGAACTTCAGATAGAATGTCAGTTGCTAGAATGTCAGATAGAATGACAGTTATTAGAACGTCAGATAGAATGACAGTTGTTAGAACGTCAGATAGAATGACAATCGCTATAATGTCAGATAGAATGACAGTCGTTAGAACGTGAAATAGAATGACAGTCGCTAGAACTTCAGTTCGAATGACAGTCGTTAGAACGTCAGATAGAATGACATTGGTTAGAACGTAAGATAGAATGACAGTCGTTAGAACGTTAGATAGAATGACAGTCGCTAGAACATCAGATAGAATGACAGTCGCTAGAACGTCAGATAGAATGACAGTCGTTAGAAGGTCACATAGAATGACAGCCGATAGAACGTCAGATAGAATGACAGTCGTTAGAACTCAGATAGAATGACAGTCGCTAGAACGTCAGATAGTCTGACAGTCGTTAGAAATTCAGATAGAATGACAGTCACTAGAACGTCAGATAGAATGACAGTCGTTAGAACGTCAGATAGAATGACAGTCGTTAGAACATCAGATCAAATGACAGACGTTAGAACGTCAGATAGAATGACAGTCGTTAGAAATTCAGATAGAATGACAGTCACTAGAACGTCAGATAGAATGACAGTCGTTAGAACATCAGATAGAATGACAGTCGTTAGAACGTTAGATAGACTGACAGTTGTTAGAACGTAAGATAGAATGACAGTCTCTAAAACGGCAGATAGAATGACAGTCGTTAGAACATCAAATAGAATGACAATCGCTAGAACGTCAGATGGAATGACAGTCGCTAGAACGTCAGATACAATGACAGTGGTTAGAAAGTCAGATAGAATGACAGTCGCTAGAACGTCAGATGGAATGACAGTCGCTAGAAGGTCAGATAGAATGACTGGTTAGAACGTCAAATAGAATGGCAGTCGTTAGAACGTCAGATAGAATGACAGTCGCTAGAACGTCAGATAGAACGACAGTCGTTAGAACGGCAGATAGAATGACAGTCGTTAAAAGGTCACATAGAATGACAATCGCTAGAACGTTAGATAGATTGACAGTTGCTAGAACGTCAGATAGAATGACAGTCACTAGAACGTTAGAGAAAATGACAGTCGCTAGAACGTCAGAATGACAGTGGTTAGAACTCAGATAGAATGACAGACGCTAGAACGTCAGATAGAATGACAGTCGTTAGAAATTCAGATAGAATGACAGTCACTAGAACGTCAGATAGAATGACAGTGGTTAGAACGTCAGATAGAATGACAGTCGCTAGTACGTCACATAGAATGACAGTCGTTAGAACATCAGATAGAATGACAGTTGTTAGAACGTAAGATAGAACGACAGTCTCTAAAACGGCAGATAGAATGACAGTCGTTAGAACGTCAGATGGAATGGCAGTCGCTAGAACGTCAGATAGAATGACTGGTTAGAACATCAGATAGAATGGCAGTCGTTAGAACGTCAGATAGAATGACAGTCGTTAGAATATCAAATAGAATGACAGTCGCTAGAACTTCAGATAGAATGACAGTGGTTAGAACGTCAGATAGAATGACAGTCGTTAGAAGGTCACATAGAATGACAACCGATAGAACGTCAGATAGAATGACAGTCGTTAGAACATCAGATCAAATGACAGACGTTAGAAATTCAGATAGAATGACAGTCACTAGAACGTCATATAGAATGACAGTGGTTAGAACGTGAGATAGAATGACAGTCGCTAGAACGTCAGATAGAATGACAGTCGTTAGAACGTCAGATGGAATGGCAGTCGCTAGAACGTCAGATAGAATGACTGGTTAGAACATCAGATAGAATGGCAGTCGTTAGAATGTCTGATAGAATGACAGTCGTTAGAACATCAGATCAAATGACAGACGTTAGAAATTCAGATAGAATGACAGTTGTTAGAACGTAAGATAGAGCGACAGTCTCTAAAACGGCAGATAGAATGACAGTCGTTAGAAAGTCAGATGGAATGGCAGTCGCTAGAACGTCAGATAGAATGACAGTCGTTAGAACATCAGATCAAATGACAGACGTTAGAAATTCAGATAGAATGACAGTCACTAGAACGTCAGATAGAATGACAGTGGTTAGAACGTGAGATAGAATGACAGTCGCTAGAACGTCAGATAGAATGACAGTCGTTAGAACGTCAGATGGAATAGCAGTCGCTAGAACGTCAGATAGAATGACTGGTTAGAACATCAGATAGAATGGCAGTCGTTAGAACGTCAGATAGAAGGACAGTCGTTAGAACGTCAGATAGAATGACAGTCGCTAGAACTTCAGATAGAATGAGAGTGGTTAGATCGTCAGATAGAATGACAGTCGTTAGAAGGTCATATAGAATGACAGCCGATAGAACGTCAGATAGAATGACAGTTTTTAGAACGTCAGATAGAATGACAATAACTAGAACAGCAAACAGAATGACAGTCGTTAGAACGTCAGATAGAATGACAGTCGCTAGAACGCCAGATAGAATGACTGGTTAGAACGTCAGATAGAATGGCAGTCGTTAGAACGTCAGATAGAATGACAGTCGCTAGAATGTCAGATAGAATGACAGTCGTTAGAACGTCAAATAGAATGACAGGCGTTAGATAGTCAGATAAAATGACAGTCGCCAGAACGTCAGATAGAATGACAGTTGCTAGAAGGTCAGAGAGAATGACAGTCGTTAGAACGTCTGATAAAATGACAGTCGTTAGAACGTCAGATAGAATGACAATAGCTAGAACGTTAGATAGAACGACAGTCCTTAGAACGGCAGATAGAATGACGGTCGCTAGAACATCAGATAAAATGACAGTTGCCAGAACGTCAGATAGAATGACAGTCGTTAGAACTTCAGATAGAATGTCAGTTGCTAGAATGTCAGATAGAATGACAGTCATTAGAACGTCAGATAGAATGACAGTTGTTAGAACGTCAGATAGAATGACAATCGCTAGAATGTCAGATAGAATGACAGTCGTTAGAACGTGAAATAGAATGACAGTCGTTAGAACGTCAGATAGAATGACATGGGTTTGAACGTAAGATAGAATGACAGTCGTTAGAAAGTCAGATAGAAATACAGTCGTTAGAACGTTAGATAGAATGACAGTTGCTAGAACGTCACATAGAATGACAGTGGTTAGAACGTCAGATAGAATGACAGTCGCTAGAACATCAGATAGATTGACAGTCGCTAGAACGTCAGATAGAATGACAGTCGTTAGAAGGTCACATAGAATGACAGCCGATAGAACGTCAGATAGAATGACAGTTGTTAGAACGTCAGCTAGAATGACAGTCTCTAGAACGGCAGATAGAATGACAGTCGTTAGAACGTCAGATAGAATGACTGTCTCTAAAACGGCAGATAGAATGACAATCCATAGAACATCAAATAGAATGACAGTCGCTAGAACGTCAGATAGAATGACAGTGGTTAGAAAATCAGATAGAATGACAGTCGCTAGAACGTCAGATGGAATGACAGTCGCTAGAAGGTCAGATAGAATGACTGGTTAGAACGTCAGATAGAATGGCAGTCGTTAGAACGTCAGATAGGATGACAGTCGCTAGAACGTCAGATAGAACGACAGTCGTTAGAACGGCAGATAGAATGACAGTCGTTAAAAGGTCACATAGAATGACAGCCGATAAAACGTCAGATAGAATGGCAGTCGTTAGAACGTCAGATAGAATGACAGTCGCTAGAACGTCAGATAGAATGACAGGCGTTAGAATGTCAGATAGAATGGCAGTCGTTAGAACGTCAGATAGAATGACAGTCGCTAGAATGTCAGATAGAATGATAGTCGTTAGAACGTCAGATAGAATGACAATCGCTAGAACGTTAGAGAGATTGACAGTTGCTAGAACGTCAGATAGAATGACAGTCATGAGAACGTCCGATAGAATGACAGTCGCTAGAATGTCAGATAGAATGACAGTCGTTAGAAAGTCAGATAGAATGACAGTCACTAGAACGTTTGAGAAAATGACAGTCGCTAGAACGTCAGAATGACAGTGGTTAGAACGACAGATAGAATGACTGTCGCTAGGACGTCAGATAGAATGACACTCGTTAGAACTCAGATAGAATGACAGACGCTAGAACGTCAGATAGAATAACAGTCGTTAGAACGTCAGATAGAATGACAGTCGTTAGAACATCAGATCAAATGACAGACGTTAGAACGTCAGATAGAATGACAGTCGTTAGAAATTCAGATAGAATGACAGTCACTAGAACGTCAGATAGAATGACAGTGGTTAGAAAGTCAGATAGAATGACAGTCGCTAGAACGTCAGATAGAATGACAGTCGTTATACATCAGATAGAATGACAGTTGTTAGAACGTAAGATAGAACGACAGTCTCTAAAACGTCAGATAGAATGACAGTCGTTAGAACGTCAGATGGAATGACTGGTTAGAACATCAGATAGAATGGCAGTCGTTAGAACGTCAGATAGAATGACAGTCGTTAGAACATCAAATAGAATGACAGTCGCTAGAACTTCAGATAGAATGACAGTGGTTAGAACGTCAGATAGAATGACAGTCGTTAGAAGGTCACATAGAATGACAGCAGATAGAACGTCAGATAGAATGACAGTTGTTAGAACGTCAGATAGAATGACAGTCTCTAGAACAGCAAATAGAATGACAGTCGTTAGAACGTCAGATAGAATGACAGTCGTTAGAACATCAGATCAAATGACAGACGTTAGAAATTCAGATAGAATGACAGTCACTAGAACGTCATATAGAATGACAGTGGTTAGAACGTGAGATAGAATGACAGTCGCTAGAACGTCAGATAGAATGACAGTCGTTAGAACGTCAGATGGAATGGCAGTCGCTAGAACGTCAGATAGAATGACTGGTTAGAACATCAGATAGAATGTCAGTCGTTAGACTGTCAGATAGAATGACAATCGTTGGAACATCAGATCAAATGACAGACGTTAGAAATTCAGATAGAATGACAGTCACTAGAACGTCAGATAGAATGACAGTGGTTAGAACGTGAGATAGAATGACAGTCGCTAGAACGTCAGATAGAATGACAGTCGTTAGAACGTCAGATGGAATAGCAGTCGCTAGAACGTCAGATAGAATGACTGGTTAGAAGATCAGATAGAATGGCAGTCGTTAGAACGTAAGATAGAAGGACAGTTGTTAGAACGACAGATAGAATGACAGTCGTTAGAACATCAAATAGAATGACAGTCGCTAGAACTTCAGATAGAATGACAGTGGTTAGAACGTCAGATAGAATGACAGTCGTTAGAAGGTCATATAAAATGACAGCCGATAGAACGTCAGATAGAATGACAGTTGTTAGAACGTCAGATAGAATGACAGTCTCTAGAACAGCAAACAGAATGACAGTCGTTAGAACGTCAGATAGAATGACAGTCGCTAGAACGCCAGATAGAATGACTGGTTAGAACGTCAGATAAAATGGCAGTCGTTAGAACGTCAGATAGAATGACAGTCGCTAGAATGTCAGATAGAATGACAGTCGTTAGAACGTCAGATAGAATGACAGTGGTTAGAACGTCAGATACAATGACAGTCGTTAGAACGTCAAATAGAATGACAGGCGTTAGATCGTCAGATAAAATGACAGTCGCCAGAACGTCAGATAGAATGACAGTTGCTAGAACGTTAGATAGAACGACAGTCCTTAGAACGGCAGATAGAATGACAGTCGTTAGAACATCAAATATAATGACGGTCGCTAGAACGTCAGATAGAATGACAGTGGTTAGAACGTCAGATAAAATGAGAGTTGCCAGAACGTCAGATAGAATGACAGTCGTTAGAACTTCAGATAGAATGTCAGTTGCTAGAATGTCAGATAGAATGACAGTCATTAGAACCTCAGATAGAATGACAATAGCTAGAACGTCAGATAGAATGACAATCGCTAGAATGTCAGATAGAATGACAGTCGTTAGAACGTGAAATAGAATGACAGTCGCTAGAACTTCAGTTAGAATGACAGTCGTTAGAACGTCAGATAGAATGACATTGGTTAGAACGTAAGATAGAATGACAGTCGTTAGAAAGTCAGATAGAATTACAGTCGTTAGAACGTTAGATAGAATGACAGTTGCTAGAACGTCAGATAGAATGACAGTGGTTAGAACGTCAGATAGAATGACAGTCGCTAGAACATCAGATAGAATGACAGTCGCTAGAACGTCAGATAGAATGACAGTCGTTAGAAGGTCACATAGAATGACAGCCGATAGAACGTCAGATAGAATGACAGTTGTTAGAACGTCAGATAGAATGACAGTCTCTAGAACGGCAGATAGAATGACAGTCGTTAGAACGTCAGATAGAATGACAGTCGCTTGAACGTCAGATAGAATGACAGGCGTCAGAACGTCAGATAAAATGGCAGTCGTTAGAACGTCAGATAGAATGACAGTCGCTAGAACGTCAAATAGAATGACAGTCGCCAGAACGTCAGATAGAATGACAGTCGTTAGAACGTCAGATAGAATGAGAGTTGCTAGAAGGTCAAATAGAATGACAGTCGTTAGAACGTCAGATAGAATGACAGCCGTTAGAACGTCTGATAAAATGACAGTCGTTAGAACGTCAGATAGAATGACAATCGCTAGAACGTTAGATAGATTGACAGTCGCTAGAACGTCAGATAGAATGACAGTCATAAGAACGTCAGATAGAATGACTGGTTAAAACGTCAGATAGAATGACAGTCGCCAGAACGTCAGATAGAATGACAGTCGTTAGAACTTCAGATAGAATGACAGTTGCTAGAATGTCAGATAGAATGACAGTCATTAGAACGTCAGATAGAATGACAGTTGTTAGAACGTCAGATAGAATGACAATCGCTAGAATGTCAGATAGAATGACAGTCGTTAGAACGTCAGATAGAATGACAGTCGCTAGAACGTCAGATAGAATGACAGTGGTTAGAACGTCAGATAGAATGACAGTCGCTAGAACATCAGATAGAATGACAGTCGATAGAACGTAAGATAGAATGACAGTCGCTAGAACGTCAGATAGAATGACAGGCGTTAGAACGTCAGATAGAATGGCAGTCGTTAGAACCTCAGATAGAATGACAGTCGCTAGAATGTCAGATAGAATGACAGTCATTAGAACGTCAGATAGAATGACAGTGGTTAGAACGTCAGGTAGAATGGCAGTCGTCAGAACGTCAAATAGAATGACATGCGTTAGAACGTCAGATAGAATGACAGTCGCCAGAACGTCAGATACAATGACAGTCGTTAGAACGTCAGATAGAATGACATTTGCTAGAAGGTCAGATAGAATGACAGTCGTTAGAACGTCAGATAGAATGACAGCCGTTAGAACGTCTGATAAAATGACAGTCGTTAGAACGTCAGATAGAATGACAATAGCTAGAACGTTAGATAGAACGACAGTCCTTAGAACGGCAGATAGAATGACGGTCGCTAGAACATCAGATAAAATGACATTTGCCAGAACGTCAGATAGAATGACAGTCGTTAGAACTTCAGATAGAATGTCAGTTGCTAGAATGTCAGATAGAATGACAGTCGTTAGAAAGTCAGATAGAATTACAGTCGTTAGAACGTTAGATAGAATGACAGTCGCTAGAACGTCAGATAGAATGACAGTGGTTAGAACGTCAGATAGAATGACAGTCGCTAGAACATCAGATAGATTGACAGTCGCTAGAACGTCAGATAGAATGACAGTCGTTAGAAGGTCACATAGAATGACAGCCGATAGAACGTCAGATAGAATGACAGTTGTTAGAACGTCAGATAAAATGACAGTCTCTAGAACGGCAGATAGAATGACAGTCGCTAGAACGTCAGATAGAATGACAGTGGTTAGAAAATCAGATAGAATGACAGTCGCTAGAACGTCAGATGTAATGACAGTCGCTAGAAGTTCAGATAGAATGACTGGTTAGAACGTCAGATAGAATGGCAGTCGTTAGAACGTCAGATAGAATGACAGTCGCTAGAACGTCAGATAGAACGACAGTCGTTAGAACGGCAGATAGAATGACAGTCGTTAAAAGGTCACATAGAATGACAGCCGATAGAACGTCAGATAGAATGGCAGTCGTTAGAACGTCAGATAGAATGACAGTCGCTAGAACGTCAGATAGAATGACAGGCGTTAGAATGTCAGATAGAATGGCAGTCGTTAGAACGTCAGATAGAATGACAGTCGCTAGAATGTCAGATAGAATGATAGTCGTTAGAACGTCAGATAGAATGACAATCGCTAGAACGTTAGAGAGATTGACAGTTTCTAGAACGTCAGATAGAATGACAGTCATGAGAACGTCAGATAGAATGACAGTCGCTAGAATGTCAGATAGAATGACAGTCGTTAGAAAGTCAGATAGAATGACAGTCACTAGAACGTTAGAGAAAATGACAGTCGCTAGAACGTCAGAATGACAGTGGTTAGAACGACAGATAGAATGACTGTCGCTAGGACGTCAGATAGAATGACACTCGTTAGAACTCAGATAGAATGACAGACGCTAGAACGTCAGATAGAATAACAGTCGTTAGAACGTCAGATAGAATGACAGTCGTTAGAACATCAGATCAAATGACAGACGTTAGAACGTCAGATAGAATGACAGTCGTTAGAAATTCAGATAGAATGACAGTCACTAGAACGTCAGATAGAATGACAGTGGTTAGAAAGTCAGATAGAATGACAGTCGCTAGAACGTCAGATAGTATGACAGTCGTTAGAACATCAGATAGAATGACAGTTGTTAGAACGTAAGATAGAACGACAGTCTCTAAAACGGCAGATAGAATGACAGTCGTTAGAACGTCAGATGGAATGGCAGTCGCTAGAACGTCAGATGGAATGACTGGTTAGAACATCAGATAGAATGGCAGTCGTTAGAACGTCAGATAGAATGACAGTCGTTAGAACATCAAATAGAATGACAGTCGCTAGAACTTCAGATAGAATGACAGTGGTTAGAACGTCAGATAGAATGACAGTCGTTAGAAGGTCACATAGAATGACAGCCGATAGAACGTCAGATAGAATGACAGTTGTTAGAACGTCAGATAGAATGACAGTCTCTAGAACAGCAAATAGAATGACAGTCGTTAGAACGTCAGATAGAATGACAGTCGTTAGAACATCGGATCAAATGACAGACATTAGAAATTCAGATAAAATGACAGTCACTAGAACGTCATATAGAATGACAGTGGTTAGAACGTGAGATAGAATGACAGTCGCTAGAACGTCAGATAGAATGACAGTCGTTAGAACGTCAGATGGAATGGCAGTCTCTAGAACGTCAGAAAGAATGACTGGTTAGAACATCAGATAGAATGGCAGTCGTTAGACTGTCAGATAGAATGACAGTCGTTAGAACATCAGATCAAATGACAGACGTTAGAAATTCAGATAGAATGACAGTCACTAGAACGTCAGATAGAATGACAGTGGTTAGAACGTGAGATAGAATGACAGTCGCTAGAACGTCAGATAGAATGACAGTCGTTAGAACGTCAGATGGAATAGCAGTCGCTAGAACGTCAGATAGAATGACTGGTTAGAACATCAGATAGAATGGCAGTCGTTAGAACGTAAGATAGAAGGACAGTCGTTAGAACGACAGATAGAATGACAGTCGTTAGAACATCAAATAGAATGACAGTCGCTAGAACTTCAGATAGAATGACAGTGGTTAGAACGTCAGATAGAATGACAGTCGTTAGAAGGTCACATAGAATGACAGCCGATAGAACGTCAGATAGAATGACAGTTGTTAGAACGTCAGATAGAATGACAGTCTCTAGAACAGCAAACAGAATGACAGTCGTTAGAACGTCAGATAGAATGACAGTCGCTAGAACGCCAGATATAATGACTGGTTAGAACGTCAGATAGAATGGCAGTCGTTAGAACGTCAGATAGAATGACAGTCGCTAGAATGTCAGATAGAATGACAGTCGTTAGAACGTCAGATAGAATGACAGTGGTTAGAACGTCAGATACAATGACAGTCGTTAGAACGTCAAATAGAATGACAGGCGTTAGATCGTCAGATAAAATGACAGTCGCCAGAACGTCAGATAGAATGACAGTTGCTAGAACGTTAGATAGAACGACAGTCCTTAGAACGGCAGATAGAATGACAGTCGTTAGAACATCAAATATAATGACGGTCGCTAGAACGTCAGATAGAATGACAGTGGTTAGAACGTCAGATAAAATGAGAGTTGCCAGAACGTCAGATAGAATGACAGTCGTTAGAACTTCAGATAGAATGTCAGTTGCTAGAATGTCAGATAGAATGACAGTCATTAGAACCTCAGATAGAATGACAATAGCTAGAACGTCAGATAGAATGACAATCGCTAGAATGTCAGATAGAATGACAGTCGTTAGAACGTGAAATAGAATGACAGTCGCTAGAACTTCAGTTAGAATGACAGTCGTTAGAACGTCAGATAGAATGACATTGGTTAGAACGTAAGATAGAATGACAGTCGTTAGAAAGTCAGATAGAATTACAGTCGTTAGAACGTTAGATAGAATGACAGTTGCTAGAACGTCAGATAGAATGACAGTGGTTAGAACGTCAGATAGAATGACAGTCGCTAGAACATCAGATAGAATGACAGTCGCTAGAACGTCAGATAGAATGACAGTCGTTAGAAGGTCACATAGAATGACAGCCGATAGAACGTCAGATAGAATGACAGTTGTTAGAACGTCAGATAGAATGACAGTCTCTAGAACGGCAGATAGAATGACAGTCGTTAGAACGTCAGATAGAATGACAGTCGCTTGAACGTCAGATAGAATGACAGGCGTCAGAACGTCAGATAAAATGGCAGTCGTTAGAACGTCAGATAGAATGACAGTCGCTAGAATGTCAAATAGAATGACAGTCGCCAGAACGTCAGATAGAATGACAGTCGTTAGAACGTCAGATAGAATGAGAGTTGCTAGAAGGTCAAATAGAATGACAGTCGTTAGAACGTCAGATAGAATGACAGCCGTTAGAACGTCTGATAAAATGACAGTCGTTAGAACGTCAGATAGAATGACAATCGCTAGAACGTTAGATAGATTGACAGTCGCTAGAACGTCAGATAGAATGACAGTCATAAGAACGTCAGATAGAATGACTGGTTAAAACGTCAGATAGAATGACAGTCGCCAGAACGTCAGATAAAATGACAGTCGTTAGAACTTCAGATAGAATGACAGTTGCTAGAATGTCAGATAGAATGACAGTCATTAGAACGTCAGATAGAATGACAGTTGTTAGAACGTCAGATAGAATGACAATCGCTAGAATGTCAGATAGAATAAACAGTCGTTAGAACGTCAGATAGAATGACAGTCGCTAGAACGTCAGATAGAATGACAGTGGTTAGAACGTCAGATAGAATGACAGTCGCTAGAACATCAGATAGAATGACAGTCGATAGAACGTAAGATAGAATGACAGTCGCTAGAACGTCAGATAGAATGACAGGCGTTAGAACGTCAGATAGAATGGCAGTCGTTAGAACCTCAGATAGAATGACAGTCGCTAGAATGTCAGATAGAATGACAGTCGTTAGAACGTCAGATAGAATGACAGTGGTTAGAACGTCAGGTAGAATGGCAGTCGTCAGAACGTCAAATAGAATGACATGCGTTAGAACGTCAGATAGAATGACAGTCGCTAGAACGTCAGATACAATGACAGTCGTTAGAACGTCAGATAGAATGACATTTGCTAGAAGGTCAGATAGAATGACAGTCGTTAGAACGTCAGATAGAATGACAGCCGTTAGAACGTCTGATAAAATGACAGTCGTTAGAACGTCAGATAGAATGACAATAGCTAGAACGTTAGATAGAACGACAGTCCTTAGAACGGCAGATAGAATGACGGTCGCTAGAACATCAGATAAAATGACATTTGCCAGAACGTCAGATAGAATGACAGTCGTTAGAACTTCAGATAGAATGTCAGTTGCTAGAATGTCAGATAGAATGACAGTCATTAGAACGTCAGATAGAATGACAGTTGTTAGAACGTCAGATAGAATGACAATCGCTAGAATGTCAGATAGAATGACAGTCGTTAGAACGTGAAATAGAATGACAGTCGCTAGAACTTCAGTTAGAATGACAGTCGTTAGAACGTCAGATAGAATGACATGGGTTTGAACGTAAGATAGAATGACAGTCGTTAGAAAGTCAGATAGAATTACAGTCGTTAGAACGTTAGATAGAATGACAGTCGCTAGAACGTCAGATAGAATGACAGTGGTTAGAACGTCAGATAGAATGACAGTCGCTAGAACATCAGATAGATTGACAGTCGCTAGAACGTCAGATAGAATGACAGTCGTTAGAAGGTCACATAGAATGACAGCCGATAGAACGTCAGATAGAATGACAGTTGTTAGAACGTCAGATAGAATGACAGTCTCTAGAACGGCAGATAGAATGACAGTCGTTAGAACGTCAGATAGAATGACAGTGGTTAGAAAATCAGATAGAATGACAGTCGCTAGAACGTCAGATGGAATGACAGTCGCTAGAAGGTCAGATAGAATGACTGGTTAGAACGTCAGATAGAATGGCAGTCGTTAGAACGTCAGATAGAATGACAGTCGTTAGAACGTCAGATGGAATAGCAGTCGCTAGAACGTCAGATAGAATGACTGGTTAGAACATCAGATAGAATGGCAGTCGTTAGAACGTAAGATAGAAGGACAGTCGTTAGAACGACAGATAGAATGACAGTCGTTAGAACATCAAATAGAATGACAGTCGCTAGAACTTCAGATAGAATGACAGTGGTTAGAACGTCAGATAGAATGACAGGCGTCAGAACGTCAGATAAAATGGCAGTCGTTAGAACGTCAGATAGAATGACAGTCGCTAGAATGTCAAATAGAATGACAGTCGCCAGAACGTCAGATAGAATGACAGTCGTTAGAACGTCAGATAGAATGAGAGTTGCTAGAAGGTCAAATAGAATGACAGTCGTTAGAACGTCAGATAGAATGACAGCCGTTAGAACGTCTGATAAAATGACAGTCGTTAGAACGTCAGATAGAATGACAATCGCTAGAACGTTAGATAGATTGACAGTCGCTAGAACGTCAGATAGAATGACAGTCATAAGAACGTCAGATAGAATGACTGGTTAAAACGTCAGATAGAATGACAGTCGCCAGAACGTCAGATAAAATGACAGTCGTTAGAACTTCAGATAGAATGACAGTTGCTAGAATGTCAGATAGAATGACAGTCATTAGAACGTCAGATAGAATGACAGTTGTTAGAACGTCAGATAGAATGACAATCGCTAGAATGTCAGATAGAATAAACAGTCGTTAGAACGTCAGATAGAATGACAGTCGCTAGAACGTCAGATAGAATGACAGTGGTTAGAACGTCAGATAGAATGACAGTCGCTAGAACATCAGATAGAATGACAGTCGATAGAACGTAAGATAGAATGACAGTCGCTAGAACGTCAGATAGAATGACAGGCGTTAGAACGTCAGATAGAATGGCAGTCGTTAGAACCTCAGATAGAATGACAGTCGCTAGAATGTCAGATAGAATGACAGTCGTTAGAACGTCAGATAGAATGACAGTGGTTAGAACGTCAGGTAGAATGGCAGTCGTCAGAACGTCAAATAGAATGACATGCGTTAGAACGTCAGATAGAATGACAGTCGCTAGAACGTCAGATACAATGACAGTCGTTAGAACGTCAGATAGAATGACATTTGCTAGAAGGTCAGATAGAATGACAGTCGTTAGAACGTCAGATAGAATGACAGCCGTTAGAACGTCTGATAAAATGACAGTCGTTAGAACGTCAGATAGAATGACAATAGCTAGAACGTTAGATAGAACGACAGTCCTTAGAACGGCAGATAGAATGACGGTCGCTAGAACATCAGATAAAATGACATTTGCCAGAACGTCAGATAGAATGACAGTCGTTAGAACTTCAGATAGAATGTCAGTTGCTAGAATGTCAGATAGAATGACAGTCATTAGAACGTCAGATAGAATGACAGTTGTTAGAACGTCAGATAGAATGACAATCGCTAGAATGTCAGATAGAATGACAGTCGTTAGAACGTGAAATAGAATGACAGTCGCTAGAACTTCAGTTAGAATGACAGTCGTTAGAACGTCAGATAGAATGACATGGGTTTGAACGTAAGATAGAATGACAGTCGTTAGAAAGTCAGATAGAATTACAGTCGTTAGAACGTTAGATAGAATGACAGTCGCTAGAACGTCAGATAGAATGACAGTGGTTAGAACGTCAGATAGAATGACAGTCGCTAGAACATCAGATAGATTGACAGTCGCTAGAACGTCAGATAGAATGACAGTCGTTAGAAGGTCACATAGAATGACAGCCGATAGAACGTCAGATAGAATGACAGTTGTTAGAACGTCAGATAGAATGACAGTCTCTAGAACGGCAGATAGAATGACAGTCGTTAGAACGTCAGATAGAATGACAGTGGTTAGAAAATCAGATAGAATGACAGTCGCTAGAACGTCAGATGGAATGACAGTCGCTAGAAGGTCAGATAGAATGACTGGTTAGAACGTCAGATAGAATGGCAGTCGTTAGAACGTCAGATAGAATGACAGTCGTTAGAACGTCAGATGGAATAGCAGTCGCTAGAACGTCAGATAGAATGACTGGTTAGAACATCAGATAGAATGGCAGTCGTTAGAACGTAAGATAGAAGGACAGTCGTTAGAACGACAGATAGAATGACAGTCGTTAGAACATCAAATAGAATGACAGTCGCTAGAACTTCAGATAGAATGACAGTGGTTAGAACGTCAGATAGAATGACAGTCGTTAGAAGGTCACATAGAATGACAGCCGATAGAACGTCAGATAGAATGACAGTTGTTAGAACGTCAGATAGAATGACAGTCTCTAGAACAGCAAACAGAATGACAGTCGCTAGAACGCCAGATAGAATGACTGGTTAGAACGTCAGATAGAATGGCAGTCGTTAGAACGTCAGATAGAATGACAGTCGCTAGAATGTCAGGTAGAATGACAGTCGTTAGAACGTCAGATAGAATGACAGTGGTTAGAACGTCAGATACAATGACAGTCGTTAGAACGTCAAATAGAATGACAGGCGTTAGATCGTCAGATAGAATGACAGTTGCTAGAACGTTAGATAGAACGACAGTCCTTAGAACGGCAGATAGAATGTCAGTCGTTAGAACATCAAATATAATGACGGTCGCTAGAACGTCAGATAGAATGACAGTGGTTAGAACGTCAGATAAAATGAGAGTTGCCAGAACGTCAGATAGAATGACAGTCGTTAGAACTTCAGATAGAATGTCAGTTGCTAGAATGTCAGATAGAATGACAGTCATTAGAACCTCAGATAGAATGACAATAGCTAGAACGTCAGATAGAATGACAATCGCTAGAATGTCAGATAGAATGACAGTCGTTAGAACGTGAAATAGAATGACAGTCGCTAGAACTTCAGTTAGAATGACAGTCGTTAGAACGTCAGATAGAATGACATTGGTTAGAACGTAAGATAGAATGACAGTCGTTAGAAAGTCAGATAGAATTACAGTCGTTAGAACTTTAGATAGAATGACAGTTGCTAGAACGTCAGATAGAATGACAGTGGTTAGAACGTCAGATAGAATGACAGTCGCTAGAACATCAGATAGAATGACAGTCGCTAGAACGTCAGATAGAATGACAGTCGTTAGAAGGTCACATAGAATGACAGCCGATAGAACGTCAGATAGAATGACAGTTGTTAGAACGTCAGATTGAATGACAGTCTCTAGAACGGCAGATAGAATGACAGTCGTTAGAACGTCAGATAGAATGACAGTCGCTTGAACGTCAGATAGAATGACAGTTGCCAGAACGTCAGATAGAATGACAGTCGTTAGAACGTCAGATAGAATGAGAGTTGCTAGAAGGTCAAATAGAATGACAGTCGTTAGAACGTCAGATAGAATGACAGCCGTTAGAACGTCTGATAAAATGACAGTCGTTAGAACGTCAGATAGAATGACAATCGCTAGAACGTTAGATAGATTGACAGTCGCTAGAACGTCAGATAGAATGACAGTCATAAGAACGTCAGATAGAATGACTGGTTAAAACGTCAGATAGAATGACAGTCGCCAGAACGTCAGATAGAATGACAATCGTTAGAACTTCAGATAGAATGACAGTTGCTAGAATGTCAGATAGAATGACAGTCATTAGAACGTCAGATAGAATGACAGTTGTTAGAACGTCAGATAGAATGACAATCGCTAGAATGTCAGATAGAATGACAGTCGTTAGAACGTCAGATAGAATGACAGTCGCTAGAACGTCAGATAGAATGACAGTGGTTAGAACGTCAGATAGAATGACAGTCGCTAGAACATCAGATAGAATGACAGTCGATAGAACGTAAGATAGAATGACAGTCGCTAGAACGTCAGATAGAATGACAGGCGTTAGAACGTCAGATAGAATGGCAGTCGTTAGAACCTCAGATAGAATGACAGTCGCTAGAATGTCAGATAGAATGACAGTGGTTAGAACGTCAGGTAGAATGGCAGTCGTCAGAACGTCAAATAGAATGACATGCGTTAGAACGTCAGATAGAATGACAGTCGCCAGAACGTCAGATACAATGACAGTCGTTAGAACGTCAGATAGAATGACATTTGCTAGAAGGTCAGATAGAATGACAGTCGTTAGAACGTCAGATAGAATGACAGCCGTTAGAACGTCTGATAAAATGACAGTCGTTAGAATGTCAGATAGAATGACAATAGCTAGAACGTTAGATAGAACGACAGTCCTTAGAACGGCAGATAGAATGACGGTCGCTAGAACATCAGATAAAATGACATTTGCCAGAACGTCAGATAGAATGACAGTCGTTAGAACTTCAGATAGAATGTCAGTTGCTAGAATGTCAGATAGAATGACAGTCATTAGAACGTCAGATAGAATGACAGTTGTTAGAACGTCAGATAGAATGACAATCGCTAGAATGTCAGATAGAATGACAGTCGTTAGAACGTGAAATAGAATGACAGTCGCTAGAACTTCAGTTAGAATGACAGTCGTTAGAACGTCAGATAGAATGACATGGGTTTGAACGTCAGATAGAATGACAGTCGTTAGAAAGTCAGATAGAATTACAGTCGTTAGAACGTTAGATAGAATGACAGTCGCTAGAACGTCAGATAGAATGACAGTGGTTAGAACGTCAGATAGAATGACAGTCGCTAGAACATCAGATAGATTGACAGTCGCTAGAACGTCAGATAGAATGACAGTCGTTAGAAGGTCACATAGAATGACAGCCGATAGAACGTCAGATAGAATGACAGTTGTTAGAACGTCAGATAGAATGACAGTCTCTAGAACGGCAGATAGAATGACAGTCGCTAGAACGTCAGATAGAATGACAGTGGTTAGAAAATCAGATAGAATGACAGTCGCTAGAACGTCAGATGGAATGACAGTCGCTAGAAGGTCAGATAGAATGACTGGTTAGAACGTCAGATAGAATGGCAGTCGTTAGAACGTCAGATAGAATGACAGTCGCTAGAACGTCAGATAGAACGACAGTCGTTAGAACGGCAGATAGAATGACAGTCGTTAAAAGGTCACATAGAATGACAGCCGATAGAACGTCAGATAGAATGGCAGTCGTTAGAACGTCAGATAGAATGACAGTCGCTAGAACGTCAGATAGAATGACAGGCGTTAGAATGTCAGATAGAATGGCAGTCGTTAGAACGTCAGATAGAATGACAGTCGCTAGAATGTCAGATAGAATGATAGTCGTTAGAACGTCAGATAGAATGACAGTGGTTAGAAAATCAGATAGAATGACAGTCGCTAGAACGTCAGATGGAATGACAGTCGCTAGAAGGTCAGATAGAATGACTGGTTAGAACGTCAGATAGAATGGCAGTCGTTAGAACGTCAGATAGAATGACAGTCGTTAGAACGTCAGATGGAATAGCAGTCGCTAGAACGTCAGATAGAATGACTGGTTAGAACATCAGATAGAATGGCAGTCGTTAGAACGTAAGATAGAAGGACAGTCGTTAGAACGACAGATAGAATGACAGTCGTTAGAACATCAAATAGAATGACAGTCGCTAGAACTTCAGATAGAATGACAGTGGTTAGAACGTCAGATAGAATGACAGTCGTTAGAAGGTCACATAGAATGACAGCCGATAGAACGTCAGATAGAATGACAGTTGTTAGAACGTCAGATAGAATGACAGTCTCTAGAACAGCAAACAGAATGACAGTCGCTAGAACGCCAGATAGAATGACTGGTTAGAACGTCAGATAGAATGGCAGTCGTTAGAACGTCAGATAGAATGACAGTCGCTAGAATGTCAGATAGAATGACAGTCGTTAGAACGTCAGATAGAATGACAGTGGTTAGAACGTCAGATACAATGACAGTCGTTAGAACGTCAAATAGAATGACAGGCGTTAGATCGTCAGATAAAATGACAGTCGCCAGAACGTCAGATAGAATGACAGTTGCTAGAACGTTAGATAGAACGACAGTCCTTAGAACGGCAGATAGAATGACAGTCGTTAGAACATCAAATATAATGACGGTCGCTAGAACGTCAGATAGAATGACAGTGGTTAGAACGTCAGATAAAATGAGAGTTGCCAGAACGTCAGATAGAATGACAGTCGTTAGAACTTCAGATAGAATGTCAGTTGCTAGAATGTCAGATAGAATGACAGTCATTAGAACCTCAGATAGAATGACAATAGCTAGAACGTCAGATAGAATGACAATCGCTAGAATGTCAGATAGAATGACAGTCGTTAGAACGTGAAATAGAATGACAGTCGCTAGAACTTCAGTTAGAATGACAGTCGTTAGAACGTCAGATAGAATGACATTGGTTAGAACGTAAGATAGAATGACAGTCGTTAGAAAGTCAGATAGAATTACAGTCGTTAGAACTTTAGATAGAATGACAGTTGCTAGAACGTCAGATAGAATGACAGTGGTTAGAACGTCAGATAGAATGACAGTCGCTAGAACATCAGATAGAATGACAGTCGCTAGAACGTCAGATAGAATGACAGTCGTTAGAAGGTCACATAGAATGACAGCCGATAGAACGTCAGATAGAATGACAGTTGTTAGAACGTCAGATAGAATGACAGTCTCTAGAACGGCAGATAGAATGACAGTCGTTAGAACGTCAGATAGAATGACAGTCGCTTGAACGTCAGATAGAATGACAGTTGCCAGAACGTCAGATAGAATGACAGTCGTTAGAACGTCAGATAGAATGAGAGTTGCTAGAAGGTCAAATAGAATGACAGTCGTTAGAACGTCAGATAGAATGACAGCCGTTAGAACGTCTGATAAAATGACAGTCGTTAGAACGTCAGATAGAATGACAATCGCTAGAACGTTAGATAGATTGACAGTCGCTAGAACGTCAGATAGAATGACAGTCATAAGAACGTCAGATAGAATGACTGGTTAAAACGTCAGATAGAATGACAGTCGCCAGAACGTCAGATAGAATGACAATCGTTAGAACTTCAGATAGAATGACAGTTGCTAGAATGTCAGATAGAATGACAGTCATTAGAACGTCAGATAGAATGACAGTTGTTAGAACGTCAGATAGAATGACAATCGCTAGAATGTCAGATAGAATGACAGTCGTTAGAACGTCAGATAGAATGACAGTCGCTAGAACGTCAGATAGAATGACAGTGGTTAGAACGTCAGATAGAATGACAGTCGCTAGAACATCAGATAGAATGACAGTCGATAGAACGTAAGATAGAATGACAGTCGCTAGAACGTCAGATAGAATGACAGGCGTTAGAACGTCAGATAGAATGGCAGTCGTTAGAACCTCAGATAGAATGACAGTCGCTAGAATGTCAGATAGAATGACAGTGGTTAGAACGTCAGGTAGAATGGCAGTCGTCAGAACGTCAAATAGAATGACATGCGTTAGAACGTCAGATAGAATGACAGTCGCCAGAACGTCAGATACAATGACAGTCGTTAGAACGTCAGATAGAATGACATTTGCTAGAAGGTCAGATAGAATGACAGTCGTTAGAACGTCAGATAGAATGACAGCCGTTAGAACGTCTGATAAAATGACAGTCGTTAGAATGTCAGATAGAATGACAATAGCTAGAACGTTAGATAGAACGACAGTCCTTAGAACGGCAGATAGAATGACGGTCGCTAGAACATCAGATAAAATGACATTTGCCAGAACGTCAGATAGAATGACAGTCGTTAGAACTTCAGATAGAATGTCAGTTGCTAGAATGTCAGATAGAATGACAGTCATTAGAACGTCAGATAGAATGACAGTTGTTAGAACGTCAGATAGAATGACAATCGCTAGAATGTCAGATAGAATGACAGTCGTTAGAACGTGAAATAGAATGACAGTCGCTAGAACTTCAGTTAGAATGACAGTCGTTAGAACGTCAGATAGAATGACATGGGTTTGAACGTAAGATAGAATGACAGTCGTTAGAAAGTCAGATAGAATTACAGTCGTTAGAACGTTAGATAGAATGACAGTCGCTAGAACGTCAGATAGAATGACAGTGGTTAGAACGTCAGATAGAATGACAGTCGCTAGAACATCAGATAGATTGACAGTCGCTAGAACGTCAGATAGAATGACAGTCGTTAGAAGGTCACATAGAATGACAGCCGATAGAACGTCAGATAGAATGACAGTTGTTAGAACGTCAGATAGAATGACAGTCTCTAGAACGGCAGATAGAATGACAGTCGCTAGAACGTCAGATAGAATGACAGTGGTTAGAAAATCAGATAGAATGACAGTCGCTAGAACGTCAGATGGAATGACAGTCGCTAGAAGGTCAGATAGAATGACTGGTTAGAACGTCAGATAGAATGGCAGTCGTTAGAACGTCAGATAGAATGACAGTCGCTAGAACGTCAGATAGAACGACAGTCGTTAGAATGTCAGATAGAATGGCAGTCGTTAGAACGTCAGATAGAATGACAGTCGCTAGAATGTCAGATAGAATGATAGTCGTTAGAACGTCAGATAGAATGACAATCGCTAGAACGTTAGAGAGATTGACAGTTTCTAGAACGTCAGATAGAATGACAGTCATGAGAACGTCAGATAGAATGACAGTCGCTAGAATGTCAGATAGAATGACAGTCGTTAGAAAGTCAGATAGAATGACAGTCACTAGAACGTTAGAGAAAATGACAGTCGCTAGAACGTCAGAATGACAGTGGTTAGAACGACAGATAGAATGACTGTCGCTAGGACGTCAGATAGAATGACACTCGTTAGAACTCAGATAGAATGACAGACGCTAGAACGTCAGATAGAATAACAGTCGTTAGAACGTCAGATAGAATGACAGTCGTTAGAACATCAGATCAAATGACAGACGTTAGAACGTCAGATAGAATGACAGTCGTTAGAAATTCAGATAGAATGACAGTCACTAGAACGTCAGATAGAATGACAGTGGTTAGAAAGTCAGATAGAATGACAGTCGCTAGAACGTCAGATAGTATGACAGTCGTTAGAACATCAGATAGAATGACAGTTGTTAGAACGTAAGATAGAACGACAGTCTCTAAAACGGCAGATAGAATGACAGTCGTTAGAACGTCAGATGGAATGGCAGTCGCTAGAACGTCAGATGGAATGACTGGTTAGAACATCAGATAGAATGGCAGTCGTTAGAACGTCAGATAGAATGACAGTCGTTAGAACATCAAATAGAATGACAGTCGCTAGAACTTCAGATAGAATGACAGTGGTTAGAACGTCAGATAGAATGACAGTCGTTAGAAGGTCACATAGAATGACAGCCGATAGAACGTCAGATAGAATGACAGTTGTTAGAACGTCAGATAGAATGACAGTCTCTAGAACAGCAAATAGAATGACAGTCGTTAGAACGTCAGATAGAATGACAGTCGTTAGAACATCAGATCAAATGACAGACATTAGAAATTCAGATAGAATGACAGTCACTAGAACGTCATATAGAATGACAGTGGTTAGAACGTGAGATAGAATGACAGTCGCTAGAACGTCAGATAGAATGACAGTCGTTAGAACGTCAGATGGAATGGCAGTCGCTAGAACGTCAGAAAGAATGACTGGTTAGAACATCAGATAGAATGGCAGTCGTTAGACTGTCAGATAGAATGACAGTCGTTAGAACATCAGATCAAATGACAGACGTTAGAAATTCAGATAGAATGACAGTCACTAGAACGTCAGATAGAATGACAGTGGTTAGAACGTGATGTAGAATGACAGTCGCTAGAACGTCAGATAGAATGACAGTCGTTAGAACGTCAGATGGAATAGCAGTCGCTAGAACGTCAGATAGAATGACTGGTTAGAACATCAGATAGAATGGCAGTCGTTAGAACGTAAGATAGAAGGACAGTCGTTAGAACGACAGATAGAATGACAGTCGTTAGAACATGAAATAGAATGACAGTCGCTAGAACTTCAGATAGAATGACAGTGGTTAGAACGTCAGATAGAATGACAGTCGTTAGAAGGTCACATAGAATGACAGCCGATAGAACGTCAGATAGAATGACAGTTGTTAGAACGTCAGATAGAATGACAGTCATAAGAACGTCAGATAGAATGACAGTGGTTAGAACGTCAGATAGAATGACAGGCGTTAGAACGTCAGATAGAATGACAGTCATAAGAACGTCAGATAGAATGACAGTGGTTAGAACTTCAGATAGAATGACAGGCGTTAGAACGTCAGATAGAATGACAGTCATAAGAACGTCAGATAGAATGGCAGTCGCTAGAATGTCAGATAGAATGACAGTCGTTAGAACGTCAGATAGAATGACAGTCACTAGAACGTTAGAGAAAATGACAGTCGCTAGAACGTCAGAATGACAGTGGTTAGAATGTCAGATAGAATGACAGTCGCTAGGACGTCAGATAGAATGACAGTCGTTAGAACTCAGATAGATTGACAGACGCTAGAACGTCAGATAGAATAACAGTCGTTAGAACGTCAGATAGAATGCCAGTCGTTAGAACATCAGATCAAATGACAGACGTTAGAACCTCAGATAGAATAACATTGGTTAGAACGTCAGATAGAAAGACATTGGTTAGAACGTAAGATAGAATGACAGTCCTTAGAACGTCAGATAGAATAACAGTCGTTAGAACGTCAGATAGAATGACAGTCATTAGAACGTCAGATAGAATGACAGTCATTAGAACGTCAGATAGAATGACAGTCGCTAGAACGTCAGATAGAATGACAGTCGTTAGAACATCAGATAGAATAACAGTCGTTAGAACGTCAGATAGAATGACAGTCGTTAGAACGTCAGATAGAATGACAGTCGTTAGAACGTCAGATCAAATGACAGACGTTAGAACCTCAGATAGAATGACATTGGTTAGAACGTCAGATAGAATGACATTGGTTAGAACGTAAGATAGAATGACAGTCGTTAGAACGTCAGATAGAATGACAGTCATTAGAACGTCAGATAGAATGACAGTCGCTAGAACGTCAGATAGAATGACAGTCGTTAGAACATCAGATAGAATAACAGTCGTTAGAACGTCAGATAGAATGACATTGGTTAGAACGTAAGATAGAATGACAGTCGTTAGAACGTCAGATAGAATGACAGTCATTAGAACGTCAGATAGAATGACAGTCGCTAGAACGTCAGATAGAATGACAGTCGTTAGAACATCAGATAGAATAACAGTCGTTAGAACGTCAGATAGACTGACAGTTGTTAGAACGTAAGATAGAATGACAGTCTCTAAAACGGCAGAGAGAATGACAGTCGTTAAAACGTCAGATGGAATGACAGTCGCTAGAACGTCAGATAGAATGACTGGTTAGAACATCAGTTAGAATGGAAGTCGTTAGAACGTCAGATAGAATGACAGTCGCTAGAACGTCAGATAGAAGGACAGTCGTTAGAACGTCAGATAGCATGACAGTCGTTAGAACGTCAGATAGAATGACAGTCGCTAGAACGTCAGATGGAATGACAGTCGCTAGAACGTCAGATATAAATGCAGTCGTTAGAACGTCAGATAGAATGACACTCGCTAGAACGTCAGATAGAACGACAGTCGTTAGAACGACAGATAGAATAACAGTCGTTAGAACTTCAGATACAATTACAGTTTCTAGAATGTCAGATAGAATGACAGTCATTAGAACGTCAAATAGAATGACAGTTATTAGAACGTCAGATAGAATGACAATCGCTAGAATGTCAGATAGAATGACAGTCGTTAGAACGGGAAATAGAATGACATTCGCTAGAACGTCATATAGAATGACAGTCGTTAGAACGTCAGATAGAATGACATTCGCTAGAACGTAAGATAGAATGACAGTCGTTAGAATGTCAGATAAAATTACAGTCGTTAGAACGTCAGATAGAATTATAGTCGTTAGAACGTCAGATAGAATGACAGTCGCTAGAACGTCAGATAGAATGACAGTGGTTAGAACGTCAGATAGAATGACAGTCGCTGGAACGTCAGATAGAATGACAGTCGCTAGAACATCAGATAGAATGACAGTCGTTAGAAGGTCACATAGAATGACAGCCGATAGAACGTCAGATAGAATGACAGTTGTTAGAACGTCAGATAGAATGACAGTCTTTAGATCGGCAAATAGAATGACAGTCGTTAGAACGTCAGATAGAATGAGTAGTTAGAACGTCAGATAGAATGGCTGTCGTTAGAACGTCAGATAGAATGACAGTCGCTAGAATGTCAGATAGAATGACAGTCGTTAGAACGTCATATAGAATGACAGTCGTTAGAACGTCATATAGAATGACAGTGGTTAGAACGTCAGATAGAATGACAGTCGTTAGAACGTCAGATAGAATGACAGTTGCTAGAAGGTCAGATAGAATGACAGTTGTTAGAACACCAGATAGAATGACAGCCGTTAGAACGTCTGATAAAATGACAGTCGTTAGAACGTCAGATAGAATGACAATTGCTAGAACGTCAGATAGATTGACAGTCGCTAGAACTTCAGATAGAATGACAGTCGTAAGAACGTCAGACAGAATGACAGTGGTTAGAACGTCAGATAGAATGACAGTCACTAGAACGTCAGAGAAAATGACAGTCGTTATAACATCAGATAGAATGACAGTCGCTAGAACGTCAGATAGAATGACAGTCGTAAGAATGTCAGATAGAATGACAGTCGCTAGAACGTCAGATAGAATGACAGTTGTAAGAACGTCAGATAGAATGACAGTCGCTAGAACGTCAGATAGAATGACAGTTGTTAGAACACCAGATAGAATGACAGCCGTTAGAACGTCTGATAAAATGACAGTCGTTAGAACGTCAGATAGAATGACAATTGCTAGAACGTCAGATAGATTGACAGTCGCTAGAACTTCAGATAGAATGACAGTCGTAAGAACGTCAGATAGAATGACAGTGGTTAGAACGTCAGATAGAATGACAGTCACTAGAACGTCAGAGAAAATGACAGTCGTTATAACATCAGATAGAATGACAGTCGCTAGAACGTCAGCTAAAATGACAGTCGTTAGAACGTCAGATCGAATGACATTCGTTAGAACGTCAACTTTGCCTTTCATCCATTTGAGGTCCATAAAAAAGTACCAGTCTAGTACTGTGGCCGATTCTTCCTCAACATCTCTTTCTCTCTGCCTTCGCCCTCACTCTCTATCTTTCTCTGGAAGAAATCTGCTGTATTTAAACCTGGAGAAGAGATGGTCTCCTTCTTTCTTTACTTTCCTCTTTCTTTTCTTTTTTCTCTACTTTCTTCATCTGAAACAGTAACTACTGTGCTGAACAACGTCCTTAGTTTGCTCAGGGAGTTCTCTGAATTTGGATGCCATAGTATCCATATACTTAATCCTGACACTCTTATCCATCAATGCTTCCCACTTTATCTTGCAGGTCGCTCTGGATCTGCCAGTCTTGTGGGCTTCTTTGGCTTTAGGTAGCCTCATGTTGCAGATAATTAGATGGTGATCAGTTGACAGCTCGGTCCCTCTCTTAACACGTACATCTAGCACAGAATGAAATAAATGGGCTCCACCTGGTCTTACAATGCTCTAGAAACATGTGACAATATGGCGCTCCTACGACTCTTCGGAGTTACGGGTTCATACATACATATAATGTAGTTTGTAAGATACACTCTACTTAAGGGATGGTCATAGCTGGAACACCTTTAATTTTATCATGTGGAGGATGGGAAGCTCACTTCGAATGAAATAACATAAATAGCAACCTACACATAACATTAGTATTGTTTTACTTTCTTATTTAATAATGTACCGTGACATACTGACACTGATATACATATCTTTAGATGTTGGTCTAATTTATCGTTTCACGGCGATACGATATATTAACATCTGTTAAATATACTATCATATTTGGAACTGACTCAGTGTTGCGTCATCTCTCACATCTATACCACTCCTTTTCCTCCTTATCTTTCATACATTAGCCTCGCCTTACCTTGTCATCTCTAGTCTCAGACATTCCTAAGTTAAATCAATGAAAGTATAAAATGATCATTCGTC
>OZ024752.1:22988256-23080756 GCA_964016885.1 Eledone cirrhosa | reverse complement strand
AGTTTTACATACGATAGACCAGTGATTATTTTAATGTATAGCTGATCTCTACTTGTGTAATTCTAAATCTGATTTAACACAGTACTACACCGTAAATGATGGTTAAAAGACTTAAAACGTTCGCAAAATAGCTATTGAAAATGCTTCCCTGACTGAAAGAATATCAAACACTAGATCAGGGCCACTACCTCAAATATTTGCACAGTTCTAAAATCCCCTTATTAAGCATTTGCCATATAGAATGTTACCAAGCAGTCACTGAATTCTATAGACCAATTCTTATATGGACAATTCTTATATATATATATAGAGAGAGAGAGATAAGTTTATCCCGGGTTCAATCGGGGGTAACCACAGTAAGGTACTCAATACAAAGCAGAGTACAAATATTTAATATAGAAATGGCTTCTACAGGACTAGAACTGTTTCATTCGGGAGAAAACATTAGGAAACCGACTGTCAAAGTAGTATGGAGGTATTTATACCTTTTCTGGTGGTAGGAGAGGGCGTTGATTGTGATGGGTGGAGGTCATTGGTTGATGGATTTAAAGAAAAGAGAATTCTTTAAAAACTATAATTAGAGTAACAAAGGCAGAAAAAAATTCAAGCTAAGTTTCGGTAGAGAAACTTACACTGAGAGGCACGCCTGATTTTTAAGGTTTATTTATTCCAAGCAAACAATGGTGAGGTCTACAAAAATGGTCAGGCGTCTACAATCACACACACACACTCATATATATATATATATATATATATTGTTATACTTTGGGAGGGTCATGTTGCCAATAAGAAACACACGCACCAGTTGCTTTCATTCCAATTTATTATAAATTAAATTTATAAATTTAAGAAATTTGTAAATTTCCGGTTGGTTGGTTGGTTCCACAACCGGACGGTTGTTCATATATTGTCAAAGTTCTTTCGTCACACATTCTGTGACTTCTTCAGTGACTGGGGATTCTTTTCTTTGTTTTGTGCCTCTCCTTTGTTCTGTCCTACGCCATCTTGTTTTTGCGTGTGTTGTGTGCTTAGTTTGCGCATGTGTTACATCCGAGTGTCCGTGTGTGCTTTTATTTGTTTATTTATTTGTTTATTTACATGTTACTAGTTGGTTGTTTGTTCTATGTGTGTGTTTTCATTTTGTCCTTAATTGTAAGTTGTGATGTTGCTATTCCATTCATGTTTTCTATTTAATTTTGGTTGGAGTTCATTTATGTTTATTGAATCTGTGATTTGTCTAAACATTGCGTCTTTTCGGTGTGTAGATTTTATTTTTATTTCTATGTTCTCTAATTTGCCCTTATGTTCTATTTCAGCATGTTGGTGGAGTACAGATGATTCTTTTCTATCTTGAAGCTCTCGCTAGTGTTCATTTAATGGTTCGCCTATACTACGAGCTGTCTCACCTATGTACACTATATTCTTATCTTTACATTGTCTTTACATATGTTTTTCCATTAAATTTGAACATATGTTCCTTAAGGGTTAGTTTTATACTGGCCCCCACTGCATGTGCAATCATTTTCTTTAGTTCATCATGGTTTTCGGGGGTCCGCATGGCTCTGGTCCACCAGTTCCATCTTTCTGTGTGGGTTTTCTTGGCAATTGAGGTAATGGTAGGTGGTCTGCCTCTTGCTGGCCTTGTGGAGCAGAGGTTGCTAAGGTCATACGTATCTAGATAATCATTATTATAAGTAAGTTTAAGTAGGAGTTCCAGCTCACTGGTATCAATCCCACGGAATTCAACATTGCTCTCACTGATCATTTCTACGCATTTCTCCACAGCAAAATCCACGTCAATGGATGGGTATGGAAGTTGTTGGCAGTCCTTTTATTGGGCTGCATTATGTTTGTCCACATCATCATATGGGCATTGAGGGTTTTCACCCTATCATCATGCTCTTGTGGTGTTACTTCTCTTGTGTTAGTGATGTGGGTTGCATTGCCTGGGTGTAGTTTGACAGACTGTCAACCGACATTCTGCCAGATTTGTCTGTTGGAAAGCATGCAATCTCTCCATTACGTGAGCGCTGCATGAGCTTACGCAAGCTATTTGCAGATTTGTCTCCCAGTTGCTGGGTCTGCATTCTATTTTGATAAAAAATATTGTTAGTTTTGTCCAGTGCTGATTTTTTAAATACTGTTCCCTATTACAATCAGCGTATATAATACTTCGCACTTGGAAGAATCATTAGGTATGTTGTCAATGAAAAGGGGATAACCAAAAAAATAAATTTAGATTTTATTTATCCTTCTTTTTTTTTTTTTTTGCACAATCAGAACGTCTGAAATTCAAACAAAGTGTGAAGGCTATTTTAAAAAGCATAAATAAAACAAAATAAAATAATAAATTTGCCATTGGTTTATGAATGAATGAAGAATTTACTTACCCATTTCTGTAATTCAGGAAAGTTTATTTAAATGTGTGTAAGTGTGGTAAATATATACATATACACCAGGAACCAAGCTCCATCTCCATCTATCCCAATCTCCCCATCACTCACTATTATGAGCAAATGGGGGCCCAGCGCTGGCCGCCCAACAGCCCCGGCGGTCGGAATAGAGGATGGTGAGAGAGGCGCGCTGGAAAATCTATTCCGGCTTGCGAGGCTCACCCCTGCGGGTAGCCAACTCTGTGCCGATGGTAGTGAGTTGCTATGGGCTCAACAACAAACCTGTCGGAGAGTGACTAATATTTGGAGAGTTTAAGCTCCTTGGCAGAGCCTGGGTTAATTAAATTTTTTACACTGTAGCTTTCACCAACTTTTATCTCTATGGCAGTAGGATCTTGTTTGAGGGAGATTTGTTTTCTATTTCTTTTAAGTACACCAACAGTTATAGTGGCTTCCGTGACATAGATAAGCACACGTGTATGTGTGTGTGTTTGTGTGTGTAAGACTGTTCGCTGTGATTTGAAATGGATTTTGCTAATATTTCTAGTAGATAGAGGTGTCACATACAACCTTTCCTTTTTGCTTCATATATATATACATACATGAGACAGTAGACTGGGATATATGTCTCTAACTTAAGTACGATGATAAACACACTCACACACACACACTTGTCTCTAATTTAAGAACTCCGAGACGCACACGCACGCACGTACACACACACACACACGCTCATATACACACACAGTCTCATTAGGACTTTTGTGAAAGAGAGAGAGAAAGAGAAGTAACGTTAAGAAAGGAGTGAGTTAAGAAGCGTTTAATGAATAAATAAAAGTTAGTTATCGAACTATGATATCATTTTTCTGTTTTCTTTCTCTCTCCTCCCTAATCCCCCCTCTCTCTCTCTCTTGCTTTGGCTCTCTTTCTCTCTCTCATCCACCCTCTCTCTCGGTTATCCTCTCTCTCATCCACTCTCTCTCTCTCTCTCTCTCTCTCTCTCTCTCTCTCTCTCTCTCTCTCTCTCTCTCTCTCTCTCTTTCTCTACAGAATGAAGAACAAAAAACAAATAAGTTGTTGCCTCGTTTTGGAGGACTGAGGTATGGGAGGAGGAAGGGGAGTAGTGGGAGGGAGGGTTTAATGTCCCCAGGGGTTCCATTGTTGATTTTTATTGAAATCCAATTAGCTAGTCCTGTTTCTGAATATTAACTTAACATATGTGTAAAGTTTCATCAGGATCGAATCACTGGCTTAGACGCCAACTGGTTACACACAGACAGACAGAAATTGCCATTTATATATATATATTATATATATATATATAAATGGCAATTTCTGTCTGTCTGTGTGTAACCAGTTGGCGTCTAAACCAGTGATCCGATCCTGATGAAACTTTACACACATATTAAGTTAATAAACCCTTCCCAAGTATAACAATATTTGTTTCGACACACGATTTCATATCAAAAACCTCGCAAAACTAATTCATCGCCGTTATATATATATATATATATATATATATATATATATATATATATATATATATATATATATATATAAAAATGAAAATATCTGTCTGTGTGTGTGTGTCTGTTCCGCAGCAACATTTGATCCGCAAGACCGATTTTCAACATTTTACTTGTAATCAACCACAAATTTATCAGGGCAAGTAGGCACGACATTGCGTGATCGACTCCCTCTTTGTCCAGGTAAAAAATCGATAAAACTGACTATAGGTACGACTTTGCACAGAAAAAATCTCTATATCTGTAAAAATGAAAAAGAAAGAGTGAGAGTGAAAGAAACAGACAGACTAAAAGAGGGGGATAGCGGGAGAGAGAGATAGATAGATAGATAGATAGATAGATAGAGAGAGAGAGAGAGAGAGAGAGAGAGAGAGAGAGAGAGAGAGAGAGAGCGACAGACGCTGTGTTTTTATTCACTTTTTATCTCTTTATATTATCTTCCTTTTGCTTTTTTATTATGTTTTAACCATTGTTTGTATTTTTTTATTATGTGTGCCATCAATTGTATTTGCATCTTGTGAGATCTGCTTGAGCCCTAGCATTTAGCTGTGGTGCTTAACAACACCAGCATGTACTCTCTCCTTACTCGCCATATCCGAACTCCCCATATTTGCCCTCTATTGTATTCCGATTGTTCGTGTGACTAAGCTTGGTAGAGCTTATACTCAGCACTATGTTTATTAAGCTCTGATAATTCCTACCCAACGGTATGGATGAAACATTGTAAGCAAATAAAAACTGTTTGAGTATGTAAGCGTTCTTTGGTTTCTTTTACATATATATATATATATATATCCAAATATTCAAGGTCTGTGGGTAATCCGCTGGCTGACAGGGTGGTAAATAGAGCAGTGACAAGACGTAGGTATCTAGGTTCCAAGTGGTAACTGAAGAGGTTGCTGAAGGTTTGGCCAGTAGAAATGTAGAGGAATGTTAATAATTGTTTCTAATTTTGGCACAAGGCCAGCAATTACCTCAGTGTATTACTGCTACTTCATTTTATCGACCCCGTAAGGATGAAATGCAAAGTTAACCTCGGCGGGATTTGAACTCAGAATGGCAAGGGCCGTAACTCAATGCGTCAAAGCATGGCGTCCGACCCTCTACCGATACTGCCAAATGTTAATAATATCGACCCACTACTTTATTGGCAAATGATTTCATCGACCGCAGAAGGATGATAAGCAAAGTTGACCTGGGCGTCATTTAAACTCAGAACTCTTTTAATCTGGTGGCCTAATGGTTCTGCCAAACCACCACCTTAATATGTTACAAATAGTAATTATATCTACATTTGACACAAGGCCAGCAATTTGAAGGGAAAGGAAAAGTCGATTATATCGACCCTTGTACATTACTGGTACTTTATTTTATCGACCATGTAAGGATGAAAGGCAAAGATAACCTTGGCGGGATTTGAACTCAAAACGCAAAGGACCATAACTCTATGGTGTAGGATTCTCTACCGATAGTGTGATTTTATGTTTTCATTGATATTTCATTGCTAGTGTAGAGTGGTATGGTTGCATCGCTAGAGACACCTGTATCACCTTGTGGTGTGTGTGGTAATATTACTGTTTTGGAGACGGAGGAAGGGTGAGGGGGGAGGAAGAGAGAGAGAGAGGGAGAAAGAAAGAGGGAGAGGCAGGGGAAGAAAGAGATGTAAGAAATGAGATAGGGAGAAAGTAAGAGGGGGAGAAAGAGGGGTAAGAAATGAGAGAGGGAGAAAGAGAGAGAGAGAGAGAGAGGGAGAAAGAGGAAGGGAGTGGGGGAGGATGAATATTCATGTTGCATCTAGTCTACTGTGGTTGGGATTGTTTTGTTTTTGACGTTGGTTTCTTGTTACTTTTGTTTATTACGAAAGCTTTTATAACATTATGTAGAGAAAATAACGTGTGAATTGGGTTATCGAATTGAATATGGTTTGCATATAATGTCCGCTATGCCCCGTTGACTTAGATGTTAAGTGTTATGTAACGTCTCTGAGACTTCATTATACTGTCTGTTTGTTCGTGTTAGATTTTAATCGTCTTCAATGTACTAATTATTATCGATGACCTTGTCATTATCATTCTTGTACTTGGAATATTTTCGAAGGATCGATTTTCATTTTGTCTTTTAATTGATATCTTGGTTGTTGTTGTTGTTTGTTTGTTGTTGTTTAGTATAAATCGAACAGGCCTAAGATTGTTCTTCTTCGCCACTTATTCTTGAGAAAGTCGTGGAGGCGGACTCCTCAAACACTCCTTCCAGCTGGTCCTGTCAGAAGCAACAGTTTCCAGTTGATCCAGCTGGATCTCCAAGCGAGATCCATCGAGCTCAATGTCTCAGGAATGAATCGCTGGGCAGATTTTACAGACAAAACCATTCGACAGGAGACCCAGCAGTAGACCCGAGCAAAATGGTTCGTTAACATGCTATTATAACGGAATACTATTATGTTTTACTGGCGAAGATTCGAAACCAAATCTGAGTTTTCTCGCCTCTGGGACAAACCATTATTGGAAGTTGCCACCAAAGACAATGATGATAAACGTGTAGCGAGATTTGACCACGCCTTGAACAGTGTTTATCGCATATCAAAGTTTTTTATATCTTGATTGATATTTGATAATAACTGCTAAACTAATCACTACAACTAAATTGGCCAAATGTGCTGCTCCCCCATTCAGAAAAGCTTTAACCACCCCTGACATACATATACCAGTATCACATACAGGTATCTCTATCGATTGGCAACATGAGAAGACTTCTACAAGAAAACTGAAAATATATAATTTAAAACCCGCACTAAATCTATCAGATACGAGACATTAAACATGGTTACGATACTACGAGTTATGCTGGTCCAGACTGACAAGAAAACCGACGTCAATCACCGAGGGAGCCTCTATATCCTCAGTTGACCTGCTAGAAATGGCAGCTGCATTCTCCATAAAAATTAGTCTTAGAAAGGCCAAAAATACATTAAATAATGTAGTCCTAGACAACAAATAAAAAATGAGATGGGTATGAGTAGAATGTATTAAATCTTAGGCCTGTTCGATTTATACTTTGCAACAATCATAGTATAGCTGACAGGTTGTATTCTTGATGGGTCTTTTGATGAAAACAATAATGCCATGATTGAGTTAACACCTAAAAGTCAAATTCTAGTTCACCATCCTTTCCGGCGTGGACGGTTCATGCGTCAGCGATCCCTCGAGGCAATCAACCACAGGCCATTACTCTCTCTCTCTCTCCTGGTCTCGGACTACACCAGCCTCATGAATCATCAACAAAATAACATCGTCAACTTTCGCGACTCGTGGTAACTTGTTTATTGTTCTTTTTTACTGAAGTGAAGTAAACCTTTTTATGTATAAAGTAAATCAATTATTCTTCTTATTTCATCTAACAATCATCTACTAATAGTGTGGTGTGGTGTAGTGTTGTGTGGTGAGGTTTAGTGTGGTCTGGTGTGGTGTAGTGTGGTGTAGTGTGGTGTGGTGTGGTGTAGTGTGGTGTGGTGTATTGTGATGTGGTGTAGAGTGGTATAGTGTGGTGTGGTGTGGTGTAGTATGGTGTAGTGTACTGTAGTTTGGTGTAGTGTGGTATAGTGTGGTGTGGTCTAGTGTGGTGTATTGTGGTGTAGTGTCGTGTCGTGTGGTGTGGTATGGTGTAATGTCGTGCAGTGTAGTGTAGTGTGGTGTGGTGTAGTGTGGTGTGATGTCGTGTAGTGTGGTGTGGTGTAATGTGCTGTCGTGTAGTGTGGTGTAATGTGGTGTAGTGTGGTGTGGTGTGGTTTACTGTAGTGTGGTGTGGTGTTGTGTCATATGGTATAGAGTGGTGTGGTGTGGTATGGTGTAGTGTGTGTCGTATGGTGTAGTGTGGTGTGGAGTAGAATGGTGTGGTGGTGAGTGGTGTGGTGTGGTGTGGTTTAGTATAGTGTGGTGTGGTGTGGTGTAGTTTGGTGTAGTGTGGTGTGGTGTAGTGTGGTGTAGTGTGGTGTAGTGTAGTGAGCTGTAGTGTGGTGTAGTGTAGTGTGGTGTAGTGTAGTGTAGTGTAGTGTGGTGTAGTGTAGTGTGGTGTAGTGTGGTGTAGTATGGAGTTGTGTGGTGTGGTGTTGTGCGGTGTGGTGTAGTCTATTGTAGTGCAGTGTAGTGTGCTGTAGTGTGTTGTAGTGTAGCATGGTGTGGTGCAGGGTGTTGTAGTGTGGTGTGGTGTGATATGGTGTAGTGTAGTGTTGTGTAGTGCGATGTAGTGTGGTGTAGTGTAGTGTGGTGTAGTGGGCTGTAGTGTAGTGTGGTGTTGTGTAGAGTAGTGTGGTGTGGTGTGGTGTGGTGTAGTGTATTGTGGTGTAGTGTAGTGTGGTGTATGGGGTGTAGTGTAGTGTGGTGTAGTGTAGAGTAGTGTGCTGTAGTGTGGTGTAGTGTGGTGTAGTGTAGTGTGGTGTAGTGTGATGTTGTGTGTGTGTGGTGTAGTGTGGTGTAGTCTGTTGTAGTGTGTTATAGTGTGTTGTGGTGTAGTGTGGTGTTGTGTAGTGTGGTGTAGTGTAGTGTGGTGTAGTGGGCTGTAGTGTAGTGTGGTGTTGTGTAGAGTAGTGTGGTGTGGTGTGGTGTGGTGTGGTGTAGTGTAGTGTGGTGTATGGGGTGTAGTGTAGTGTGGTGTAGTGTACAGTAGTGTGCTGTAGTGTGGTGTAGTGTGGTGTAGTGTGAGGTTGTGTGGTGTGGTGTAGTGTGGTGTAGTGTGTTGTAGTGTGTTGTAGTGTGTTGTGGTGTAGTGTGGTGTTGTGTCGTGTGGTTTAGTGTAGTGTAGTGTGGTATGGTGTAGTGTGGTGTGGTGTGGTGTGGTGTGGTGTAGTGTGGTGTCGTGTGGTATCGTGTAGTTTGGTGTAGAGTAGTGTGGTGTAGTGTAGTGTATTGTGGTGTGGTGTGGGGTGTGGTGTAGTGTGTGGTGTAATGTGGTGTGGTCTGATGTGATGTGGTGTGGTGTAGTGTGGTGTGGTGTGGTGTGGTGTTGTGTAGTGTGGTGTGGTGTGGTGTGTGTGTGGTGTAAAATAGTATGGTGTGGTTTAGTGGAGTGTGCTGTGATGTGTTGTGGTGTAGTGTGGTGTGGCATGCTGTGTTGTAGTGTGATGTAGTGTGGTGTAGTGTGGTGTAGTGTGGTGTGGTGTAGTGCGGTGTAGTGTGGTGTAGTATAGTGTTGTGTCGTGTTGTATGGTGCAGTGTAGTGTAGTGTAATGTAGTGTGGTGTGGTGTGGTGTAGTGTGGTGTGGTGCGGTGTTGTGTAGTGTAGTGTGGTATGGTGTAGTGTGGTGAAGTGTGGTGTGGTGTAGTGTGGTGTAGTGAAGTGTTGTAAGGTGTGGTGTAGTGTGGTGTGGTACGGTGTGGTATAGTGTGGTGTGGTATGGTGAGGTATTTTATGATGTGGTATGGTGTAGTGTTGTGTGGTGTAGTGTGGTGTGGTTGTGGTGTTGTGGTGTGGTGAGGTGTGGTGAAGTATGGTGCGGTGTGGTGTAGTGTAGTGTGGTGTGGTGTGGTGTGCTGTAGTGTAGTGTAGTGAAGTGTGGTGTGGTGTAGTGTAGTGTGCAGTGATGTGGTGTGGTGTGGTGTGGTGTAGTGTGCTGTAGTGTAGCGTTGGGTGGTATAGTGTGGTGTGGTGTAGTGTGGTGTGCTATGGTGTAGTGTGGTGTAGTGTAGTGTGGTGAAGTATGGTGCGGTGTGGTGTAGTGTAGTGTGGTGTGGTGTGGTGTGGTGTGCTGTAGTGTAGTGTAGTGTGGTGTGGTGTAGTGTAGTGTGCTGTGATGTGCTGTGATGTGGTGTGGTGTGGTGTGGTGTAGTGTGCTGTAGTGTGGTGTGGTGTGGTGTGGTGTAGTGTAGTGTGCTGTGATGTGCTGTGATGTGGTGTGGTGTGGTGTGGTGTGGTGTGCTGTAGTGTAGTGTAGTGTGGTGTAGTGTAGTGTAGTGTGCTGTGATGTGCTGTGATGTGGTGTGGTGTGGTGTGGTGTAGTGTGCTGTAGTGTGGTGTGGTGTGGTGTGGTGTAGTGTAGTGTGCTGTGATGTGCTGTGATGTGGTGTGGTGTGGTGTGGTGTAGTGTGCTGTAGTGTGGTGTGGTGTGGTGTAGTGTGGTGTGGTGTGGTGTAGTGTGGTATGGGGTGGTGTGGTGTGGTGTGGTGTGGTGTAGTGTGGTGTGGTGTGATCGTGGTGTGGTTGGTGTAGTGTGGTGTGATGTGGTGTAGTGCGATGGGGTGTGATATGCTGAGGTGTTATGTGCTGTATGTGTGGTACGTGTGGTGTCGTGTGGTGTGCTGTGCTGTGCTGTGGTGTAGTGTGGTACGGTGTAGTGTTGTGTGGTGTGTTGTGGTGTGTTGTGGTGTGGTGTAGTGTGGTGTGGTCTGGTGTGGTGTAGTGTGGTGTAGTGTGGTGTCATGTAGTGTGGTGTAGAGTTTGGTATAGTGTGGTGTTACGTGGTGTGGTTGGGGTGGTGTGGCGTGCTGTGGTGTGTTGTGTTGTGGTGTAGTGTGGTGGGGTGTGGTGTGCTGTGGTGTAGTGTTGTGTGGGGTAGTGTGGTGTAGTGTGGTGTGGTTGGGGTGGTGTGGCGTGCTGTGGTGTGTTGTGGTGTAATGTGGTGGGGTGTGGTGTGGTGTGGTGTAGTGTGGTGTTGTGAGGTTTAGTGTGGTGTGATCTGGTGTGGTGTAGTGTGGTGTGGTGTAGTGTAGCGTGGTGTAGTGTGGTGTGGTTGTAGTGTGGTGGTGTGGTGAGAGGTGGTGTGTTGTAGTGTAGTGTAGTGTAGTGTAGTGTGGTGTGGTGTAGTGTGGTGTGCTGTAGTGTAGTGTAGTATAGTGTGCTGTAGTGTAGTGTAGTGTAGTGTAGTGTAGTGTGGTGTGGTGTAGTGTAGTGTGCTGTGATGTGCTGTGATGTGATATGGTGTGGTGTAGTGTGCTGTAGTGTGGTGTGGTGTGGTGTAGTTTGGTGTGGTGTAGTGTGGTGTAGTGTGGTTGGTGTAGTGTGGTGTGATGTGGTGTAGCGTGGTGTAATGCGATGGGGTGTGGTATGGTGAGGTGTAATGTGCTGTATGTGTGGTATGTGTGGTGTCGTGTCGTGTGGTGTGCCGTGCTGTGCTGTGGTGTAGTGTACTGTGGTGTGGTGTAGTGTGGTGTGGTGTGGTGTAGTGTGGTGTGGTGTATTGTGATGTGGTGTAGAGTGGTATAGTGTGGTGTGGTGTGGTGTAGTATGGTGTAGTGTACTGTAGTTTGGTGTAGTGTGGTATAGTGTGGTGTGGTCTAGTGTGGTGTATTGTGGTGTAGTGTCGTGTCGTGTGGTGTGGTATGGTGTAATGTCGTGCAGTGTAGTGTAGTGTGGTGTGGTGTAGTGTGGTGTGATGTCGTGTAGTGTGGTGTGGTGTAATGTGCTGTCGTGTAGTGTGGTGTAATGTGGTGTAGTGTGGTGTGGTGTGGTTTACTGTAGTGTGGTGTGGTGTTGTGTCATATGGTATAGAGTGGTGTGGTGTGGTATGGTGTAGTGTGTGTCGTATGGTGTAGTGTGGTGTGGAGTAGAATGGTGTGGTGGTGAGTGGTGTGGTGTGGTGTGGTTTAGTATAGTGTGGTGTGGTGTGGTGTAGTTTGGTGTAGTGTGGTGTGGTGTAGTGTGGTGTAGTGTGGTGTAGTGTAGTGAGCTGTAGTGTGGTGTAGTGTAGTGTGGTGTAGTGTAGTGTAGTGTAGTGTGGTGTAGTGTAGTGTGGTGTAGTGTGGTGTAGTATGGAGTTGTGTGGTGTGGTGTTGTGCGGTGTGGTGTAGTCTATTGTAGTGCAGTGTAGTGTGCTGTAGTGTGTTGTAGTGTAGCATGGTGTGGTGCAGGGTGTTGTAGTGTGGTGTGGTGTGATATGGTGTAGTGTAGTGTTGTGTAGTGCGATGTAGTGTGGTGTAGTGTAGTGTGGTGTAGTGGGCTGTAGTGTAGTGTGGTGTTGTGTAGAGTAGTGTGGTGTGGTGTGGTGTAGTGTATTGTGGTGTAGTGTAGTGTGGTGTATGGGGTGTAGTGTAGAGTAGTGTGCTGTAGTGTGGTGTAGTGTGGTGTAGTGTAGTGTAGTGTAGTGTGATGTTGTGTGTGTGTGGTGTAGTGTGGTGTAGTCTGTTGTAGTGTGTTGTAGTGTGTTGTGGTGTAGTGTGGTGTTGTGTAGTGTGGTGTAGTGTAGTGTGGTGTAGTGGGCTGTAGTGTAGTGTGGTGTTGTGTAGAGTAGTGTGGTGTGGTGTAGTGTAGTGTGGTGTAGTGTAGTGTGGTGTATGGGGTGTAGTGTAGTGTGGTGTAGTGTACAGTAGTGTGCTGTAGTGTGGTGTAGTGTGGTGTAGTGTGAGGTTGTGTGGTGTGGTGTAGTGTGGTGTAGTGTGTTGTAGTGTGTTGTAGTGTGTTGTGGTGTAGTGTGGTGTTGTGTCGTGTGGTTTAGTGTAGTGTAGTGTGGTATGGTGTGGTGTGGTGTGGTGTGGTGTGGTGTGGTGTGGTGTAGTGTGGTGTCGTGTGGTATCGTGTAGTTTGGTGTAGAGTAGTGTGGTGTAGTGTAGTGTATTGTGGTGTGGTGTGGGGTGTGGTGTAGTGTGTGGTGTAATGTGGTGTGGTCTGATGTGATGTGGTGTGGTGTAGTGTGGTGTGGTGTGGTGTGGTGTTGTGTAGTGTGGTGTGGTGTGGTGTGTGTGTGGTGTAAAATAGTATGGTGTGGTTTAGTGGAGTGTGCTGTGATGTGTTGTGGTGTAGTGTGGTGTGGCATGCTGTGTTGTAGTGTGATGTAGTGTGGTGTAGTGTGGTGTAGTGTGGTGTGGTGTAGTGCGGTGTAGTGTGGTGTAGTATAGTGTTGTGTCGTGTTGTATGGTGCAGTGTAGTGTAGTGTAATGTAGTGTGGTGTGGTGTGGTGTAGTGTGGTGTGGTGCGGTGTGGTGTAGTGTAGTGTGGTATGGTGTAGTGTGGTGAAGTGTGGTGTGGTGTAGTGTGGTGTAGTGAAGTGTTGTAAGGTGTGGTGTAGTGTGGTGTGGTACGGTGTGGTATAGTGTGGTGTGGTATGGTGAGGTATTTTATGATGTGGTATGGTGTAGTGTTGTGTGGTGTAGTGTGGTGTGGTTGTGGTGTTGTGGTGTGGTGAGGTGTGGTGAAGTATGGTGCGGTGTGGTGTAGTGTAGTGTGGTGTGGTGTGGTGTGCTGTAGTGTAGTGTAGTGTGCTGTGATGTGCTGTGATGTGGTGTGGTGTGGTGTGGTGTAGTGTGCTGTAGTGTAGCGTTGGGTGGTATAGTGTGGTGTGGTGTAGTGTGGTGTGCTATGGTGTAGTGTGGTGTAGTGTAGTGTGGTGAAGTATGGTGCGGTGTGGTGTAGTGTAGTGTGGTGTGGTGTGGTGTGGTGTGCTGTAGTGTAGTGTAGTGTGGTGTGGTGTAGTGTAGTGTGCTGTGATGTGCTGTGATGTGGTGTGGTGTGGTGTGGTGTAGTGTGCTGTAGTGTGGTGTGGTGTGGTGTGGTGTAGTGTAGTGTGCTGTGATGTGCTGTGATGTGGTGTGGTGTGGTGTGGTGTAGTGTGCTGTAGTGTGGTGTGGTGTGGTGTAGTGTGGTGTGGTGTGGTGTAGTGTGGTATGGGGTGGTGTGGTGTGGTGTGGTGTGGTGTGGTGTAGTGTAGTGTGGTGTAATGTAGTGTGGCGTGGTGTGGTTGGTGTAGTGTGGTGTGATGTGGTGTAGTGCGATGGGGTGTGATATGCTGAGGTGTTATGTGCTGTATGTGTGGTACGTGTGGTGTCGTGTGGTGTGCTGTGCTGTGCTGTGGTGTAGTGTGGTACGGTGTAGTGTTGTGTGGTGTGTTGTGGTGTGTTGTGGTGTGGTGTAGTGTGGTGTGGTGTGGTGTGGTGTAGTGTGGTGTAGTGTGGTGTCATGTAGTGTGGTGTAGAGTTTGGTATAGTGTGGTGTTACGTGGTGTGGTTGGGGTGGTGTGGCATGCTGTGGTGTGTTGTGTTGTGGTGTAGTGTGGTGGGGTGTGGTGTGCTGTGGTGTAGTGTTGTGTGGGGTAGTGTGGTGTAGTGTGGTGTGGTTGGGGTGGTGTGGCGTGCTGTGGTGTGTTGTGGTGTAATGTGGTGGGGTGTGGTGTGGTGTGGTGTAGTGTGGTGTTGTGAGGTTTAGTGTGGTGTGATCTGGTGTGGTGTAGTGTGGTGTGGTGTAGTGTAGTGTGGTGTAGTGTGGTGTGGTTGTAGTGTGGTGGTGTGGTGAGAGGTGGTGTGTTGTAGTGTAGTGTAGTGTAGTGTAGTGTGGTGTGGTGTAGTGTGGTGTGCTGTAGTGTAGTGTAGTGTAGTGTAGTATAGTGTGCTGTAGTGTAGTGTAGTGTAGTGTAGTGTAGTGTGGTGTGGTGTAGTGTAGTGTGCTGTGATGTGCTGTGATGTGATATGGTGTGGTGTAGTGTGCTGTAGTGTGGTGTGGTGTGGTGTAGTTTGGTGTAGTGTGGTGTAGTGTGGTTGGTGTAGTGTGGTGTTTTTTGTTGTAGCGTGGTGTAATGCGATGGGGTGTGGTATGGTGAGGTGTAATGTGCTGTATGTGTGGTATGTGTGGTGTCGTGTCGTGTGGTGTGCCGTGCTGTGCTGTGGTGTAGTGTACTGTGGTGTGGTGTAATGTGGTGTGGTGTGTTGTGTTGTTTTGTGGTGTGTTGTAGTGTGTTGTGGTGTGCTGTGGTGCAGTGTGGAATGGTGTGGTGTGTTGTGGTGTGTTCTGGTGTGTTGTTTTGTAGTGTGGTGTGGTGTAGTGTGGTGTAGTGTAGCGTTGGGTGGTATAGTGTGGTGTGATGTAGTGTGGTGTGCTATGGTGTAGTGTGGTGTAGTGTAGTGTGGTGAAGTATGGTGCGGTGTGGTGTAGTGTAGTGTGGTGTTGTGTGGTGTGCTGTAGTGTAGTGTGGTGTGGTGTGGTGTAGTGTGCTGTGATGTGCTGTTATGTGGTGTGGTGTGCTGTAGTGTGCTGTAGTGTGGTGTGGTGTGGTGTAGTGTGGTGTGGTGTGGTGTAGTGTAGTATGGGGTGGTGTGGTATGGTGTGGTGTGGTGTAGTGTCGTGTGGTGTGGTGTGGTCTAGTGTGGTGTGGTGTGATGTAGTGTGGCGTGGTGTGGTTGGTGTAGTTTGGTGTGATGTGGTGTAGTGCGGTGTAATGCGATGGGGTGAGGTATGGTGTGGTGTTATGTGCTGTATGTGTAGTACGTGTGGTGTCGTGTGGTGTCGTGTGGTGTCGTGTGGTGTGCTGTGCTGTGCTGTGGTGTAGTGTGGTACGGTGTAGTGTGGTGTAGTGTGTTGTGGTGTAGTGTGGTGGGGTGTGGTGTAGTGTCGTGTAGGGTAGTGTGGTGTAGTGTGGTGTGGTGTAGTGTAGTGTGGTGTGGTGTAGTGTGGTGTAGTGTGGTGTAGTGTTGTATAGAGGCGGGTGTAGTGTGGTATGGGGTGGTAATGTCCGGTGTGGTGCAGGGTGGTGTGGTGTAGTGTGGTGTTGTGAGGTTTAGTGTGGTGTGGTGTGTTGTGGTGTAGTGTGGTGTGGTGTGGTGTAGTGTGGTGTGGTTGTAGTGTTGTGGTGTGGTGAGGTGTGGTGTGCTGTAGTGTAGTGTAGTGTAGTGTGGTGTAGTGTAGTGTGTTGTGATGTGCTGTGATGTGATGTGGTGTGGTGTAGTGTGCTGTAGTGTGGTGTGGTGTGGTGTAGTTTCGTGTGGTGTAGTGTGGTGTAGTGTGGTTGGTGTAGTGTGGTGTGCTGTGGTGTAGCGTGGTGTGGTGTGTTGTGGTGTGTTGTGGTGTGGTGTGGTGTGGTGTGGTTTGGTGTGGTGTAGTGTGGTGTAGTGCGGTGTGTTGGGTTGTGTTGTGGTGTGCTGTGGTGTGCTGTGGTGTAGTGTGCTGTGTTGTGGTGTGGTGTAGTGTGGTGTGGTGTGGTGAGGTGTGGTGTAGTGTAGTATGGTGTGGTGTGGTGTGCTGTAGTGTAGTGTAGTGTAGTGTGGTGTAGTGTAGTGTGCTGTGATGTGCTGTGATGTGGTGTGGTGTGGTGTAGTGTGATGCGGTGTTGTGTGGTGTGGTGTAGTGTCGAGTGGTCCAGTGTGGTGTGGTGTGGTGTGGTGTGGTCTGGTGTGCTGTAGTCTAGTGTGATGTAGTGTGGTGTAATGTGGTGTAGTGTTGTGTAGTGTAGTGTGGTGTAGTGTAGTGTGGTGTGATGTGGTGTAATATTGTGTGGTATGGTGTAGTGTAGTGTGGTGCGGGGTGGTGTGGTGTGGTGTATTGTAGTGTGGTGTAGTGTAGTGTGGTGTAGTGTAGTGCAGTGTAGTGTGGTGTAGTGTAGTGTAGTGTGGTGTGGTGTAGTGTGGTGTGGTGTAGTGTGGTGTGTTGTGGTGTGGTGTGGTGTAGTGTGGTGTTTGTGTGGTGTGGTGTAGTGTGGTGTGGTGTGCGATGTGGTGTGGTGTAGTGTTCTTCTTGAGTTGTGTGGTGTAGTGGTGATGTGGTAGTGTGGTGTGGTGTGGTGTGGTGTGGTTGGTGTGGTGTGGTTGGTGTGGTGTAGTGTGGTGTGCTGTGGTGTGGTGTGGTGTTGTGTGATGTGGTTTGGTGTGGTGTGCTGTGGTGCAGTGTGCTGTGGTGTAGTGTGGTGTGGTGTAGTGTAGTGTAGTGTAGTGTAGTGTAGTGTAGTGTAGTGTATTGTGGTGCAGTGGCGTGTGGTCTGATGTGGTGTGGTGTGGTGTAGTGTGGTGTTGTGTAGTGTGGTGTGGAGTGGTGTGGTGCGGTGTAGTGTAGTGTGGTGTATTTTGGTGTGGTGTGCAGTGGTTGGTGTGGTGTGGGGTGGTGTGGTGTGGTGTGGTGCAGGGTGGTGCGGTGTGGTGAGGTGTTGTGAAGTGTGGTGCGATGTGATGTAGTGTGGTGTGGTGTCGTGTCGTGTGCTGTGGTGTAGTGTGGTATACTGTAGTGTCGTGTGTTGTAGTGTCGTGTGGTGTAGTGTCGTGTGGTGTGGGGTATTGTGCAGTGGCGTGTTGTGTAGTGTGGTGTGGTGTGTTGTGGTATGGTGTAGTGTGGTGTAGTGTAGTGTAGTGCGGTGTAGTGTAGTGTAGTGTAGTGTGGTGTAGTGTTGTGTAATGTAGTGTGGTGTAGTGTGGTGTAGTGTGGTGTAGTGTAGTGTAGTGTAGTGTAGTGTGGTGTACTGTAGTGTGGTGTGGTGTGGTGTATTGTGGTCTAGTGTGGTGTGGTGTGATGTAGTGTTGTGTGGTGTGGTGTAGTATGGTGTGTTGTAGTGTGGTGTGGTGTAGCGTTGTGTGGTATGGCGTGGTGTGGTGCGGTGTGTTGTGGTGTGGTGTGTTGTGGTGTGACGTGGTGTGGTGTGGTGTGGTGTGGTGTGGTGTGGTGTAGTGTAGTGTGGTGTAGTGTGGTGTGGTGTGTTGTGGTGTGGTGTGGAGTGGTGTGGTGTGGTGTGGTGTGGTGTGGTGTAGTGTGGTGTGCTGTGGTGTAGCGTGGTGTGGTGTAGCTTGGTGTGGTGTGTTGTGGTGTGGTGTGGTGTGGTGTGGTGTGGTGTGGTGTGGTGTGGTGTGGTGTGGTGTACTGTGGTCTGCTGTGGTGTAGCGTTGTGTGGTGTGTTGTGGCGTTGTGTGGTATGGCGTGGTGTGGTGCGGTGTGTTGTGGTGTGGTGTGGTGTGCTGTGGTGTGGCGTGGTGTGGTGTGTTGTGGTGTGGTGTGTTTTTCTGTGGTGTGGTGTGGTGTGTTGTGGTGTGGTGTGGTGTGCTGTGGTGTAGTGTAGTGTGGTGTGTTGTGTTGTGGTGTGTTGTGGTGTGGTGTGGTGTGGTGTGGTGTGGTGTGTTGTGGTGTGCTGTGGTGTAGTGTAGTGTGGTGTGTTGTGGTGTGGTGTGGTGTGGTGTGGTGTGGTGTGGTGTGATGTGGTGTGGTGTGCTGTGGTGTAGCGTGGTGTGGTATAGCCTGGTGTGGTGTGTTGTGGTGTGGTGTGGTGTGCTGTGCTGTGCTGTGCTGTGGTGTGGTGTGGTGTTGTGCGGTGTGGTGTGGTGTAGTGTTGTGTGTTGTAGTGCGGTATGGTATAGTGTGCTTGATCTGGTGTGGTGTAGTGTGCTGTGGTGTACTGTAGTGTGAAGTGGTGTAGATTGGTGTCGTGTAGTGTAGTGCGCTGTAGTGTAGTGTGGTGTGGTGTGGTGTGTTGTGGTGTGCTGTGGTGTAATGTGGTGTGTTGTCGTGTAGTGTAGTATGGTGTGGTGTAGTGTAGTGTGGTGTGTTGTAGTGTGGTGTGGTGTGTTGTGCTGTGGCGTGTTGTTGTGTAGTGTGGTGTGGTGTGTTCTGGTGTGGTGTAGTGTGGTGTAGTGTGGTGTGCTGTGGTGTAGTTAGGTGTGGTGTGGGGTGGTGTGTTGTGTTGTGGTGGGGTGTGGTGTGGTGTGTGTGTTGTGGTGTAGTGTGGTGTGGTGTTGTTTTGTGTGGTGTCTGTGTTGTGGTGTGTTGTGGTGTGGTATAGTGTGGTGTAATGTAGTGTGGTGTAGTGTAGTGTAGTGTGGTGTACTGTAATGTAGTGTAGTGTGGTGTGCTGCGCTGTGATGTGGTGTGGTGTCTTTTTGTGTGGTGTGTTGTTCTGTGGCGTGTTGTTGTGTAGTGTGGTGTGGGGTGTTGTGTTGTAGTGTGGTGTGGTGTGGTGTGTTGTGGTGTGGTGTAGTGTACTGTGCTGTGCTGGGGTGTGATGAGGTGTGTTGTGGTGTAGTGTGATATGGTGTGGTGTAGTGTGCTGTGGTGTGGTGTGGTGTGGTGTGGTGTGGTGTGTGTGTTGTGGTGTGTTGTGGTGTCTTGTGGTGTGGTGTGTGTAGTGTGGTGTGGTGTGGTATGGTGTAGTGTGGTGGGTGTGGTGTAGTGTGGTGTAGTATGGTGTGCTGTGGTGTAGTGTGGTGAGGTGTGGTGTTGTGTGGTGTTGTGGTGTGGTGTGGTGTGGTGTGCTGTGCTGTGGTGTGTTGTGGTGTAGTGTGGTGTATTGTGGTGTGTTGTGGTGAGTGGTGGTGTGGTGTGTGTAGTGTGGTGTGGTATAGTGTGGTGTCGTAAAGTGTTGTTTGGTGTAGTGTGGTGTAGTGTAGTGTTGTGTGGTGTAGTGTGGTGTGGTGTGTTTTGTTGTGCTGTGGTGTAGTGTGGTGTGGTGTAGTGTGGTGTGTTGTGGTATGGTGTGGTGTGGTGTGGTGTGGTGTTGTGTAGTGTGGTGTGGTGTTGTGTAGTGTGGTGTAGTGTGGTGTAGTGTGGTGTGATGTAGTGTGGTGTAATGTAGTATGGTGTAGTGTACTGTGGTGTGCTGTGTTGTAGTGTGCTGTGGTGTGTTTTGGTGTAGTGTGGTGTGGTGTAGAGTGGCATGTTGTAGTGTGGTGTGGTGTATTGTGGTGTGGTGTGGTGTCGTGTGCTGTGGTGTAGTGTGGTGTGCTGTGCTGTGGTGTGTTGTGGTGTATTGTGGTGTGATGTGGTTTGTTGTGGTGTGTTGTGGTGTGGTGTAGTGTGCTGGGGTATAGTGTGGTGTGGGGTGTTGTGTTGTAGTGTGGTGTGGTGTGGTGTGTTGTGGTGTGGTGTAGTGTACTGTGCTGTGCTGGGGTGTGATGAGGTGTGTTGTGGTGTAGTGTGATATGGTGTGGTGTCGTGTAGTGTGGTGTGGTGTGGTGTGGTGTGGTGTGTGTGTTGTGGTGTGTTGTGGTGTCTTGTGGTGTGGTGTGTGTAGTGTGGTGTGGTGTGGTATGGTGTAGTGTGGTGGGTGTGGTGTAGTGTGGTGTAGTATGGTGTGCTGTGGTGTAGTGTGGTGAGGTGTGGTGTGGTGTGGTGTTGTGGTGTGGTGTGGTGTGGTGTGCTGTGCTGTGGTGTGTTGTGGTGTAGTGTGGTGTATTGTGGTGTGTTGTGGTGAGTTGTGGTGTGGTGTGTGTAGTGTGGTGTGGTATAGTGTGGTGTCGTATAGTGTTGTTTGGTGTAGTGTGGTGTAGTGTAGTGTTGTGTGGTGTAGTGTGGTATGGTGTGTTGTGTTGTGCTGTGGTGTAGTGTGGTATGGTGTAGTGTGGTGTGTTGTGGTATGGTGTGGTGTGGTGTGGTGTGGTGTTGTGTGGTGTGCTGTGCTGTGGTGTGTTGTGGTGTAGTGTGGTGTATTGTGGTGTGTTGTGGTGAGTTGTGGTGTGGTGTGTGTAGTGTGGTGTGGTATAGTGTGCTGTCGTATAGTGTTGTTTGGTGTGGTGTAGTGTTGTGTGGTGTAGTGTGGTGTGATGTAGTGTGGTGTAATGTAGTATGGTGTAGTGTACTGTGGTGTGCTGTGTTGTAGTGTGCTGTGGTGTGTTTTGGTGTAGTGTGGTGTGGTGTAGAGTGGCATGTTGTAGTGTGGTGTGGTGTATTGTGGTGTGGTGTGGTGTCGTGTGCTGTGGTGTAGTGTGGTGTACTGTAGTGTGGTGTGTTGTAGTGTCGTGTGGTGTGGTTTGCTGTGCTGTGGTGTGTTGTGGTGTATTGTGGTGTGATGTGGTGTGTTGTGGTGTGTTGTGGTGTGGTGTGTGTAGTGTGCTGTGGTGTGGTGCGGTGTAGTATAGTGTTGTTTGGTGTAGTGTGGTGTGGTGGATTGTGTTGTGCTGTGGTGTAGTGTGGTGTGGTGTGGTGTCGTGTGTTGTGGTATGGTGTGGTGTGGTGTGGTGTGGTGTGGTGTGGTGTTGTGTAGTGTGGTGTGGTGTAGTGTGGTGTGGTGTAGTGTGGTGTGGTGTAGTGTGCTGTGATGTAGTGTGGTGTAATGTAGTATGGTATTGTGTGCTGTGGTGTGCTGTGTTGTAGTGTGCTGTGGTGTGATGTAGTGTTGTGTGGTGTGGTGTAGTGTGGTGTGGTGTAGTGTGGTGTGGTGTGATGTAGTGTTGTGTGGTGGGGTGTGTTGTGGTGTGTTGTGGTGTGGTGTGGTGTAGTGTGATGTGGTGTGCTGTGTTGTAGTGTGCTGTGGTGTGATGTGGTGTTGTGGGCTGTGGTGTGCTGTGGTGTGGTGTAGTGTGGTGTGGTGTAATGTGGTGTGGTGTAGTGTGTTGTGGTGTAGTGTGGTGTAATTTAGTATGGTATTGTGTGCTGTGGTGTGCTGTGTTGTAGTGTGCTGTGGTGTGATGTGGTGTGGTGTGGTGTGGTGTGTTGTGGTGTGTTGTGGTGTGGTGTGGTGTGGTGTGGTGTGGTGTGGTGTGGTGTGGTGTAGTGTGATGTGGTGTGGTGTAGTGTGGTGTGGTGTGGTGTGGTGTGTGTGTTGTGGTGTCTTGTGGTGTCTTGTGGTGTGGTGTGTGGTGTAGTGTGGTGTGGTGTGGTATGGTGTAGTGTGGTGGGTGTGGTGTAGTGTGGTGTAGTATGGTGTGCTGTGGTGTAGTGTGGTGAGGTGTGGTGTGGTGTGGTGTTGTGGTGTGGTGTAGTGTGCTGTGCTGTGGTGTGTTGTGGTGTAGTGTGGTGTGTTGTGGTGTGTTGTGGTGAGTTGTGGTGTGGTGTGTGTAGTGTGGTGTGGTATAGTGTGGTGTAGTATAGTGTTGTTTGGTGTAGTGTGGTGTAGTGTAGTGTTGTGTGGTGTAGTGTGTTGTGGTGTGTTGTGTTGTGCTGTGGTGTAGTGTGGTGTGGTGTGGTGTGTTGTGGTATGGTGTGGTGTGATGTGGTGTGGTGTTGTGTAGTGTGGTGTGGTGTAGTGTTGTGTGGTGTAGTGTGGTGTGGTGTAGTGTGGTGTGATGTAGTGTGGTGTAATGTAGTATGGTGTAGTGTACTGTGGTGTGCTGTGTTGTAGTGTGCTGTGGTGTGTTGTGGTGTAGTGTGGTGTGGGGTATTGTGGTGTGGTGTAGTGTGGTGTGGTGTAGTGTTGTGTACTGTAGTATGGTATTGTGTGCTGTGGTGTGCTGTGTTGTAGTGTGCTGTGGTGTGATGTGGTGTTGTGTGGTGTGGTGTGTTGTGGTGTGGCGTGTTGTTGTGTAGTGTGGTGAGGTGTTGTGGTGTGGTGTGGTGTGCTGTGCTGTGCTGTGGTGTGTTGTGGTGTAGTGTGGTGTGATGTGGTGTGTTGTGGTGTGTTGTGGTGTGGTGTGTGTAGTGTGGTGTGGTGTGGTGTAGTATAATGTTGTTTGGTGTAGTGTGGTGTAGTTTAGTGTTGTGTGGTGTAGTGTGGTGTGGTGTGGTGTAGTGTGGTGTTGTGTGCTGTGGTGTTGTGGGGTGTGGTGTGGTGTGGTGTAGTATGGTGTGTTGTAGTGTGGTGTGGTGTTGTGTGGTGTGGTGCAGTGTGTTGTTGTGTGGTGTCGTGGGTTGTGGTGTGGTGTGGTGCGGTGTGTTGTGGTGCGCTGTGATGTAGTGTGGTGTGGTGTAGTGTGGTATTGTGTAGTGTGGTGAAGTGTGGTGTGGTGTGTTGTAGTGTTGTGTGGTGTGGTGTGTTGTGGTGTGCTATGGTGTGATGTGTTGGATGTGGTGTTGTGTGGTGTGGTGTGGTGTAGTGTGGTGTAGTGTGGTGCGGTTTGGTGTAGTGTGGTGTAGTGTGGTGTGGTGTAATTTGGTCTGGTGTAGTGTGGTGTGGTGTGGTGTCGTGTTATGTAGTGTTGTGTGTTGTAGTGTGCTGTGCTGTGGTGTAGTGTGGTATGGTGTAGTGTGGTGAAGTGTGGTGTGGTGTGGTGTGGTGTGTTGTAGTGTTATGTGGTGTGGTGTAGTGTTGTGTGGTGTGGTGTGGTGTGTTGTTGTCTAGTGTGGTGTGGTGTGATGTAGCGTGGTGTGGTGTGGTGTAGTATGGTGTGTTGTAGTGTGGTGTGGTGTGGCATTGTGTGGTATGGTGTGGTGTGTTGCGGTGTGTTGCGGTGTGTTGTGGTGTGGTGTGCTGTAATGTAGTGTGGTGTGGTGTGATGTGGTGTAGTATGGTGTGGTGTGGTGTGTGTGTTGTGGTGTGGTATTGTGTAGTGTGGTGGGTGTGGTGTAGTGTGGTGTAGTGTGGTGTGCTGCGGTGTAGTGCTGTGGTGTGGTGTGGTGTGGTGTCGTGTGGTGTCTTGTGGTGTGTTGTGGTGTGGTGGGGTGTGGTGTGATGGGTGTTTTGTGGTGTAGTTTGGTGTGGTGTTGTTTGGTGTGGTGTGTGTGTTGTGGTGTGTTGTGGTGTGGTATGGTGTAGTGTGGTGGGTGTAGTGTGGTGTGGTGTGGTTTAGTGTGGTGTAATGTAGTGTTGTGTAGTGTGGTGTAGTGTGGTGTAGTATAGGGTAGTGTACTGTGGTGTAGTGTAGTGTGGTGTAGTGTAGTGTGGTGTGGTGTGCTGTGATGTGGTGTGGTGTAATGTGGTGTGGTGTGGTGGGGTCTAGTGTGCTGTGGTGTGTTGTGTTGTAGTGTGGTGTAGTGTGGTGTGTTATGGTGTGGTGTGCTGTGCTGTGGTGTAGTGTGCTGTGTTGTTGTGTGGTGTTTTGTGGTGTGTTGTGGTGTGGAGTAGTGTGCTGTGGTGTAGTGTGGTGTGTTGTAGTGTCGTGTGATGTGTTGTGGTGTGGCATGGTGTGTTGTGGTGTCGTGTGGTGTCGTGTCGTGTCGTGTGCTGTGGTGTAGTGTGGTGTGGTGTGTTGTAGTGTGGTGTGGTGTGGTGTTGTGTGTTGTGCTGTTGCGTGTTGCTGTGTAGTGTGGTGTGGTGTGTTGCGGTGTGTTGTGGTGTGGTGTAGTGTGGTGGGGTGTAGTTTGGTGTGGCGTGTTGTGTTGTAGTGTGGTGTGGTGTGTTGTGGTGTGGTGTAGTGTACTGTGCTGTGCTGGGGTGTGATGAGGTGTGTTGTGGTGTAGTGTGGTGTGGTGTAGTGTGGTGTGGTGTGGTGTGGTGTGGTGTGTGTGTTGTGGTGTCTTGTGGTGTCTTGTGGTGTGTGTAGTGTGGTGTGGTGTGGTATTGTGTAGTGTGGTGCGTCTGGTGTAGTGTGGTGTAGTATGGTGTGCTGTGGTGTAGTGTGGTGAGGTGTGGTGTGGTGTGGTGTTGTGGTGTGGTGTGCTGTGCTGTGGTGTTTTGTGGTGTAGTGTGGTGTGTTGTGGTGTGTTGTGGTGAGTTGTGGTGTGGTGTGTGTAGTGTGGTGTGGTATAGTGTGGTGTAGTATAGTGTTGTTTGGTGTAGTGTGGTGTAGTGTAGTGTTGTGTGGTGTAGTGTGGTGTGGTGTGTTGTGTTGTGCTGTGGTGTAGTGTGGTGTGGTGTGGTGTGGTGTGTTGTGGTATGGTGTGGTGTGATGTGGTGTGGTGTTGTGTAGTGTGGTGTAGTGTTGTGTGGTGTAGTGTGGTGTGCTGTAGTGTGGTGTGATGTAGTGTGGTGTACTGTAGTATGGTATTGTGTGCTGTGGTGTGCTGTGTTGTAGTGTGCTGTGGTGTGATGTGGTGTTGTGTGGTGTGGTGTGTTGTGGTGTGGCGTGTTGTTGTGTAGTCTGGTGAGGTGTTGTGGTGTGGTGTGGTGTGCTGTGCTGTGGTGTGTTGTGGTGTAGTGCGGTGTGATGTGGTGTGCTGTGTGTAGTGTGGTGTGGTGTGGTGTGGTGTATTATAATGTTGTTTGGTGTAGTGTGGTGTAGTGTAGTGTTGTGTGGTGTAGTGTGGTGTGGTGTGGTGTAGTGTGGTGTTGTGTGCTGTGGTGTTGTGGGGTGTGGTGTGGTGTGGTGTGTTGTGGTCTAGTGTGGTGTGGTGTGGTGTGATGTATTGTGGTTTGGTGTGGTGTGGTGTAGTATGGTGTGTTGTAGTGTGGTGTGGTGTAGTGTTGTGTGGTATGGTGTGGTGTGGTGCGGTGTATTGTGATGTGGTGTGGTGTGCTGTGGTGTAGTGTGGTGTGTTGTGGTGTGGTGTGTTGTAGTTTTGTATGGTATAGTGTGGGTGATCTGTAGTGTGCTGTGGTGTACTGTAGTGTGATGTGGTGTAGAGTGGTGTGGTTTGTTGTGGTGTGCTGTGGTGTGGTGTGCTGTGGTGTAGTGTGGTGTGGTGTGTTGTTGTGTGGTGTAGTGTGGTGGGGTGTAGTGTAGTATGGTGTGCTGTAGTGTAGTGTGGTGTGGTGTAGTGTGGTGTGGTGTGGAGTAGTGTGCTGTGCTGTGGTGTGGTGTAGTGTGGAGTGGTGTAGTGTGGTGGGTATGGTGTAGTGTGGTGTGGTGTGGTGTGGTGTGGTGTGGTGTGGTGTGTTGTGGTGGGTTGGGGTGTGGTGTGGTGTGCTGTGTGTGTTGTGGTGTAGTGTGGTGTGGTGTTGTTTCGTGTGGTGTGTGTGTTGTGGTGTGTTGTGGTGTGGTATGGTGTAGTGTGGTGGGTGTGTTGTAGTGTCGTGTGGTGTGGTTTAGTGTGGTGTAATGTAGTGTGTTGTAGTGCGGTGTAGTGTAGTGTAGTGTGGTGTGATGTGTTGTGGTGTGGTGTGTTGTGTTGTGGTGTGGTGTCGTGTCGTGTGCTGTGGTGTAGTGTGGTGTACTGTAGTGTCGTGTGTTGTAGTTTCGTGTGGTGTGGTGTAGTGTCGTGTGGTGTGGTGTATTGTGCTGTGGCGGGTTGTGTAGTGTGGTGGGGTGTAGTGTGGCGTGGTGTGTGGTGTTGTAGTGTGGTGTGGTGTGGTGTGTTGTGGTGTGGTGTAGTGTGCTGTGCTGTGGTGTGATGATGTGTGTTGTGGTGTGGTGTAGTGTGGTGTGGTGTAGTGTTGTGTGGTGTTGTGTGGTGTAGTGTTGTGTAAGGTAGTGTGGTGTAGTGTAGTGTAGTGTGGTGTAGTGTAGTGTAGTGTAGTGTAGTGTAGTGTGGTGTAGTGTGGTGTGGTGTAGTGTTGTGTGGTGTTGTGTGGTGTAGTGTTGTGTAAGGTAGTGTGGTGTAGTGTAGTGTAGTGTGGTGTAGTGTAGTGTAGTGTAGTGTAGTGTAGTGTAGTGTGGTGTGCTGTGGTGTAGTGTAGTGTGCTGTGTTGTGGTGTGGTGTGTTGTGGTGTGGTGTGGTGTGGTGTGGTGTGGTGTGGTGTGGTGTGGTGTGGTGTGGTGTGGTGTGGTGTGCTGTGGTGTAGCGTGGTGTGGTGTAGCGTGGTGTGGTGTGTTGTGGTGTAGTGTGGTGTGGTGTGGTGTGGTGTGGTGTGGTGTGGTGTGGTGTGGTGTGGTGTGCTGTGCTGTGGTGTGCTGTGGTGTAGCGTGGTGTGGTGTAGCGTGGTGTGGTGTGTTGTGGTGTAGTGTGGTGTGGTGTGGTGTGGTGTGGTGTGGTGTGGTGTGGTGTGGTGTGGTGTACTGTGGTGTAGCGTGGTGTGGTGTAGCGTGGTGTGGTGTGTTGTGGTGTGGTGTGGTGTGGTGTGGTGTGGTGTGGTGTGGTGTGGTGTGGTGTGGTGTGCTGTGGTGTAGCGTGGTGTGGTGTAGCGTGGTGTGGTGTGGTGTGGTGTGGTGTGGTGTGGTGTGGTGTGGTGTGGTGTGTTGTGGTGGGTTGGGGTGTGGTGTGGTGTGCTGTGTGTGTTGTGGTGTAGTGTGGTGTGGTGTTGTTTGGTGTGGTGTGTGTGTTGTGGTGTGTTGTGGTGTGGTATGGTGTAGTGTGGTGGGTGTGTTGTAGTGTCGTGTGGTGTGGTTTAGTGTGGTGTAATGTAGTGTGTTGTAGTGCGGTGTAGTGTAGTGTAGTGTAGTGTGATGTAGTGTAGTGTGTTGTACTGTAGTGTGGTGTGGTGTGCTGTGATGTGGTGTGGTGTAATGTGGTGTGGTGTGGTGTGGTCTAGTGTGGTGTGTTGTGGTGTGGTGTGGTGTGCTCTGGTGTCGTGTGGTGTGGTGTGCTGTGGTGTAGTGTAGTGTGCTGTGTTGTGGTGTGGTGTGTTGTGGTGTGGTGTGGTGTGGTGTGGTGTGGTGTGGTGTGGTGTGGTGTGGTGTGGTGTGGTGTGCTGTGGTGTAGCGTGGTGTGGTGTAGCGTGGTGTGGTGTGTTGTGGTGTGGTGTGGTGTGGTGTGGTGTGGTGTGGTGTGGTGTGGTGTGGTGTGGTGTGGTGTGGTGTGGTGTGGTGTGGTGTGCTGTGGTGTAGCGTGGTGTGGTGTAGCGTGATGTGGTGTGTTGTTGTGTGGTGTGTTGTGGTGTGCTGTGGTGTAGCGTGGTGTGGTGTAGCGTGGTGTGGTGTGTTGTGGTGTGGTGTGGTGTGGTGTGGTGTGGTGTGGTGTGGTGTGGTGTGGTGTGGTGTGGTGTGGTGTGGTGTGGTGTGGTGTGGTGTGGTGTACTGTGGTCTGCTGTGGTGTAGCGTGGTGTGGTGTGTTGTGGCGTTGTGTGGTATGGCGTGGTGTGGTGTGGTGTGGTGTGGTGTGGTGTGGTGTGGTGTGGTGTGGTGTGGTGTGGTGTGGTGTGGTGTGGTGTGCTGTGGTGTAGCGTGGTGTGGTGTAGCGTGGTGTGGTGTGTTGTGGTGTGGTGTGGTGTGGTGTGGTGTGGTGTGGTGTGGTGTGGTGTGGTGTGGTGTGCTGTGCTGTGCTATGGTGTAGCGTGGTGTGGTGTGTTGTGGTGTGGTGTGTTGTGGTGTGGTGTGGTGTGGTGTGTTGTGGTGTGGTTTGGTGTGGTGTGGTGTGGTTTGGTGTGGTGTGGTGTACTGTGGTCTGCTGTGGTGTAGTGTGGTGTGGTGTATTGTGGTGTGGTGTGGTGTGATGTGGTGTGGTGTGGTGGGGTGGGGTGTGGTGTGCTGTGCTGTGCTGTGGTGTAGCGTGGTGTGGTGTGTTGTGGTGTGTTGTGGTGTGGTGTGGTGTGGTGTGTTGTGGTGTGGTTTGGTGTGGTGTGGTGTGGTGTGGTGTGGTGTGGTGTGGTGTGCTGTGGTGTAGCGTGGTGTGGTGTAGCGTGGTGTGGTGTGTTGTGGTGTGGTGTGGTGTGGTGTGGTGTGGTGTGGTGTGGTGTGGTGTGCTGTGCTGTGGTGTAGCGTGGTGTGGTGTGTTGTGGTGTGGTGTGTTGTGGTTTGGTGTGGTGTGGTGTGGTGTGGTGTGGTGTAGTGTTGTGTGTTGTAGTGCGGTATGGTATAGTATGCTTGATCTGGTGTGGTGTAGTGTGCTGTGGTGTACTGTAGTGTGATGTGGTGTAGATTGGTGTGGTGTGTTGTGGTATGGTGTGTTGTGGTGTGGTGTGTTGTGGTGTGATTTGGTGTGCTGTGGTGTAGTGTGGTGTCGTGTAGTCTAGTGCGCTGAAGTGTAGTGTGGTGTGGTGTGTTGTGGTGTGCTATGGTGTAATGTGGTGTGTTGTCGTGTAGTGTAGTATGGTGTGGTGTAGTTTAGTATGGTGTGTTGTAGTGTGGTGTGGTGTGTTGTGCTGTGGCGTGTTGTTGTGTAGTGTGGTGTGGTGTGTTCTGGTGTGGTGTAGTGTGGTGTAGTGTGGTGTGCTGTGGTGTAGTGTGGTGTGGTGTGGTGTGGTGTGTTGTGGTGTAGTGTCGTGTGGTGTTTTTTGGTGTGGTGTTTGTGTTGTGGTGTGTTGTGGTGTGGTATAGTGTAGTGTGGTGGGTGTGGTGTGGTGTGGTTTAGTGTGGTGTAATGTAGTGTGGTGTAGTGTGGTGTAGTGTGGTGTAGTGTAGTGTAGTGTGCTGTGCTGTGATGTGGTGTGGTGTGGTGTGGTTTTGTGTGGTGTGTTGTGCTGTGGCGTGTTGTTGTGTAGTGTGGTGTGTTGGGGTGTGGTGTGGTGTGGTGTGGTGTAGTGTGGTGGGGTGTAGTGTGGTGTGGGCTGTTGTGTTGTAGTGTGGTGTGGTGTGTGTGTTGTGGTGTAGTGTACTGTGCTGTGCTGGGGTGTGATGAGGTGTGTTGTGTTGTAGTGTGATGTGGTGTGGTATGGTGTAGTGTGGTGTGGTGTGGTGTGGTGTGGTGTGTGTGTTGTGGTGTCTTGTGGTGTCTTGTGGTGTGGTGTGTGTAGTGTGGTGTGGTGTGGTATGGTGTAGTGTGGTGGGTGTGGTGTAGTGTGGTGTAGTATGGTGTGCTGTGGTGTAGTGTGGTGAGGTGTGGTGTAGTGTGGTGTTGTGGTGTGGTGTGGTGTGGTGTGCTGTGGTGTGTTGTGGTGTAGTGTGGTGTGTTGTGGTGTGTTGTGGTGAGTTGTGGTGTGGTGTGTGTAGTGTGGTGTGGTATAGTGTGGTGTCGTATAGTGTTGTTTGGTGTAGTGTGGTGTAGTGTAGTGTTGTGTGGTGTAGTGTGGTGTGGTGTGTTGTGTTGTGGTGTAGTGTGGTGTGGTGTGGTGTGGTGTGTTGTGGTGTGTTGTGGTATGGTGTGGTGTGGTGTGGTGTTGTGTAGTGTGGTGTGGTGTAGTGTTGTGTGGTGTAGTGTGGTGTGGTGTAGTGTGGTGTGATGTAGTGTGGTGTAATGTAGTATGGTGTAGTGTACTGTGGTGTGCTGTGTTGTAGTGTGCTGTGGTGTGTTGTGGTGTAGTGTGGTGTGGTATAGAGTGGCATGTTGCAGTGTGGTGTGGTGTATTGTGGTGTGGTGTCGTGTCGTGTGCTGTGGTGTAGTGTGGTGTACTGTAGTGTGGTGTGTTGTAGTGTCGTGTGGTGTGGTGTGTTGTGGTGTGGTGTGATGTGGTGTGTTGTGGTGTGTTGTGGTGTGGTCTGTGTAGTGTGGTGTGGTGTGGTGTGGTGTAGTATAGTGTTGTTTGGTGTAGTGTGGTGTGGTGTAGTGTGGTGTTTTGTAGTGTGGTGTGGTGTAGTGTGGTGTGATGTAGTGTGGTGTGATGTAGTGTGGTGTAATGTAGTATGGTATTGTGTGCTGTGGTGTGCTGTGTTGTAGTGTGCTGTGGTGTGATGTGGTGTAGTGTGGTGTGGTGTGATGTAGTGTTGTGTGGTGTGGTGTGTTGTGGTGTGTTGTGGTGTTGTATGGTGTAGTGTGGTGGGTGTGGTGTAGTGTGGTGCGGTGTGGTTTACTGTGGTGTAATGTAGTGTGGTGTAGTGTGGTGTAGTGTGGTGTAGTATAGTGTAGTGTAGTGTGGTGTAGTGTAGTGTGGTGTAGTGTAGTGTGGTGTGGTGTGCTGTGATGTGGTGTGGTGTAATGTGGTGTGGTGTGGTGGGGTCTAGTGTGGTGTGCTGTGTTGTAGTGTGGTGTAGTGTGGTGTGGTGTGGTGTGGTGTGGTGTGTTGTGGTGTGGTGTGCTGTGCTGTGGTGTAGTGTGGTGTGGTGTGTTGTGGTGTGGTGTTTTGTGGTGTGTTGTGGTGTGGTGTAGTGTGCTGTGGTGTAGTGTGGTGTGTTGTAGTGTGGTGTGATGTGTTGTGGTGTGGTATGGTGTGTTGTGGTGTGGTGTCGTGTCGTGTCGTGTGCTGTGGTGTAGTGTGGTGTTGTGTGTTGTAGTGTTGTTTGGTGTGGTGTGGTGTGTTGTGCTGTGGCGTGTTTTTGTGTAGTGTGGTGTGGTGTGTTGTGGTGTGTTGTGGTTTGGTGTAGTGTGGTGGGGTGTAGTGTGGTGTGGTGTTGTGTGTTGTGCTGTGGCGTGTTTTTGTGTAGTGTGGTGTGGTGTGTTGTGGTGTGTTGTGGTTTGGTGTAGTGTGGTGGGGTGTAGTGTGGTGTGGTGTGGTGTGTTGTGGTGTGGTGTAGTGTACTGTGCTGTGCTGGCGTGTGATGAGGTGTGTTGTGGTGTAGTGTGATGTGGTGTGGTGTGGTGTAGTGTGGTGTGGTGTGGTGTAGAGTGCTGTGTGTGTTGTGGTGTCTTGTGGTGTCTTGTGGTGTGGTGTGTGTAGTGTGATGTGGTATGGTATGGTGTAGTGTGGTGGGTGTGGTGTAGTGTGGTGTAGTATGGTGTGCTGTGTTGTAGTGTGGTGAGGTGTGGTGTGGTGTTGTGGTGTGGTGTGGTGTGGTGTGCTGTGCTGTGGTGTGTTGTGGTGTAGTGTGGTGTGTTGTGGTGTGGTGTGTTGTGGTGTGGTGTGGTGTGGTGTTGAGTAGTGTGGTGTGGTATAGTGTGGTGTGGTATGGTGTGGTGTGATCTGGTGTGGTGTTGAGTGCTGTGGTGTGCTGTGTTGTAGTGTGCTGTGGTGTGATGTGGTGTTGTGGGCTGTGGTGTAGTGTGGTGTGGTGTGGTGTGGTGTGGTGTGTTGTGGTATGGTGTGGTGTGGTGTGCTGTGGTGTGGTGTAGTGTTGTGTGGTGTAGTGTGGTGTGGTGTAGTGTGGTGTGATGTAGTGTGGTGTAATGTAGTATGGTGTAGTGTACTGTGGTGTGCTGTGTTGTAGTGTGCTGTGGTGTGTTTTGGTGTAGTGTGGTGTTGTGTATTGTGGTGTGGTGTAGTGTGGTGTGGTTTATTGTGGTGTGGTGTGGTGTCGTGTGGTGTGGTGTAGTGTGGTGTGGTGTAGTGTTGTGTACTGTAGTATGGTATTGTGTGCTGTGTTGTGCTGTGTTGTAGTGTGCTGTGGTGTGATGTGGTGATGTGTGGTGTGGCGTGTTGTTGTGTAGTGTGGTGAGGTGTTGTGGTGTGGTGTGGTGTGGTGTGCTGTGCTGTGGTGTGTTCTGGTGTAGTGTGGTGTGATGTGGTGTGTTGTGGTTTGTTGTGGTGTGGTGTGTGTAGTGTAGTGTGGTGTGGTGTGGTGTAGTATAGTGTTGTTTGGTGTAGTGTGGTGTAGTGCAGTGTTGTGTGGTGTAGTGTGGTGTGGTGTGTTGTGTTGTGCTGTGGTGTAGTGTGGTGTGGTGTGGTGTGGTGTGTTGTGGTATGGTGTTGTGTGGTGTGGTGTGGTGTTGTGTAGTGTGGTGTAGTGTGGTGTGGTGTAGTGTGGTGTGGTGTAGTGTGGTGTGATGTAGTGTGGTGTACTGTAGTATGGTATTGTGTGCTGTGGTGTGCTGTGTTGTAGTGTGCTGTGGTGTGATGTAGTGTTGTGTGGTGTGGTGTGTTGTGGTGTGGTGTAGTGTGGTGTGGTGTAATATAGTGTTGTTTGGTGTAGTGTGGTGTAGTGCAGTGTTGTGTGGTGTAGTGTGGTGTGGTGTGTTGTGTTGTGCTGTGGTGTAGTGTGGTGTGGTGTGGTGTGGTGTGTTGTGGTATGGTGTTGTGTGGTGTGGTGTGGTGTTGTGTAGTGTGGTGTAGTGTGATGTGGTGTAGTGTGGTGTGGTGTAGTGTGGTGTGATGTAGTGTGGTGTACTGTAGTATGGTATTGTGTGCTGTGGTGTGCTGTGTTGTAGTGTGCTGTGGTGTGATGTAGTGTTGTGTGGTGTGTTGTGGTGTGTTGTGGTGTGTTGTGGTGTGGTGTGGTGTGGTGTGTTGTGTTGTGGTGTGGTGTAGTGTGGTGTTGAGTGCTGTGGTGTGCTGTGTTGTAGTGTGCTGTGGTGTGATGTGGTGTTGTGGGCTGTGGTTTGGTGTGGTGTGGTGTAGTGTGGTGTGGTGTAGTGTGGTGTGGTATAGTGTGGTGTGGTGTAGTGTGGTGTAATGTTGTATGGTATTGTGTGCTGTGGTGTGCTGTGTTGTAGTGTGCTGTGGTGTGATGTGGTGTGGTGTGGTGTGGTGTGTTGTGGTGTGTTGTGGTGTTGTGTGGTGTGGTGTGGTGTAGTGTGGTGTTGTGTGCCGTGGTGTGCTGTGTTGTAGTGTGGTGTGGTGTGATGTGGTGTTGTGGGGTGTGGTGTGGTGTGGTGTATTATGGTTTGTTGTATTGTGGTGTGGTGTTGTGTGGTGTTGTGTAGTGTGTTGTGGTGTGGTGTCGTGGGTTGTGGTGTGGTGTGGTGCGGTGTGTTGTGGTGCGCTGTGGTGTAGTGTGGTGTGGTGTAGTGTGGTATTGTGTAGTGTGGTGAAGTGTGGTGTGGTGTGGTGTGTTGTAGTGTTGTGTGGTGTGGTGTGGTGTGTTGTGGTGTGCTATTGTGTGATGTGGTGGATGTGGTGTTGTGTGGTGTGGTGTATTGTGGTGTAGTGTGGTGCGGTTTGGTGTAGTGTGGTGTAGTGTGGTGTGGTGCAATTTGGTGTGGTGTAGTGTGGTGTGGTGTCGTGTCGTGTTATGTAGTGTTGTGTGTTGTAGTGTGCTGTGCTGTGGTGTAGTGTGGTGTAGTGTGGTGAAGTGTGGTGTGGTGTGGTGTGGTGTGGTGGGTGTACTATGGTGTGTTGTAGTGTGGTGTGGTGTGATGTGGCGTCGTGTGGTATGGTGTGGTGTGTTGCGGTGTGTTGCGGTGTGTTGTGGTTGGTGTGCTATAGTGTAGTGTGGTGTTCTGTGATGTGGTGTAGTGTGGTGTGGTGTGTGTGTTGTGGTGTGTTGTGGTGTGGTATTGTGTAGTGTGGTGGGTGTGGTGTAGTGTGATGTAGTGTGGTGTGCTGCGGTGTAGTGTTGTGGTGTGGTGTCGTGTCGTGTGGTGTGTTGTGGTGGGGTGGGGTGTGGTGTGGTGTGTTGTGGGGTGGTGTGCCGTGGTGTGTTGTGGTGTAGTGTGATGTGATGTGGTGTGTTGTGATGTTCTGTGGTGTGGTGTTGTGTGGTGTGGTGTGTTGTGGTGTGGTGTGTATAGAGTGATGTGGTGTGGTGCGGTGTGCTGTGCTGTGTTGTGGTGTGGTGTGGTGTAGTGTGTTGTGGTGTGGTGTGGTGTGGTGTGTGTAGAGTGATGTGGTGTGATGTGGTGTCGTGTGGTGTGGGGTGGTGTGCTGTGGTGTGTTGTGGTGTAGTGTGACGTGATGTGGTGTGTTGTGATGTTCTGTGGTGTGGTGTTGTGTGTGTGGTGTGTTGTGGTGTGGTGTGTGTAGAGTGATGTGGTGTGGTGCGGTGTGGTGTGGTGTGGGGTGGTGTGGTGTAGTGTGTTGTGGTGTGGTAGTGTGTAGTGTGGTGTGGTGTGTTGTGGTGTGTTGTGGTGTTCTGTGCTGTGTGTGCTGTGTTGTAGTGTGCTGTGGTGTGATGTTGTGTTGTGTGGTGTGATGTAGTGTGTTGTGGTTTGGTGTGGTGTAGTGTGGTGTGGTGTAGTGTGGTGGGGTGTAGTGTGGTGTAGTGTGGTGTGGTGTAGTGTGGTGTAATGTAGTATGGTGTTGTGTGCTGTGGTGTGCTGTGTTGTAGTGTGCTGTGGTGTTGTGTGGTGTGGTGTGTGTGTTGTGGTGTGTTGTGGTGTGGTATGGTGTAGTGTGGTGGGTGTAGTGTGGTGTGGTGTGGTTTAGTGTGGTGTAATGTAGTGTTGTGTAGTGTGGTGTAGTGTGGTGTAGTATAGGGTAGTGTACTGTGGTGTAGTGTAGTGTGGTGTAGTGTAGTGTGGTGTGGTGTGCTGTGATGTGGTGTGGTGTAATGTGGTGTGGTGTGGTGGGGTCTAGTGTGCTGTGGTGTGTTGTGTTGTAGTGTGGTGTAGTGTGGTGTGTTATGGTGTGGTGTGCTGTGCTGTGGTGTAGTGTGCTGTGTTGTTGTGTGGTGTTTTGTGGTGTGTTGTGGTGTGGAGTAGTGTGCTGTGGTGTAGTGTGGTGTGTTGTAGTGTCGTGTGATGTGTTGTGGTGTGGCATGGTGTGTTGTGGTGTCGTGTGGTGTCGTGTCGTGTCGTGTGCTGTGGTGTAGTGTGGTGTGGTGTGTTGTAGTGTGGTGTGGTGTGGTGTTGTGTGTTGTGCTGTTGCGTGTTGCTGTGTAGTGTGGTGTGGTGTGTTGCGGTGTGTTGTGGTGTGGTGTAGTGTGGTGGGGTGTAGTTTGGTGTGGCGTGTTGTGTTGTAGTGTGGTGTGGTGTGTTGTGGTGTGGTGTAGTGTACTGTGCTGTGCTGGGGTGTGATGAGGTGTGTTGTGGTGTAGTGTGGTGTGGTGTAGTGTGGTGTGGTGTGGTGTGGTGTGTGTGTTGTGGTGTCTTGTGGTGTCTTGTGGTGTGGTGTGTGTAGTGTGGTGTGGTGTGGTATTGTGTAGTGTGGTGCGTCTGGTGTAGTGTGGTGTAGTATGGTGTGCTGTGGTGTAGTGTGGTGAGGTGTGGTGTGGTGTGGTGTTGTGGTGTGGTGTGCTGTGCTGTGGTGTTTTGTGGTGTAGTGTGGTGTGTTGTGGTGTGTTGTGGTGAGTTGTGGTGTGGTGTGTGTAGTGTGGTGTGGTATAGTGTGGTGTAGTATAGTGTTGTTTGGTGTAGTGTGGTGTAGTGTAGTGTTGTGTGGTGTAGTGTGGTGTGGTGTGTTGTGTTGTGCTGTGGTGTAGTGTGGTGTGGTGTGGTGTGTTGTGGTATGGTGTGGTGTGATGTGGTGTGGTGTTGTGTAGTGTGGTGTAGTGTTGTGTGGTGTAGTGTGGTGTGCTGTAGTGTGGTGTGATGTAGTGTGGTGTACTGTAGTATGGTATTGTGTGCTGTGGTGTGCTGTGTTGTAGTGTGCTGTGGTGTGATGTGGTGTTGTGTGGTGTGGTGTGTTGTGGTGTGGCGTGTTGTTGTGTAGTCTGGTGAGGTGTTGTGGTGTGGTGTGGTGTGCTGTGCTGTGGTGTGTTGTGGTGTAGTGCGGTGTGATGTGGTGTGCTGTGTGTAGTGTGGTGTGGTGTGGTGTGGTGTATTATAATGTTGTTTGGTGTAGTGTGGTGTAGTGTAGTGTTGTGTGGTGTAGTGTGGTGTGGTGTGGTGTAGTGTGGTGTTGTGTGCTGTGGTGTTGTGGGGTGTGGTGTGGTGTGGTGTGTTGTGGTCTAGTGTGGTGTGGTGTGGTGTGATGTATTGTGGTTTGGTGTGGTGTGGTGTAGTATGGTGTGTTGTAGTGTGGTGTGGTGTAGTGTTGTGTGGTATGGTGTGGTGTGGTGCGGTGTATTGTGATGTGGTGTGGTGTGCTGTGGTGTAGTGTGGTGTGTTGTGGTGTGGTGTGTTGTAGTTTTGTATGGTATAGTGTGGGTGATCTGTAGTGTGCTGTGGTGTACTGTAGTGTGATGTGGTGTAGAGTGGTGTGGTTTGTTGTGGTGTGCTGTGGTGTGGTGTGCTGTGGTGTAGTGTGGTGTGGTGTGTTGTTGTGTGGTGTAGTGTGGTGGGGTGTAGTGTAGTATGGTGTGCTGTAGTGTAGTGTGGTGTGGTGTAGTGTGGTGTGGTGTGGAGTAGTGTGCTGTGCTGTGGTGTGGTGTAGTGTGGAGTGGTGTAGTGTGGTGGGTATGGTGTAGTGTGGTGTGGTGTGGTGTGGTGTGGTGTGGTGTGGTGTGTTGTGGTGGGTTGGGGTGTGGTGTGGTGTGCTGTGTGTGTTGTGGTGTAGTGTGGTGTGGTGTTGTTTCGTGTGGTGTGTGTGTTGTGGTGTGTTGTGGTGTGGTATGGTGTAGTGTGGTGGGTGTGTTGTAGTGTCGTGTGGTGTGGTTTAGTGTGGTGTAATGTAGTGTGTTGTAGTGCGGTGTAGTGTAGTGTAGTGTGGTGTGATGTGTTGTGGTGTGGTGTGTTGTGTTGTGGTGTGGTGTCGTGTCGTGTGCTGTGGTGTAGTGTGGTGTACTGTAGTGTCGTGTGTTGTAGTTTCGTGTGGTGTGGTGTAGTGTCGTGTGGTGTGGTGTATTGTGCTGTGGCGGGTTGTGTAGTGTGGTGGGGTGTAGTGTGGCGTGGTGTGTGGTGTTGTAGTGTGGTGTGGTGTGGTGTGTTGTGGTGTGGTGTAGTGTGCTGTGCTGTGGTGTGATGATGTGTGTTGTGGTGTGGTGTAGTGTGGTGTGGTGTAGTGTTGTGTGGTGTTGTGTGGTGTAGTGTTGTGTAAGGTAGTGTGATGTAGTGTAGTGTAGTGTGGTGTAGTGTAGTGTAGTGTAGTGTAGTGTAGTGTGGTGTAGTGTGGTGTGGTGTAGTGTTGTGTGGTGTTGTGTGGTGTAGTGTTGTGTAAGGTAGTGTGGTGTAGTGTAGTGTAGTGTGGTGTAGTGTAGTGTAGTGTAGTGTAGTGTAGTGTAGTGTGGTGTGCTGTGGTGTAGTGTAGTGTGCTGTGTTGTGGTGTGGTGTGTTGTGGTGTGGTGTGGTGTGGTGTGGTGTGGTGTGGTGTGGTGTGGTGTGGTGTGGTGTGGTGTGCTGTGGTGTAGCGTGGTGTGGTGTAGCGTGGTGTGGTGTGTTGTGGTGTAGTGTGGTGTGGTGTGGTGTGGTGTGGTGTGGTGTGGTGTGGTGTGGTGTGCTGTGCTGTGGTGTGCTGTGGTGTAGCGTGGTGTGGTGTAGCGTGGTGTGGTGTGTTGTGGTGTAGTGTGGTGTGGTGTGGTGTGGTGTGGTGTGGTGTGGTGTGGTGTGGTGTGGTGTGGTGTACTGTGGTGTAGCGTGGTGTGGTGTAGCGTGGTGTGGTGTGTTGTGGTGTGGTGTGGTGTGGTGTGGTGTGGTGTGGTGTGGTGTGGTGTGGTGTGGTGTGGTGTGCTGTGGTGTAGCATGGTGTGGTGTAGCGTGGTGTGGTGTGTTGTGGTGTGGTGTGGTGTGGTGTGGTGTGGTGTGGTGTGGTGTGGTGTGGTGTGGTGTGGTGTGCTGTGGTGTAGCGTGGTGTGGTGTAGCGTGGTGTGGTGTGGTGTGGTGTGGTGTGGTGTGGTGTGGTGTGGTGTGGTGTGGTGTGTTGTGGTGGGTTGGGGTGTGGTGTGGTGTGCTGTGTGTGTTGTGGTGTAGTGTGGTGTGGTGTTGTTTGGTGTGGTGTGTGTGTTGTGGTGTGTTGTGGTGTGGTATGGTGTAGTGTGGTGGGTGTGTTGTAGTGTCGTGTGGTGTGGTTTAGTGTGGTGTAATGTAGTGTGTTGTAGTGCGGTGTAGTGTAGTGTAGTGTAGTGTGATGTAGTGTAGTGTGTTGTACTGTAGTGTGGTGTGGTGTGCTGTGATGTGGTGTGGTGTAATGTGGTGTGGTGTGGTGTGGTCTAGTGTGGTGTGTTGTGGTGTGGTGTGGTGTGCTCTGGTGTCGTGTGGTGTGGTGTGCTGTGGTGTAGTGTAGTGTGCTGTGTTGTGGTGTGGTGTGTTGTGGTGTGGTGTGGTGTGGTGTGGTGTGGTGTGGTGTGGTGTGGTGTGGTGTGGTGTGCTGTGGTGTAGCGTGGTGTGGTGTAGCGTGGTGTGGTGTGTTGTGGTGTGGTGTGGTGTGGTGTGGTGTGGTGTGGTGTGGTGTGGTGTGGTGTGGTGTGGTGTGGTGTGGTGTGCTGTGGTGTAGCGTGGTGTGGTGTAGCGTGATGTGGTGTGTTGTTGTGTGGTGTGTTGTGGTGTGCTGTGGTGTAGCGTGGTGTGGTGTAGCGTGGTGTGGTGTGTTGTGGTGTGGTGTGGTGTGGTGTGGTGTGGTGTGGTGTGGTGTGGTGTGGTGTGGTGTGGTGTGGTGTGGTGTGGTGTGGTGTGATGTGGTGTGGTGTACTGTGGTCTGCTGTGGTGTAGCGTGGTGTGGTGTGTTGTGGCGTTGTGTGGTATGGCGTGGTGTGGTGTGGTGTGGTGTGGTGTGGTGTGGTGTGGTGTGGTGTGGTGTGGTGTGGTGTGGTGTGCTGTGGTGTAGCGTGGTGTGGTGTAGCGTGGTGTGGTGTGTTGTGGTGTGGTGTGGTGTGGTGTGGTGTGGTGTGGTGTGGTGTGGTGTGGTGTGGTGTGGTGTGCTGTGTTGTGCTGTGGTGTAGCGTGGTGTGGTGTGTTGTGGTGTGGTGTGTTGTGGTGTGGTGTGGTGTGGTGTGGTGTGGTGTGGTTTGGTGTGGTGTGGTGTGGTTTGGTGTGGTGTGGTGTACTGTGGTCTGCTGTGGTGTAGTGTGGTGTGGTGTATTGTGGTGTGGTGTGGTGTGATGTGGTGTGGTGTGGTGTGGTGGGGTGTGGTGTGCTGTGCTGTGCTGTGGTGTAGCGTGGTGTGGTGTGTTGTGGTGTGTTGTGGTGTGGTGTGGTGTGGTGTGTTGTGGTGTGGTTTGGTGTGGTGTGGTGTGGTGTGGTGTGGTGTGGTGTGGTGTGCTGTGGTGTAGCGTGGTGTGGTGTAGCGTGGTGTGGTGTGTTGTGGTGTGGTGTGGTGTGGTGTGGTGTGGTGTGGTGTGGTGTGCTGTGCTGTGGTGTAGCGTGGTGTGGTGTGTTGTGGTGTGGTGTGTTGTGGTTTGGTGTGGTGTGGTGTGGTGTGGTGTGGTGTAGTGTTGTGTGTTGTAGTGCGGTATGGTATAGTATGCTTGATCTGGTGTGGTGTAGTGTGCTGTGGTGTACTGTAGTGTGATGTGGTGTAGATTGGTGTGGTGTGTTGTGGTATGGTGTGTTGTGGTGTGGTGTGTTGTGGTGTGATTTGGTGTGCTGTGGTGTAGTGTGGTGTCGTGTAGTCTAGTGCGCTGAAGTGTAGTGTGGTGTGGTGTGTTGTGGTGTGCTATGGTGTAATGTGGTGTGTTGTCGTGTAGTGTAGTATGGTGTGGTGTAGTTTAGTATGGTGTGTTGTAGTGTGGTGTGGTGTGTTGTGCTGTGGCGTGTTGTTGTGTAGTGTGGTGTGGTGTGTTCTGGTGTGGTGTAGTGTGGTGTAGTGTGGTGTGCTGTGGTGTAGTGTGGTGTGGTGTGGTGTGGTGTGTTGTGGTGTAGTGTCGTGTGGTGTTTTTTGGTGTGGTGTTTGTGTTGTGGTGTGTTGTGGTGTGGTATAGTGTAGTGTGGTGGGTGTGGTGTGGTGTGGTTTAGTGTGGTGTAATGTAGTGTGGTGTAGTGTGGTGTAGTGTGGTGTAGTGTAGTGTAGTGTAGTGTGCTGTGCTGTGATGTGGTGTGGTGTGGTGTGGTTTTGTGTGGTGTGTTGTGCTGTGGCGTGTTGTTGTGTAGTGTGGTGTGTTGGGGTGTGGTGTGGTGTGGTGTGGTGTAGTGTGGTGGGGTGTAGTGTGGTGTGGGCTGTTGTGTTGTAGTGTGGTGTGGTATGTGTGTTGTGGTGTAGTGTACTGTGCTGTGCTGGGGTGTGATGAGGTGTGTTGTGTTGTAGTGTGATGTGGTGTGGTATGGTGTAGTGTGGTGTGGTGTGGTGTGGTGTGGTGTGTGTGTTGTGGTGTCTTGTGGTGTCTTGTGGTGTGGTGTGTGTAGTGTGGTGTGGTGTGGTATGGTGTAGTGTGGTGGGTGTGGTGTAGTGTGGTGTAGTATGGTGTGCTGTGGTGTAGTGTGGTGAGGTGTGGTGTTGTGTGGTGTTGTGGTGTGGTGTGGTGTGGTGTGCTGTGCTGTGGTGTGTTGTGGTGTAGTGTGGTGTGTTGTGGTGTGTTGTGGTGAGTTGTGGTGTGGTGTGTGTAGTGTGGTGTGGTATAGTGTGGTGTCGTATAGTGTTGTTTGGTGTAGTGTGGTGTAGTGTAGTGTTGTGTGGTGTAGTGTGGTGTGGTGTGTTGTGTTGTGGTGTAGTGTGGTGTGGTGTGGTGTGGTGTGTTGTGGTGTGTTGTGGTATGGTGTGGTGTGGTGTGGTGTTGTGTAGTGTGGTGTGGTGTAGTGTTGTGTGGTGTAGTGTGGTGTGGTGTAGTGTGGTGTGATGTAGTGTGGTGTAATGTAGTATGGTGTAGTGTACTGTGGTGTGCTGTGTTGTAGTGTGCTGTGGTGTGTTGTGGTGTAGTGTGGTGTGGTGTAGAGTGGCATGTTGCAGTGTGGTGTGGTGTATTGTGGTGTGGTGTCGTGTCGTGTGCTGTGGTGTAGTGTGGTGTACTGTAGTGTGGTGTGTTGTAGTGTCGTGTGGTGTGGTGTGTTGTGGTGTGGTGTGATGTGGTGTGTTGTGGTGTGTTGTGGTGTGGTCTGTGTAGTGTGGTGTGGTGTGGTGTGGTGTAGTATAGTGTTGTTTGGTGTAGTGTGGTGTGGTGTAGTGTGGTGTTTTGTAGTGTGGTGTGGTGTAGTGTGGTGTGATGTAGTGTGGTGTGATGTAGTGTGGTGTAATGTAGTATGGTATTGTGTGCTGTGGTGTGCTGTGTTGTAGTGTGCTGTGGTGTGATGTGGTGTAGTGTGGTGTGGTGTGATGTAGTGTTGTGTGGTGTGGTGTGTTGTGGTGTGTTGTGGTGTTGTATGGTGTAGTGTGGTGGGTGTGGTGTAGTGTGGTGCGGTGTGGTTTACTGTGGTGTAATGTAGTGTGGTGTAGTGTGGTGTAGTGTGGTGTAGTATAGTGTAGTGTAGTGTGGTGTAGTGTAGTGTGGTGTAGTGTAGTGTGGTGTGGTGTGCTGTGATGTGGTGTGGTGTAATGTGGTGTGGTGTGGTGGGGTCTAGTGTGGTGTGCTGTGTTGTAGTGTGGTGTAGTGTGGTGTGGTGTGGTGTGGTGTGGTGTGTTGTGGTGTGGTGTGCTGTGTTGTAGTGTGGTGTGATGTGTTGTGGTGTGGTATGGTGTGTTGTGGTGTGGTGTCGTGTCGTGTCGTGTGCTGTGGTGTAGTGTGGTGTTGTGTGTTGTAGTGTTGTTTGGTGTGGTGTGGTGTGTTGTGCTGTGGCGTGTTTTTGTGTAGTGTGGTGTGGTGTGTTGTGGTGTGTTGTGGTTTGGTGTAGTGTGGTGGGGTGTAGTGTGGTGTGGTGTTGTGTGTTGTGCTGTGGCGTGTTTTTGTGTAGTGTGGTGTGGTGTGTTGTGGTGTGTTGTGGTTTGGTGTAGTGTGGTGGGGTGTAGTGTGGTGTGGTGTGGTGTGTTGTGGTGTGGTGTAGTGTACTGTGCTGTGCTGGCGTGTGATGAGGTGTGTTGTGGTGTAGTGTGATGTGGTGTGGTGTGGTGTAGTGTGGTGTGGTGTGGTGTAGAGTGCTGTGTGTGTTGTGGTGTCTTGTGGTGTCTTGTGGTGTGGTGTGTGTAGTGTGATGTGGTATGGTATGGTGTAGTGTGGTGGGTGTGGTGTAGTGTGGTGTAGTATGGTGTGCTGTGTTGTAGTGTGGTGAGGTGTGGTGTGGTGTTGTGGTGTGGTGTGGTGTGGTGTGCTGTGCTGTGGTGTGTTGTGGTGTAGTGTGGTGTGTTGTGGTGTGGTGTGTTGTGGTGTGGTGTGGTGTGGTGTTGAGTAGTGTGGTGTGGTATAGTGTGGTGTGGTATGGTGTGGTGTGATGTGGTGTGGTGTTGAGTGCTGTGGTGTGCTGTGTTGTAGTGTGCTGTGGTGTGATGTGGTGTTGTGGGCTGTGGTGTAGTGTGGTGTGGTGTGGTGTGGTGTGGTGTGTTGTGGTATGGTGTGGTGTGGTGTGCTGTGGTGTGGTGTAGTGTTGTGTGGTGTAGTGTGGTGTGGTGTAGTGTGGTGTGATGTAGTGTGGTGTAATGTAGTATGGTGTAGTGTACTGTGGTGTGCTGTGTTGTAGTGTGCTGTGGTGTGTTTTGGTGTAGTGTGGTGTTGTGTATTGTGGTGTGGTGTAGTGTGGTGTGGTTTATTGTGGTGTGGTGTGGTGTCGTGTGGTGTGGTGTAGTGTGGTGTGGTGTAGTGTTGTGTACTGTAGTATGGTATTGTGTGCTGTGTTGTGCTGTGTTGTAGTGTGCTGTGGTGTGATGTGGTGATGTGTGGTGTGGCGTGTTGTTGTGTAGTGTGGTGAGGTGTTGTGGTGTGGTGTGGTGTGGTGTGCTGTGCTGTGGTGTGTTCTGGTGTAGTGTGGTGTGATGTGGTGTGTTGTGGTTTGTTGTGGTGTGGTGTGTGTAGTGTAGTGTGGTGTGGTGTGGTGTAGTATAGTGTTGTTTGGTGTAGTGTGGTGTAGTGCAGTGTTGTGTGGTGTAGTGTGGTGTGGTGTGTTGTGTTGTGCTGTGGTGTAGTGTGGTGTGGTGTGGTGTGTTGTGGTATGGTGTTGTGTGGTGTGGTGTGGTGTTGTGTAGTGTGGTGTAGTGTGGTGTGGTGTAGTGTGGTGTGGTGTAGTGTGGTGTGATGTAGTGTGGTGTACTGTAGTATGGTATTGTGTGCTGTGGTGTGCTGTGTTGTAGTGTGCTGTGGTGTGATGTAGTGTTGTGTGGTGTGGTGTGTTGTGGTGTGGTGTAGTGTGGTGTGGTGTAATATAGTGTTGTTTGGTGTAGTGTGGTGTAGTGCAGTGTTGTGTGGTGTAGTGTGGTGTGGTGTGTTGTGTTGTGCTGTGGTGTAGTGTGGTGTGGTGTGGTGTGGTGTGTTGTGGTATGGTGTTGTGTGGTGTGGTGTGGTGTTGTGTAGTGTGGTGTAGTGTGATGTGGTGTAGTGTGGTGTGGTGTAGTGTGGTGTGATGTAGTGTGGTGTACTGTAGTATGGTATTGTGTGCTGTGGTGTGCTGTGTTGTAGTGTGCTGTGGTGTGATGTAGTGTTGTGTGGTGTGGTGTGTTGTGGTGTGTTGTGGTGTGTTGTGGTGTGGTGTGGTGTGGTGTGTTGTGTTGTGGTGTGGTGTAGTGTGGTGTTGAGTGCTGTGGTGTGCTGTGTTGTAGTGTGCTGTGGTGTGATGTGGTGTTGTGGGCTGTGGTTTGGTGTGGTGTGGTGTAGTGTGGTGTGGTGTAGTGTGGTGTGGTATAGTGTGGTGTGGTGTAGTGTGGTGTAATGTTGTATGGTATTGTGTGCTGTGGTGTGCTGTGTTGTAGTGTGCTGTGGTGTGATGTGGTGTGGTGTGGTGTGGTGTGTTGTGGTGTGTTGTGGTGTTGTGTGGTGTGGTGTGGTGTAGTGTGGTGTTGTGTGCTGTGGTGTGCTGTGTTGTAGTGTGGTGTGGTGTGATGTGGTGTTGTGGGGTGTGGTGTGGTGTGGTGTATTATGGTTTGTTGTATTGTGGTGTGGTGTTGTGTGGTGTTGTGTAGTGTGTTGTGGTGTGGTGTCGTGGGTTGTGGTGTGGTGTGGTGCGGTGTGTTGTGGTGCGCTGTGGTGTAGTGTGGTGTGGTGTAGTGTGGTATTGTGTAGTGTGGTGAAGTGTGGTGTGGTGTGGTGTGTTGTAGTGTTGTGTGGTGTGGTGTGGTGTGTTGTGGTGTGCTATTGTGTGATGTGGTGGATGTGGTGTTGTGTGGTGTGGTGTATTGTGGTGTAGTGTGGTGCGGTTTGGTGTAGTGTGGTGTAGTGTGGTGTGGTGCAATTTGGTGTGGTGTAGTGTGGTGTGGTGTCGTGTCGTGTTATGTAGTGTTGTGTGTTGTAGTGTGCTGTGCTGTGGTGTAGTGTGGTGTAGTGTGGTGAAGTGTGGTGTGGTGTGGTGTGGTGTGTTGTAGTGTTATGTGGTGTGGTGTGGTGTAGTGTTGTGTGGTGTGGTGTGGTGTGTTGTTGTCTAGTGTGGTGTGGTGTGGTGTGATGTAGTGTGGTGTGGTGGGTGTACTATGGTGTGTTGTAGTGTGGTGTGGTGTGATGTGGCGTCGTGTGGTATGGTGTGGTGTGTTGCGGTGTGTTGCGGTGTGTTGTGGTCTGGTGTGCTATAGTGTAGTGTGGTGTTCTGTGATGTGGTGTAGTGTGGTGTGGTGTGTGTGTTGTGGTGTGTTGTGGTGTGGTATTGTGTAGTGTGGTGGGTGTGGTGTAGTGTGGTGTAGTGTGGTGTGCTGCGGTGTAGTGTTGTGGTGTGGTGTCGTGTCGTGTGGTGTGTTGTGGTGGGGTGGGGTGTGGTGTGGTGTGTTGTGGGGTGGTGTGCCGTGGTGTGTTGTGGTGTAGTGTGATGTGATGTGGTGTGTTGTGATGTTCTGTGGTGTGGTGTTGTGTGGTGTAGTGTGTTGTGGTGTGGTGTGTATAGAGTGATGTGGTGTGGTGCGGTGTGCTGTGCTGTGTTGTGGTGTGGTGTGGTGTAGTGTGTTGTGGTGTGGTGTGGTGTGGTGTGTGTAGAGTGATGTGGTGTGATGTGGTGTCGTGTGGTGTGGGGTGGTGTGCTGTGGTGTGTTGTGGTGTAGTGTGACGTGATGTGGTGTGTTGTGATGTTCTGTGGTGTGGTGTTGTGTGGTGTGGTGTGTTGTGGTGTGGTGTGTGTAGAGTGATGTGGTGTGGTGCGGTGTGGTGTGGTGTGGGGTGGTGTGGTGTAGTGTGTTGTGGTGTGGTAGTGTGTAGTGTGGTGTGGTGTGTTGTGGTGTGTTGTGGTGTTCTGTGCTGTGTGTGCTGTGTTGTAGTGTGCTGTGGTGTGATGTTGTGTTGTGTGGTGTGATGTAGTGTGTTGTGGTTTGGTGTGGTGTAGTGTGGTGTGGTGTAGTGTGGTGGGGTGTAGTGTGGTGTAGTGTGGTGTGGTGTAGTGTGGTGTAATGTAGTATGGTGTTGTGTGCTGTGGTGTGCTGTGTTGTAGTGTGCTGTGGTGTTGTGTGGTGTGGTGTAGTGTGTTGTGGTTTGGTGGGGTGTAGTGTTGTGTAATGTAGTATGGTGTTGTGTGCTGTGTGTGCTGTGTTGTAGTGTGCTGTGGTGTGATGTGGTGTTGTGTGGTGTGGTGTAGTGTGTTGTGGTTTGGTGGGGTGTAGTGTGGTGTGGTGTAGTGTGGTGTGGTGTAGTGTGGTGTGGTGTAGTGTGGTGTAATGTAGTATGGTGTTGTGTGCTGTGGTGTGCTGTGTTGTAGTGTGCTGTGGTGTGATGTGGTGTTGTCTGGTGTGGTGTGGTGTTGTGTGTTGTGGTGTGCTGTGGTGTGATGAGGTGTTGTGTTGTGTGTTGTGGTGTAGTGTGGTGTAGTGTGGTGTGGTTTGGTGTAGTGTGGTGTAGTGTGGTGTAGTGTGGTGTGGTGGGGTGTAGTGTGTTGTAGTGTGGTGTGGTGTGGTGTTGTGTTATGTAGTGTGGTGTGTTGTAGTGTGCTGTGGTGTAGTGTGGTGTGGTGTAGTGTGGTGTGTGTGTAGTGTGGTGTGATGTGTTGTGTTGTGGTGTGGTGTGTTGTAGTGTGGTGTGGTGTAGTGTGGTGTGGTGTAGTGTGGTGTGGTGTGGTGGTGTAGTGTGGTGTGGTGTAGTGTGGTGTGTTGTAATGTGTTGTGGTGTGGTGTGGTGGGTTGTGGTGTGGTGTGGTGCTGTGTGTGTGGTGTGCTGTGGTGTAGTGTGGCGTGATGTAGAGTGGTGTGTTGTAATGTGGTGTGGAGTGGTGTGTTGTGGTGTGGTGTTGTATGATGTGGTGTGCTGCGGTGTGTTGTGGTGTGCTGTGGTGTAGTGTGGTGTGGTGTGTTGTAGTGTAGTGTGGTGTAGTGTGGTGTGTTGTGCTGTGGGGTGGTGTTGTGTGGTGTGTTGTGGTGTGGTGTAGTGTGGTGTGGTGTGCTGTGGGGTGATGAGGTGTGTTGTGGTGTAGTGTAGTGTGGTGTGGTGTGGTGTGGTGTTGTGTGGTGTAGTGTGGTGTGGTGTGGTGTTGTGTGATTTAGTGTGCTGTAGTGTGGTGCAATGTAGTATGGTGTGGTGTGCTGTGGTGTGATGTGATGTGGTGTGGTGTGGTGTGGTGTGGTGTTGTGTGGTGTGGTGTGGTGTAGTGTAGTGTGGTGTGGTGTGTTGTGTTGTAGTGTGGGGTGGTGTGATGTGCTGTGGTATGGTGTAGAGTGGTGTCTTGTAGTGTGTTGTGTTGTAGTGTAGTTGATGTTGTGTGGTGTAGTGTGCTGTGGTGTAGTGTGGTGTGGTGTGTTGTGGTGTGAGCGGTGTGGTGTAGTGTGGTGTATTGTAATGTGGTGTGGTGTGCTGTGGTGTGTTGTGGTGTGGTGCGGTATGGTGAGGTGTGGTGTGGTGTGGTGTGGTGTGGTGCGGTTTGTTGTGGTGTGCTATGGTGTAGCATGTTGTGGTGTAGTGTGGTGTTGTGTAGTGTGGTGTTGTGTGGTGTGCTGTGGTGTGTTGTGGTGTGGTGTTGTGTGGTGTGGCGTGGTGTGTTGTGGTGTGTTGTCGTGTGGTGTGTGTAGTGTGATGTAGTGTGGTGTGGCGTAGTGTGGTGTGGTGTGGTGTGGTGTGCTGTGGGGTGTTGTGGTGTGGTGTGGTGTGTTGTGGTGTGTTGTGGTGTGTTGTGGTGTGGTGTGTGTAGTGTGATGTGCTGTGGTGTGGTGTGGTGTAGTGTGGTGTGGTGTGGTGTGGTGTGGTGTGTGTGTTGTGGTGTCTTGTGGTGTCTTGTGGTGTGGTGTGTGTAGTGTGGTGTGGTGTGGTATGGTGTAGTGTGGTGGGTGTGGTGTAGTGTGGTGTAGTATGGTGTGCTGTGGTGTAGTGTGGTGAGGTGTGGTGTTGTGTGGTGTTGTGGTGTGGTGTGGTGTGGTGTGCTGTGCTGTGGTGTGTTGTGGTGTAGTGTGGTGTGTTGTGGTGTGTTGTGGTGAGTTGTGGTGTGGTGTGTGTAGTGTGGTGTGGTATAGTGTGGTGTCGTATAGTGTTGTTTGGTGTAGTGTGGTGTAGTGTAGTGTTGTGTGGTGTAGTGTGGTGTGGTGTGTTGTGTTGTGGTGTAGTGTGGTGTGGTGTGGTGTGGTGTGTTGTGGTGTGTTGTGGTATGGTGTGGTGTGGTGTGGTGTTGTGTAGTGTGGTGTGGTGTAGTGTTGTGTGGTGTAGTGTGGTGTGGTGTAGTGTGGTGTGATGTAGTGTGGTGTAATGTAGTATGGTGTAGTGTACTGTGGTGTGCTGTGTTGTAGTGTGCTGTGGTGTGTTGTGGTGTAGTGTGGTGTGGTGTAGAGTGGCATGTTGCAGTGTGGTGTGGTGTATTGTGGTGTGGTGTCGTGTCGTGTGCTGTGGTGTAGTGTGGTGTACTGTAGTGTGGTGTGTTGTAGTGTCGTGTGGTGTGGTGTGTTGTGGTGTGGTGTGATGTGGTGTGTTGTGGTGTGTTGTGGTGTGGTCTGTGTAGTGTGGTGTGGTGTGGTGTGGTGTAGTATAGTGTTGTTTGGTGTAGTGTGGTGTGGTGTAGTGTGGTGTTTTGTAGTGTGGTGTGGTGTAGTGTGGTGTGATGTAGTGTGGTGTGATGTAGTGTGGTGTAATGTAGTATGGTATTGTGTGCTGTGGTGTGCTGTGTTGTAGTGTGCTGTGGTGTGATGTGGTGTAGTGTGGTGTGGTGTGATGTAGTGTTGTGTGGTGTGGTGTGTTGTGGTGTGTTGTGGTGTTGTATGGTGTAGTGTGGTGGGTGTGGTGTAGTGTGGTGCGGTGTGGTTTACTGTGGTGTAATGTAGTGTGGTGTAGTGTGGTGTAGTGTGGTGTAGTATAGTGTAGTGTAGTGTGGTGTAGTGTAGTGTGGTGTAGTGTAGTGTGGTGTGGTGTGCTGTGATGTGGTGTGGTGTAATGTGGTGTGGTGTGGTGGGGTCTAGTGTGGTGTGCTGTGTTGTAGTGTGGTGTAGTGTGGTGTGGTGTGGTGTGGTGTGGTGTGTTGTGGTGTGGTGTGCTGTGTTGTAGTGTGGTGTGATGTGTTGTGGTGTGGTATGGTGTGTTGTGGTGTGGTGTCGTGTCGTGTCGTGTGCTGTGGTGTAGTGTGGTGTTGTGTGTTGTAGTGTTGTTTGGTGTGGTGTGGTGTGTTGTGCTGTGGCGTGTTTTTGTGTAGTGTGGTGTGGTGTGTTGTGGTGTGTTGTGGTTTGGTGTAGTGTGGTGGGGTGTAGTGTGGTGTGGTGTTGTGTGTTGTGCTGTGGCGTGTTTTTGTGTAGTGTGGTGTGGTGTGTTGTGGTGTGTTGTGGTTTGGTGTAGTGTGGTGGGGTGTAGTGTGGTGTGGTGTGGTGTGTTGTGGTGTGGTGTAGTGTACTGTGCTGTGCTGGCGTGTGATGAGGTGTGTTGTGGTGTAGTGTGATGTGGTGTGGTGTGGTGTAGTGTGGTGTGGTGTGGTGTAGAGTGCTGTGTGTGTTGTGGTGTCTTGTGGTGTCTTGTGGTGTGGTGTGTGTAGTGTGATGTGGTATGGTATGGTGTAGTGTGGTGGGTGTGGTGTAGTGTGGTGTAGTATGGTGTGCTGTGTTGTAGTGTGGTGAGGTGTGGTGTGGTGTTGTGGTGTGGTGTGGTGTGGTGTGCTGTGCTGTGGTGTGTTGTGGTGTAGTGTGGTGTGTTGTGGTGTGGTGTGTTGTGGTGTGGTGTGGTGTGGTGTTGAGTAGTGTGGTGTGGTATAGTGTGGTGTGGTATGGTGTGGTGTGATGTGGTGTGGTGTTGAGTGCTGTGGTGTGCTGTGTTGTAGTGTGCTGTGGTGTGATGTGGTGTTGTGGGCTGTGGTGTAGTGTGGTGTGGTGTGGTGTGGTGTGGTGTGTTGTGGTATGGTGTGGTGTGGTGTGCTGTGGTGTGGTGTAGTGTTGTGTGGTGTAGTGTGGTGTGGTGTAGTGTGGTGTGATGTAGTGTGGTGTAATGTAGTATGGTGTAGTGTACTGTGGTGTGCTGTGTTGTAGTGTGCTGTGGTGTGTTTTGGTGTAGTGTGGTGTTGTGTATTGTGGTGTGGTGTAGTGTGGTGTGGTTTATTGTGGTGTGGTGTGGTGTCGTGTGGTGTGGTGTAGTGTGGTGTGGTGTAGTGTTGTGTACTGTAGTATGGTATTGTGTGCTGTGTTGTGCTGTGTTGTAGTGTGCTGTGGTGTGATGTGGTGATGTGTGGTGTGGCGTGTTGTTGTGTAGTGTGGTGAGGTGTTGTGGTGTGGTGTGGTGTGGTGTGCTGTGCTGTGGTGTGTTCTGGTGTAGTGTGGTGTGATGTGGTGTGTTGTGGTTTGTTGTGGTGTGGTGTGTGTAGTGTAGTGTGGTGTGGTGTGGTGTAGTATAGTGTTGTTTGGTGTAGTGTGGTGTAGTGCAGTGTTGTGTGGTGTAGTGTGGTGTGGTGTGTTGTGTTGTGCTGTGGTGTAGTGTGGTGTGGTGTGGTGTGTTGTGGTATGGTGTTGTGTGGTGTGGTGTGGTGTTGTGTAGTGTGGTGTAGTGTGGTGTGGTGTAGTGTGGTGTGGTGTAGTGTGGTGTGATGTAGTGTGGTGTACTGTAGTATGGTATTGTGTGCTGTGGTGTGCTGTGTTGTAGTGTGCTGTGGTGTGATGTAGTGTTGTGTGGTGTGGTGTGTTGTGGTGTGGTGTAGTGTGGTGTGGTGTAATATAGTGTTGTTTGGTGTAGTGTGGTGTAGTGCAGTGTTGTGTGGTGTAGTGTGGTGTGGTGTGTTGTGTTGTGCTGTGGTGTAGTGTGGTGTGGTGTGGTGTGGTGTGTTGTGGTATGGTGTTGTGTGGTGTGGTGTGGTGTTGTGTAGTGTGGTGTAGTGTGATGTGGTGTAGTGTGGTGTGGTGTAGTGTGGTGTGATGTAGTGTGGTGTACTGTAGTATGGTATTGTGTGCTGTGGTGTGCTGTGTTGTAGTGTGCTGTGGTGTGATGTAGTGTTGTGTGGTGTGGTGTGTTGTGGTGTGTTGTGGTGTGTTGTGGTGTGGTGTGGTGTGGTGTGTTGTGTTGTGGTGTGGTGTAGTGTGGTGTTGAGTGCTGTGGTGTGCTGTGTTGTAGTGTGCTGTGGTGTGATGTGGTGTTGTGGGCTGTGGTTTGGTGTGGTGTGGTGTAGTGTGGTGTGGTGTAGTGTGGTGTGGTATAGTGTGGTGTGGTGTAGTGTGGTGTAATGTTGTATGGTATTGTGTGCTGTGGTGTGCTGTGTTGTAGTGTGCTGTGGTGTGATGTGGTGTGGTGTGGTGTGGTGTGTTGTGGTGTGTTGTGGTGTTGTGTGGTGTGGTGTGGTGTAGTGTGGTGTTGTGTGCTGTGGTGTGCTGTGTTGTAGTGTGGTGTGGTGTGATGTGGTGTTGTGGGGTGTGGTGTGGTGTGGTGTATTATGGTTTGTTGTATTGTGGTGTGGTGTTGTGTGGTGTTGTGTAGTGTGTTGTGGTGTGGTGTCGTGGGTTGTGGTGTGGTGTGGTGCGGTGTGTTGTGGTGCGCTGTGGTGTAGTGTGGTGTGGTGTAGTGTGGTATTGTGTAGTGTGGTGAAGTGTGGTGTGGTGTGGTGTGTTGTAGTGTTGTGTGGTGTGGTGTGGTGTGTTGTGGTGTGCTATTGTGTGATGTGGTGGATGTGGTGTTGTGTGGTGTGGTGTATTGTGGTGTAGTGTGGTGCGGTTTGGTGTAGTGTGGTGTAGTGTGGTGTGGTGCAATTTGGTGTGGTGTAGTGTGGTGTGGTGTCGTGTCGTGTTATGTAGTGTTGTGTGTTGTAGTGTGCTGTGCTGTGGTGTAGTGTGGTGTAGTGTGGTGAAGTGTGGTGTGGTGTGGTGTGGTGTGTTGTAGTGTTATGTGGTGTGGTGTGGTGTAGTGTTGTGTGGTGTGGTGTGGTGTGTTGTTGTCTAGTGTGGTGTGGTGTGGTGTGATGTAGTGTGGTGTGGTGGGTGTACTATGGTGTGTTGTAGTGTGGTGTGGTGTGATGTGGCGTCGTGTGGTATGGTGTGGTGTGTTGCGGTGTGTTGCGGTGTGTTGTGGTCTGGTGTGCTATAGTGTAGTGTGGTGTTCTGTGATGTGGTGTAGTGTGGTGTGGTGTGTGTGTTGTGGTGTGTTGTGGTGTGGTATTGTGTAGTGTGGTGGGTGTGGTGTAGTGTGGTGTAGTGTGGTGTGCTGCGGTGTAGTGTTGTGGTGTGGTGTCGTGTCGTGTGGTGTGTTGTGGTGGGGTGGGGTGTGGTGTGGTGTGTTGTGGGGTGGTGTGCCGTGGTGTGTTGTGGTGTAGTGTGATGTGATGTGGTGTGTTGTGATGTTCTGTGGTGTGGTGTTGTGTGGTGTAGTGTGTTGTGGTGTGGTGTGTATAGAGTGATGTGGTGTGGTGCGGTGTGCTGTGCTGTGTTGTGGTGTGGTGTGGTGTAGTGTGTTGTGGTGTGGTGTGGTGTGGTGTGTGTAGAGTGATGTGGTGTGATGTGGTGTCGTGTGGTGTGGGGTGGTGTGCTGTGGTGTGTTGTGGTGTAGTGTGACGTGATGTGGTGTGTTGTGATGTTCTGTGGTGTGGTGTTGTGTGGTGTGGTGTGTTGTGGTGTGGTGTGTGTAGAGTGATGTGGTGTGGTGCGGTGTGGTGTGGTGTGGGGTGGTGTGGTGTAGTGTGTTGTGGTGTGGTAGTGTGTAGTGTGGTGTGGTGTGTTGTGGTGTGTTGTGGTGTTCTGTGCTGTGTGTGCTGTGTTGTAGTGTGCTGTGGTGTGATGTTGTGTTGTGTGGTGTGATGTAGTGTGTTGTGGTTTGGTGTGGTGTAGTGTGGTGTGGTGTAGTGTGGTGGGGTGTAGTGTGGTGTAGTGTGGTGTGGTGTAGTGTGGTGTAATGTAGTATGGTGTTGTGTGCTGTGGTGTGCTGTGTTGTAGTGTGCTGTGGTGTTGTGTGGTGTGGTGTAGTGTGTTGTGGTTTGGTGGGGTGTAGTGTTGTGTAATGTAGTATGGTGTTGTGTGCTGTGTGTGCTGTGTTGTAGTGTGCTGTGGTGTGATGTGGTGTTGTGTGGTGTGGTGTAGTGTGTTGTGGTTTGGTGGGGTGTAGTGTGGTGTGGTGTAGTGTGGTGTGGTGTAGTGTGGTGTGGTGTAGTGTGGTGTAATGTAGTATGGTGTTGTGTGCTGTGGTGTGCTGTGTTGTAGTGTGCTGTGGTGTGATGTGGTGTTGTCTGGTGTGGTGTGGTGTTGTGTGTTGTGGTGTGCTGTGGTGTGATGAGGTGTTGTGTTGTGTGTTGTGGTGTAGTGTGGTGTAGTGTGGTGTGGTTTGGTGTAGTGTGGTGTAGTGTGGTGTAGTGTGGTGTGGTGGGGTGTAGTGTGTTGTAGTGTGGTGTGGTGTGGTGTTGTGTTATGTAGTGTGGTGTGTTGTAGTGTGCTGTGGTGTAGTGTGGTGTGGTGTAGTGTGGTGTGTGTGTAGTGTGGTGTGATGTGTTGTGTTGTGGTGTGGTGTGTTGTAGTGTGGTGTGGTGTAGTGTGGTGTGGTGTAGTGTGGTGTGGTGTGGTGGTGTAGTGTGGTGTGGTGTAGTGTGGTGTGTTGTAATGTGTTGTGGTGTGGTGTGGTGGGTTGTGGTGTGGTGTGGTGCTGTGTGTGTGGTGTGCTGTGGTGTAGTGTGGCGTGATGTAGAGTGGTGTGTTGTAATGTGGTGTGGAGTGGTGTGTTGTGGTGTGGTGTTGTATGATGTGGTGTGCTGCGGTGTGTTGTGGTGTGCTGTGGTGTAGTGTGGTGTGGTGTGTTGTAGTGTAGTGTGGTGTAGTGTGGTGTGTTGTGCTGTGGGGTGGTGTTGTGTGGTGTGTTGTGGTGTGGTGTAGTGTGGTGTGGTGTGCTGTGGGGTGATGAGGTGTGTTGTGGTGTAGTGTAGTGTGGTGTGGTGTGGTGTGGTGTTGTGTGGTGTAGTGTGGTGTGGTGTGGTGTTGTGTGATTTAGTGTGCTGTAGTGTGGTGCAATGTAGTATGGTGTGGTGTGCTGTGGTGTGATGTGATGTGGTGTGGTGTGGTGTGGTGTGGTGTTGTGTGGTGTGGTGTGGTGTAGTGTAGTGTGGTGTGGTGTGTTGTGTTGTAGTGTGGGGTGGTGTGATGTGCTGTGGTATGGTGTAGAGTGGTGTCTTGTAGTGTGTTGTGTTGTAGTGTAGTTGATGTTGTGTGGTGTAGTGTGCTGTGGTGTAGTGTGGTGTGGTGTGTTGTGGTGTGAGCGGTGTGGTGTAGTGTGGTGTATTGTAATGTGGTGTGGTGTGCTGTGGTGTGTTGTGGTGTGGTGCGGTATGGTGAGGTGTGGTGTGGTGTGGTGTGGTGTGGTGCGGTTTGTTGTGGTGTGCTATGGTGTAGCATGTTGTGGTGTAGTGTGGTGTTGTGTAGTGTGGTGTTGTGTGGTGTGCTGTGGTGTGTTGTGGTGTGGTGTTGTGTGGTGTGGCGTGGTGTGTTGTGGTGTGTTGTCGTGTGGTGTGTGTAGTGTGATGTAGTGTGGTGTGGCGTAGTGTGGTGTGGTGTGGTGTGGTGTGCTGTGGGGTGTTGTGGTGTGGTGTGTTGTGGTGTGTTGTGGTGTGTTGTGGTGTGGTGTGTGTAGTGTGATGTGCTGTGGTGTGGTGTGGTGTGGTGTAGTGTGTTGTGGTGTGGTGGTGTGTGGTGTGGTGTGGTGTAGTGTGGTGTGGTGTAGTGTGGTGTAATGTAGTATGGTGTTGTGTGCTGTGGTGTGCTGTGTTGTAGTGTGCTGTGGTGTGATGTGGTGTTGTGTGGTGTGGTGTAGTGTGTTGTGGTGTGGTGGGGTGTAGTGTGGTGTGGTGTAGTGTGGTGTGGTGTAGTGTGGTGTGATGTAGTGTGGTGTAATGTAGTATGGTGTTGTGTGCTGTGGTGTGATGTGGTGTTGTGTGGTGTGGTGTAGTGTGTTGTGGTGTGGTGTGGTGTAGTGTGGTGTGGTGTAGTGTGGTGTGATGTAGTGTGGTGTAATGTAGTATGGTGTTGTGTGCTGTGGTGTGCTGTGTTGTAGTGTGCTGTGATGTGATGTGGTGTTGCCTGGTGTGGTGTGGTGTGGTGTAGTGTGGTGTGATGCGTTGTGGTATGGTGTGGTGTGTTGTGGTGTGGTGTGGTGTGGTGTAGTGTGGTGTGTTGTAATGTGTTGTCGTGTGGTGTAGTGGGTTGTGGCGTGGTGTGGTGCGGTGTGTTGTGGTGTGCTGTGGTGTAGTGTGGTGTGCAGTAGTGTGGTGTGGTGTAGTGTGGTGAAGTGTGGTGTGGTGTGTTGTAGTGTTGTGTGGTGTGGTCTGCTGTGCTGTGGTGTGATGAGGTGTTGTGTTGTGTGGTGTTGTGTTATGTAGTGTGGTGTGTTGTAGTGTGCTGTGGTGTAGTGTAGTGTGGTGTAGTGTGGTGTGTTGTAGTGTGTTGTGATGTGTTGTGGTGTGGTGTGTTGTAGTGTGGTATGGTGTAGTGTGGTGTGTTGTAATGTGTTGTAGTGTGGTGGGTTGTGGTGTAGTGTGGTGTAATGTAGTATGGTGTTGTGTGCTGTGGTGTGCTGTGTTGTAGTGTGCTGTGGTGTGATGTGGTGTTGTGTGGTGTGGTGTAGTGTGTTGTGGTGTGGTGGGGTGTAGTGTGGTGTGGTGTAGTGTGGTGTGGTGTAGTGTGGTGTGATGTAGTGTGGTGTAATGTAGTATGGTGTTGTGTGCTGTGGTGTGATGTGGTGTTGTGTGGTGTGGTGTAGTGTGTTGTGGTGTGGTGTGGTGTAGTGTGGTGTGGTGTAGTGTGGTGTGATGTAGTGTGGTGTAATGTAGTATGGTGTTGTGTGCTGTGGTGTGCTGTGTTGTAGTGTGCTGTGATGTGATGTGGTGTTGCCTGGTGTGGTGTGGTGTGGTGTAGTGTGGTGTGATGCGTTGTGGTATGGTGTGGTGTGTTGTGGTGTGGTGTGGTGTGGTGTGGTGTAGTGTGGTGTGTTGTAATATGTTGTCGTGTGGTGTAGTGGGTTGTGGCGTGGTGTGGTGCGGTGTGTTGTGGTGTGCTGTGGTGTAGTGTGGTGTGCAGTAGTGTGGTGTGGTGTAGTGTGGTGAAGTGTGGTGTGGTGTGTTGTAGTGTTGTGTGGTGTGGTCTGCTGTGTTGTGGTGTGATGAGGTGTTGTGTTGTGTGGTGTTGTGTTATGTAGTGTGGTGTGTTGTAGTGTGCTGTGGTGTAGTGTAGTGTGGTGTAGTGTGGTGTGTTGTAGTGTGTTGTGATGTGTTGTGGTGTGGTGTGTTGTAGTGTGGTATGGTGTAGTGTGGTGTGTTGTAATGTGTTGTAGTGTGGTGGGTTGTGGTGTAGTGTGGTGTAATGTAGTATGGTGTTGTGTGCTGTGGTGTGCTGTGTTGTAGTGTGCTGTGGTGTGATGTGGTGTTGTGTGGTGTGGTGTAGTGTGTTGTGGTTTGGTGGGGTGTAGTGTGGTGTGGTGTAGTGTGGTGTGGTGTAGTGTGGTGTGGTGTAGTGTGGTGTAATGTAGTATGGTGTTGTGTGCTGTGGTGTGCTGTGTTGTAGTGTGCTGTGGTGTGATGTGGTGTTGTCTGGTGTGGTGTGGTGTTGTGTGTTGTGGTGTGCTGTGGTGTGATGAGGTGTTGTGTTGTGTGTTGTGGTGTAGTGTGGTGTAGTGTGGTGTGGTTTGGTGTAGTGTGGTGTAGTTTGGTGTAGTGTGGTGTGGTGTGGTGTTGTGTTATGTAGTGTGGTGTGTTGTAGTGTGGTGTGGTGTAGTGTGGTGTGGTGTAGTGTGGTGTGTTGTAATGTGTTGTTGTGTGGTGTAGTGTGGTGTGTTGTAATGTGTTGTTGTGTGGTGTAGTGTGGTGTGATGTGTTGTGTTGTGGTGTGGTGTGTTGTGGTGTGGTGTGTTGTAGTGTGGTGTGGTGTAGTGTGGTGTGGTGTAGTGTGGTGTGTGTGTAGTGTGGTGTGATGTGTTGTGTTGTGGTGTGGTGTGTTGTAGTGTGGTGTGTTGTAGTGTGGTGTGGTGTAGTGTGGTGTGGTGTGGTGGTGTAGTGTGGTGTGGTGTAGTGTGGTGTGTTGTAATGTGTTGTGGTGTGGTGTGGTGGGTTGTGGTGTGGTGTGGTGCTGTGTGTGTGGTGTGCTGTGGTGTAGTGTGGCGTGATGTAGAGTGGTGTGTTGTAATGTGGTGTGGAGTGGTGTGTTGTGGTGTGGTGTTGTATGATGTGGTGTGCTGCGGTGTGTTGTGGTGTGCTGTGGTGTAGTGTGGTGTAGTGTGTTGTAGTGTAGTGTGGTGTAGTGTGGTGTGTTGTGCTGTGGGGTGGTGTTGTGTGGTGTGTTGTGGTGTGGTGTAGTGTGGTGTGGTGTGCTGTGGGGTGATGAGGTGTGTTGTGGTGTAGTGTAGTGTGGTGTGGTGTGGTGTGGTGTTGTGTGGTGTAGTGTGGTGTGGTGTGGTGTTGTGTGATTTAGTGTGGTGTAGTGTGGTGCAATGTAGTATGGTGTGGTGTGCTGTGGTGTGATGTGATGTGGTGTGGTGTGGTGTGGTGTTGTGTGGTGTGGTGTGGTGTAGTGTAGTGTGGTGTGGTGTGGTGTGTTGTGTTGTAGTGTGGGGTGGTGTGATGTGCTGTGGTATGGTGTAGAGTGGTGTCTTGTAGTGTGTTGTGTTGTAGTGTAGTTGATGTTGTGTGGTGTAGTGTGCTGTGGTGTAGTGTGGTGTGGTGTGTTGTGGTGTGAGCGGTGTGGTGTAGTGTGGTGTATTGTAATGTGGTGTGGTGTGCTGTGGTGTGGTGTGCTGTGGTGTGTTGTGGTGTGGTGTGGTATGGTGATGTGTGGTGTGGTGTGGTGTGGTGCGGTTTGTTGTGGTGTGCTATGGTGTAGCGTGTTGTGGTGTAGTGTGGTGTTGTGTAGTGTGGTGTTGTGTGGTGTGCTGTGGTGTGTTGTGGTGTGGTGTTGTGTGGTGTGGCGTGGTGTGTTGTGGTGTGTTGTCGTGTGGTGTGTGTAGTGTGATGTAGTGTGGTGTAGCGTAGTGTGGTGTGGTGTGGCGTAGTGTGGTGTGGTGTGGTGTGGTGTGCTGTGGGGTGTTGTGGTGTGGTGTGTTGTGGTGTGTTGTGGTGTGTTGTGGTGTGGTGTGTGTAGTGTGATGTGCTGTGGTGTGGTGTGGTGTGGTGTAGTGTGTTGTGGTGTGGTGGTGTGTGGTGTGGTGTGGTGTAGTGTGGTGTGGTGTAGTGTGGTGTAATGTAGTATGGTGTTGTGTGCTGTGGTGTGCTGTGTTGTAGTGTGCTGTGGTGTGATGTGGTGTTGTGTGGTGTGGTGTAGTGTGTTGTGGTGTGGTGGGGTGTAGTGTGGTGTGGTGTAGTGTGGTGTGATGTAGTGTGGTGTAATGTAGTATGGTGTTGTGTGCTGTGGTGTGCTGTGTTGTAGTGTGCTGTGGTGTGATGTGGTGTTGCCTGGTGTGGTGTGGTGTGGTGTGGTGTAGTGTGGTGTGATGTGTTGTGGTATGGTGTGGTGTGTTGTGGTGTGGTGTGGTGTGGTGTAGTGTGGTGTGTTGTAATGTGTTGTCGTGTGGTGTGGTGGGTTGTGGCGTGGTGTGGTGCGGTGTGTTGTGGTGTGCTGTGGTGTAGTGTGGTGTGCAGTAGTGTGGTGTGGTGTAGTGTGGTGAAGTGTGGTGTGGTGTGTTGTAGTGTTGTGTGGTGTGGTCTGCTGTGCTGTGGTGTGATGAGGTGTTGTGTTGTGTGGTGTTGTGTTATGTAGTGTGGTGTGTTGTAGTGTGCTGTGGTGTAGTGTAGTGTGGTGTAGTGTGGTGTGTTGTAGTGTGTTGTGATGTGTTGTGGTGTGGTGTGTTGTAGTGTGGTATGGTGTAGTGTGGTGTGTTGTAATGTGTTGTAGTGTGGTGGGTTGTGGTGTGGTGTGGGTCCGGTGTGTGTGGTGTGCTGTGGTGTAGTGTAGTGTGGTGTGGTGTGTTGTGGTGTGGTGTAGTGTTGTTTGGTGTTTGTGTGGTGCGGTGTGGTGTGCTGTGGTGTACTGTGCTGTGCTGTGGTGTAGTGTATTGTGTTGTGGTGTGCTGTGGTGTGGTGTTCTGTGGTGTGGTGTGTTGTGGTGTGTTGTGGTGTAGTGTGGTGTGGTGAGTTGTGATGTGTTATAGCGTGGTGTGGTGTAGTGTGGTGTGGTGTGGTGTAGTGTGGTATTGTGTAGTGTGGGGGTGTGGTGTTGTGTAGTGTGGTATAGTGTGGTGTGGTGTAGCGTTGTGTGGCGTGGTGTGGTGTGGTGTGGTGTGGTGTGCTGTGATGTGGTGTGATGTGATGTGTTTTGGTGTGTTGTGGTGTGATGTGGTGTAGTGTGGTGTGTTGTTGTGTGTTGTGGTGTGGTGTGGTGTGTTGTGGTGTAGTGTGGTGTGGTCAAGTGTTGTGTGGTGTAGTCTGGTGTGGTGTAGTGTGTTGTGGTGTGGTGTGCTGTGGTGTAGTGTGCTGTGGTTAGGTGTGTTGTGGTGTGGTGCAGTGTGTTATAGTGTACTGTGGTATAGTGTAGTGTGGTGTGGTCTAGTGTTGTGTAGTGTAGTGTGGTGTGGTGTAGTGTGATGTGGTGTGTTGTGTTGTAGTGTGGTGTGGTGTGGTGTGTTGTGGTGTGGTGTGGTGTAGTGTGGTGTGGTGTAGTGTGTTCTGGTGTGCTGTGGTGTGGTGTAGTTTGTTTTGGTGTAGTGTGGTGTGGTGTGGTCTAGTGTAGAGTGGTGTAGTGTGGTGTTGTGTAGTGTGGTGTGGTGTGGTGTTTTGTAGTGTCGTGTTGTGTGGTGTGTTGTGGTGTGCTGTGTGTGATGTGGTGTGTTGTGTTGTAGTGTGGTGTGGTGTGGTGTGGTGTGGTGTGGTGTGGTGTGTTGTTGTATGGTGTGGTGTGATGTGGTGTGGTGTGGTGTGGTGTGTTGTTGTATGGTGTGGTGTGGTGTAGTGTGTTGTGGTGTGCTGTTGTGTAGTGTGGTGTGCTGTGGTGCGGTGTAGGGTGGTGTGGTGTAGTGTGGTGTGGTGTGGTGTTGTATGGTGTGGTGTGGTGTGGTGAGGTGTGTTGTGGTGTGCTGTGGTGTGGTGTAGGGTGGTGTGCTGTGCTGTGGTGTGGTGTATGGTGGTGTGGTGTAGTGTGGTGTTGTGTGTTGTGGTGTGGTGTGGTGTGGTGTGGTGTGGTGTGGTGTGGTGTAGTGTGGTGTAGTGTGGTGTGGTGTAGTGTGGTGTGCTGTGGTGTGGTGTGGTGTAGGGTGGTGTGGTGTGGTGTAGTGTAGTGTGGTGTGGTGTAGTGTGGTGTAGGGTGGTGTGGTGTAATGTGGTGTGTTTTGGTGTGGTGTGGTGTGGTGTAGTGCGGTGTGGTGTGTTGTGGTGTGCTGTGGGGTGCTGTGGTGTTGTGTGATGTGGTTTCGTGTGGTTTGGTGTGCTGTGGTATGGTGTGGTGTAGTGTGGTGTGATGTCGTGTGGTGTTGTGTGATGTGGTTTGGTGTGGTGTGCTATGGTGTGATGTTGTGTGATGTGGTTTAGTGTGGTGTGGTGTACTGTGGTGTGATGTAGTATGGTGTGATGTAGAATGGTGTGGTGTGCTGTGATGTGGTGTGTTGCGGTGTGGTTTGCTGTGGTGTGGTGTTGTGTGATGTGGTTTGGTGTGGTATAGTGTGGTGTGGTGTGGTGTGGTGTGGTTTAGTGTGGTGTGGCGTAGTGTGGTGTGATGTAGTGTGGTGTGGTGTAGTGTGGTGTGATGTAATGTGGTGTGGTGTGATGTGGTGTGGTGTGGTATAGTGTGGTATAGTGTGTTGTGGTGTGCTGTGGTGTGGTGGTGAATTAATTCAGCCTCACTTTCATTTGTAAACGATTTTAATACTATGTCTTATATCCATAAAATATTTTATCTGATGAACGATATCAGACGATTCTGTTAGAATCGACTAACTTCGCGAAACCTTGGGTAATGGAATAATTTTATTATGTTGTTTATTACATAATTAACTTACTTTTTCTTATACATAGATATCTCTTCTTTCCTTTACCTTTTCTACGGAAATACTTAACACACGCACACACACAGATATATATATATATATATATATATATATATATATATATATATATATATATATATATATGTGTGTGTGTGTGTGTGTGTGTGTGTGTGTGTGTATTTAGTTATGTAATAAACAACATAAGACAATTATTCCATTTACCAAAGGTTTCACGAAGTCAGACGAGCTCCACCGAGACGTCCGAAATCGCTCATCAGAATGAAAATTTAATAATATTAAATTTTCATTCTGATGACCAATTTCATACGTCGTCTTTGTTGGGCTTGTCTGACTACGTGAAACCTTTGGTAAAAGGAATAATTGTATTATGTTGTTTATTAGATAATTAAATAACTCTCTAGCATACACAGAGAACTCTCCTTTCCTTTACCCTTCCTGCATATATATATATATATATATATATATATATATATATATACGCAGAAATGCTATAAAGATAGCTTATAAAATAAAGTGAACATCATAAAAAGACTTGGCCAGAAGTTGCCATAAGCAACTATCATTTCTGCGTTTGAGTACTTAAGAATTTCTACTTCCAAAACGGAATTTTTTTCTGAAACACTCTCAGAAAATCCCGTTTAGGGTAAAATCAGAACTTCTTTGCTTAAACTTTAAACTTTATAAATAATAACTATTTGCTCTACGGGTTTATATATACTTATATATATATAATTTCCAGTTTCTTAATATCTTAATGTAGTGACTAACCTATGATATAACTAAATTACATATAAAACAAACAAAAATGAATCCATTCGTATGAATCTGTTGAACTATATATTTTGTTGTGTTCAACGATATGAATTCCAGAATTTCAAATAGATCGCCTACGATAGGTGAACAGACATTCCTAACATCATAAAGATCAGTAAAATATAATGAAATCTTAGGTTAGCTTGTCACGAATTGTTATGATTAATTGCACCTCGGCTATTTCGTTCCATACAAATATGTCTTAAGCCACTGCTAGGAGTGTGTGTGTTTATGTGCGCCCCAATGTGTGATTGGTGCAGGCGCATGTCTGTGCGTCTGTGTGTCTGTGTTTAAAGGTGCTTGTTCGGTATTTATCGTTTAATCCCTACGTTAAGACCTAATTAAGCAGACTTATGATCAAAAACGTTCCAGTCGTTATCATTCGGTCTTTGTTAGTTCAGAAACGACGTTTAATCCCAATGTTAAGACCTAATTAATGAAGCCTATGTTAAAAAATATTCCAGTCATTATCATTTGATCTTTGTTAGTTCAGAAACAAGGTATCTAGGACGACATTAACCAATGTGTCCTGTCTTCCTCACCCCAACTAATTTTGAAAACAGTAGTTTGTTACTTGAGCAAGATATAGTTGCTATTTCTAGCCACCACATAGCAGCTCCATCAATCTCTGTATGAGTTGTGCGTATATGTATTGTTTTTTTACTTTGTCACAAAACAATTCGTCGGCTTTTGTAATTCAGTAAACTGAAATATTCCCTCGTCTTTGACGATGCACACACATGCATATATGTATGTGTGTATATATATATGTGTGTGTGTGTGTGTGTGTGTGTGTGTGTGTGTGCATATACATATATTCATATACACATATTATTAGCACAGATTAAAATGTAACCAAGGAATTTCTACTTTCACCCTATTACGGGATCTTCTGAAGCTTTTAGGATTTGGGTCTTCGTAATTATTACTACTTATATTATATACTAGCAGAGGTACCCGGCGTTGCTCGGGTATTAAATAGCAGTTATGTATACCATTTATGTCAATACTTCAGTGCTGCTTCGAAAACTATACTTTTACAAAATCATCGGCGTTTTCCAAAAGGGGGTTCCTGCCCCCAGGGGTCCCCTACTCAGTATGTGCCAATTCTGAGAGTTCACATTCATCTGTATAACAAACGTAGCCCATGTGTCAAGTTTTGTGAAAATCGGTTGCGAACTCCAGAAGTTATGACGTTTTTTTTGCATTACACTGCAGTGCTTCAGTCGACTCCAAGGAAGTGGTTTAAGGGGGTTATCTGGAAAAATGAAAGTGCCCATGACCATCCGGAGTACATAAGTAACCTATGTCTTAAGTTTGGTGAAAATACTGTAGAAATGCATAAGGTTTACACACACGCGCGCGCGCGCGCGCGCGCGTGTGTGTGTGTATGTATTTATGCGTGCGTATGTATATGTATGTGTATGCTCGTCGGCGCATACGTATGTACTGGCCTAAATCTTCACTATTTACTTTTACTATGTTAAGGCAAATTTAAAATCCCGTCGGGGTTAACTTTGCCTTTCATCCTTACGGGGTCGATGATAAAATAAAGTAGCAGTAATGTACTGGTAATTGTTGGCCTTGTGCCAAAAGTAGGAACAACAATTTTAATAACCTGTCATTTTCGTTTACAATTTTATTTACATCATTCTTAAACTCCGGGGCTGGAAATCATTCTGTTATTTTAAATAGAATATTAGTCTAACGACTCCATTTATACCATAAACTTGGTCTTGTCTTTGCATGAAAATGTTCTTCTCGGTCCACCGCGTCGTTTATACGTAACATAAATAGATAAGCAAATGACGCCATAAAAGGGAAATAACTCGTCTCTCGTCGCTATTTATACATTTGAACTGAAAAATCAATACATTACAAATTCGATTTTTGCACTTGACGTGGGTCGATTTGAAAATTTTTTTGACCGAGATCTCCGCCGGACCTTCATCTATGAGTCTAGCAATTTCACCGAAATTTGAACGTACGGTTTAGGAGGAGATGTGTGCCGACGGTTTCAGTAGACAGACAGACAGACAACCTCAGTTTTATATATATAGACTAGCAGAAAACCACACGATATGCGGTTTTCTGCTAGTCTATATATCTAAAACAGAGAATGTCTGTCTGTCTGTCAGCTCACTAAAACTTGATAACCATCCAACCGATTGTTTTCAAAATTTAGACATGTAATACTTATGGTCCTGTGAGTGTTTTGAGCAAATATTATTTCAAATTTTCAATGCCCTAGGGACCGCATTAGGCGATTTAGCGTTCTCTCTATATAATTCTTAGTCTTTCTTTTTAGATAGATACATAGATATAACGTTGCGCCCTTATAATATCTGTCTGTATGGCTGGGTGTCTGCATTACGTCATTATGACGCGCTCAGTGTGTGTGTGTATATATATATATGTATCGTAATGCAGACAGCAAGACATAGCTTTCCTTCCCCTCTTCCAGCGTCTCTCTCTCTCCCTCCCGCTATCCCCCTCTTGTAGTCTGTCTCTTTCTTTCACTCTCACTCTCTCTCTACGCGTCGGACAGACAGACAGAGAAATTGCTGGTTATCTATATATATAAAACTGAGGTTGTCTGTCTGTCTACTAAAACCTTCGGCACACATCTCCTCTTAAACCGTACGTTCAAATTTCGGTGAAATTGCTACACTTATAGATGAAGGTCCGGCGGAACCATCGGTCAAATAAATTTTCAAATAAGTTCTTCTTGTTTTTGATTATGTCATCTATATATATAACACTGAGGTTGTCTGTCTGTCTACTAAAACCTTCGGCACACATCTCTTAAACCGTACGTTCAAATTTCGGTGAAATTGCTACACTTATAGATGAAGGTCCGGCGGAACCATCGGTCAAATAAATTTTCAAATAAGTTCTTCTTGTTTTTGATTATGTCATCTATATATATATAAAGCTGTGGTTGTCTGTCTGTCTATCGATTTTTGGCACACATCTCCTCTTAGAATCTCTGACGGAATTGCACCGAAATTGCTATACTTGTACATTGAGCCCTAGCGAAGACATCGGAAAAAAATATTTCAAATTGACCCACCCTATGTGACGAAATCGAATCTAATGTATCGATTTTTGAGCGTAAGTGACGAGTTATTTCCCTTTGTTCTATATATATATATATATATATAAAGCTGTGGTTGTCTGTCTGTCTATCGATTTTTGGCACACATCTCCTCTTAGAATCTCTGACGGAATTGAACCGAAATTGCTATACTTGTACATTGAGCCCTAGCGAAGGCATCGGAAAAAAATATTTCAAATTGACCCACCCTATGTGACGAAATCGAATCTAATGTATCGATTTTTGAGCGTAAGTGACGAGTTATTTCCCTTTGTTCTGTTTACATTGAGCGTCTTACGTTCTGTTTACATTTTCTGCGTGCAAAAATTAAAAAAATTACGCTGGCTTTCTCAGCGTTTAAAATGACATTAACACAATACACGAACATATATATAAAACTGAGGTTGTCTGTCTGTCTACTAAAACCTTCGGCACACATCTCCTCTTAAACCGTACGTTCAAATTTCGGTGAAATTGCTACACTTATAGATGAAGGTCCGGCGGAACCATCGGTCAAATAAATTTTCAAATAAGTTCTTGTTTTTGATTATGTCATCTATATATATAAAACTGAGGTTGTCTGTCTGTCTACTAAAACCTTCGGCACACATCTCCTCTTAAACCGTACGTTCAAATTTCGGTGAAATTGCTACACTTATAGATGAAGGTCCGGCGGAACCATCGGTCAAATAAATTTTCAAATAAGTTCTTGTTTTTGATTATGTCATCTATATATATAAAACTGAGGTTGTCTGTCTGTCTACAAAAACCTTCGGCACACATCTCCTCTTAAACCGTACGTTCAAATTTCGGTGAAATTGCTACACTTATAGATGAAGGTCCGGCGGAACCATCGGTCAAATAAATTTTCAAATAAGTTCTTGTTTTTGATTATGTCATCTATATATATAAAGCTGAGGATGTCTGTCTGTCTATCGATTTTTGGCACACATCTCCTCTTAGAATCTCTGACGGAATTGCACTGAAATTGCTATACTTGTACATTGAGCCCTAGCGAAGACATCGGAAAAAAAATATTTCAAATTGACTCACCCTATGTGACGAAATCGAATCTAATGTATCGATTTTTGAGCGTAAGTGACGAGTTATTTCCCTTTGTTCTATATATATAAAGCTGTGGTTGTCTGTCTGTCTATCGATTTTTGCCACACATCTCCTCTTAGAATCTCTGACGGAATTGCACCGAAATTGCTATACTTGTACATTGAGCCCTAGCGAAGACATCGGAAAAAAATATTTCAAATTGACCCACCCTATGTGACGAAATCGAATCTAATGTATCGATTTTTGAGCGTAAGTGACGAGTTATTTCCCTTTGTTCTGTTTACATTGAGCGTCTTACGTTCTGTTTACATTTTCTGCGTGCAAAAATTAAAAAAATTACGCTGGCTTTCTCAGCGTTTAAAATGACATTAACACAATACACGAACAGTTGTCGAGCCAGCAAAATTTTGACCTGCAAAATTCATCAGTTCGAACACTAAGCTTCCGTTTTGCTTCATTTCCATTTAAAAGCCTTTTAAAACAATATTTTTACTTGAAAACAAGTCTATTTAAAGACTACGTAAAACAAGCAAATATTTCGTAAAAAAAGGCAAAAATTATATAAGTTTATTTAAAATATATGTATCTGTAAATTTCGTTAGGCGTGCAGACAGACAGTCGTGCAGACAGACTTTAAGCCAAAACAGAAACTTAACATTGTAACTTTAACACAGCTACTGAGCGACCCCGAGCAACGCCGGGCTTTACTGCTAGTATATTATAAGGAGACTAGCAGAAAACCACCCGGTGGGTGGTTTTCTGCTAGTCGATATATATTTAACACACACACAAACACACAAATACAAACACAGACACACACACACACATACATATATACACCCATGTTCATATTTTGAGATGCATTATTCTCAAATCAGATTATTATCTCTGACAGGAAGAACCAGTTTATAATTTTTAAGAAAAATTAAGCATACAGACATATTTTAGGAAACTTATGAATTCCTGTACACACACACACAAACACTTACACAGATACACACAGACACACGCACAGACAGACACACACGCATACAGACACATACGCTAACACACACATACCATACACACACTCATATATACGCACATATGCACACACGCTAACACACACATACACACGCACATACACACTTAAACCTATATATATGTATATATATAGAGAGAGACACACATAATATACATATATAATATATATATATAATATATATATATATATATATTATATATATATATATATATTATATATTATATATACACACACACACACATATAACACACACCCATATATAAAACACACACACGCACACACATACACACACACATATAACACACATATATAACACACACACGCACACACACATACACACACACATATAACACACACACATATAATACACACACACACACACACACACACACACACACATATAACACATACACACACACGCATACACACACATATAACACACACACACATATATATATTATATGCTCAACCCCAGTGAGTTGGTTAAAACACCAAAAGCCAGTTTTAAAGTTGTCGTCTGTAAATTCAAAGAACTCGGCTGTGTCTGGCTAGATCTCCATGGTAACTACTCCAAGGTCGCGCGTGCCATGGCTGGGAACGCAGGTGTCACCTGCTGGCCTAGAACGCTGGTTGTTGGAATCAGTGGTCGACGACATAACATATAAATTATATGTGTGTGGAATAGTATAAATATTTCTTCCTATTTACTAACATATATATATATATTATATATTATATATACATACATTATATATATATTATTAATATATTACATACGTACATTTATTTTTATATATATATATATATATATATATATATATATATATATATATATATATATATATACATATATATATATATATATATATATATATATATATATATATATATATATATATATATATATATTAAAATAAAAGATTAAAGTTTAAGCAAAGAATCGCTGCTTTCACCCTTAACGGTATCTTCTGAAACTAACCAATATATATATATATATATATATATATATATATATATTTATTAAAATAACAGATTAAAGTTTAAGCAAAGAATCGCTGCTTTCACCCTTAACGGGATCTTCTGAAAGTTTCAGAAGATCCCGTTAAGGGTGAAAGCAGCGATTCTTTGCTTAAACTTTAATCTGTTATTTTAATAAATATTTGCTCTTCGGTTCTTATATATTTGATATATATTTTCCTTATCGAGCCCTCTTTGGATTTTAGTCTTCAATTTTATTATTATTACTATATATATATATATTCCTGGTGATTTCTCAAGAATGAAACAGTTCTAGTCTATATATATATTACACACACAGAAATGTATATATATTTCTGTGTGTATATATATATATTTCTGTGTGTGTGTATATATATATATATATATTACACACACAGAAATGTATATATATTTCTGTGTGTATATATATCTATATTACACACACAGAAATGTATATATATTTCTTAGATCAAAATTATTATTAATGTTTTGCTGTTCATAACAATTTGAATTGAAAAATTACTTTTGAAATTATTAGTTATTTTACTAATGCTTAGATATGTAAAAATGAAGCAATGTTTCTAATAATTGTTTCTACTTTTGGCACAAGGCCAGCAATTAACCAGTACATTACTGGTACTTTATTTTATCGACCCCGTGAGGATGAAAGGCAAAGTTAACCTCGGCGGTATTTGAACTCAGACCGTAAAGGGACGTAACTCCATGCTATGAAGCATGGTGTCCGACTCTCTACAGATTCTGCCAATCCACCGCCCTAATGTCTGTACGTAATGAGGGAGTGAGAGGGGAGAGAAAGAAAGGCAGAGGTGAAGTGACGAAGTGACTCTCTCCTCCTCCTCCTCCTCCATCTCCCCATTCGTCACAGCGATAGAGGGGAGAAATGTTAGTGTGTTACAAAGAGAAAGAGTGAGAGTGAGAGAAATAGACAAATTAAAAGAGAGGGATAGCTGGAGAGAGAGAGAGATACCAACCACGCGCGCACGTGTTTCCACTGTCGGACAGACAGACAGAGAAATTGCTGGTTATATATTATCAGGAGATATACAACTATATATCATATATATATATATATATGTGTGTGTGTGTGTGTGTGTGTGTGTGTGTGTGTGTGTGTGTGTGTGTGTGTGTGTGTGTGTGTGTGTGTGTGTGTGTGTGTGTGTGTGTGTGTGTGTGTGTGTGTCAATCTATCAATCTGTCATATATATATATGACTTGTAACAATTTTAATACCGGTGGTATGCCCATACCACTCTTTCAGAAGACCGGACCAATCCAATCAGACAACACTATGTCTGGGACCTCAAGATGAACTCCACCCCTTTCGCGCTCAAATGGAAAATACTCCAGAAAGCGCGCTCATACAATGGAGGACGCAAGTGCTGTGACTTTGTATTTCAGAGAGCTACGAACTACTATTTGCCAAGGGCCCGATACTGAACAAACTCTCTGAACACTGCCCGAATTGCATGCACAAAAGCTTTGCAGCTTTCAAATGTCTTAAGCCAGTGTTGATGCCAGATGGCTAAAACAATTTTTTTTTTTTAAACAAACCCACTCGATAAAATATCTCCTCCACCTCCATCCCACCCTACCCCCATCTCGACCCGCCTTCTTACCTATCTGCTTTTTCCACATGTATAACGTACTTCAATATATATATATATATATATATGTGTGTGTGTATATATATGTGTATATATATATATGTATGTCTATATGTGTGTATATATATGTGTGTGTATATATGTGTATATGTGTGTGTATGTGTATGTGTGTGTATATATAATAAGGAGTTGACGGACCCAGCATATTTATCAATGCCAGGACCGGTTGTATCTCAGCGTACTCAATAGGCAATGTAGAATACATTCCCAGAGTATACACATAGTTATCCGCTTCAATACAACACACGTAAAACAGGTGCCTATAATAGTTCCCGGACTCGAGTTTCGGCCACACTTAGTGCAACAGTAGGGTGCACTGCACCTCTGTCTGCATATATTATGCAACAATGCATAATCGGCGTATGTGGCTTCATCAGCGGGTATCGCCTAATCAATAACCAATCGATCGACAGAATCCAAACCCAGCCCATGTTGGCTATGAGGGTTTGTGACGGCCGACACAGTAAAGTGATTAGCAACTGGAATCTGATACAATTCTGTCCCTCGATCAGCCACCGATTTACAAACTTTACGTGGTGGCGGGAGAATAGAAAACCAATCTTTTCGTCCCCGTCAAAAGCATTCAGCCAACGTGTCTCACATACAAATTAATAAGAAGTGAAATGATGGTTATTAGAAAGAGCAGTCCCACATCGATGTACAATAGAATAGTAGCATTCGGCTCATGTCTCCAAGTCCCATGGCTAGAGGAAAGCGATAGTAACAAAGGTAGTGCCAAGAACCTTTAACGGACTTTAAATGCCAGTATCTATTATAGACCGATATATAGTAGCGAGCTGGAATGCAGCAGCCGCGTGCGTAAACCAGTCTATTTCACAACTTAAAAGAGTGAGAGATAAAATTAATAGCAGGAATTAGAGCGCATATCAAAACAAAACAATAAAAAAAAGTGAAAAATTGTTTAACTTACTCTTATTAGTCCGCTAGTTGGGAGATAATAATAATGAGTTGACGGACCCAGCATATTTATCAATGCCAAGACCGGTTGTATCTCAGCGTACTCAATAGGCAATGTAGGATACATTCCCAGAGTATACATATATATATATATGTGTGTAGAGGAAGGTTATATCCGTAGTGGTAGAGCACGCAGTGATGGAACGAGTTTGGTAGTAACACAACAGTTAGTTCACCATACCGAGAACAATTATTACACCTTATATATATATGTATATATAATATATATATATATAGTGATATATATTTTTCTTTATTTTATTGAATTAAGATTTTATTACTTATCCCTTATCTTTCGTTAAAAATGTTTCATCCTGATGTTATAATCACTTATATGTCTAATTATTGCAGGCTTTTTCCTTACATTAATTTCTATTTTCATTTATATATATATATATGTGTGTGTGTGTGTGTGTGTGTGTGTGTGTGTGTGTGTGTGTGTGTAAATGAAGTAATTCCGTCGGAAAGGTACAGGAAAAAAGAGTGCTCTATGTAGGCTACAGAGCTTAATAGTTATGTAATAAACAACAGAAGATAATTATTTCATTTACCAGTGGTTTCTTGAAAGCAGATATTATATCTGCTTTCAGTCGTCAGAATGAATAAAAAAAAAACATGGTGTTTTTATTAAATATGGATTTGAAAACAAAAATATGTAAGAAATATGAAAGCTGAGAAACAAACGGACGAAAAAGAAGGGTAGAAAAAAAAAAAAATAAATATATATATAAAAAAACAATAAATATCCAGAACATAAGCAGACACACTAAACCACGCACATATACTTAAAATAGGGGTCACCAAACTTTTTCCACAGTGGGCCGAATAACTGAAAGAATGATGAGCGCGGGCCGCATAATCATTCTGTTCAATACTTGCAAACCAGAACGAAAGCTCTGGAAAAAAAGACGAAACACTACGTTTAGCATTCAATGATAATCATGAGTGAGTGGCGTGCAATGCACAAAAAACAAAGACAACCAACATATTTATTTACTAAAAAGTTATCAAAGAAGGCGAGGTTAGCAAAAATATAGTTACATCAGACCTAATGTACACATATCCGAATCTTACAAACTAAGCAGCAAAAAAGGTTAGTGAGATTTGTGAAACTGGTGTTTGGCTTTCAAGATATCATCAATGTTTGGTTTGGAATTGCTGCATCCAATCAAGAGAATTGCTTTCAAATGTTCATCAGTCAATCTCGTTCGATGTGTTGACTTCACATACTCCATTTTTTGAAAATGTTTGCTCACAGACATAAGTTGTTCCAAACAATGATGCCATACCAGCGACAAATTTCTTCAATTTCGGAAACTCAACATCAAGTAAGAAGCGGTAAAATTCAACAAGTTTTCCTTCTCTGTGCTTCTCTTTCAACAAGTCATTTGCTTGTAAATCAATGAGCTCCAACTGTAGTTCAACTGGCACATCATCAAGGTTACAATCAAACGGATTCTGGAACAGAAGAATGTCACTCTCAATTCTGTCGAGATCTGAAAATATCTCCAAAAAATGCTTCTTCAAGTCACGAATAATCATTTTGGGAAAATCGAGGTTGACATCTTCAGCAATTGTAGCGCAAAACTCTTTGAAACAGTGAAAGTGAGAGAAGTTTTCTCCTTCCAGGTGTGCTTCAAACAATGACAGCTTTCTCCGAAATCCTTTGATGATTCTGTAGAGATCACAGACGAGGTTATCCTTTCCCTGAAGTTTCAAGTTCAGTTCAGTCATGTGGGATGTGATGTCGACCAAAAATGACAACTTTGACAGCCAGGTAGGATCTGACAGCTGTGGATCAGCTCTATCTTTTTCAGTGAGAAAAACATCTATTTCGTTTCGGAGCTTGTAAAAACGAAACAGGACTTTACCGCAGCTGAGCCACCTCACTGCTGTGTGATAAGGCAAGTCACAGAAATCAGAATCAATTTCTTCAAGAAAAGCCAGAAACTGACGGTGATTGAGTGCATGCCCCCGAATGAAGTTCACAGCAGAAACGACTGGTTTCAGTACACAAGAAATATCCAAGTCTTTCCCACCGAGTGCTTACTGATGTATGATGCAGTGTATGAACAGAGAGCCCGGAATTTGAAAATCTTCCAACTGAGTCCTGATCCCGACCAGACCTTTCCTCACTCCAGCCATGTTTTTTCCTCCATCAACTGTAACACCTCGAAGCTGATTCCACTGAAGGTTATAGTCTTGCAAAGTTTTCTGCACTTCCATGAAAATGTCTTTTCCAGTTGTTGTTCCATGCATGCAAGCAAACGGATGCCAACTCTTCCGTTATCTGAAAGTTCAAATTGACACCACGAATGAACACGAGAAGTTGTGACGTACTCGAGAGATCAGTAGACTCATCCAACGCCAGAGAATACCACAAGTTCCTAGCTTTCTCGCGTATCTGTAGCACTATGTTCTCTCCAAGTTCTTCTGATCTCCGCACAACTGAACTTGCCGAAAGGCTGATACTTCCAAACAAATCGTCTTTCTCAGGACACTTTCTCATTTGCTGCTTCCATCATACACTCTTTGATGAAGTTGCCATCAGTAAACTGTTTTCCTCGCTCTGCCAACTTATGCACTATTTTGTAACTTGTACGAGTGACAGATTCATTTTCAGCAAACTTTCTCGGGAAGAGATTTCTTTGAGTTTCTAAACCACGTTTCATGGACTCATATTTCTCAGAGCATAACTTTCCAGAAAACTTTGAATATGTTGATAGATGTTTTGTTTCATAGTGACGCCGAAGATTGTACTCTTTCAAAACGGCAACACTTTCGCTGCATACCACGCAACTAGCTTTCTGGTCCTTTGTTTCCACAAAGAAGTACTTTACTCCCCATTCTTCATTGAAAACGCGACACTCGGCGTCCACTTTTCTTTTCTTGGTAGCCATAATAAAGGGTGAAGAAAACGGGATCTGAAAATGAAAAAGATATTGAATTAGAAACATCTCGTGTTCCATCTGTTTTATCACGCAAATGCAAGTACCGTCGGCGGGCCTGATGAACTGACGTCGCGGGCCGTAGTTTGGTGACCCCCTGACTTAAAAGGTAAGATGTATACTTTATAACATAAGCGTATTAGCGTTTACAGGCAGGAACATACATACATATACATACATATACATGAAGTAATAAATAAATAAATGAATAAAAACAAAAAATATACAAAGTCAACAACAAAGGTAAAAGGGAGGCATATTGACAGCGATAAGTGTGAGGGTGTGGAGGGAGGCAATAACGACAACTTAAAAAAGAAACATATAAACGGGATGTGCAGATACAAATATATAAACATAAATATACACATACATACGTACACACACACACATATATACATGCAAAAATACTCATACACGTATAAAAACACACATATATATATATGCATGTGTGTGTATATATATATACATAAATATATGTACACGCACACATGCTTGCAAAAATAAATATACACAAACACAACCACACACATACACGTATATATAAACACATGTATACAGCCATATTACACACACAACCACATACATACACAAAAAGGTCTACAATAAAGAGCATAGGTTCATAACCTAGTACATACGTAAACAAATGCGTGCGCGCGCACACGCACGTAATAAAATAAACAAACGCATACAAAAATCATACGTAAATCCATACACACAAAAAACAAAAGTATATATACAGCTGCATACACACACATATACGTAACCACATACATATAACCAATAAATATAATAAACATATACAAACACACGCTTATATATATAAACAAACACACATATATACGTATATATATATACACATACACATATACATATATACATCCATATACATACATATATATATATATATATATATATATATATATATATATATATATATATATATATATATATATATATATATATATATATATATACACACATATATAAATATATATATATATACATATATATACACACACATACATATATATATATATACACACATATATAAATATATATATATACATGTATATACACACACATACATATATATATATATATATATATATATATATATATATATATATATATATATATATATATCGTTTCTGAATTTGTTTAGCAAGATTCTTTATCTGAAATCGTGTGTTGAAACCGATATTGTTATACTTTGGGAGGGTCATGTTGCCAATAAGAAACACACGCACCAGTTGTTTCACTTAAATTTATTATATATTTATAAATTTACAAATTTATAAATTTCTGGTTGGTTGGTTGGTTCCACAACCAGATAGTTGTTTATATATAGTCATAGTTCTTTCGTCACACTCTGTGACCTCTTCAGTTACTGGGGATTCCTTTCTTTGTTTCTGTGCCTCTCCTTTGTTCTGTCCTACGCCATTTTGTTTCTGTGTGTGTATAACAATATATATATATATATATATATATATATATATATATATATATATATATATATATATATATATATTGGGAGGGTCATGTTGCCAATAAGAAACACACGCACCAGTTGCTTTCACTTCAATTTATTATGATAAATTTATAAATTTAGGAATTTATAAATTTCCGGTTGGTTGGTTGGTTCCACAACCAGATGGTTGTTTATATATTGTCAAACTTCTTTCGTCACACATTCTGTGACCTCTTCAGTGACAGGGGATTCTTTTCTTTGTTTTTGTGCCTCTCCTTTGTTCTGTCCTACGCCATCTTGTTTCTGTGTGTGTTGTGTGTGCTCAGTCTGCGCATGCGCCACATCCCGGTGTCTGTGTGTGTTTATATTCGTTTATTTATTTGTTTATTTACATGTTACAGGTTGGTTGTTTGTTCTATGTGCGTGTGTGTTTTCATTTTGTCCTTAATTGTAAGTTGTGATGTTGCTGTACCGCTCATGTTTTCTATTTAATTTTGGTTGTAATTCTTTTATGTTTATTGCCTCTGTGATTTGTCTAAACATTGCGTCTTTTCTGTGTGTAAATTCTATTTTTATTTCTATGTTCTCTAATTTACCCTTATGTTCTATTTTAGCATGTTGGTAGAGTACAGATGATTCTTTACTTTCTTGAAGGTCTCGCCAGTGTTCATTTATCCGTTCCCCTACACTACGAACTGTCTCACCTATGTACACTATAATTTTGTCTCTACATTGTTCTTCAGTACATCTTATGCTATATACTACATTTCTAGTTGAACAGTTAATATGGGGGCTTAATTTACAGGTTATACATTTCTTATCTATACAGGGGGGTCTTTGAAAAGGGTATGTCTTGCTAATAAGTGTTTTTATGGAGGTACCTGGTCTTTCTACTATCTTAATATTGAGTTTATGTTTATCTAGGGCCCTTCTAAATTTGTAAGCTAATTCACCTCTAGGGGTTGTATCGATGAACATTACACTCTGGTATTTATTGCTATCATACCATGAGTTTATTCTATTAGCCTGATTCCTAGTTCTTTTTATTCTATTCCAAAATTTGCTCCTATACAAGGGGCAGGTCCCATATCGGTAGAGGGTCGGACGCCATGTTTTCCAGCATAGTTACGTCCCTTTACGATCTGAGTTCAAATGCCACCGAGGTTGACTTTGCCTTTCATCCTTACGGGGTCGATAAAATAAAGTACCAGTAATGCACTGGGTAATTGCTGGCCTTGTGCCTAAAGTAGAAACAATTATTTACCATTTTTTCCCATTTGGTTCTGGCTCCTCTATACACTCTGATTTTATCTCTCTGATTGTAACCAGAGAACTGCATACGGTGGATGAAGTGGTGTATGTGTCTCTCTAGTTATTCGGGGTTGCACATGCGGGACACGTTTCTCATCACCCGTACCAAATCCGCAATCAGTATGTTGATTTTGGTATGGTCTGAAACAGCTGAGTTTCGGTGGATCAGATATTTGGAAGTCATGGGTTTGGCATAATGGGAATGGAGGATTTGTTTTTTGTTATTAATGGTATCTAACCAGAGCTCTGTGTCTAGTACAGGTAATCGATGGTTGGGGTGTTTACTTGAGTAGTCTATAGTAACTCTAATACTCTGGTGGATGGAGTTAGCTATTTGCTGGATGCTTTCCATTGTCTTTTTCTCTAATTCCTGACTGTTCTCTAGTGGGGGTGTTTTAACTACGATGTTTATACCATCAATGTAGCGGGAGTACATTATCAGGGTTAAGGGGTCTTCTAATTGTTCTTTAAGTTTAAGTTCAAGTCTACTGTCCCACCATACCATGAATAAGTTAGCTATGTCGCCTGCAATGCTAACACCAATGGCTGCTCCCTCCTCTTGGGCATATGTTTTTCCATTAAATTTGAACATATGTTCCTTAAGGGTTAATTTTATGCTGGCCCCCACCGCATGTGCAATCATTTTCTTTAGTTTATCGTGGTTTTCGGGGGTCCGTATGGCTCTGGTCCACCCGTTCCATCTATCTGTGTGGGTTTTCTTGGCCATTGAGGTAATGGTAGGTGGTCTGCCTCTTTCTGGTCTTGTAGGGCACAGGTTGCTAAGGTCATATGTGTCTAGATAATTATTACTATAGGTAAGTTTAAGTAGGAGTCCCACCTCATTGGTATCAATCCCACGGAACTCAACATTGCTCTCACTGATCATTTCTACGTATTTCTCCACAGCAAATTCCACGTCAATAGATGGATACAGGGACACAACATCCATACTACCTATTATGCAGTTTGTTAGGTCCCTAGATCGGTTACTCTCGCCGATTCTGCTGAGGAGGTCATCCGTGATGTCACATACATCTGGGGACATTTCAATGATGGGGCGTATGATCAGGGAGAGGAAGTAGGACAATCTGCAGTTACTAGCAATGTTAGCTCCACAGACTGGCCGTGTTGGTAGTCCAGTGACAGGGTCACTGCCCGTTTTATGGTCTTTTCGAAGCCCATACAACGCTGGCACATCATTGTTCCAGGCCTGGAAGATGTTGGCAGTCCTTTTGTGGGGCTGCATTATATTTGTCCACATCACCATATGGGCATTGAGGGCTTTTTCTCTATCCTCATGCTCTTGTGGTGTTACTTCTCTTGTGTTAGTGATGTGGGGTTGCATTACCTGGATGTACTTTGGCAGACTGTCAACCGACATTCTGCCAGACTTGTCTGTTGGAAAGCATGCTATCTCTCCATTACGCGAGCGCTGCATGAGCTTACGCAAGCCATTTGCAGATTTTTCTCCCAGTTGCTGGGTCTCCATTCTATTATGCTTCTTGCTATACTGTTCTATAATATTTCTAAGTTTAGATCTAGCTATACTAAATTGTGCTTCTGTTTGTTCATCGACCTGCGACGGCAATTGCATGCGTTTGTTAAAAGCTAAAGTCGTGGCGTGGACTCGTCGCAGGTCGAACGACTTATCGGAGGGATTATAAAAAGTAGAGTTCCAGGCTGCTGCTTTATGTGTACTAGTGCTATTGTTATTGTTAGTTGTGTTGTTTCTATTTCTATTTCCACCAACAGCCTCATGGTTGTTTCTATGTCTCTCATTATTATTCCTGTCTCTTTCCTCTGGCTCATTGTTATTATCTACTCTATTTTGTGTGTCTGTGTGTTCGTCTTGGTTATTTTCTCTGTCCATAGTCTCCCTTCTCCTTTCAATCCTATTACCTTCCCTTATTTCTGTGCTAGTGCCATTACTTGTTTTCTGTGTCTGTGTGTTTGTTAAGATTGTGGTGGTGGTGAGAGGCATTGAATGGGTGTGTGTTGTTGTTGTTGTTGTTGTTGTTGTTGTTGTTGATGTGTGTTGTTGTTGATGTGTGTTGTTGTTGTTGTCTCCGTGTATGTTATTATTGTTGCGTGTGTTGTTATTGTTGTTTCTGAGTATGTTATTATTGTTGATGTGTATGTTATTGTTATTGTTGTTTGTGTCTGTGTGTCTGTTGTTGTTGGGATGTGTGTTGTATATGTGTGTGCGTATGTTGTTACTTTTGTTTTTGTTTTTGTTTTTGAGGCTCCAACGTAATTTTGTAAATGATTTTTCTATTTCTGACAAACATCTAATCATATTTACCTTATTGAATGTCGCATACTTAGGTGGTAGCTGTAATACAGATAATTCATCAGAGTCGACCGTAGTGTTACCGTATATATTTGTGTTGTTGTTGTTGAACTCATCTGTTAATGAGATGTCGGCCATATTTATACCGTCAATTTTGTCGGGGTATCTATTGGTATTCTCTAAAGTATCTTGATTTAGTTTTATCTGTTTAAGCCACTTTAGTTTCTTGTTAAAGTGCTTATCACATTCTTGAACAATGTACTGTTCTTCAGGACGTATAAGGTTTATAAATATTAGTTTTTCTCTTGGTGTGGTGATCTTAGTTATTTCTTGTATTAGGTTACGCTTATGTTTTTCTTGATGACTTAATTCTCTATAGATCTTTTTTTTATGTTTAGAATTAGTGTTCGTTTTAGCCTATCTGCTTGCTTTTTGGTGAGCTGTAATCTTCTTACATCGGTGTTGATGGTGTAAACTCGGGACGAGGCACATTCTTTTATAAAATGTATTTGTCGAGATGTTATTGTTTTTCGTAGACAACAGAACATGGTGGTTTTCAGTATCTTGTTAGCCTGGCTAAGGCTTACGATATTTCGTTTCTGAATTTGTTTAGCAAGATTCTTTATCTGAAAACGTGTGTTGAAACCGATATTGTTATACTTTGGGAGGGTCATGTTGCCAATAAGAAACACACACACCAGTTGCTTTCACTTAAATTTATTATAATAAATTTATAAGTTTAAGAATTTATAAATTTCCGGTTGGTTGGTTCCACAACCAGATGGTTGTTTATATATTGTCAAAGTTCTTTCGTCACATATTCTGTGACCTCTTCAGTGACTGGGGATTCTTTTCTTTGTTTTTGTGCCTCTCCTTTGTTCTGTCCTACGCCATCTTGTTTTTGTGTGTGTGTTCTGTGCTCAGTCTGCGCATGCGCCACATCCGGGTGTCTCTGTGTGTTTATATTCGTTTATTTACTATCTTGAAGGTCTCGCCAGTGTTCATTTATCCGTTCCCCTACACTACGAACTGTCTCACCTATGTACACTATAATTTTGTCTCTACATTGTCCTTCAGTACATCTTATGCTATATACTACATTTCTAGTTTTACAGTTAATATGGGGGCTTAATTTACAGGTTATACATTTCTTATCTATACAGGAGGGTCTTTGTAAAGGGTATGTCTTGCTAATAAGTGTTTTTATGGAGGTACCTGGTCTTTCTACTATCTTAATATTGAGTTTATGTTTATCTAGGGCCCTTCTAAATTTGTAAGCTAATTCACCTCTAGGGGTTGTATCGATGAACATTACACTCTGGTATGTATTGCTATCATACCATGAGTTTATTCTATTAGCCTGATTCCTAGTTCTTTCTATTCTATTCCAAAATTTGCTCCTATACAAGGGGCAGGACCCATTTGTGTCATTATTTACCATTTTTTTCCCATTTGGTTCTGGCTCCTCTATACACTCTGATTTTATCTCTCTGATTGTAACTAGAGAACTGCATACGGTGGATGAAGTGTTGTATGTGTCTCTCTAGTTCTTCGGGGTTGCACATGCGGGACACGTTTCTCATCACCCGTACCAAATCCGCAATCAGTATGTTGATTTTGGTATGGTCCGAAACAGCTGAGTTTCGGTGGATCAGATATTTGGAAGTCATGGGTTTGGCATAATGGGAATGGAGGATTTGTTTTTTGTTATTAATGGTATCTAACCAGAGCTCTGTGTCTAGTACAGGTAATCGATGGTTGGGGTGTTTACTTGAGTAGTCTATAGTAACTCTAATACTCTGGTGGATGGAGTTAGCTATTTGCTGGATGCTTTCCATTGTGTTTTTCTCTAATTCCTGACTGTTCTCTAGTGGGGGTGTTTTAACTACGATGTTTATATCATCAACGTAGCGGGAGTACATTATCAGGGTTAAGGGGTCTTCTAATTGTTCTTTAAGTTTAAGTTTAAGTCTACTGTCCCACCATACCATGAATAAGTTAGCTATGTCGCCTGCAATGCTAACACCAATGGCTGCTCCCTCCTCTTGGGCATATGTTTTTCCATTAAATTTGAACATATGTTCCTTAAGGGTTAATTTTATGCTGGCCCCCACCGCATGTGCAATCATTTTCTTTAGTTTATCGTGGTTTTCGGGGGTCCGTATGGCTCTAGTCCACCCGTTCCATCTATCTGTGTGGGTTTTCTTGGCCATTGAGGTAATGGTAGGTGGTCTGAATTTTGCTGTGGAGAAATGCGTAGAAATGATCAGTGAGAGCAATGTTGAGTTCCCTGGGATTGATACCAGTGAGCTGGGACTCCTACTTAAACTTACCTATAGTAATAATTATCTAGACACATATGACCTTAGCAACCTGTGCCCTACAAGAGCAGCAAGAGGCAGACCACCTACCATTATCTCAATGGCCAAGAAAACCCACACAGATAGATGGAACGGGTGGACCAGAACCATACGGAGCCCCGAAAACCACGATGAACTAAAGAAAATGATTGCACATGCGGTGGGGGCCAGCATAAAATTAACCCTTAAGGAACATATGTTCAAATTTAATGGAAAAACATATGCCCAAGAGGAGGGAGCAGCCATTGGTGTTAGCATTGCAGGCGACATAGCTAACTTATTCATGGTATGGTGGGACAGTAGACTTAAACTTAAACTTAAAGAACAATTAGAAGACCCCTTAAGATAGTAGAAAGACCAGGTACCTCCATAAAAACACTTATTAGCAAGACCCCCCCCCCCCCTGTATAAATAAGAAATGCATAACCTGTAAATTAAGCCCCCATATTAACTGTTAAACTAGAAATGTAGTATATAGCATAAGATGTACTGAAGGACATTGTAGAGACAAAAATATAGTGTACATAGGTGAGACAGCTCGTAATGTAGGGGAACGGATAAATGAAAACTGGCGAGACCTTCAAGATAGTAAATAATCATCTGTACTCTACCAACATGCTAAAATAGAACATAAGGGTAAATTAGAGAACATAGAAATAAAAATAGAATCTACACACAGAAAAGACGCAATGTTTAGACAAATCACAGAGGCAATAAACATAAAAGAATTACAACCAAAATTAAATAGAAAACATGAGTGGAACAGCAACATCACAACTTACAATTACGGACAAAATGAAAACACACACGCACATAGAACAAACAACCAACCTGTAACATGTAAATAAACAAATAAATAAACGAATATAAACACACACAGACACCCGGATGTGGCGCATGCGCAGACTGAGCACACAACACACACACAGAAACAAGATGGCGTAGGACAGAACAAAGGAGAGGCACAAAAACAAAGAAAAGAATCCCCTGTCACTGAAGAGGTCACAGAATATGTGACGAAAGAACTTTGACAATATATAAACAACCATCTGGTTGTGGAACCAACCAACCAACCGGAAATTTATAAATTTATTATAATAAATTGAAGTGAAACAACTGGTGCGTGTGTTTCTTATTGGCAACATGACCCTCCCAAAGTATAACAATATCGGTTTCAACACACGTTTTCAGATAAAGAATCTTGCTAAACAAATTCAGAAACGAAATATATATATATATATGCAGAGGTTATATTTAATTTGTTGGGATTCGACAAGCTTAAAATTTTTTATAACTGATATAAACCATTCAACAAGTTAGTGGAGTAAATATACAATATATTAATAAATGGAAACTATATTTGTAAAACCATATTTATTTTATTATATATTTCAAGGGCAACCAAGGCAAATTATGGTGCGCTTTCATCAGATAAAATACAGATTTGTTTTATAAATAAATATTGACATAGCTGGAAAAAAAATATATATATATATTATATAAGTATTGAAGTTTCCGTTGAAAATTACATCATTACCATCCTAAAACTAAAAAGGGCACAAATAGATTGCTCCGGTTGTCGCTGGTTGCCCCCCCCCTACCCCCCACTACAGGAGGCCTTGTTATTTCCCTCTCCATTGTTAGATATATATATATACCTATATATATATATGTGTGTGTGTGTGTGTGTGTGTGTGCGGAGAGAGGGGAAGAGAGAGTGGAACTACGTAATACAATAGCTGCTGCCTGATGACGACCGCCACCCCCCACCCCCCATATTAGTAATTAGTGCGTGTTCATTGTTGTTATGCTGGTAGTTAGGGTATGGTTCTTAAAACCGTGATTGCTTTTTCCCCTTGTATGTCTTATGTAGTATGTGTCTGGTGAGTAGGATTAAATGTAGGTTTATGTATTACGTCTGAGATCGTAGATAATACTTGTTTCTACTTTTGGCACAAGGCCAGCAATTACCCAGTACATTACCGGTACTTTATTTTATCGACCCCGTAAGGATGAAAGGCAAAGTTAACCTCGGCGGGATTTGAACTCATAATGGCAAGGGCCGTAACTCTATGCGTCAAAGCATGGCGTCCGACCCTCTACCGATACTGCCAGTAGATAATACTGTTCTAGTTTACATTTCTTTGCGTTCAGGTTACTGATTGTGATAGCTACACGTCCGAAACCTTATGATGCTTTTCCAACAATATCAAGCGTTAAACTAATATATATATATGAGTGTGTGTGTGTGTAAAAATTAAACAGAAGTGAACCTAAACATCGAGTGCTCTCCCGGGTGAACCTACAGTAACTCCAAGTTACACCCCCTGGATATATATATATATATCTCACTATTAGTACGGCTGATACTTTTTAAAAAAAAGGCGCCGATGGTTGCCTGAACACTGTACGGCGTAATTCGGGCTGTTTGTTTACAAACAAACCGAACATTATAATAAATGTTCGGTAAACCCATACGTACATATATATATGTGTGCATGTATGTATATATATACATACTACTGTACGTCTGTATACATATATGTATGTACGTATACATACATACTTACATTTATGTATATATATATTTCTGTTTAATTTTTACACACACACATATATACAGAGTGTAATATATTGAAAGGATAACAAGGACGATCAATAAATGTAATGAAGGAGTAACCAATCGTCCTTGTTATTCTTTCAATATATATATATATATATATATATATATATATAGGAAATGTCAAAAAGCAAAAATAACGCAATATGTGTGTATGGGGGGGGGGGGGTATGTACGATACATTAACACAGCTTTGTTGCAATTTGGTAAAGAAACACAATACTACGTTTTCCCTCTGTAAAACAATGGGTTACTTATTCGTCACAGATGAATATTGCTCGTTTTTATGTAAAAATACATATAATGAGATGTTCTCTCTAACAGTAATCCTGTTCAGCACCTGGTGCAAATCGATACTTTATTTTCGACCGATTAAGTCACACTTCTCGGACGTTTGACAGTGGCATTTTATAGATTAGCGGTAGGAAGAAAGAAAGAAAAAATAAATTTCGTTTATTTTTTTGTAGAGCTTCTGTATCTAGCAGAGGGGAGCTGCTGCTGCTTCTTCGCCCATTTATTCCTGATAGGGTCGTGGGGTCAGAGTCCTCAAACACTTCTTCCCGTGAGTCCTGTCGGAAGCAACAGTATCCAGCAGATCCAGTTGGATCCCCAAGCGAGACCAGCCAAGATCATGGATGTTATCCAACCATCTTGTTCGGGGTCTCTTGCGGGTTGGTTTTGCCCGGAGGCTAGATGCTAAGGGAAGCGAGGAAGAAAATATCACTGAAGGTTTACCTTAAAAAGAGAGACACCTAGTCCATCTGTTTAACACAGTATCTAAGTTAATGGTAGCCATGAGCCAGATAGTAGTGTGAAATCAAGCACTGTATTAAGTTTACCACTCATGAATAAATGCAATCCATCCGACAGGCTTCAGTAGAGTTTTCGTCCATCAAATTTTACTGAACAAGAAGTGAGTTAATCCGAGGTTATTGTAGAAAACACTTGCCTAATGCATTGCGCAAAGCAGCAAATTGACATATTTGTTAGGGCATCTGCCTAAAGATTGCTTTCCTTGGGGCCCACAACATTAACCCTTTTGAGAAAAAGATCAAAACATACCTCTCCATGATTTTAAAACAAAGGATTACCAGAATTTATTTATAAAAGAAATATTTTATAAATAACATAGACACTATATTTTAAAAGTGATTTGCGAAAAGATTTATTGAAAAAGATATACTGACAGATATGCGCGCGTGTATGTGTATGCGTGCTTGTGTACTTGTGTCTGTGTGTGTGTCTGGTTAGGAAGCCAACTTGTTAACCACTCGTTTATGTTGATTTTTCAGACGAATCAGTTAAGAATTTGACTTCTGGGTGGCAAAGAGAGCAAAAGGAATTCAAATTTCTCTGTAAGTTGACAAAAACATGGCGAATTACTTGCTCTCCTTTTATTTCGGCTAAGTTTAATTTCGTCTTAAAAGCTAACATTAGCTGGGCTTGATTAACCTACACTACTAATTTGTCAGTCTGCTTTTTCCGAAAATTCACAAACACCTCGTCGTAGGAAAGAAAATGCGGTATCGCTATGTGTTTAGGATTTATTTATAAACACATGTATATGCACACACATACACACATATATATATATACACACATACATACACATACATACACATACATACACACACACATACATACATACATACATACATACATACATACATACATACATACATACATACATACATACATGCATATATATATATATATACACATACACACGTATGGGTATATATATATATATACCCATACGTGTGTATGTGTATATATATATATATACCACACAAACACATACGTACACTCACAGACACACACATAAATATATATACATATGCATACATATACATATATATACATGTACATACATATACATATATATACATGTACATATGTATACACACACGCACACACACACACATATATATATATATATATATATATATATATATATATATATATATATACATATACATAAATAGATATACACACACATATATATAAACACACAAACTCACATAAAACAACCTTTATTTTATTATTGTTATTTATTTATTTGTTTATTTACGCATTCCTTGTTTATTTGTTTGTTGTTGTTGCTGTTGCTGTTGTTGCTGTTGTTGCTGTTGTTGTTGTTGCTGTTGTTGCTGTTGTTGCTTTGTGTTTGTTTACTTTCGTTTTTCTTTAGTATTCTGTTTCTGTTTACGTCTGAAGATTTAGTTGAGAGAGTAAAGGAGACGAAGGCCAGACAGCGCTTAAAATGAAGTATTTAGCTTGTTTGCTAGTACTTATGGCTAATTGCGCATGACATTGTACAGTACCTATCCTCTCCTCCCCTTCTTGCCTCTTTTCTTCTTTTGCATCTTTTTCTTCTTCTCTTCTTTTTTCTCCGTTTCCTTTCTCAATCTCTACCACACCCCTCACTCATTCTCTACCACACCCCTCCCTCATTTTCATCATCTTCGTTTCCTTCTCTATCTCCTCCTATCTTTCTTCGTCCTCTTCTCTTTTTCCCCTTCTTTTCTTCCTTCATTCTCTACCTCTTCTTCCTCGTTTTCTTCCTGTTCCCCCTCCCCTTCCTCATACACCTACCCCTCTTTCTGCTCCCCACTCATATATCGTTTTACAATTGTACGACCTTCGATTTCTTGTCTTCTATTGTTGTTCTACCCATTCCACCTGACCAACAGACAAATTAACAACTAATTAATTCAAATACTTTCTCGCTTTTCTCTAACTTGTTTTTATATTTTTTAACTTTATATTTTACTTTCTTTTAATTTCATTCTATTTTCTTTTATCTTTTATTTTTGTGATTCTATTTATATATTATAAACCTTCCTCTTCGGTCTGTCTGTTTGTCAACCGCACACACACACACTCACACACTCACTCTCCCCCTCTCTTTCTCTACTTTGCCTCTCATCCTTCCGGGGTCGATAAAATTAAAATAAAGTACCAGTCAAATACTGGGATCGATATAATTGACTGTGTTTTCCCCAAAAAATTACTGACCTTGTGTCTAGGTTGTGAAAGCATGCGTCTTATGGTTAGAGAATTGAGGTTGCGAGTTCGATTCCCGGACAGGACGTTGTTTTATGTTCCTTCAGCAAGACAAATTATTTCACGTTTCTCTTTTTGACATGAGTTGCAACCGGTGATAGCAGGAGCAATGGAAAGACCAGTGGAAACATTCTTTCCTTCGTCTCACATGACCAGTTCCACCTCACTCGGTAAGCGAATGAGGTCAGGGATCTTGTTGATTGATTGCCTTAAGTGTCTAGATTGTATGTATGTATGGTCCTATAACTCCTGGGGAGGGGGTTGGCTCGTAGAGGTACCACCATATTAACATACGGAGTTTGTAGGGCATGTTTAAACCTGGCGGAGCCCATCTCTTCTCCAGTTTTGAATACAGCAGATTTCTTCCAAAGAAGGAGAGAGAGTGAGAGGGAATGGAAGTGAGAAAGAGATATAGAGCAAGAATCTACCCTCAGTACTAGATTGGTACTCTTTTATCAACCTTAAATGGATGAAAGGCAAAACTAACCTCGGCGGGATTTGAACTCACAGAGCAGAGAGTTGGAAGGAATACAACAGCATTAAATCTGACGTTCTAACATCTGTCAATTCGCAGCATACGTGCCTAGATTAAAATTCGTTATTTAGTCCCAGAAATCCCACCCCAGTCAAGCAAACCTATAATACAGGTACATTCCAGCCTCTGTTCTTTTTCAAGTAATGTGAACCATTAAAAACATTACATCCAATCTACCATTGCGACCCTGGAAGGATTTGAACTCAGGACCTTAAAAGAAGAGATCTACTAAGAGCAGCGCATTTAGTCATGTGCTCTAATGTAACAGCTAGACAACTAGTCTTCTTTAATCTGTTGACTGCTGCGTATAATACATGGTAATTTAAGTTGTATTTAAATTTTAATATTGCTTTTGAATATGTATTAGAGTTTAGATAGAAGAATATGATTTTCATTAATTCAATTAGATTAGTTAGATTGTAAGTTATTTTGATTAGTTTAGGAGTCTATAGTGTTATTGAAATGAGGAAATACTATATCAGCTTTTGAAGGATCCGATTAATGTTGATTTAATTAATTACTGACATTCATTTATTCTGTAGGTAGATCATTTGAGTAAGAATATGTTATTTCTAATTACGTCTCACTTGGTTGAAGAAACTAGTAATGACCATAGTGATTTCAAGTATTAGATGGGTTTATAATATTTAAAAGTGTTCAGGATTTTATAATTACATGAAATTATTAATTCCTGCTTTTCATTTAGTAACCGGTGTTAAACCGAAAACGGATGAATGATCATAAAGGAAAGAGCGGTAAAATATCACATAATCCAAATGACAGGTGCAATGTGTCCAAATATGGAACAGCCGAACTCCCACTGTTATCGCCTCCATCTCTCTCGCCCTCCCCCTCTCCCTGTATTGTGAGCAAATGGAGTCCCACGTACTGGCTGCCCCACAGCCCTGGCGGACAGAATGGAGAAGGCGTTTCCCAGGGGGATGGTAAGGGAGATGCGCTGGAACAGCCATTCCATCTCGCGAGGCTCACACAAGCTCAGCGCCTATGATGGTGAGTAAGGAGGTTGCCCTAGGGTCAAGTACACCAGAAGTCTCCACTGCCAAGGGCATGACCGCAAACCTGTCCAGGTTGCAGCTGGAGAAAGTGTCGCTGCAAGTGACATCCCAGACAAGGGGTTTGCCCGGGGACCGGATGCCAAGGACACCATATCTAACAGGTAAGGTGGTCTGTTGCCATCTAATATCATCGAACCTGATTTGCATATCTCCTCAGCTGCTGCTTGGATACAAGTGTCAAGGTCAGCAATGAGAGATGCATGGCTGTAGCACGGAGCGCTGCGAAGAGTATAGAGTAGCTTCGGCATGGTGAAGCAGTTCTTCAACAGGAAGAGGGCTAGGTGGCTGTCAGTCATGCCCAGTCGGCTCGTGAGGGTCTTGAGTTGCTGGAGCCTGGTCCTGATGATGGAGCGGATGGCCGGCGGGTGGATCGGTGACCCGAGGATGAGGACATCCTCTTTGGGGGTCACCTGTACCTGGTGGAGAATGGACCGCACGTCCGAGACAGAGGCTGCAAAGCTCTCAACATCATGGTTGACATTCACCACCTACAACTTGGACGAGTTGACCACCTTAGCAACCAGCCCCCGGAAGACATTGCCCACAGCGATGGGGCGTATGCCACCCTTTTTCTTCCTGAGAGTGGTCAGGAAAAGCCTCGAGCGTGAGGGTCCAGGGCGCCATGGATAAACCTATTGGTGAGTGCCATAATTGCACAGAGTAGGCAGCGTGGCGTCAATGGAGAGGAGGGATAACAACTGTTTGGGGTGGCCAAGTGAAAGACCATCAGCACCTCCGCTGCTGGGAAGGACTTGTCAGCGTCAGAAGCCACAAGAAGCAATCGAGGATCAGGTTGGGGGTAATGGTCTAAGGTCAGCGGGTGGCTCAGGGTGCTTGAGTCGCAGGGCAGCCAGGACCTCCTCGGTGGGCTAGAGGACAGTGTCCTCTGAGGCAACCACTCTGACTGCAGCCAAGACATGATTAGTTTGGTGTTTACGCGGTCACATAAACGCTTAGCGCTGGCCTCAGGGGTGGAGGATTGAAGACACTCGAGAGCACGCTTGGGATGGGCACTTGCCCAAAGGTCGAAACATTGGCCTTGACAAAGGCTACTCTCAACAGGCCGCCGCGGTCAGCACCAGAATTAGGGGGGGGGCGAGGGCGAGTGGGGCGAAATAAAAACGGTGCTCCCAGTCGCTAGCTCGATTAGAGTCCAGGGCACTCTCAATTGAGGAAGCGGGGACATCAGCTACCGGCACCCAGGCTGCTCTTGGGATCTTGAGCGGAATCTTCCGGAGCCGCCTGAGCCGATCGATGTTGACCAGCGAGGCTTGAGCATCAGACAAACTTGTTGTCTCATCTGATGATGTAGTAGACAGCTGCGGCTGAGCAGATGAGGGAAAGAGACAGTTGATGTATCTCCATGTTGCGAGGGCACTGGAGGCTTGACGCGTCAAGCCAACACAAGTAAGGTGGTGGAAACAGCCGCACCCCGAACAATTCCGGCATCCTCTTCCGCCTGTCTGTGGTGCTGCAGGTATCAATTGGTGGGGATGGAGGATGTATGGTGGAGCTGGGGACTGGGGCACCAAGCAGCATCAAGGGCGAGTGGCTGGTTGTCATCGGACTGGGTGCTAGGTTCAACTGTATGTGGGTGGAAGGGAAAGTGCTGATTGATATGAGTGAGGCCTCATAGCTCACCTACACCGGATCTGGAGGCAACAGAAGACAAAACAGAAAACAAAGAGGAGGTTACATGGCGGGGGACACACGAGAAAGTAAAAATTTACTAAATAAATAAATAAATAAGTGAACAAATAAGTGGACAAGCAAAACCGAGGGTTGTTCCCAGCGGAGAGACCCAGAGATCTGCACGCACACATGCGAACATGTTAATAGTTTCTCATAGAACCATGTGGCTAAAGATGAGTCTATCAATCCTGAAAATATATGTGTTGTTGTTGCTGGTGTTGTTGTTATTGTCACTGTTGCTGGTGTTGGCTTCCTCTTGCTAATGGTAGTGGTAATGATTGCTGGTATCATGTTGGTGTATACACATATATGTTGTTGTTGCTGGTGTTATTGTCACTGCTGCTGTCGTTGCCTTCCTCTTGTTAATGGTAGTGGTGGTGATTGCTGGTATGATGTTGGTGTATACACATATATGTTGTTGTTGCTGATGTTGTTGTTATTGTCACTGCTGCTGGTGTTGCCTTCCTCTTATTAATGGTAGTGGTAGTTGTAACTGTTACCTATTTCAGCTTCCAGGCAGGCTGCTGAAGCTCGAATGCCTTCTTTGATCGTAGATCCGGGGTCATTGGCTATCGCCATTTAAGAGTTTCGTCAATTTCTAATACAATTTATGAATGCTATTTTGGTAAAGGACTGTAGCGTTATTTACTCTCATTTTGAAAATTATTGAAGTTAATGAACTAACTTTACATATATGCGATAGTTTAATATGGTTACTTTGAAAAGAATGAATGTTAGTGAGATGTTTTCATTACTGCTCCTGAATTCTATCAAGTGGTCAAAGCTTCTAATTCTGTGAAATAAAAGGGAAGTATGGATTGACCTTTCGGTCACACCTGTGTATGAATAGATTCAGGTTATTTCAAGAGAGAGATGGGGTGGTGTCATGTGTTGACTCTTCTTGTAAAGCTAGTGCCAGTTCCATGACATTTTAATTAATTAATTTATTTTTATTTTATTTTTGGAGGGTTTGTTTTTGAAAAATTGTGAGTGTAAGTTAAGGAGCAATGCGTAATTGTGTGTGTGATTGTGTGATACAATTGCTCCAGGCTGGTTCCATGCGTTGTCGCCAGTGGAATGTGACAGTGGATTCTGGTCCGCAACCAATCCTTTTAAATTTTTCTTCTAAAGATCTGTTATTCCTCTCCGTGGATTGTAAATGGTAAAATCTGTTCGAATGTCCCTGGGAGTTAAGTGATCCAAAGGAATGGTAAAATCCACAGTTCATTGAAGAATACTTTCAAGATGGCTCAGACAAAGCACATGCTCATGCGAAAAAAGGGAAAAGTTTTACCTCGTTTGGTCTTGAATTGGTAGGTCCAAAAAAGTTTCCAATCACAAAAATGTGCACACACTCAGAAAGACATATATACATATACACCTATATATATATATACACTCTACTACCATATATATATATATATATATATATATGGTAGTAGAGTGTATATATATATATATATAGGTGTATATGTATATATGTCTTTCTGAGTGTGTGCACATTTTTGTGATTGGAAACTTTTTTGGACCTACCAATTCAAGACCAAACGAGGTAAAACTTTTCCCTTTTTTCGCATGAGCATGTGCTTTGTCTGAGCCATCTTGAAAGTATTCTTTAAAGAACTGTGGATTTTACCATTCCTTTGGATCACTTAACTCCCAGGGACATTCGAACAGATTTTACCATTTACAATCCACGGAGAGGAATAACAGATCTTTAGAAGAAAAATTTAAAAGGATTGGTTGCGGACCAGAATCCACTGTCACATTCCACTGGCGACAACGCATGGAACCAGCCTGGAGCAATTGTATCACACAATCACACACACAATTACGCATTGCTCCTTAACTTACACTCACAATTTTTCAAAAACAAACCCTCCAAAAATAAAATAAAAATAAATAAATTAATTAAAATGTCATGGAACTGGCACTAGCTTTACAAGAAGAGTCAACACATGGCACCACCCCATCTCTCTCTTGAAATAACCTGAATCTATTCATACACCTTCATATATATATATATATATATATATATATATATATATATATATATATATATATATATATATATATATATATATATATATATATATATATATATATGTATATATATATATATATATATCTAAGGCGGGTAAAATTCCCGAGATCCATGGACGAGTTCTCTCCAGCGGTCTCTGTCCCTCATTATCGCTGCCATATCCTGCATCTCCAACAGACCACTGTCTGTCCTTAGGGCATCAACATATGTTAACCTTGGTCTTCCTCTTCTAGTGTGTCCATGTAGGGGCTCCCAAAGGAGCACTGAGTGCAATGTCAACTCTGGATGTCGGTGAGCATGTCCAGCCAACCTCAGTCTCCTCTGTGTCACTTTTGAGCTGACTTTTGGGATGCTCCCATACAGCTCTGAGTTTTTCATCCTCAGTGTATACTGATTAATGTTCAGAGCCATCCTCAGCATTCTCGTGTAGCACCCATCCACCATCTGAGTGAGTCTCTTGGTCAGTGTCCAAGTCTCAGACCCATACAGCAGCACAGACTCCACTACAGCAATGAAGAGGCGGATTTTCAGGTCTCTACGAAGGTCCGACTTCCACACCGATCTCAAGCTGTGACACGCGGCCCAGGCCTTGCTCTTCCTCTCAACCACATCATCTTCCGTATTCCCAATCTTTGCTCCCAAATACAGGAAGTCCTCAACCAATTCCAGCGGCTTCCCGCCTACATTAGTGATCCCCTCTGGCTTCTCAACATTCTCTACCAGATATTTTGTTTTAGTCTCATTCATTCTCAGCCCCACACTCATCGACACAGTCTCAACCTCCCGCATCAAATCCTCTGCCTCCTTCATTGTATTTGTCACCAAAACTATATCGTCGGCAAATTCAGCATCCGATACCTTTTTCGCCCCAACTCTCCTGCTCTGAGCCGGTGCTACAGTAAAGCCAGTGTCCTGGTGTTTCTCCAGTGCAAGGCGCATACAATAGTCCACTACGATGATAAAAAGGTAGGGAGCCAATGTATCTCCCTGGAGCACTCCAGCCAGTATCTCAAAGAACTCTGTCATCCCATCAGGTGTAATGACTTGGGCTTTGGTGTTGGTGTAGAGCAGTGATATCAGGTCCACTATCCTCTTGGGGATTCCATAAGCCTGTAAGATCTTCATCAGGCAGTAACGGTCCACAGAATCAAAGGCCTTCCTAAAGTCAATGAAAACCATGACCGCAGGAAGGCACTTTGCTCTAGCTCCCTCTAATATCCTCCTCAGCATCAGGATGTGACTGGTGGTTGATCTACCCTCTCTGAAGCCGTTCTGGTTGTCCCTGAGCTTCTTCTCCATCTCAGGCTGGATCCTGTTAAGAATCATCCTGTTGAGGGTCTTTGCCACAAGTGACGTCAGTGAGATCCCCCGGTAGTTGTTGGTATTAGAGAGATCTCCCTTCTTTGGCACTGGGACGATGTTACTGATCCTCCACTGATTCGGGGCAACTCCTTTCTCCAGTGCCCCGTTACAGAACCCCAGGATGATATCATCAAAATCACACCTCTTCATCACCTCTGATGCCACTCCATCTTCTCCATGAGCCTTGCCCTCCTTGATCTTCTTCTTGGCTCTCTGAAGCTCCTCTCTGGTGAAGGGCTCTGTCTCAACATCCAGATCCTCAAACAGCCGCCTGATCTCCCCAGTGCTCTGGGCTGTGGAGGGTGGCTCTCCTAGTAGGGTCCTAAAATGGTCTAGCCATTTCCTCTTCCTATCCTCGGGCCCCGTTCCCTGGATCTGACTCGAACACCTTTTCTTCCTCCCTGTGATCTCGTTGATGATCATCCAGCTCTCCTTACATCCAGATCTGTCAACCGCTCTCTCCACACTTCTGATCTTCTCTATCAGTGCCTCCTCTCTGACCTCAGTGTAAGCGGTACAGAGCTCTTCCCTCATCACCTCCACAGTCTCCATCCTCTCCTCC
>OZ024752.1:22923256-22978256 GCA_964016885.1 Eledone cirrhosa | reverse complement strand
TTATTATTATGTATCTTTATAAGCTTTCTCACACGCACTATGTAATTTTTTCATGTCTCAATCTTAAGGTATATAAATATTGAATTTTGTCCTAACTTATTCACTGCCACGACTGAATTTTAACCATCAACATAGTCAAGGTATGTCAAGCATCATCTTATTTTATCTGATGAGGACGTACCGTTGTAAATAGCTCAGTACCTCTGAAATATGTATAATAAAATATACTTGATCACACGAATGTCTATATTTTTTAATATTTTGAATTAATATTAATAACTCCGGAAAACCATATAACTGTGGAGTGCTTCTAATCTATTGTAAAACTTTATTCATTGATTTATTCATTGAACCTTGTTTAACCTTTAAATATATCTAGCTCCCAGCAGGTTGAGCGCTTTCTCTACAATAGATTACAAATTTAATAAATGATGGAATTCTTCACGTTCCCGACATCTCTCAAGGATATACCTAAACCATCTAATGAGGAATACATGAGGAAGCTCATTGAGCAAACAAACTCTTTTATAAGAAGACTGAGATGGCGTGCATTTCATTTCGAAAACAAAGAAGCAAAAAGGAAAAGCAACAACAATTATTTCAAAACCATCTTTAAATCTAGAAAAAATCCTCCATACAATAAACTCCTGGAGGATTTTGAAAGCGAAATGCTTAATATACTAAAGAAGATTAAATTTAAGAAAAACCCATATAAAGGTCACCAATACCTTAGAACTCTGAAGGAAAAAATCTTGGATATAAAAAAAGTTAATAAAATATTGGTGAAGTCAGACAAAACCAACAACTTATATGGGATAGATAAAACGGAATATAAAGATTTAATTTTAAAAGAACTGCGAAAAAATTATAGAAAAGCCCCGGCCGAAGATCTTATAGACATCAATAATGACGCGTTTAAATTAATAGCCAAACTTGGAATTGAAGGAAGAATCGAGCCTTTTATACCTAGACAGCCGAGGATAAATTTTAAGGATCTCAAGAGAAACTTTGAGGAAGACCTGTCGGTTAGATTGATAGCTCCATCTAAATCTGATATTGGAGTAATCAGTAAGAATATTATTGACAGAATTTTACCTACTCTGAAATTGAAGTCAAAATTGAGCTTATTGAAGGACACTAATGAAGTAATTGACTGGTTTAAAAATATAGAAAATAAGAAAAATCACAAATTCATTCAAATGGACATAGCAAGTTATTATTCTTCTATTACACCTAACCTATTAAATAAGGCTTTGTCTTATGCTTACAAACATACAAATCTAACTGCAGATGAAATCAATATCATATTAACTGCTAGAAGAACTCTAATTAATTTTAACAATGAGTATTGGACCCGTTCAGATAGGAATAGAAATGTTGACATTACCATGGGATCATCGGACTCTGCGCAGGTTACCGATCTTCTCGGTATTTTTATCCTAAATATGGTAAATAGAAAACTGCCGGAGATTACCGGTGGTTTATATAGGGACGATATTTTATTTACTGTTGTCAAGCATAGCAATACAGAACTAAATAGGGTTAAGAAAACTATAACTGAATTCATATATATATATATATATATATATATATATATATATATATATAATGTATAATAAACAATACAATATAATTACCTCATTACCAGAGGTTTCCCGAATAAGACGAATACGAAAGAAACGTCCCCATTCGTTAGTCGGACAAGGCAATATAAAACATAGTGAAATATTTGGAAAGTCTCCTCAAGAAATGCAAAAAATATATATATATATATAAATAAAGGTAATGCAATAGACATATAAAATATATAAAAAATATAATGAAATATAGTTAGGTGTGTGTATATGTATCTATATACACTCACAAATGTACATATGTATGTATGTACAAATGCGTGTATATGGTGAAAATGTGTGCGTAAGTACATATATGAGGGCAAGTATATTTGTGTATATGTAAACACAAATACGGATATAATCTAGTTGACACGAATCCAGAAGCAGGTATTAGATACACATATGAGTATGAAAGCACGCGTATAAACACACACACACGCGCGATCACTTATATGCGGAAGATAAAGGGAGAAGGGAGTGTAATAGTTAAAAGAAAGTGTCATTCTCGATATATGTATAAAAATGAATCAATATATGAGAAAGAAAAAATGTTTAAATGAAAGAGAAAGTAGTCAATTAACACTAGAGAAAAGAAAAGAAAAGAAAAGAAGATACACGATTCTACGGAACATTTTGACATCAAAACTCATAAATACCCGCAAAGAGTAAAAGATATGAACGCTTTTGAACTAGACTTAGTTAATCTAATCAAGAATATCAATTTTCGTAAGTACTCTAACCCTTTTCAATCTAAACTATCTAATGATATTTCAATATTCAAATCTTCTAAAAATAAGTTCATTTTCTCCGACAAAACTAAAAACCTATACGAAGTTAATAATAATTTACACGACCAACTATTAATAGATAATATCACCTCTAAATACCAAATAGCTAATATAAACACGTATCATAATATAAATAAGGAAGCTAAAGAATTAGCTGTTTCTTTAAAAATAGATAATAGGACAGAAAAACTTGCTAAACGTAATGCATATATCACCCTTAAAGATCACAAACCTGACTTTATTAATCGTTCTAGTTGTAGATTAATCAACCCTGCTAAGACTGATATCGATCTTGCCAGCAAAAAAATTTTAAATAATATAAACACACACATTAGAAGTAAGTCTAAATTACTCTAATGGATAAATAGCTCTTCCGTAGTACATTGGTTTAATAAAAGATAAAAATAGTTCTAGATTCACCCAATTTGACATTGTAGATTTCTACCCATCTATCACTCAGACTCTTTTAGCGAAAGCTTTAAATTTCGCTAGAAAGTTTACCAATATCTCTGATATTGAAGAGAATGTCATCTTGCACGCTAGAAACACTCTACTCTTTACTGATAATGACACTTGGGTAAAAATATCTAACCCAGAGAGCCCATTCGATGTCTCAATGGGCTCTTTTGATAGTGCTGATGTTTGTGATTTAGTCGGCCTATTCCTCCTACACACACTTAAAGAAAAATTCCCTAACCATATTTTGGGGCTTTATCGCGACGATGGTCTAATACTTTCCCATACCACCATAGGCCATAACTTAGATAGATTAAGGAAAGACCTAATAAAAACCTTTGCTAATTTTAATCTTAAAATTGCTATTGACACTAACCTTTCCAATGTTAATTTCGTAGATATAAACCTAGATTTGCCTACTGCTTCTTATAAACCATACCATAAACCTAATGAAAATTTAAAATATATAAATAAAGGCTCTTGCCATCCGCCTATAGTTTTTAAAAACCTTCTACCTAATATTAGCCGTAGGATCTCCACCCTCTCTTCCTCAGAAGCTATTTTCAATAAGGCATCCCCCTACTATAATAAAACCCTCCAAAATAGCGGATTTAGCGAACCGATTAAATACATACCCAACTATACTAACTCTTTTAAACATAAAAATAGGAAAAGAAAAATAATCTGGTTCACACCCCCTACTCTCTAGCAGTTAAAACTAATGTAGGCAAAAAATTCCTAGAGCTCTTAGATAAACATTTCCCTAGAACACATAGATACTATAAGATCTTTAATAGAAACTGTGTCAAAATTAGCTACTCCTGCGGTCCCCCTATTAAATCTTATATCATCAACAAAAAATCACCTAGAGAACATCAAAATGCTCCTGTAGAGTCAAAAGTGAATGCCCATTACAAGGTAAATGCAACACCAAAGCCATTGTATATGTGGCTAAAGTGACAACCATCAGCAACAACCAACCAGCCACCAGTGAACGATATGTGGGTATGACACAAGACAAATTCAAAACGCGTTATTACTCATATGTCGCATCCTTTCGACATCCAGAAAAAAGATTCACAACAGCTCTGGCTAGCAGAATATGGGATTTGAAAGACCAAGGTATCCAATATAAATTGGATTGGTCAATTTTGAATCAATCTAAAGAATATGCAAGAGGAACAAGAAAATGCACACTCTGCATAAATGAAAAATATTGGATTTTACAAAACCTTAAATCACCAAAAACCTGCCTAAATACAAAGACAGAAATTTTCACCAGTTGCCCACACATGAAATCACACTTGCTTTCCAGCTCATATAAACTTAACTCACTTTCAGATACTTATCCTCCATAAGCTCTTATTCTTCACTTAAATTATTCTCTTTAAAGACTACTCTTTCTGATTTACTTTCATTTTTAACCTTATTATTAATTTTATTTTTATTTTTATTTCTATTTTTATTTTTATTTTTACTTCACATCCACCAGTAACCCCCCCCCCCTTTTATTCTTCGATTCACTTACCTAATATCTTCACTTTCCACATTTTACTTCCCTATTTTCTTTACTACCTGATTACACTAGTCACTTGCGTTTTCCACTCCAGATATTTTCTGTTATTTCGCAGCCAATTTTATATTTTTATATTTGTACTCATTTATTCATAAGGCTGCTTTACACCCTGTATCTATGTGTCTGAGCGTCTTTATGTGTGTATACGTTCTGTATATGTACACGAACGCCTCCGTATGCGCGCGTGCGTGCGTGTATATATATGTGGATGTATGTGTGTTTTTATATCTGTGTTTTTACATCTATGTTTTTTACATTCTTATTTTTATGTGTGTGCGTGTAAGCGGGTCAATGTACGTGAATATGTTTGTGTGTATGTGTGTATATATGTATTGTATGTATGGGTGTGTATGTGTGCGTGTATATATATATATATATATATATATATATATATATATACAGTCGCGTACGTACGTGTGATTAGATATACATGGGGCGGTATGTATGTATATGTATACGTGCATCCTGTGTATGTATGTACGCATGCATACGCTTTTGTCTGTACGTATTGCGTGTATATATATATTTTTTATAGATATATGTTTTTTATAGATATATGTGTATGTACGCGTGTATCTTATTTTCTTTTCTTTTCTTTTCTTTTCTTTTCTTTTCTTTTCTTTTCTCTAGTGTTAATTGACTACTTTCTCTTTCATTTAAAAATTTTTTCTTTCTCATATATTGATTCATTTTTATACATATATCGAGAATGACACTTTCTTTTAACTATTACACTCCTTCCCCCTTTATCTTCCGCATATAAGTGATCGCGCGTGTGTGTGTGTTTATACGCGTGCTTTCATACTCATATGTGTATCTAATACCTGCTTCTGGATTCGTGTCAACTAGATTATATCCGTATTTGTGGTTACATATACACAAATATACTTGCCCTCATATATGTACTTACGCACACATTTTCACCATATACACGCATTTGTACATACATACATATGTACATTTGTGAGTGTATATACATACATATACACACACCTAACTATATTTCATTATATTTTTTATATATTTTATATGTCTATTGCATTACCTTTATTTATATATATATATATTTTTTGCATTTCTTGAGGAGACTTTCCAAATATTTCACTATGTTTTATATTGCATTGTCCGACGAACGAATGGGGACGTTTCTTTCGTATTCGTCTTATTCGGGAAACCTCTGGTAATGAGGTAATTATATTGTATTGTTTATTATACATTAAATTTTGCTCTGGTACTTACATAGAGCACTCTTCACACCTATGACTTTTTCAATTTTCAACGGAAACTTCAATACATATATATATATATATATACTAGCTGGCCAGTCCGGCTGGCACTCGGCTAGGTATACCAGCCGGCATTTTATCATTTCAGGAATCCCCCCCCCTCCACTCTAGTGCAAAGATACCGCACGCCCCCTCAAGTCAGCGAGCGGGGTGGGGGTTGTTAACGTGCTCTGATATTGGGTTTGAATAGTTTTTAGGATTCCCCAGTTCAGCACCCAGTACGTTAAAGAAAATTGATAGTTACAACAATAATGGCTGAACAGAGAACACATTATTTAACAAACAATAATTTGTACAACCATAATGGAAATTCCAAGTAACAGAAAATATCTAAATTACATTGTTAGAGCCTCAGTGTATACAATACTTTTTGTTCGCCCCTCCGGAGCAAGGATGAAGAGATTGTTTGGCGAGTTCACCCTAGAGCATGCTACATACAATTGCCCATGGAAGAATCACTGATTTCGTAGCTCGTCTCGTGGAGAAACTCTGTAGACGTTGACCTCTGAACACTACTGTCAGGAGCAGGTAAGCTGTAGTGACTTAGAGGCCTACCACCAATCTCCAGGACACTGTTTTCAAGACAAATGAACGCCTCATTGAAAACGACATCGTATGTTACGTTTGGATTGTGTCTGCGTGTGCGGTGGAAGATGTCATCAGCTAGACTTTCGCGGTGGTTGTTCCACAGTGCGAGAGGGTCGGCGAGATCGCAGTTGTGCAGCATAATAGCAAAATGTTTTCGCAGCTGAGAAGGGACTTTAGCAGTTGCTGCTTCTTGTAGGCTGAGGTGTCAATGGCTGTCATCGTGTAACATATCACGAATCTGGCAAGCCAAACGGTAAGTGGAACATTGATGGCCATTGATGGTTCTCAGTTCTTGGAAAGACTGTGGTCCTCTAAGCTCGAACAGTAACAATGACGATAAGCCGTCTGTGCTTTCGTGAAATAAATAGGTTTTGTTTTTGTGTATGCAAAAATATCTGTACACGAATATATATATTAAAAGTTTAGGCAAAGAATCACTGCTTTTACCCTTAACGGGATCTTCTGAAACTTAAAAAAGCCGTCTGTAAATGCAGAAGTAAATATTTCGAAAAACGTTATCTAATGCAGACAGCCAGACATACAGAGACATATTATAAGTGCGCTACGTTATAGCTATGTATCTATCTTCTGATGAAGGACTAGCGTCCGAAACGTTAAGACCCTTTTCCTGCTATATCAAACGTTAACCTAATATATCCATTCCATATACTGTACTGATTGTGTTGATATTTCTGTTTACCTTTTACATACATACATACATACATACATACATACATACATACATACATACATACATACATACATACAGACATACATACATATACATATATATATATATATATATATATATATCAGATGGTTCTCCGATCTAAGGTCCAAGCAATCTATGAGGTTCATCCAATTTGATATAGACAGCTATTACGCGTCAATAACCCCGGAACTGCTCAACAAAGCACTAGCCCTAGCCACCACCAACTCGGACATAACCAATAATGAGATTAACATCATACTCATGGCTAGGCAGACTATCATTGAATTCAACGGAGCACTCTGGACTAGAAAAGATAGAATAGACAACTTTGACATTACGATGGGCTCAAGTGACTCCGCGCAAATCACCGATTTAGTTGGGATTTACCTATTACGTAACATCAGAGCCGAAATCCAACCCATGCAAGGCGGAATATACAGGGACGACGCCCTGTTTGCGGTCCACAATTGCACTAATCGGGGAATCGATTTGCTAAAGAAACAATTTCATAGATTCTTCAAAAATAACGGTCTCTCTATCACCATCGAGCTGAACCATGAAGTAGTAAACTTCCTAGACGTCACCCTTGATCTCAACAATAACCTTTATAACCCTTACCATAAACCAGGTGAAATACTCAGATATATTAGCCCACACTCTAACCACCCACCGGCAGTCATCAGAGCAGTAATCAAATCTATCTCCTATAGGATCTCAATGCTATCAGCAAATGAAGAGATATTTATAAACCACGCACAATATTATAATAAGGCTCTCTCTGAATCTGGTTATAAACAATCAATTTATTATATACCTAAATGCCATAACACAGCAACTCACCATAATAAACAACACTAGAACTAGAAACACCTTAGCATATAGCCAGATTCGCCGGAATTTTAGCAATAACAGCACCTATACAGGGAACTTTAATGGTGGCAGCGGCCTGGTCCCCACTCCAAGTAGCAAACTAAAAATCAACCCTAGAATAGGAATGAGAAATGGGATGACAAATAACAAATCCCCAGGTAATAATAACCCTAGGAAGGCCCCTACCAACTCCACTAGAACCCCTAGAAGGAATAGACCTAGAAATATCACCTGGCTCAACCCACCATTCTCATCTAATCTAGCCACTAATATCCCCAAACGCTTCTTCTCTATCCTATCCAAACACTCCCCACCCCCCCAACCATAGATATTACAAACTCTTTAATAAAAATAACATTAAAATCTCATTCTCCACAACACCTAACCTAGCTAGCCACATCGCGTTCAGTAACCATCATAAGCTAAGACAGTATAACTCCCACACCGCTGTACCACCACCCCTATCAAATACACCACGCCACTACACCAATAATTACTCTAGTAGCACACCTCCCCCATCTAATCCTTCTAGCACGGACCAACCGCTTAGGTTAAACAACCCTACTCTCACTAACCGCAGAAGCAACTGCAACTGCCGTTACCCTAATGCATGCCCATTAAATGGACACTGCCTGACACCCAACATAGTCTATAGGTGCACGGTTGAGACTGCTTCGAATACCAGCTCTTATATCGGGTCTACCTCTAACCCTTTTAAGGTACGCTATAGCGCGCACTCTTTTTCCTTCCGAGACCCTAGCAACAGATGTTCGACATCGCTAGCTAGGCTCATTAAAAACCTTAAATTAAACAACGTTCAACACTCACTAAAATGGGATATCGTAGCTAGGGCCCAACCGTTCATTGGACGAAGAAAATCTTGTGATCTCTGTGTTACGGAAGCATATCACATAATTCTATCACAACCTCTACCGATTAACGATAGAACGGAGGTAACCATTAGTTGTCAACATCGAAGGGCTAATTCCTTCGCCAACTTAGTCATGTAGCCCCATTTCTACTTGTAGGTAATAAGTTAAATTGCTATGAACAACTCGATAATTATAAGTTACCTCCCCTACATTGTCTCTCAATTAAAAAATTTAAAAACTAGCACTTAACTATAAATACTCACAATCTCTAATCTCTCGAGAAGTTACTTCCCCTGAAACCACCCTCTAATTAGTAAGGTAAATATGCCCTTTGGCAGCCATCTTGTTACCCATAGGCAGATTCACACAATGCAGCTTCGACAGATGAATACTGCTTGATTATGGCTGACAGCTGATGCAACCAAGACACCATAGTAAAAACCAATACATGGAACATTATATTATGTAACATTATTTTAATTTATATTCCTTTGAGTTCCGATGAGCCACTCTGTTTTTTTTAAATATGTTAATTATTTTCAACTGAACCAGATCAATTATGATATATAGTCATCTGATCCAGAAATATTATATGGAGTAGCGAAACAATTGTAAACGGACATTATTATTATTAATATTATTATTATTATTCTCTACATTCCTTACATCAAACTAAAATATGTTGACAATCTTTTAATAATGTCTTCCTTGTGAAGTTTGTGGTCTTGTTTTGCTTAACTAATGAATATATATATATATATATATATATATATATATATATATATATATATATATATATATATATAACGGAGGAAAAGTGGTAAAGAACCAGGTGGACCATAACGCACTAAAGTACTCAATAATTAGGGTAGTAGAGTGGGTAATAGGAACGAGTAGGACCTCGACGGCTGAGCTCAAGCCGTTTCGACGGCTAATTCTGGACTAAATGAAAATTTTTATCCTGGTATTTGAATAGCCGAGCTTCTCAAGGGGTAATTCCATATATGGTAAAAGTGATTGTCACAAGGATTGGTCAAAAGTTTGTTGTTGAGACATAATAATTCTATGATGGAAATTTGTGGAGGGAAGGGTAGCTGAACCTGCCAGTAGGAGAAAGAGGGAGAGGGGTGGAGGAGACCCATTCATACGTTGATAGTGCCGACTACAGCTGGGCATGAGGTCAAAGAAGATACTAGGGAGGAAGGGGGAGGAAGTCGGAACAATAGGTAGAACAATGTGGGGTAAATATATAGAAAAATACCGAGTGTTAAAAAGCAATTAAATGTAAAAAAAATAAACAATTTTTGGTTACTACGACCTAAGTCTCTCACTGGCACTGCTAGGCTAAAGAAAGGTATACTAGGTGGGACGGAATTATAATGAGACCCTTTTAAGAGGTATAAGTAATAAACCGAGTATATCTTACGGTGACGGGTCAACAAGTGAGGGGCCAAAATACTAAAGAAACTACCACGAAATAATAAATAAAGGTTTCTACCCAAGGTACAAGGCCAGCAACCACCTAGTGCAAAAAAGTAAACTAATACGAAATAATAATTGAGAGTCCCGAAAAAAAATACTAATACTATCTCTAAGGGTGCCGCCACGATACAAAAGTTCTAGTGCAAGCTACATAAAAGCTCGTACGAAGTATATGTAAAATTTGATACGAAAATTAAATCAGAACCCCCCCCCCCCCCCCCCCCCCAAAAAAAAATATATATATACTGATATACGAGAAATTAAAGCAAAGATACCACTAAGAAATATAGAAAGCACGGAAAAGGGGCAGCAGTCGGATAAGAGGGAAAGTATCCGGGGTCTAACAGATCTGCTATAAAAAGCGGAGTCGGCCAAATCTATCATAGAATAGGGGAAGGGGGTGGGGGTACTGAGGCTACAAAGGACCGAGGGGCTGCCTCGGGTGGGCGAGAAAAAGACGACGACAAAGAAAGAGAACTGGGGTGGAAGGACTAGGGAGGGATGGGGGGAAGAAGGAAATATAGAGAAAGCGATAAAAAGATATAAAAGATCTTACGTCTACCTTTGCAAGCAGGGGTTACCCATTACAAAATCGGCAAGTGGGGTGTTCGGGGTCCTACTAGTTCCTATATATATATATATATATATATATATATATACGAGGGGGGATCAAAAAGTTCGCGGAATTTTATCGTAGTAAGAAAAAAATAGGTTAAAACAATATTAAACATGTCAGAACATTGTCACTGGGTGTTTACCTTGCTATTAGTCACTTGTAGTCAGTTATGCGTGGACTATTGTACAGTACTGACACACTTTAAAAAACCTCTTTTTGGAACAATGGAAAATAGTTATTTTGAGATAAGATCGAATATCAAGTTTCTGGTGAAACTCAAATGAAAAGGGACACAGATTATGGAGGCTTTAGTTAAAGTTTATGGTACTACTACTCCAAAGAAAACTGCTGTCTACAAGTGGATTCAGCGATTCAAACAAGGGAGCGACGACCTTGAAGACGACCATCGCAGTGGAAGACTAGGAACATCAAAAAATGACCAAACGTTGAGGCTGCTCAGACTTTTATTGAAGAAGATCGAAGAATAACAGTTAATCAGTTAGCTAAGTCCCTCGACATTTCATATGGTTCGGCAAATTCAATTCTGCACGATAATTTGGGACTAAGCAAGCTTTCAGTGCGATGGGTCCCAAAAGCGTTGCGCCCTGATCAGCTGATTCTTCGAAGTGATCTGTCTTTGGCGATATTAAACAAAATTGAAGTTGATGAAGAGTATTTCCTGACCAGAATCATCACTGGAGATGAAACCTGGATCTACCAGTATGATCCTGAATCCAAACAGCAGTCAAAACAGTGGCTTCCGCGTGGATCATCGGGGCCAATCAAGTTCAAATCTCAAAAGTCGGATAAAAAAGTGATGGCCACCATTTTCTGGGATTCAGATGGGGTGATACTAATAGATTATCTTGAAGGTCAAAGAACTGTGACAGGAGCTTACTATGCAAATGTTTTAAGGAAACTGAAAGAGGCATTAGTCAAGAAACGAAAAGGGAAACTTCATGGTGGGATCTTGTTAGACCATGACAATGCACCAGCGCATTCTGCGCAGGTTGCAAAAGAAGTTCTTCGAGAATTTCGATGGGAAGTGCTTCCTCACCCGCCTTATAGTCCAGATTTAGCCCTATCAGACTTTTTCCTCTTTCCAAAACTCAAAGAAATGCTAAAAGGAACCCGTTTTAGTGGTGTTGAAGAAGCTAAAAACACTGCCAACACATGGCTTCGAACAAGGCCTTCAACTTTATTTAGAGACGGCTCTCGAAGCTGGAAGCATCGCCTTGTGAAGTGTATTGACCTGGATGGCAACTATGTAGAAAAATAAATTGAAGGTAAATCATATTTTTTGAAAAATAGAATATTTTCTGAAAAATTCCGCGAACTTTTTGATCCCCCCTCGTGTGTATATATATATCACACTTCCACTCACTCACTCACTGTTTCTCCCCTTCTCACTTCACCCCGTTCGCGACGAATACAATTTCCTTCTTTCTTACATTTGGATTCATCTCGAAAGGTCTTTTTTCTACGCGCTCATATATTCACCCAGCTTATGCTGACAGAATAACTATGTAGCTTGTTCCCTTCCTATCTACGGTTAGCTTTCCTCTTTGTTGTTTACTTGTCTCACTCGCTTTACGCGTTTTAATTGTCCTAATAACTTAATTTAGTTATTATTGCACCAACGTGAGGTATATGATTTTTAATGCAATGAAATATCTATGATCGTTGGCAAATCACTGATGAGGGACTCATGTTATAACATGTTATTCATGTGCAACCTGCAGTATTCTTCTCCCTATTTTTTCATATATATATATATATATATATATATATATATATATATATACACACATGTATATAGATATGTATATATATATTTATGTGCAAATATACAGGGTGTTCGGGATACATTTGATTTTTTTTAAATGTTCCGATATCCCCTTGTATCTGAAAATTGAACGGCAATGTAAAACTGAATCCTACAGTTTTAAAGATGTCAACATTAACAGAAGTGGGAACCACCTAAATATTGGAAAAGGGTAACCTGGATCGTGATGATGTCATGAAAACCATGTCATCATCACGATCCAGGTCACCCTTTTCCAATATTAAAAACCATGATAGCTGCCCAATGCTCTTTGAACAATGAGAAATCAATAAGACATCAAATGAAGAGCTGCAATGGAGATTATGAGGCTGTGGCTTGTAGGAAAGAATACAGCAGACATTCTGATTGCCTCCACACACAAGAATTTGTCCAACAACTGCAGGAAAATGTGATGGAACACCCAAGCAAGAGAATTCGAGCTTTAGCACAGGAAATGGGTGTTGCAGTTTCCACCATGAAGCTGGCATTGAATGAGAACCTCTACTACCACTCATACAAGAGACGTAAATGTCAACTTCTGACAGAAAAGACTCGAGAAAACCGTCTGACAAAGGAAAGAAACTCCTGTTGAACCAGAGACAATCTAGATCTTCTCTGGTGAAAATAATTTTTGTCAGGACCAGGTGCACAACACCCAGAACAACAGATGGCTTGCCTACAATCCATATAACGTTCCTCGTGTCATGAAGACCAAGTTTCCCCAAACTGTAATGGTCTTTGGAAGTGTCTCCAATGGGGGTGATATCATGCCAGCTCAAATCTTTGAACAGGGTCTCAGGCTCAATTTGGTTGGCTATATGGAGTTGCTGATTACCGTGGTTAAACCACGATTGGAAAGGGTGGCTTCTGGAAGATCATATGTGTAGCAGAACGATTCCGCTCCCTGCCATACTTCTAGGAAGACTTAGAAGTGGTTGTAGAGAATTATTACAACTTCACCGGCTCCAACGTTTGGGCCCCCTAACTCCCCTGATTGCAATCATATGGGTTATTATATGTGGGGCGCAGTTGAGAAAGATACCAACCACACTGCTTGTAACACCAGCTGATCGACAGGATTAAGGAGGCGTTTGAGGTTCTTCCTAGGGACACAATGAAGGCCGCATATTCCAGATTCCGGAGTTGGATCGAGGCCGTGGTGGATTCTGGGGGCGGCTTTTTTCAGTGGATTTTCTATTTTCATTGTTTTAATTATTATGCCACTTTCTATTTCTCCAATAAATTGATTTTGGGCTGAAATATTCATTTTTCTTTAAATAAAAAAAAAACTGTCAAATTTAGCCCGAACACCCTGTATATATATATTCAAACACACACACACAAACATTTGGTACTCGATTAGAGAAATATTTTCTACTCCACCTACTTCATATTACAACTCAGACTGATATAAACAGTCTAAATAAGCCAGATTCCACTACACAAGACGCACCTAGATGAAGCAACTGAATTCAAACTTTAACATAGCTGCCCTCTTTCTACTCAGAACATAATATTTACGCACTACTGACTTTACAATCATTCCAGTGCTCATTCATTTAATGTTTGAATCCTTAAAGTACGACGGTAATGTAACACTCATTATAACCAACCATCATATATATATATATATATATATACCAACAAACCTCGGGATTGCCCATGGGATCAAGCCTATCAGGTGTGCTAGCGATCTCTTACATGGACAACCTCGAACGCAAGGCACTCAACGTCTGCCACCCCAACGCCGTAGCCTTTTTCTCAAGGTACGTGGACGATATCCTCATCCTCACATCTTCCCAAGACACGGCGAACAGAATCCATGAGACGTTCAACAACACGGACGAGAACATTGACTTCAGTGTTGAACACCCCAACGAAGACGGGTCACTTGCCCTCCTCGACTTCCGAATCAACATCACGGAACAGGGAAGGATCCACTGCAACTTCTATCGAAAGGCAGCCTGCAGGGACCTGTTCGTTCACTACAAGTCCGCCCTCCCTAACAGTGCCAAAAGAGGATACACCAAGAACGAGATCGCGCGAATCAAAAACAGATGCAGCGATCCCGCGAGTGGTGTCACTCATACCAAGCGATTCCTCGAGGTGCTGGAGACGAACGGGTACCCTACCTCGATCACAGACAGAATAGGAGACACCAGACACAAGAGACAGAGAGGCACCCAAGGCAAGTGCTTCCTTAAACTGCCACACCTGGGCGAGAATACCACCAACGCTATCCGCAAGGCTATACGGAGGGAGGGCCTCGACATCCACCTGGCCCACTCGGGCCCCTCCCTGCGAAGATGCCTCTCCAGGAAACCCGGGAAATCTACTGACGCATGCTCCCTCGGAGACTGCCCGATACGCCATGCGAACTGTTGCCTACGCACATACGTCGTGTATAAGATAGAATGTGACAGGTGCAACCAATACTACATAGGTAGCACAATCCGACCTTTGCACATCCGGATCAAGGAACACACTAAAACCAGGGCCTCGTCTTTCCGGAAACACATAGACAAATGCGGAAACAAAGACGGAAGGCCCATTGTCACAATTCTAGCGACTGAAAGAAACGTCGGCACGTTACGTATCAAGGAAGCGCTTTTTATCAAACGACTGCAACCGCAAATAAACAACCGATCAGAGAGAAGCGAAATGAGATGGCTGGTTTAAGTTAACAAACGATGCAGCAACACACAACACACGCACACACACACACACACACACAAACGAGACAACTACACACACACACAGTTGAATTCCACCATACGAACATACTACACTGCCAATACAGAGGAACAAGGCAACAACACACGCACACACACTCAAGCGAGACAACAACACACGCACACACACACACAGTAAAATTTAACAAACAGGCAGAGAATGGACTGACAGCTAGCGCCCCCCCCCCACTCCCTCATTCAGCCGCTGACCTCTGCCCGACCGACCCCATTTCACGCGCACGCGCGCTCTGCCGAATACCTCAGATATTCAAAACAACAAACAGCGGAGGACGCGTTTCGCACCTGTCCGACAGACAACCTTTCCCCCACCCCGGAAAAAAACCCCAGTTGATGGATGTGAATCCGAAATATATAGGGACTATTAAATCTCTCCCAAGGTAACTCTCTCTTGTGTTGTTATTTTTATTTTATCCTTTATACTCTTCCCTTCATTCTTCTACACATCTTACACATCTTATACACACCACGCATCTCAACGTACACCCACTTACATCTCTCTCTCCACCACCGGATCTTGTTACCCGGAGATTTACCCATTTGCATTGTCGAGGCTTCCAAACGACTTAAAGATATTTACATATATATATATATATATATATATATATATGTATATAGTAATAATATATATATATCCGTATGTGGTTGACAGCGGAGAGGATGGAGTACTTAATACTGAAGTAGAGTTTTAATATTCATTTTATTAAGGCTGAATAGTGAGTCTTGCTACTGAGGAGTTTCGCCTGTTTATCACAGGGTCATCAGACAAGAACTCTTCTCTGATGACCCTGTGGTAAACAGGCGAAACTCCAGACTAACAAGACTCACTATTCAGCCTTAATAAAATTAATATCCATATATATGCAAAAGAGAAACAGAAATAATAAAGCAAACGACACAGTACAATGAAGAAATATATTATTAGTTTTACACTTGATATAGTAGAAAAAGTGTGTTAACGTTTCGGACGCTTGTCTTTCATCAGAAGATAGAGTGAAAAATTAAAGAAGAAATAGAAAGATTGAGGAGTCGGGCAATAGCAGAAACGAAAAAACTTGAAAAAAATTGAAGCTTACATATTAGCTTCAACAAAGACAGGGAGATATGTAGTCTTCATAACAGCTAATAAGCTAGAAATGCATTAATTACTTCCCTCAGTTTATGCTGAGGCTGGGTGTGTGACATTAATCACAATCTTTAAAATTCTTAGCGAAAGGCCCTCAAAATGTTTTTCCATAAACATCCCGTATATACAATACGTACATTCATCGCTATGTTGGAGCAACAATGCAAATATATATATCACGCGTCGTATTGTGTGTGTATATACGTACCCAGACCTGCCAACCTCAAAAAACCCGAACGGGGAGTACCATGAAAAAAAGTGCCCCAAAACGGGGAGAAATGAGGCAAAAAGTGGAGATTATACATATGAAAGCTATACCCATTTGCACAAAAAAATATCTCTCACTCACGCCAATGTGGATGAGAGATCTCCCCGTCCAACGGGGAGAGTTGACAGGTCTGTATTCACCACAAAGAAAGATGAATTTATTGATAACTAAAGAGAGGAGGTTACTGCCTGTTGATTCTCGTGGAAATTATTCTGTATATCTCTTAACGCAAAATATTTAATTAGAGAAATAAAATAGTAATGAGGCGGCAGAATATTAAAATGTCGGATAGAACGCTTAGCAGTATTCCTTCTACCTCTCTGTGTTTAAATCCCCTTTTTAACCTCCCAAGATCGATAAATAAGTACAAATATTGGAGTTTTCTATGATTAACCTAGGGAGGCCTGGGATCCTCCAATGCTTCAAACCGTATATCTCGATGGCGCCTCTGTGACCCCTCAACTTCCATGAGCAAATTAGTGAGAAGTATGACAAGGGTCATTAAGAAGAGGGAAACATAACTGTGTGATTAAAAATGTCGCTTTGCATGGCCGGATATGGAGAAATCAACCTGTTACAAGGCCTACCGGAGTGCACCCTTTTTTCCTATAAACAATCCTGCCTGTAAAGCTGCACCACAGCTAACCAACTTTTCTGTTTACTGACTCATGCTTACAAGCTTTCATACACTGCCTGTAAACCAAGTGCTTGCACTGCTTGTGAATTGATGTATCTATGCTTAGTTTGTTTTTTGATCATGCTGAGTAACACCCTCACTCATTTCTTGCTCTCCTCTCTCAACCTCCTTATGATCTATTGCACCATTTATGTGATAAACTTTTGACGTCATTTTTTATGACGTCATTTTTATGATGTAATTTTTTGTGACATTATATGTATCATGTATTGTGTGCCCCCCTACTTGCCCTTCTTCCTTGTTCTGGTGACTAGGCTCGATGGAGGCTGCAATCTTTAATATACTTTTGTTTATAGGCTCCGATTATTCCTGCCGTAGGGTATGGATGAAACACTGTTAGCAAATAAAACAATGTATTTCTAAGCACTCTTTGGTTATTCCTAAACTTATAACGGCTCTGGAGTATACCTGTTATCCTACATTGACCTAAAACCACACTGCCATACCAAGGACAATATATCTGTGTGTCTGTGCACATTAGTATAATTGTCAACCAAACTATATATATATATATATATACATACAGTAGTATGTATATATATATACATACATGCACACATATATATATATATGTACGTATGGGTTTACCTAACATTTATTATAATGTTCGGTTTGTTTGTAATCAAACAGCCCGAATTACGCCGTACAGTGCTCGGGAACCATCGTTGCCCTTTTGTTCAACACTGACACAGGAACGATGTACTAGTTTCAAGCTTATTAGCTATCGTCAGCATCGTATACCTTTCTGTCAGATGATTGAACGTTTGAAAGTATATACTTTCCTTATGCATATTAACGGCTGAGCAGCCTAATTTGCATATTGAGTGAGTTAGTCGGCAGGCGTACCGAAAACGATAAATGGAAATGACGATAGCTAATAAGCTTGAAACTAGTACATCATTCCTGTGTCAGTGTTGAACAAAAGGGCGACGATGGTTGCCGAGCACTGTACGGCGTAATTCGGGCTGTTTGATTACAAACAAACCGAGCATTATAATAAATGTTCGGTAACCCCATACGTACATATATATATATATGTGCATGTATGTATATATATACATACTACTGTACGTCTGTACACATATATGATTGTACGTATACATACTTATATATATATATATACACACACATATATATATATATATATATATATACACACACATATATATATATATATATATATATATATATATATATATATATATATACATACATACATATTCAATGATATTAAATAAATGGAAACTATATTTATAAAACCATATCTATTTTATTATATATATTTCAAGGGTACCAAAACACTTTGGTACGCTTTCTTCAGATAAAATACAAAGTTTGTTTTATAAATAGAGACATACCCAGGAAAATCATACCTTATCAGTTGGATATTCTCTGGATAGTGGAAATGTATTATTGATTTTTCAAACTTATGGGTGAATCTGCAAATGAATATGTAAATGATTGAAAAGCAACCATTTATTAAAACGACTCTGGATAGTTTATATATATAATATATGATAGTGAGAGAGAGAAGAGAGAAGGACAAAATAGTGAGAGAGAGAAGGAAAAAAGCGAAGATGAATGAAAAGCTCATATAACGTTAATTTGAGGGAAATATATTCGAACAATTATCTATGTATATATATAAGTATATATTTTAATAGTATATTAAAAGTATATTTTACGATTATTAGTTGTTTAAAATTTGTTTATAATATAATATGAGTTACGAGGGATGTTTTTCTTCTGTTTTAAGTAGACAAATAAATAAATAAATGGGTATATCATGTTATAGATAGTTGTTCTAATGAGTTATGAGGGATATTGGTTTTGTATTTTATGTAAATAAATATGTATTTAAAATTGAGAATGATTTAAAATTAAATTAAATTAAATTAACTGAGTTAAGTAATAATATTTATATTTATATCATTGAAAATGGAAGATAAGGAAAAAACTCCGATTTTATTTATTTATTCGTTAGTGTGAGACTATTTAGTCAAAATAAGTATGGATGTTTAAGATACATTTAGCCATAATCAGTTAGTGGTTATTAATCTATTGAAAAAATATTGAAAAAATTAAAAAAGATTTTTTTTTAATGTTTGAAAAATCTTTTATGAAAATTTTTTTTTAAATAATTTTTTTAAGAGATAAGTAATTTTTTAAAGAAATAAAAAATTATTAAAATTAAAATTTAAAAATTAGAATTTTATACGTATATATTATATGAAAATGTTTAAGAAGTGGAAGTACAGCAAATGTTAGAGATATCAATATATTAAAACCAAGTAGATGAGATTGTTATGGAGATTAATATTATAAGTATAATTATAAGTTATATATAGTTCTGAATGTTGAATTCTGGCGATGTCTACAAGAATTAAATAAATTCGTTCTTAGATTAATAGAGTTTTTACAGTTAAGTATATAAAAACATTTCCTCAATACACAATTTACAGAATTTAGATAAAGCTGTGTTTCAGTACGCGGGTGCTTCAGAAACTGTTTTCCAAGCTAATGAATAGTCCATATTCTTGCATTTTAAGTTCCATATCAGGTTTGAAAGAGAAGTTTAAATTCTGTAGAAGTGGCACCGACATAGTTAAATATATTTCCACTAGTTTTACCTGCATTTATAGACCACGTTTTTATCAAAACACTTATTTTGTAAAGGACAGTTTGATTTAATTCTACAGTTACATTTTGCGGAGTTGTTGTTGCTCGGAACGCTACTATTGCTAGAAATATTATTATTGCTATTTTGGTTAAGGTTTAAATTTTATTATTAATTCTATTTATATGTTGTGCTATGTTCATAGTAGTAGAGTAGGATAGTTTTATAGTATGTCTGTTAAAGATTGAGTGGTACCTGTGGGCTTTAGGAAAACATTTATCTAGTGCTTTAAAGAATAGCTTTGCTAAAGGTGTTTTAATGCTTAATGAGAATGGGGGTGAATACCAAATGATATTTCTAGTTCTGTTAGTTTTAGAGTTTAAATTAAATTGTTTATTATTATTACAATTAATAGTAGGGTGAATCGCCCTATTATTGTTGTCAATGTATTTAATCTTATTTATATACTCTGCTCTATTTAAAGCTTCATTATAATATTCAGCCTTATCATAAAAACTGTTTTTATTAGCGGAGACGCGTGAAATCCGTTGTTGGACACAATTCACAATAGTGTTCTTGATAGATCTAGGATGATTAGAGTTAAAACTTACATAATTTAGATTCTCATTAATTTTATGGAATGGATAGTAGAGCCTGTGCTAAGGTTTAATGTTACGTCTAAAAAGTTAACGATTTTATAGTTATTCTCTATTTCTAACTTAAGGTTGTAGTTATTGAAGAATTGTATTATGGATTTTCTTTTCCTATTAATTTCACAATTACTATGATTTTCAATTAAAAGCAGCATATCATCACGATATAAACCACCGGTCATCTCTGGTATTTTTCTATGCAGTGTATTATTAATAAATAACCCCACAATAGATCCGTTATTTGCGCCGAGTCAGATGATCCCATGGTGATATCAAAATTATTTTTTCTATCGGTTCTTGTCCAGAGATGATTCTTGAATTCAATTAAAGTTTTCCGTCCGGTTAAAATGATATGCATTTCTTCACTAGATAGATCTGTATGTTTAGATGCATAGATAAGAGCCTTATTAAGTAAACTAAGAGTAATAGAGGAGTAGTCCATTTGAATGAATTTTGTGTTATGTTTAAATTTTATGTTATTGAACCAATCTATAACCTCATTAGTACCATTCCATAGTTTTAGGTAAGATATTTCTTTAAGTTGCGGTATGATTCTATCTAATATATGTTTACTAACTATGTCTAAGTCTGATTTAGATGGTGCTATAAGTCTGACTGGTAAATATCATTGAATATTTACTCCAGGACCTTGAGTGCTCTAAATCAGTTATAAATATTTATATTTATATTTATCGGATTTCCAACAAATTAAATATCCCTTCTACTTATATATATACATATACAATTATACATATATATATATATATATATATATATATATATATACGTACTAGCTGAATTACCCGCACCTTGTTGCATTTCACACATATTCTTTTTTGTAAGAAAATGATGATTGATTTTAAATCAGTGATATAATTTATGGAGAAAAACTCTGCATTTCAATATTACTCAATGTAAAATGTAATGCATGAAAAATTGGAAAACATTATTTTTTGTAATATATCAAATCAAAATTACATTATTCAATCTTATTCTTATTTTGTTTCTTGTAGATAATTTTTTTTTAAATATCAATTCAAAACTTTTGTGAATAGGCATCATATCTTGTCATTTCCCTATGGCTTAAATTTCATATAAATCGAAGGGAAAACATTTTCAGCGGGGGTTTTGTGACCCCGGAGAACCCTTTGATTAAAATGAAATATACTTATCCAAGTACCCAGGGCAATGTATTTCAGAATATATATGGTTATGGGGGTCTATCGCCAAAACCATAGGAAGAGTTCGTAAAATCTTTTTCCATTTATTGGCCAAAATTTTCACTATAGGGGGTTTAACTCCCATTAGAGTGTCTTAATATTATTGAAATTTGCTGAAGAATTTGCTGAAATTTTGTGAAGTACATCATATCTTGTCATTTACCTAGTGTTTAAATTTCATATAAATCGAAGGGAAAAGTTTTCAGCGTGAGTTTTCAGTGGAGGTTTCTGCCCCCGGGGAACCCTTTGATTAAAATGAAATATACTTATCCAAGTACCCTTGGCAATGTAGTTTCAGAATATATATGGTTATGGGGGTCTATCTCCAAAACCATAGGAGGAGCTCGTGAACAAACAGGAATACAACTTTATATATATAGATTTATATATACACAGGAGATTTATATATAATCCAGGAGATTCCAACCAGAATGGTTGCATTTTTTAAGGGTATGTCAATATTTATTTATAAAACTAACCTATATTATATTTTATCTGATGAAAGCGCACCATAGTTTGCTCTGGTGGCCCTTGAAATATGTATAATGAAATAAATATGGTTTTATAAATATAGTTTCCATTTGTTAATATATTGTATATTTACTCCAATAATTTGTTGAGTGCTTTATATCAGTTATAAAAATATTTACCTTGTTGTATCCCAATAAATTAAATATAACCTCTACATTATATATATATATATATATATATATATAGTGGTAGAACACTGGAAGGTAATATATGGGACGTAATATCTTCAGCTCGTAAGGATCCGTTAAGGTGAAACAATTGTTCTCGGCATGGTGAACTAACTGTTGTGTAACCATTTCTATATATATGTGTGTGTGTGTGTGTGTGTGTGTGTGTGTGTGTGTGTGTGTGTGTGTGTGTGTGTGTGATTATCCCGAGTTCAATTGGGGGTAACCACAGTAAGTAAGGCACTCAATACATACCAGAGTATAAATATTTAATATAGAAATGGCTTCTACAGGACTAGAACGTTTTCATTCAGGAGAAATCACCAGGAAGCCGACTGTCAATGTAATATGGTGGTATTTATACATTTTCTGGTGGTAGGAGAGGGTGGTGATTGGGATGGGCGGAGGTTATTGGTTAATGGGTTTAAAGAAGGGGATTCTTTAAAAAAGTCATACAAAGGCAGAAAAAAATTCAAGCTAAGTACCTATAGACAAACTCACACTGAGAGGCACTCCTTATTTATTCCAAGCAAACAATGGCTATTCATTGGTGAGGTCTGCAAAAATGGTCAGGTGTCTACAATCACACACACGTGTATATGTGTGTGTATGAGGTTGTGTGTATATATGTATGTGTATATGTATATATATATATATATATATATATATATATATATAACGAAGGAAATGTGGTAAGGAACCAGGTGGACCATAACGCACCAAGTACTCAATACTTAGGGTAGTAGAGTGGGTAATAGGAACGAGTAGGACCCCGACGGCTGAGCTCAAGCCGTTTCGACGGCTAATTCTGGACTCAATTAGCCGTCCAGAATTATCCGTCGAAACGACTTGAGCTCAGCCGTCGGGGTCCTATTCGTTCCTATATATATATATATATATATATATATACAGGGTGAGGACGGCATTTGAGATTTATGGTTTTAAAAAAAACGCTTATATAAAAACAGAAAAAACTGTATTCTTATAAAAATAACATAAATATAAAGCTAAATTATCAATTTAATAATTTCATTCAATAAAACCACCATAAGCATCAATAACTGCCTTTACGCGGAGGGTCGAAATTGTTTACTAGCTCGGATTAAGTGGTCCTTGTTCATATCGGACATGACTCGAACTATACATATACATATTAAGTGTTTTGCCAGACCCAGGGTTATTTACTCGAGTAAATGTCACCGGAATCTAACTACTAAATTTTATAAAGAAAAGGATAAGATATTTTTACATAACACCATGTCGAATGAGAGTTAATTCCCATTACAAAGGTAATGATAAAACGTAAGCAGTTCCTCGGAACGGGTATCGAATATAAGTCCTCATTTTTATTGTAGTTCCATGTTATAATTGTTGTAAACAAATATTCTCGTACATAATTAGGTATAGTCCAGATCCATGATAAGTGGTTAGAGAAAAGTTAACATGCTTGTCTTCAGTGTTGTCAGTTCGAAGGAAGGCGCCAAAAAGAGAGAGAGTTTGACTGCGTTGCTGCTATTTATATCCTCTTTCCGGAAGTTACAAAGAGGGTTCTAGACTTTCGACGGGAAGTAACTCTAGCTACTTCCCTGTCTAGAGAGCGCTACACATACATCTATATTATGAAGCTGACGGCCGTATGTATGTAACAAACTTTTCACCAAACGGCTGGACCAAACAGCACCAAATTTGCACCAGAGATGTAACTTTTTCCAAGTAAGAAAGTGAGGGTATTTTTGTCTTCTAAATTTCGTTAAAAGATTAAAGATATTTTATCATTTATTTAAATATTCACTTCTTTAAAATGTTCAAATGTCTACACTTCCGGTTATACGACATTCCTCTCTTTCTTAGTCTGTCTTTTTAGATAGATACATAGCTATAACGTCGCGCCCTTATAATATGTCTCTGTGTGTCTGGCTGTCTGCATTAGATACATAGCTATCTAATAATATCTTATATCTGTCTGTCTAGCTGCCTGTCTGCATTGACTTCGCTTCTAACCAGCTTTTAATTCAGTGCAAAGATACCGCACGCCCTCTCAATAATTAATTATATATATGTATATATTAGTAATAATAATAAATGTGAAGACTAAAATCCAAAGAGGGCTTGATAAAGATAAATATATATCAAATATATAAGAACCCTAGAGCAAATAATGTTCTCATTGCTGACGTATTATCTTCGCTTTTTTTCGTTCATTGCCAGGGAACGTCTTCACGAACTAAAGTATCGTCTTCCTGTTTTCCTTCGGTTGCAACGTTTTTCGAAATATTTACTTCTGCGTTCACAGATTGATTTTTTTTAGTTTCAGAAGATCCTATTAAGGGTGAAAGCAGCGAATCTTTGCTTAAACTTTAATCTGTTATTTGAATATATATATATATATATATATATATATAATTATATATTCGAGTACAGATATTTTGGCATAAACAAAAACAAAATATAAACATTTCACGAAAGCACAGACGGCTTATCGTCATTGTTACTGCCGAATGCCTCCCCAAAAGTCCCAAGATCAGATTTTCCAGAATAAAAGTGTTCCTAGAGCAACAGAGAGACTAAGCTTCGCGATTACCATCAATAAAGCTCAGGGTCAAAGCCTAAAAGTGGCTGGCCTTCATCTGGGAAAACCATCCTTCTCCCATGGTCAATTGTATGTAGGATGCTCTAGGGTGAGCTCGCCAAACAATCTCCTCATCTTTGCTCCCGAGTGCCGAACAAAAAATATTGTATACTCTGAGGCTCTAACAATGTAATTTATGTATTTTCTGTTACTTGGAATTTCCATTATGGTTGTACAAATTATTGTAAAGTTTGTTAAAATATTTGTTCTCTGTTCAGCCATTATTGTTGTAACTATGAATTTTCTTTAACGTACGGGTTGCTAACTGGGAATCCTAAAAACTATTCAAACCCAACATCAGAGCACGTTAAACCCCCACCCCACCCTCGCTGAGTTGAGAGCGTGTGCGGTATCTTTGCACTGGAGTGGAGGGGGGAATCCTGAAAAGATAAAATACAGGTATACCTAGCCGGGCCAGTTAGTACATATATATACATATAGATATACATACATATATTCATATACATATATACACATATGTATATATATGTATATATATATATATATATGTATATATACGTATATGTATATATATATGTGTATACATATGTATATGTATATATACGTATATGTATATATGTATGTATATACATATGTATATGTATGTATATACATATGTACTACCTGTCTCATGGTCGGGTCGTCGGCGACTAAACCGGCAACCCCACCAAGCTTGCTTGGTGAGGAGGGTGATATTTGGACACCCTGCGAGACCCGGAAAAGGGCGGAGGAACTCAGCAGTCAACGGCGATCCAAATAGTACTTTTTTATATAATAGTTTGTTTTTTTTTACCTGGGAGTGAAGGGCCCCCAGTTGTCACAATACATATATATACACATAGATATACATATATATATATATATACACACACACACACACACATACATATCTCTCTATATATAAAACAGAGGATGGATGTCTGTGTAAATCCCTAAAACTCGAGAAGTACCGGACCGATTTTTTGCCAACTTTACACATGCGTTACTTCTATTTCTTGAAGTTCAATGGGTTAAAACAAATTTAACACTTTCTGCATTAGGCAAAAAAACGCATTTTTTAGGCATTTTTAGAGGCATAACTTAAAGATAATCCAGCCGATTTCCTCGAAATTCGCAACACACATTAGTTAGTCCCCTCGCATTGCTGTGGACAAAACAAATTCCGATTCCATTAATGGTTTCTAGGGAATTTACGAATTAGCATTGGGCATTACATGCCATTTTCATTTGCAATATAAACGCTACTTAAACATCGTAAGTAGCGTATACTATTTCGTTAAAAATGTGGTTTATTTAACAGAGGACACAACATTTACTTACTTTTAAGCAAGACCATTTTCAGCGGATTGAGGAAACGGGGAGGACCTTAAAATTTTTGTCGCCGCTCTATTGACGCTTCGTGCTTTCATCACGCGCAAATCCGGGCCCTGTGTACGTTGCCATGTTATTGAGACCGTAAAAATCACGCCTGTGTTACTTATACTAAGACCCTTTTTGTTGCACCTACACCGCAGTATGAACACCCTGCGCAAGTACGCCGAACAGCAACTGTGTTAATTCCGCGGTGACCCCTTTTGTCGCACATTTGTTGCCGTGTAAACGCAGTGCAACCAGTGCCACCCAGCGTTTGTGCTAATTGCACTATGATCTCCTTCTGCTGCAGCTGCGTTGCCATGGTGATTTCATCATCTCAATATCCCTACTTAAACGTACATTCCTACTTGGTTTTCACTCAATTGACTACTTCGCTCCTCAATCATTCCCTGAGAATAAATGAATTCAAAACGTACACAGCTACATACCTCAATCTTTGCATATTCGTGTTGCTATTTCACGTTTCCTACCCCATGCAACGCCGGGTCCTGCTGCTAGTATATATATATATATATATATATATATATATATATACACACACACACACATATATATATATATATAGGCAGATGAAATGTAGCAAAGATTCAAAGAAGAAGTGAACACGGAGAAGTGTATTGGCGAATAGAAGTGACTGGAAGTAACGATATTAAATGATGACGATAATGATGTTCATAAAAATAACATAAAATCTAAAAATCCATACTAAAAAGAAAAGAAGAATTTATTAGGAAATTATATATTTATACATTTCATATTTATACATTTTTTTTTTTTTAAATAACAAATATTTTTTAATTTGCTGCTCAATAATAATTACAATATTTTCTAGTATAGACACAAGGCCAGAACTGTTGGAGTAAAGGTATAATTGATTATGTTGAATACCAGTAATTCACTGATATTTTTTTGATTGATCCCAAAAGGATAAAAGTCAAAATCAGTAAGATTTGAACTCAGAGCGTAAACAGATAAGTATTACAAGCCAGCGCTCTAACAAATCTGCTTAATAATAATAATAATAAAAATAATAATAATATTTGAACTCAGTACAGCAACACAACTAAACATCCACCACCTTAATAATAATTGTTTCTACTTTTGGCACAAGGCCAGCAATTATTCAGTGTATTACTGGTACTTTATTTTATTGACCTCGTAAGGATGAAAGGCAAAGTTAACCTCGACAGGATTTGAACTCAGAACATAAAGGGCCATAACTGTATGCTGCAAAGCATGATATCCAACACTGTACCAATACTGCCAATCCACCACCCTCTTAAGAATTATAATTGTTTCTACTTTTGGCACAAGGCCAGCAATTACCCAGTGCATTACTGGTACTTTATTTTATCGACCCCGTAAGGATGAAAGGCAAAGTTAACCTCGGTGGGATTTGAACTCAGAATGGCAAGGGCCGTAACTCTATGCTGCAAAGCATGGCGTCCGACCCTCTACCAATACTGCCAATCCACCAAGGCCAGCAGTTTAGGGAGAGGGGAAAGTTGATTATATTAACCCCTGCTACTTGACTGCTAGTCTATTTTATTGAAGCTCTCCTTGGTGGGATCGGAACTCAGAAACTAAATAAATACCACAAATAATTTTATTCAATGATCTAGCTATTCCACCAACCTAATAATGATAAATTGGCATTAGGAAGGGCATCCAGTCATAGAAACCTAGCCAGAAACAGTCCTGTATGAGCAAGACATGGTCACCTGACCCAACTTGCCTCAAACAGGACAACCTGTCTCATCCATGCTAGCATGGAAAACAAATATTAAACGAAGATGATGATGTGTACTGATTCTTGTTTTAAACATAAGGGAAGAGATATAATTGACTAAACTGTCCCCAGTGTGTTATTGTTATTTTATTTCATATATCCTGGTGGAAAATTGAAAAACATCTTTTTAAAATTCAGTGTAAAGCTGATGCATTGTGTGTGAAACTACATACAGGGCCTACCATGTTGAAACACCCTCTCTCATAGCCAGACATCTATGGAATATAACAGATTCAATCCTATGTGAAATATTGACCTAATTACAATGATGATGGGGACAGTGAAATGTAAATACTGCTTGCTTTCCCATGGTTAAGATGACCCACCACATATATAGTGGTAAATGTTATATTAATTATCCCTGTCAGTCTACATGAAAGGCTTTCTAACATGTTTTCCTTCCTTGCAATCAAATCTATGGACCTGATTGGAGAGATAAAAGATAGTCATGCAGAAAATAATTGTTTCTACTATTGGTACAAGGCCAGCAATTATCCCAGTGCATTACTGGTACTTTATTTTATCAACCCCATAAGGATAAAAGGCAAAGTTAACCCCCGGCGGGATTTGAACTCAGACCGTAAAGGGCCGTAACTCTATGCTGCAAAGCATAGCGTGCAAAGCATAGCGTCCAACCCTATACTAATACTGCCTAAATAATGCAGAAGATAATGGGAGATTTTGGGAATAATTCTGGATAAGCCATACCAATACCAGACAGATAGAGCTTGGCCTGTTAGAAATAGCAGCCAAATCTCCTTCAAATCACTGTAGCAACTCAAGTAAATAAATATATAAATTAATAAAATATTGTCTGGTGAAAAAAAGAGACAGACCATAGATGGAATGTTTTCCATCATAGATCTGTTTAAACAAGAGCTAAATAACAGCAACTTGAAAACAAATGAACCTTATATTTGGCAATAGATGAGTCCTTCTTCTTTCAACCCTAGCTGGTGATTGGGGGAGGCTGTAGTGGGTGTCACTGGATGATGGACGCTGATGATGATGTTCTTCCACACTTTTCTATCCATGGTGCTGACCTTGTCGAGGTGCTGCGATTTTAGGTCCTCCTCAATTTGTTTTGCCCATGTTTTCTTCAGTGCACTGCACTGGATTCTCCAATGCATGGATCACTGTCATGACAAAAGTTTATGTGGTAGTCTTCTGGTGTTCATCCTGTAGACGTGGCCAAACCACTATTAGCCTGCATTGCTGGATTTGGTCTTCAATGGTCAGCTGCTGGATAAGCCCTACAGATGAACTGTAGATCTAATAACAGATGAACCCTACAACTAATAAATAAGATGACAGTGTCTGTTTTAGTAGAGGTAGGAACAGGAAGTATTCTCAAGAACCTTCATTCCATAGCATACACGTGTCTGTGGATAAGACAGAGTTCTGCAGCAAAAATATATTTAAAGAATGACGAAAATAAATCTTACGGAAGGAAATCTTACTGGCTCTAACATATGTACAGTTACCAAAAATAGCCAACGAATGAGGAAGCAACATGATTGCTTGAGCTGCTAAAAATAGCAGACAAATCTCCCTCAAATAGCACCATAATATTTTAATAAAAGGACCCATTATATGATATAGTCATCTTGGCATTATATGATATAGTCATCTAAAACACACATAAGCATAGATATGTAACAGTTGTAACACAAATATCAAGTGACACATACACTATACATCTTAGCATCAATACACACACACATGTAACAGATCTAAACAAGTGACAAACACACACACACCATACATCTTAATAGTAATACATACACACAGACTTACACAGAGGTAACAGATGTAAAATAGATGTCAACAAGAAATCAGTTGATGTTTGGATGCTTAATGAGAAGATGTTAAGTAACCCGTCTTTCTAAATATTCTGTTTTTCTAATTTTCTTTTCTTTAGATAATGAAATTAAGCTCTAAAAGAAAGTTGTATACATATTAATTTTGACTAATAGTATCACATAATCTGATCACATAGCAGGTATATTGACCTGGGTTATGTTTGCCAAAAGCTTTTATTGAACCAACTTCTATTTATAGTCTGTGTATTTGGCAAGTGAGGGAGTTATATTATGTATATGTGCATTGTTGGGAGTTTATACATGTGGTGATAGTAGCAGTGAACAAGGGTATGGAGATCCAAACCCCTTTCTACATAGTGAAAGCTGATCTCAAGGAGATTAGCCTCACAATGAATACTGCAAAAGACGACATTTGGCAAAGATACTCTGATGAAACAAAAAAAAAAAAAAGCCAATGTCCAACCCTTACGGCATGGAAAAATGTATAAGGTGATGATGATGATGATATTGACAACGATGAGACTAAGCTTCGATTTCAATTGTGGGATCCATCTGGAGCAGATTATTAGATTCAGCCATCGCTGGTTTCTTTGTTTTGCCACTCAGCCGTGATAAGATGCTACCCTGTCGACTGCCTTTCGGGCTAGGAGGATACTCGTCAATACCACGGTGTACAGAGATATTTTCCACTTCTTTTTCACAGTGTCTGCGAAAGTATTCTGGTGTAAGGAGTTCATTCTTTGTCGGTTTTCGGAATCTTCAAGTAAAAAGAAAGATAAATAAATAAATAATTGAATATATACAAGGTGCGGATGATATTTGTTCGCAATTTTCAACTGCTAATTTTATGCAAATTTTTTTTACTTCTGTTGTTACTCTTGTCTTCATAAAAACAGTGACTATATTTCCATTATTTATTTTCAGAATAATTGATTATGAATAATTTTGAAACTCTAAATTTGTGGAAGAAACACGGAGTTCTTCTTGGAATCCGCGCCGGGAGGACAAATAAGACCAGAAGATAAACTCCCAGAACAACAGGTGGCTCACTGTCTCATCCAAAGACGTGCCCAGAGTCATGCAGACAAAGTTTCCAGCGACAACATTGGTCTGAGGTGTCGTCAGCAGTCAAGGTGACGTCATGCCACCTCACTTCTTCCCTGAAGGCCTCAAGCTGAACACCGATGGCTACATCCGCATTCTGAGCGAGGTAGTAAAGCCCTGGATCGACCAGGTAGCTGCAGGTAGGCCGTACGTGTGGCAGCAAGACTCAGCGCCCTGCCATACCAGCCGAAAGACCCAAGCCTGGCTGTCAGAGAACTTCGTCGACCACACTTCACCTGACATCTGGCCTCCCAGCTCGCCTAACTGCAACCCCCTTGACTTCTTTGTGTGGGGCGCAGTAGAACGAGACACCAACAGATCTAGCTGCAATACGAAAGACGATCTGAAGGCCAGGATCACAAGTGCCTTTAGGGGCCTAAGTCGGGTGACAGTGACGAAGGCCTGTAGCTGGTTCCGAGGCTGTCATCAAAGCCAATGGCGGGTTTATCGAGTGAGATCGAAAGAACAAGTCATGAAGACAAACTGACCCAAGTTTGATAAATATATCTTAAAAAATAAAACTACTGTGTTATTTTTTCCTAGACAGTAATCTTGTGAATAAATATTGTCTGCACCCTGTATATATATATATATATAAATTTAAATAACTTTAAAAGCCATACAATGCATTAGAAAATTAAAGGTGCCAAGATAACGATAAAATATTACCTTAGCAAATTTAATAATCCCAAATATTTTCGGGTTTAAAAACTCATTATCAAGGGACTATCTCTGTGAAGGTCTTAAAGGATCGATCAGAGATGAGTTGTTAGGAAGGTAGATTTAACACTTAAATCTTTGGATTTGAGATTATTAAATTTGCTAAAGTAAGATTCTATTGTAATCTTGGCACTTTTAATTTTCTAATGCATGGAGGCACATGGCTTAGAGGTTAGAGCATTGGCCTTGCAATCGAAAGGTTGTGAGTTCAATTCTCAGACCGGGTGATGTGTTGTTTCCTTGAACAAGACACTTTATTTCACATTGCTCCAGTTTACTCAGCTGTAGAAATGAGATGATAGGGACTGGGCTCCATATCATTCCACTGCAAAGTGGTCATGGAGGTGCCACAGTAAAAAAGCACCCAGCACTGTAAATGAGGTTGGTGTTAGGAAGGGCATCTAGCTGTAGAAATAAAGCCAGTATCAGTTCCCATCCCACCCATGCAAGCAGGGAAAAAGCAGATGTAAAATGAAATGAAATGATGATTGTATGGCTTTTAAAATTATCTAAATTTATATTTCCTATTCAACAATGCTTCAAGCAAACTACAACACTCTGATACATACATGCATCTATGCATACATACATACATATATACATATATATATATATCCATATCCATAGAATAAACACTGAAGAATATGCTAGTTGACTTTACTATTTGCCTGTGAGCTTTTTTGTTCCTTTTAATAAATAAAATTTGGATTGTTTTCATATGTGTTTTATTTGAGTCAAGCATTTTATGTAGATTCAACAAATTGAGAAGTATATTTTATAGAAGTAAACCTACGGCAACAACATCAAGGAATGCAAATAATTGAAGCCGCGCATACTAACACAGCATAAACACAGCACTCGGAAAAATACATACATACGCACCTACATACATACCTATATACATGCCTCTATACATGCTTAAATACAGATATATACATGCGTACACACACACGTGTTTGTATGTGTGTGCGTGTTTATACATATACACGCAATCATACGAGGAGATACATATGCTTCATGGTTAATTGCTAGTGATTTTACAACTAAATGTTTTTTCTATGGTCAACTAATAATAATTGTTTCTACTTTTGGCACAAGGCCAGCAATTACCCAGTGTATTACTGGTACTTTATTTTATCAACCCCGTAACCTCGGCTGGGTTTGAACTCAGATTATAAAGGGCCTTAACTCTATGCTGCAATGTATGGTGTCCGCCCCTCTACCAATACTGCCAATCCACCACTCTGGTCAACTAATAATAATTGCTTCTACATTTGGCACAAGGCCAGCAATTACCCAGTTCATTACTGGTACTTTATTTTATCGACCCCGTAAGGATGAAAGGCAAAGTTAACCTTGACGAGATTTGGACCCAGACCGTAAAGGGACATAACTATGCTATAAAGCATGGCGTCCGACCCTCTACCGATACTGCCAATCCACCTAATAATAATTTTTTTTTATATAGGCACAAGGCCAGCAATTTTGGCAGAGGGGAAAGTCGATTAAATCGACCCCAGTGCATGACTGGTACTTTATTTTATCAACCCCGTAAGGATGAAAGGCAAAGTTAACCTCGGCGGGATTTGAACTCAGATCATAAGGGACCGTAACTCTATGCTGCAAAGCATGGTGTCCGGCCCGCTACCATCACTGCCAATCCACCTAATAATAAATGTTTCTACTTTTGGCACAAGGCCAGCAATTACCCAGTACATTACTGGTACTTTATTTTATCCACCTAATAATAAATAATAACTAACTAGGCCCATAGAGATACCATGCTTGTTGACAACTAAAACACAATAATTACTCTAACATATATTTATATAATCACACATAGTTTTATTGAAGTAATTTCTCACCTATTGCTGAATAGATTAGAATGAAAATGGAATTATTTTATATTGCTTCAATGCCTAATAATTATATTACAATCATTACACTGTTTTATCAGTATAATTAAAACATTATTGTATCACGAGAATCATTATACCATTTATTATTATTATCATCATTATTATTATTATTCTTGGAGTCTCAATTATTAGAATCTCAGTTATTAACTGGAAAGTTTGTTCAAATGAACATCAAACCACTACCTGCAGCCTCAGATATTCAGGATGGGTTCTTGCTGTTCCCAGCAAGTATGCCTTTTGAAGTGTTCCAAAAAAGGGGGATGGACTAATGTTCTTTAACCTTCCTTAAAAATTCTTTGAGATAGTACCTAGTGCTCCTATGACAATTGGGGCGACCTTGATCTCATGGCAGTCCCAAATCCTTTTTAACTCCCACTTTAAATCCTGGAATCGGTTAATTTTCTCCCTCTCCTTTACTTGCACTCTCATGTCAATGGGCAGGCTACATCTACAATCAGGCACGATCTTTTTTCCTTGTCAAAAACCACCAGGTCAGGTCTATTGTGTTCTAATTTCTTGTTCGTCTGTATCCTGAAATCCCATAGCACCTTCACTTGATAGTTTTCTATCACCGACGCTGGTTTATGCTCATACTACTTCTCAGAATGTGGTAAATTGTTTAGTTTGCATAAATGCCAGTGAATGACCTTTCCGAGCATACCGTGTCTCCAGCCTTTATAGTAAGTCTGGGCTAGGTGTTTTCACTCAGATACAATGTGAGCCACAGTCTCCTCTCTCTCTTCACAGATCCTACAGTGAGCTAGCCCCCTCCTTGTCAATATGGTGTTTCCCCCACTTCGTTCTGAGGGCTTGCTCTTGTGCAGCCATTAGCATTTCTTCTGTAGCTTTTTTTAAGGTCTCCTCTTTTTAACCAGCTCCATGTCTGTGGATCTCTGAATTCCATTTTCTTATGAAGGGATTTTTCATGAAGGTTGCTCTTCCTCTTTGTTGTTATTTCCTCCTTGGACATCCCCTGGTTTAGTGTCTTCTCCTTCAGTACAACTTTGAGCATTGGCTCCCTACTCTCAAGCACATATTTGTGCAAACTGCTTTTCTCCATCTGAACACAGTCCTCTATGCTAATAAGACCTCTTCCACCTTCAAATCTCTTTAAGTAGAGTCCATCAACATGACTCCTCTTGTGGAACATTCTGTAGGTAGTCATTAGCTTCCTAGTTTTTCTATCCATTTTTTTTTTATTTTTGTTTAGTAAAATTCCATTTCAGAATTCCTGCACTGTACCTAATAATAGACACGGCTAGGGAATATACTGCACTTATGACATTCCTACCATCTAGATGTGATTTTAGAATATTCCTTACTCTCCTTATATATTCAGATCTCATCAATTCCTTCATTTTATTGTTCTTGATGTCATCTGCCTACAGAACACCCAAATATTTGTATCCCTTTATTATTATTATTATTATTATTTCCATTATTATTTTTATTGCGCATCATTACTGCTTTACCAAGCACAACTCTATGCACCTTGGGTACGAGCAGTGTTGTTTTTGCTGATGTTGTTTCTATTAGTACTTTTCGTAATATGTGTGCAGTGCCTAGTAGTGCTATCTTTTGTATGCTGTATATATTTGTAAGTCCTGGGGTTTGGGCTACATATTGTTGTCTATGGGGATAGATACATCTATTAGAAGGCATTTTTTTCTTTGTGGTCTTTGATTATGATATCTGGTTGGTTGGCCTTGATCTCTCAGTCTGTATGTATTGGCATATCCCAGAGAACGGTTGCTTTGTCTGACACGTTTGTACCATCTTTTTTCTGTTGGTATTTCATAATTCTGGCATAATTTCCAGTGTATGAAGGTCCCAACTCTATCATGCCTGTTTATATATTCTTTTTTGGCTAGTGCTGGACAACTATGTGGTTGATTGTTTCTTCACCATCTCCACATATTCTACAGTTACTTATTGTGCTTTATTTCATTATGTACTTCTGGTAGCTAGACTCTGGTCCTGTGCTGCAATTAGAAATCCTTTCATCTCAACTTCTAGTCCAGTGCTTCGGAGCCAGGTTTGTGTGTTTTCTTTGTCTACTTCCTTGTTTTTTGGGGCCATGTAAGGATTTCTCTTGCTATCATTTTAACATGGCATTTTTATGTCTTTCACAATTTCTATTATTGATTTTTCTTTGCTTTCATTTTCCTCACAATTATCTGTTAGTCCATTTTCTGATTTTAATTTTTTGGCTTCCTTGAAGACCGGGAACAGTTGTTTTGTTTTGTTCATGTTTCATGGCTATTTGTATTAGCTTTCCTTTGTTTTTTATTAGGTATTTTTGTAGTCCTACAGTAGTTATTTTATAAGAGTTTTCTAGTTGCATAAGGCTCCTTCTTCCTTGTGTTCTTGGTAGGTATAATCTTTCTATGTCTGATTTTGGATTGGTGCATTCTGAATGCAGTCATTATTTTTCTTGTTTTTCTATCTATTTCAGCTAGCTCTTTTAGTGTCCAGTTCAAAATGTTAAAGCTGTAGCTCATTACTGGGACTGCTAAAGTGTTGATGCCAATCACCCTGTTCTTTGCATTTAGTTCAGTTTTGAGTATTAACCTAATTCTTCTGTAGTATTCTTTTCTAATCTTTTCTTTCGTCTGTGTGTATTGAATCTTATCTAGTTAATTGATTTCTAAGTATTTGTATGTTTGAGTTTGATCTAGTTATCTTATTTCTGTTTCTTTATCTAACATGATATTACTGCTTTTCACTAGTTTCCCTCTCTTCAGAGCTGTCTTAGCACATTCTTTCTAATCCAAATTTCATACCTATTTCTTTTGTGAATTTGTGTAGTTTGGAGCAGTGTTTAGAGTTGCTTTTCATTTGTAGCATACAGCTTTAGATCATACATATGTAGGAGATGGTTAATTTTTCTATTGTAGCATTTATACCTGTGCACAATTCTGTTTAGTGTTGCAGATAGTGGTGTTAATGTTAGACAGAAAAGCAGTGGTGATAGGGAGTCTCCTTGGAATATGCCTCTGTTGATTGGTATAGGTTGTTTTTATTGCTTTATCTTTTGTTTGTATCAGCAGAATTGTTTGTTACTCATGGCATGTTTGATAAATGTTATTCATGGCTAGTGTGTTGTGTATGGGGAACACTGTTTGGTAATCAATCCAAGCCATGTTGAGGTTTTTTTGTTTTGTTTTTTTGGCAGTTTTCAGTTATGGCTTTATTTATTAACAACTGGTCTTTGTATCCATATGAACCTCTGCAGCATTCTTTCTGTTCTTCTGGGAGCAGGTTGTTTTTTTCCAGGTGTTTGGTTATTTTCTGTGATAGTATTGAAGTTAAGGTTTTGTATGTAGTAAGCAAGCATGTATTTTGGGGGGTTTGCTGTGTCATTATTTTTTGGTATCAGGGTCATTTTCCCCTTAGTCAGGTGTTTTTTTCTGGTTCTATCAGAATTTTGTTAAATTCCTTTGCCACCATTTCATGTGTCCCTGTTAAATATTTTAACCAGAAGTTGGGGATCTTGTCATATCCTGGTGCCTTCCAGTTGCTTTCCCCTCTCAGTGTGATAGACACATTATCTGCTGTAATATCCTCCCATAGTTGTTTGTCTGCTATGTTTGCTGTTCTTTCTAGCTTTGTGCATGGTAATTTATTTTCTCCTTCTGCCCATATTCTTCTCCAGAACTCTTCCAATTCTTTTACTTTTGGGACTACATTGACTTCTATTTTGTTTCTATTAAGTTCTTGGTAGAGTCGTTTTGGGTTGGAGTGAAACAACTGATTTAGTTGAAAAAACTTTTGCCGCTTTTCATATCTCCGGATTCTTTGTGACTTTGCCAGTATTTCAAACTCTGTGTAGTGTTGCGGCTGATTTTTAACTTGTTGCATTTTACTCATGTGGTCGCAATTTCAATAAAGAATATTATGTTGTAAGGACATCTGTGTATAAAATTTATTTTTTGTAGGCCTTGTTGGTTCTTGTCCATTATGTTTCCACATTGTTTTCTTAGTATATTTATTATTGTTTTGTTTTGTGGGTAGCTTTGTTATAGGCATCCATAATGTGATATTATTATTATCATCAGAAATTTAAACAATTAATTTAATACTTCTGTTTCCTCACTTCTTGGTATTAACCACCCTAATAAAAACATCAGTTAATTTCATAGCTCTAGAGATTGCAACATTTAATGATTTATCATTAATGATTGGTTGTAATAATTAAATCCTTATCTTATTAAATTGTTGACCCTGTGTTTTATTTATTATCACTGAATAAGTTAATCTCACAGAAAAGAATTCAATGTTATTTATTTTGAGAACAATACCATAACATCAGTATGAGTGGCCAGTCATACCTGGTTAGAACAGAAAGAGGTGAAAGAATTCTAGCTGAATACAGCCAGTTTAAATGCTAAAGAGTTAATTGAACTAAAGTACATGCATAAAATGATTAACAATTTTAAAAAGAAATTTTAGTTCAATAAAAATTTATATTCTTCACTGTTGCCCTCTTCCTTACCACCCCATACCCACCACCTCCATTTACCAATATCTCTAGCCATAATTTCCACCATTTTCACAACCATTTCAATTATCAGTTCATCACATGTACATAATTAACTAGTTGATTTCTAAATTCCAATGAAAGAGTCCTGTTTCTGTGTTAGAAACCAGCTCTCTTTCTCTGATGGTAAAATTTGAAAAATAATAAAACCAGAAATGCATGAATGCATACATACATTATATACATATATACATATATTCATACATACATTATATACATTCATACATTACATACATTTATACATACATTCATACATTACATACATACGCAGACACACACAGAACAATATTATAGATACTTACAATTTAAGGAGTAAGGATAAGGATACAACAGTAACAGAAGATAATGCCATGGCAGCAGAAGCCATCCATGGTCTTAGAGACAGACCAACTGGCATGAAGACACCTGAAGAGAAACAAAAAGTGTTAGAACTAATTTATGATGTAGAAAGATGTAATCAGAAAAAGGAAGGTAGGTGTAAAAGCCAAACTCCCTATCTTCAATTCAGTATTTATGCCTATGGTCCTGAATCTTGGGTAATGACTGAAATAATATGATCGCAAATAAAAGCGGCCGTAATGGGGTTCCTCCAAAGGTTTTTCAGAGTAACGTCACTCAATAGACTGCGTAACTCAGAGATCAGAGAATCATCCCAGGTAGAGCCGCTACTTCTCCAAATTGAGAGATCATAGCTCCGATACTATAGACATGTGGTTAGAATGTCTCAGGAAAGAATCACTGGATAGATTTGTAGCTCAGAGATCTGAGAGTCACTCCAGATAGAGCCGTTACTTCTCCAAATTGAGACATCACAGCTCCGATACTGTAGACATGTGGTTAGAATGTCTCAGGAAAGAATCACTGGATAGATTTGTAGCTCAGAGATCTGAGAGTCACTCCAGGTAGAGCCACTACTTCTCCAAATTGAGACATCACAGCTCCGATACTGTAGACATGTGGTTAGAATGTCTCAGGAAAGAATCACTGTACAGATCTTATGGGCAAAACCAACTGGCAGGAGACCCAGGGGTAGACCCCAAGCAAGACGGTTGGATAACATCCATGAGCTGGTCTTCCTTGGGGATCTAGCTGGATCAGTTGGAGACGGTTGCTTCTGACAGGACCTGCTGGAAGGAAAATGTCATTTTCATTTCATAGTCATTGTGGCTCTTCACTATAAACTTTCGAAATAAATTAAATAGGAATGTTATATTGAACAATGAGTTAAGCAGCACCAATAACATCATCAGCAGCACCAGCAGTAGCAGCATTTAAGATCTGCTTTCCCTACTAGCAAGGGTTGGATGAGTCATCATCACACCAGGTTAGTACTCAAAGCAGAAGTACTGACCTCAGAGTGGGCCAGAAGCCAGCATTTCACTTATGTTCCTGCATTCTCCCAGTGCATTTTATCATGACACCAGCACTGTTATGTTCTTGACACAGCTGAACAACTCTCCCAGGCCTTATTTAGCAGGTTTTCTACAACAGGATGCCATTCCTATCACCAACCACTTGATATATAAACTCGCACACCATTGGTTACAATGTTGAGTGTTCCAGTTAATTCAAACAGTCCGTTCATGAAATTAACATGCAAATGGCTGAACATTCTGCAGACATGCATATCCTTAAAGTAGTTCTCAGAGATCCAGTGTGACAGAATGTGATAAGGCTGGCCCTTCGAATTACAGGTACAACTCATTTTTGCCAGCTGAGTGGACTGCAGCAATGTGAAATAAAGTGTCTTGCCTAAGGACATAACGCACTGCCAGAAATCGAACTTATGTCCTTACGATTGCATGCCAAATACCTTAACCACTAAGCCACATGCCTTCACTTGATGACATATAATATATAATGGTTTCTGATTTAGGTACAAGGTCAACAATTTTGGTGGAGAGGGGAAAGTTGATTAAATCAACCCCAGTACATTACTGGTGCTTTATTTTATCGACCTTGTAAGGATGAAAGGCAAAGTTAACATCGGTGGGATTTGAACTCAAACTGTAAAGGGCCGTAACTCTACGCCTCAAAGCATAATGTCCAACACTCTACCGATACTAATATATAATTGTTTCTACTTTTGGCACAAGGCCAACAATTATCCCAGTGTATTACTGGTACTTTATTTTATCGACCCCGTAAGCATGAGAGGCAAAGTTAACTTTGGTGGGATCTGAACTCAAACTGTAAAGGGCCGTAACTCTATGCTGCAAAGCATAGTGTTTGACCCTCTACCGATACTGCCAATCCACTGTCCTCTAATATATAATTGTTTCTACGTTAAGCACAAGGCCAGCAATTAGCCAGTGTATTACTGGTACTTTATTTTATCGACCCCGTAAGGATGAAAGGCAAAGTTAACCTTGGCGGGATTTGAACTCAGAATGGCAAGGGCCGTAACTCTATGCGTCAAAGCATGGCGTCCGATCCTCTACCGATACTGCCAATCCACTGCCCTCTAATATATAATGAAAACTTACCAGCTGCAATTGGGATGCCCAATAAATTGTAAATTGATGCAGCAAAAAAATTTATCCTAATTCGTCTTACAGTCATTTTTGATAATTTAATGGCAGCAACAACATCAATTAGACTATTCTGAAAAATATGAAAAGGAAAAAGAAAAGAAAACAATTACAATTAGTTGAGTGGCATGAAATAATTTTATTTCATTTATTTTTTTATTTTTATTTTAATTTTTATAATCACTTATTTTTTCACTGTTTTTTTGTTTTCAACTAAGAAATACTATGTACTTCTTCGAGTGGGTTATGGCTTACTAGCTCTATACGGTTGTTTAAATTGATTAAATAAATAAATAAATAAATAAATATATATATATTTATCATTATCATTTTATATATAACACTGTGTAACAAAAAAAAATGTTTTCTCTGTTCCTGGCTTGTAATCACTTTTTTGTGTTGCTTAGGTCCCAAATAAATTTAAAAAAGTGCTATTAAACAGTTAAAAGTTTGGGTTTGTAAAAATTCTAAGCTATTCACTAGAATTATTTGTATGCTGGATTTTACGTTGTATGTAAGTTTAATTTGCTTATGTTAAATGATTTTTTTTATATATGTTTCAGGTTAAATTAAAATTATAAAATAAAGAGTAATACCTAAAGAAAATTATAAAAGTACAATCTTCTATATATATAAAGCTGTGGTTGTCTGTCTGTCTATCGATTTTTGGCACACATCCCCTCTTAGAATCTCTGACGGAATTGCACCGAAATTGCTATACTTGTACATTGAGCCCTAGCGAAGACATCGGAAAAAATATTTCAAATTGACCCACCCTATGTGACGAAATCGAATCTAATGTATCGATTTTTGAGCGTAAGTGACGAGTTATTTCCCTTTGTTCTGTTTACATTGAGCGTCTTACGTTGTTTTTCTCTGCGTTGCAGTGTTTACATTTTCGAACTTTGTTAATAAATAACCAGTGCAGTTTTTATCCCCAGCATCCTCTTTTGTTATAACATTCGGGTTATCGTTATGTTTTCTTAACTTCATAAGGCATATTGTTGGTTGAGGGAATATTAATCAAAAACACCACATGCAAGTCTGCACAGTAGACACTACAGTTTTTAAACCAAAAAAGAAACTTAACATTGTAACTTTAACACAGCTACTGAGCGACCCCGAGCAACGCCGGGCTTTACTGCTAGTAAAGTATAAAATTGTTAAAAACTGGATTAAAGAGATTTATTGATACTGGGGTACCAGAAAAAGTTCCTCACTTCCCAAACCAAAAAGAAGTCAATGACTTGGTCAGGGATATGGGTCAGACCAAGTCCAATGCAGAGCTATTCGTCTCCAGGATGAAGCAGTAGAACTTGGTCAAGGAGGAAGTGCAGGTGACAAGTCAGAGAAGTCGACACGAACCTTTGTCAGGCTTTTACACTCTTAGGGATGGCCTCTGCTTCTGCCATGACGTGCCTGGACTGTTTGACGTTATTGGGTGCCGTTTGTGCCCAAGGAGTGGTGGCTATTTATAGACAGCTCCACCACAAGGTTGAAGGCTGTCCTCCTCCACAATGGAAACAAGTTCCCGACACTGCCCCTAGCTCATTCAGTATACCCGAAGGAAGATTACTACAGTGTCAAAGTCCTCTTGGAAGCTCTGCAATACAACCAATACAATTGGGAAATCATTGGAAACTTCAAGATGGTGGCTTTCCTGCTGGGACTCCAAGGAGGCTTTATCAAATTTCAATGCTTCCTCTGCCTTTGGGACAGCAGAGCCACCTCTGACGACTACAAAAGAAAGAACTGGGAGCAGCGAACAGAATTTGTAGTTGGGACCCGGAACATCATGTGGGAGCCACTGGTTGATCCCAGGATTGTGCTCATGCCGCCACTGCACATTAAGTTGGGGTTGATGAAGCAGTTTGTGAAGGCTCTCAACCAAGAATCAGTTGCTTTTAAGTACTTTCTTGAGTTCTTCCCCAAGTTATCTGAGGCCAAAATCAAAAGTGGACCTCAGATAAAGAAGGTGTTTGAGTCTACCGAGTTCTCCAATAAGCTCAATAGGATTGAGAGAACAGCATGGAACTGTTTCAAGGCAGTTGTTAAGGGATTCCTGGGCAACTACAGAGCTGAAAACTACCAGCAACTAGTGCAGGATCTGATAAAGGCTTTTGGGGCCATGGGATGCAGGATGTCGCTTAAACTCCATTTGCTGGACGCTCACCTGGAAAAATTCAAGGATAATTTGGGCGCCTAGTCAGAAGAACAAGGCGAAAGATTCCACCAAGATATGAAAGAGATAGAGTGGAGGTACCAGAGCCACTACAATGAAAAAATGATGGGGGACTATATCTGGGGGCTAGTGCGGGAATGCAACCTGGACTACAACCACAAATCCAGGAAATCCAATCATTTCTGATGTGTATAAGTTGCTTTATAAGTGTTATTTGTTTTTACTTGTTTGTTTTGATAAGCTTGTGTAATAAAATAAATATATACTCTGTTGAGGTGCCACGGCAAAAAAAGCATAAGTTATTCCGGGTTCAATCGGGGGTAACGACAGTAAGTAAGGTACTCAATACATAGCAGAGTATAAATGTTTTAATATAGAAAAGCTTCTACAGGACTAGAACTGTTTCATTCGTGAGAAATATATCAGGAAGCTTTTCTATATTAAAAATATATATATATATATGATGGAGGAATATGGATTAGTGGTTCGAGCATTGGCCTTGCAATCGAAAGGTTGTGAGTTCAATACTCGGACCGAGTGATGTGTTGTTTCCTTGAGCAAGACCCTTTATTTCACATTGCTCCCAGTTTACTCAGCTGTAGAAATGAGATGATAGGACTGGGGTCCCTATCATTCCACTGCAAAGTGGTCGTGGAGGTGCCACGGCAAAAAAAGCACCCAGTCCACACTGTAAAGTGGACGTGTTGGTGCCACGGAAAAAAGCACCCAGCACTCACTGTAAATGAGGTTGGTGTTAGGAAGGGCATCCAGCTGTAGAAATCTAGCCAGAAACAGTTCTATATGAGCAAGGCATGGTCACCTGACCCCAACTTGCCTCAATTGGGACAACCCTTCTAACCCATGCTAATGTGTAATGTGAACATTAAATGGTGATGATGAATATATATATATATTTATTTATTTATTTAATCAATTTAAACATCCGTATAGAGCTAGTAAGCCATAACCCACTCGAAGAAGTAATCAGAAAGTGAATAACACAAATATAACTACTCCATTACCAAAGGTTCTGGATCACAGACGATAATAATATACGTCTGGATCGGTCGTCAGACAGAGATGTTATAGATAAAAGATATGAAATGAGATTTAAAATCTGTTAAAAATTGGAAGTGAGGCTGGAAAAATAAGGGGAAATATACGTAAGGAAAGAAGGGTAAGAAAAATAATATCATCATCATCATCATCACCGTTTTATGTCCGTTCTTCCACGCTAGCATGGGTTAGACGGGTTGTCCTGTTGTGGGCAGTGTCCGGTCGGTTGACCTTGTCTTGCTCATACGGGAACTGATTCTGGCTTGATTTCTACAGCTGGATGCCCTTCCTAACACCAACCTCATTTACAGTGAGTGCTGGGTGCTTTTTTGCCGTGGCCCCTCCACGACCACTTTGCAGTGGGAGGGGCCATGGCATATTGTCTATATGCTTCAGCTTCAGCTTGTACCCGTGGGGGGTCGAGTATTCTGTATTACTGCGTGACGCCAGAGGTCACGGACGTGTATCATCGCCTTTGAGAGGTGTAATTGGGTAAGGTCGACTTTTATCACCTCATCTCAGGTCTTCTTGGGTCTCCCCACTCCGCGGTTTCCATCGACTTCTAGTGCTCTGCACATTTTTATGCAGCTGTCATCCTTCATACGAGTCACATGTCCATACCAACGCAACCGCCTCTCCTGCACACATCAGTTGATTCCTCTTATGCTCAGTCTCTCTCTCAATTCATTTATGGTTTGCCGCTCGCGTATATTACTATTACACATCCATCTGAGTATGCAGGCTTCGTTTCTTTCTAATCTACGCAAGTCTTCCACACTCAGTGCCCAGGTCTCACTACCATGTAACATTGCTGTTCGTATACACGCATTATACAGTCTGCCTTTTATTTTGAGGGAAAAGCCTTTTGCAGCTAGCAGTGGCAGTAGCTGCCTGAACTTCTTCCATCCCGTTCTTACCCTAGTTATTGTACTTTCCGAACACCCACCTCCGCTGCTAATTCGGTCACCTAGGTATCAGAAGCTGTCTACTGTTTCTACAGAGCCCTCCCAGAGATTGGTGGTACTTGTTTCCTGTGGCTGTTTGCTGCTTGCTGTCCCAGCACAGCTGCTACATTCTAAGTTAAGCTTCCTGAGATCCGCTACATCTCTTGTGTACCCATTGTTTGCACTTGGGGCAGAGAATGGAGTTCCTACCTACACCTTTTCTACATACTGAGCAAGGCCATTTCCCTGAGGGGATCTGGGTTCTGTTTTCTCGTCTACTTACAAGGACCTTAGTCTTTGTCAGGTTGACTTTGAGACCCTTTCTTTCTAGTCCCTGCTTCCAAGTTTGGAATTTCTTCTCTAGTTATACCATAGATTCAGCTACAAGTGCGAGGTCATCTGCATACAGCAGTTCCCATGGGGATCCGGTCTTAAACTCCTTCGTTATTGCCTGCAGGACTATGATGAATAGGAGAGGGCTAAAAACAGAGCCCTGGTGGACACTGACCTGTTTGCTAAATTCCTTGCTAATCCTAACTTTCCTGACTGCTCCCCTATACATGGCTTGTACAGCTTTCACAAGCCATTCATCTACTCCTAGTTTTCTAAGAGCCCACCAGATTACAGCACAGGGAACTCTGTCAAAGGGTTTCTCGAGATCGATGAATGCCAGGTAGAGTGGCTTACTTTTAGCTAGGTACTTTTCCTGTAACTGCCTCACAAGGAAGAGGGCATCAGTGGTGCCTCTTCCTGGCACAAACCCAAATTGCATCTCATCTAGTTTCACCCGGTCCCTAATCAACTGTGCTATAACTCTTTCTGTTACTTTCATGACCTGGTCCACCAGCTTTATACCTCTATAGTTTCCTCTATCTAGTGCATCACCTTTACCTTTGTAGCAGTTGACAATGATGCTACTGCACCAATCCTTTGGTATGACACGTTCTAGTATTATCTGGTTAACAATACGTGTGGTTATAGTGTGACCTACAGACCCAGATGCCTTCAGCATCTCGGCAGCTATACCCGATGGACCGGTTGCCTTCCCCGTCTTCATATCTTTGATTGCCTTACTTACTACGCTGCTGCTGACTTGTACTGCCGGCCCCTCTATAGGGTCTACTTGGTGTAGGGTCTCTTCTTCCCATGCATTCTCCTCATTTAGTAATCTATCATAATGGCTCTTCCACGCATCTTTCTTCTCAACACTTGTGAGAGCAAGCTCACCTTTATCATTCTGGATACACTTCTCTTCAATGACATCACAATTCTCTCTGACACACTGCCTCACAATCTTGAACACCTGCTGTTTCTGGTCCTCACGTTGCAAAACATGCTTTAATTTTCTATCCTCTGCTTCCCTCCTAGCTAAGTATACTTGTCGCATAGCTTCCCTCCTGGTCTCTAAGTAATGTACTCTAATTCCCCCGTTCTTCCATTCTTTCCATGCCTGTCTCTTGGCCTTAACTGCCTCATCTACCTTATTGTTTCACCACCAAGTCACTATCCTCCTGCCTGTGGTCTTACTCCAACCACAGACCTCATCCGTCGCCTCTAGTAAGTTATTTTTTAGGAACTCCCAGTGCTCTTCTACATTGAATGTCTCTATCTGTTCTTCTTTACTGTCGTAGGCGTTGAGTAAAATATCTTTAAATCTGTTACTGGCTGAGGGGTCTTTCAGCTTCCAGATCTTTCTTCTCCAGGTTGGCTTGTTTCCAGGTTCGTCTAGTTCTGACCGTGAGGTCGCTGACAACTAAGCTATGTTGGGAGGTACATTCCTCACTAGGGAAGGCTTTTGTGTTTACGACCATCCATGTCACATCCTATCTGACTAGAATGCTTCCCCGATCTATAGGTGATCAGGTTGTTGTCGGGTTTTTTGAAGTTTGTGTTACATATCGACATGTCATTGGCGTCGCAGAATTCTAGAAGCCTGAATCCTTCTTCATTTCTTGTGCCAACCCCATGGCCTCCATGGACTCTATTGAAGCTGTCACAGTGTTTACCTACATGTCCGTTAAAATCTCCTGCAATGATTAGGAAGTCATTGTCGTTTGTTAGAGCAGTAGTGTGCATTAGGGACTCGTAAAACCTATCCTTAAGTCCATCTGGCAACCCCGATTGGGGTGCGTAAGCTGATATTATTGTGGTAATTGTTTATTCAGGACTAGTCTGAGTTTAATGATTCTTGCATTCACCCTGTTCACTGAAATTACTTTATCTACCCACTTGTCAGCTAGTAGGATACCTACACCACCCATCCCATCGTCATTGCCCACCCAGAAAAATTTGTAGCACTGACATTTTCCTACAAGGACTCTAGCAGACTCTCCTCTCCATCTAGTCTCTTGCACACAGCATACATCAATTTCCTTTCGCTCTAGCATCTCTACGATTTCTCCTGCTCTTCCTTTCATTGTGCTTACATTGATGGTACCAACTCGGAGTTTTGGGCAATTTGTCAACATTCGTGGGGAGGGATCGATTTTTGCAGGGGTGTGCGTGTGTTTCCTGTCTCTGAATTGAAGCTTCACATGGGTGCTTGGTAGCTTGCAGATTCATATTCATTTTCATTTATTAATTCGGGGTTGCTCCATTTATTCTCAGCTCATCCATACATAACGGAAGGAAAATTCAGGGCTAGAAGAACAGTGGTGGTGGTAATAATGGCAGGGTGTGTTGGGGCTGTAACGGGTGAGGAGAGAGGTAGGTAGTAGAAATGGCAGAGTTTGTTGGGGTTGGTAATGGGGGGAGGGCATGCTGAGGTTTGATTGGTCGAATAGGCTATGGTGGTGGGAGGGAGGGAGGGAAATTGTGAGATAGGTAGCCATCATGGCCTATAGCATCTCATGGCAAAATATTAGACAAGGCGAAATGTTAATATTAGGATATCGAAGGGAGTAGATGACTTCGTAGAGACAGTGAAATGATAAATACAACAACACTAATAATAGTGTAAGAGAGAGGAAGAGAATAGATGACTTCGTAGAGAGACAGCATGGGAAAAGAAAACTAGGGTAAAAAATAAATGTGTTGTGGAAGCTAGTGAAATGATAAATACAGCAATAATTGATAAAAGTAAAAATATATAGCAATATAGAAAAAGACATATGTGTACATACATATACACACACATACACACATTCTGATAAAAGGAAAATATATATATATGTATATATACATACCTGTATATATACATATATATATACAAACATACATGAACACGGACATACACATATACATATGCATATATACAGATAGACATACACATATAAAAACATATACAGACATATTCAAATACATATATATACTCACATATATTATATACACATATATATGCATATATACATACACGAGTAACCACATATATATAAAAATATATATAATAATAATGATACTATTTATAGCTATGTATATACTACACTATAAACAACTATAAACAGGAAAGGTGAGTAATTTATTACTACCTTATTACCAGTAAGATAAATAGCTCAATATAAGAACATCAGGTGTTTTACAGAGCAGTAATATAAATTACACAAATATTAAAGTTATGTGCAAATCATTTAATCGCTGACAATTGTTTCTTCCAAACTTTAGTTTGGAGTCATCGGAGCATTATCAATGTTTGTACATATAATTAACCTCCTATTCAATTGAACAATCATATAGATACATATATATTGATGTTGTGAACAACAGTTTCGTATTTACAGGGTGTAATGGATGCGACATATATTATACGAGAATTGTACAATAATTCAAATTAAAATTAAAAGCACAGAGTGGAATACATGCAACAGATAATACAAGAGAATAGTCTAATAATTAAAGAGGCATTTAGAAAGTATATATTCAAGCGTGTAGAGATTGCACATGCGTTAGTCATATATACGGAGGAAACAAGCAAAGGTATTAGGCATATATAAATACTGTATGGCAAGGTATTACATAAAATACAAGCACTTTAAGCGAATATGTTAGAGTATTATGGAGGATGTAATGCGATGATAGTTTCTGTAGAGTTCAAATTTGTATGTGTGGAGAATATCAAAGTTATTGATTTCCCATCCATTACATATGTTAAATTATATTTTAGTTAATGTTTGTATTGAATGTTTTTAGTTAGTTATAGTAATGGATTGTAAATTGGTCTTATTGTATTCATATTCATGGATTAGAGTTGTTCTACAGTGAGATTATACATACACACACATTCAAATATATACACACATACATATACATATATATATATATATATATATATACATATACACATGCATACATGCATGCACATATATATATGTACATCATCATCATTGTTTAACATCCATCTTCCACGCTAGCATGGGTTAGACGGGTGTTGTGCCACTTGAGGCAAGGTTGGTCGGGTGACCGTGTCTCGCTTGTATAGGACTATCTGGCAGGCTTTATACGGCTGGATGCCCTTCCTAACTCCAATCACATTTTCAGTGTGGAACTGGAAACTTTTTACTGTTACCTACACGACCACATTACAGTGTGGACTGTGTGTTTTTTTTGTTTTTTTTTGTTGTGACACCTACACGATCTCTATCTCATTTATTTGAACTGGATGTTGTGGTACCAACTTTACAGAGAGAGGGTGGTGTTGGTGGGAGTGGGAGGATAGGGTAGAGGTAGTGGATTGGGGTGTATATTTGGTTAGGAGGTGCCTACTGAATGTAGGTTTCACTTTGTACATAGGCAAGGCGGGTCTTCTGTATTACTGCATAGCGCCAAAGATCTCAGTCCAGTGACATTGTCTTAGAGAAGAACAAGTGTGTAAGGTCGGAATTTATCAGATAGCCCAGGTTTTTCTGGGTCTACCTACTCCGTAACTACCATCAATTTTGATCGCCCTGCACTTTTTTATGCAGCTGTCGTCTTTCATGTGCATCATGTGACCATACCAACGTAGTCTTCTCTCAAGTAAACAGCATCTGATCCCTCTTATTCCTAATTTCTCACTTAGTTCATTTATGCTTTGCCATTCACGTATATCACTATTACACATCCAACGGAGCATGCATGCTTCATTCCTTTCCAGTCTGCGCAGGTCCTCTGCACGTAATGCCCATGTCTCACTGCCATGTAGCATTGCTGTTCTTATACAGGCATCATACAATCTGCCTTTCATTTTTAGAGAGAAACCTTTTGTGGCCAACAGCACTATAAGCTCTCTGAACTTTTTCCATCCCATTCTGACTCTGGCAACTGTACTTTCAGAACACCCTCCTCCACTGCTGATTTCATCACCCAGGTAACGGAAAGTGTCGACTATTTTCTATAGAACCATCTGGGCAATAGAAGGAGCTAGTATCCTGTGGACACTTGCTACTTATTGCACCTGAACATTGGCCACATATAAAGTCTACGTTCTTAGATAGTTTACCTGTGATCCCACTACATCTTTTATGTACCCATACTTTGCATTTGGGACATAAAATGTAATTTCTGCCTACTCCTTTCCTACACACTGAGCATGGCCATTTCCCTGAGGGCATCTGTGCCCTATTTTCCTTTCTACAAACTAGAACTTTAGTCTTAGACAAGTTATCTTTAAGGCCTTTTGATTCTAGGCCATGCTTCCATGTTTGAAATTTCTTCTCTAGTTCAGCTATTGATTCAGCTATGAGCGTTAGATCATCTGCGTATAGGAGTTCCCATGAGCAGCCGGTCTTGAACTCCTCTGTTATAGCCTGAAGGGCAATAATAAATAGGAGGGGGCTAAGGACTGAGCCTTGATGAACGCCAACTTTTACACTATATTCTTCACAATATTCATTGTTAATTCTAACCTTACTGACTGTTTCATTATACATAGTTTGTATAGCTCTCACAAGCCATTCATCTACACCTAGTTTTCTAAGAGCCTACCAGATAATGGAGCAGGGGATTCTGTCAAAGGCTTTCTCCAGGTCTACAAAAACTAAGTAAAGGGGTTTACTTTTAGCTAGGTAGTTTCTCTTGTAGTTGTCGTACCAGGAAAAGAGCATCTGTGGTACTTTTACCTGACACAAACCCAAACTGCATTTCATCTAGATCAATTCGCTCTCTGATTAGTTGCGCTATAACTCTTTCTGTGACCTTCATGACCTGGTCAACTAACTTAATGCCTCTATAGTTTCCCCTATCTAGAGCATCCCTTTTATCCTTGTAGCAGTTAATGATGATGCTGCTACGCCAGTCTTTCAGTATGACCCCATTTTGTATTGCTTGGTTAACTATACGGGTGACCTAGTGTGTCCCACCATACCAGATGCCTTCAACATCTCAGCAACTATCTCCGAAGGCCCAGCTGCCTTGCCTGTCTTCATATCTTTGATTGCCTTACTTATTATACTACCTTTAACTTGCACCGCTGGTCCTTCTATTGGATCGATTTGGGGCAGACTATCTTTTTCCCATTTATTCTCCTCATTTAATAGTCTCTCGTAGTGACACTTCTCATCAGTATCAGTGAGGGCAAGCACACCGTTATCATTACGGACACTTCTCCCCGACAATATCACGGTTATCCTTGACACATTGTTTAGCAATCCTGAACACCTCACGTTTTTGGTCCTCACGTTGTAGAACATGCTTGAACTTTCTATCCTCTGCTTCCCTTTTTGCAAGGTACACTTGTCTCCTAGCTTCTCTCCTGGCCACTTGATAGTGCTCTCTACTTACCCCATCCTGCCATACTTTCCAAGCCTACATTTTTAGCCTTGATTGTCTCCTCCACCTTACTGTTCCACCACCACGTTACTCTCCTCCTGCCTATATGTCTGCTCCAGCCACAGATTTCATCCGTTGCTTTCAGCAGGTTCACTTTCAAGAATTGCCACTGTTCCTCTATATGACACGTCTCTAATGGCTCTTCTTTATTGTCAAAGGCATCAAGTAATAAGCTTTTAAATTTGTCACTGGTTATGGGGTCCTTCAACTTCCATATTCTTCTCCTCAAGGTAGGCCTCCTCTGTCGTCGAGTACGTCTTTTTCTGACTATGAGGTCACTAACTACTAGGCTATGTTGGAAGGTGCATTCTTCACGGGGGAGGGATTTAGTGTTTACAACAGACACTAGTAAGGACATAATCTATAGGTGATCAAGTGGTTTTCACGTTTTTTGAAGTTTGTCTTACAGATAGTTAGGCTATTTGCGTCACAGAATTCCAGGATTCTGAAGCCTCCTCATTTCTATTACCAAACCCATAGTCTCCATGGATTCCATCATAGCCATCACTATGTTGTCCAATGTGACCGTTTAGATTGCCAGCAATAATTAAGTAGTTGCTGTCGGTTATTTGGGAGGTAGTATGCATTAACATCTCATAGAACCTGTCCTTTATAACGTCACAGATTGGGGTGCATAAGCAGATATTATTGTCACAGTAGTTATATTTAGAACTAGTCTTAATTTAATTATTCTGACATTCACTCTATTTACGTCAATTACCTTATCTACCCATAAAATATATATAAAAATATATGTGTTAGGTGATTCCGAAGAGAAAGCAAAGGAAAAAACGTGTGCTCTATGTATAGAACAGAGCATTAATACACATCTGCCTTTTTTTTTTATATATTTTGCTTTTCTATATATTATTTTTCTTACCCTTCTTTCCTTACGTATATTTCCCTTTATTTTTCCAGCCTCACTTCCAATTTTTAACAGATTTTAAATCTCATTTCATATCTTTTATCTATAACATCTCTGTCTGACGACCGATCCAGACGAATATTGTTATCGTCTGTGATCCAGAACCTTTGGTAATGGAGTAGTTATATTTGTGTTATTCACTTTCTAATTAAATAGCTCTGTTCTATACATAGAGAACTCTTTTTTCCTTTGCTTTTCCTTCAGAATTACCTAACATCGTAGTGGACTATTGTATGCGCCTTGCACTGAACTCTGGCTTTACACTAGCACCGGCTCACAGCAGGAGAGTTAAGGCGAAAAAGATATCGGATGCTGAATTTGCAAACGACATAGTTTTGGTGACAAATACAGTGAAGGAGGCAGAGGATTTGATGCGGGAGGTTGAGACTGTGTTGATGAGTGTGGGGCTGAGAATGAATGAGACTAAAACAAAATATCTGGTAGAGAATGTTGAGAAGCCAGAGGGGATTACTAATGTAGGCGGGAAGCCGCTAGAATTGGTTGAGGACTTCCTGTATTTGGGAGCAAAGATTGGGAATACGGAAGATGATGTGGTTGAGAGGAAGAGCAAGGCCTGGGCGGCGTGCCACAGCTTGAGATCGGTGTGGAAGTCGGACTTTCGTAAAGACCTGAAATCCACCTCTTCATTGCTGTGATGGAGTCTGTGCTGCTGTACGGGTCTGAGACTTGGACACTGACCAAGAAACTCACTCAGATGGTGGCTGGGTGCTACACGAGAATGCTGAGGATGGCTCTGAACATTAATCAGTATACACTGAAGATGAAGAACTCAGAGCTGTATGAGAGCCTCCCAAAAGTCAGCTCAAAAGTGACACAGAGGAGACTGAGGTTAGCTGGACATGCTCACCGACATCCAGAGTTGGACACTGCACTCAGTGCTCCTGTGGGAGCTCCTACATGGACACACTGGAAGAGGAAGACCAAGGGGTAACATATGTTGATGCCCTAAGGACAGACACTGGTCTGTTGGACACGCAGGACATGGCAGCGATAATGAGGGACAAAGACCGCTGCAGAGAACTCGTCCATGGATCTCGGGAATTTTACCCGCCCTAGATTATATATATATATATATATATATATAATATTAATTCAAAATATTAACAAAATAGATATTCTTGTGATCAATTATATTTTATTATACATATTTCAGAGGTACTGAATTAAGTTCAACAGTACGTCCTCATCAGATAAAATAAAATGATACATGACATACCCTGACATGGCAGATGGTTAAGATTTACCTTCATTAAATCTTAACCATCTACCATGTCAGGGTATGTCATGCATCATTTTATTTTATCTGATGAGGACGTACTGTTGAACTTAATTCAGTACCTCTGAAATATGTATAATAAATTATAATTGATCACAAGAATATCTATTTTGTTAATATTTTGAATTAATATTAATAACTCTGGAAAACATTTTTTGTAGAGTGCTTCCAATCTATTGTAAAACTCATTCTTTGATGTATTCATTGAATCTTGTTTAACTCTTAAATCATCATCATCATCATCATCATTTTACGTCCGCTTTTCCCTGCTTGCAAGGGTGGGATATATATATATATATTATATATATATATATATATATATATATATATTATATATATATATATTATATATATATATATATTATATATATATATATATTATATATATATATATATTATATATATATATATATATTATATATATATATATATTATATATATATATATATATATATATATTATATATATATATATTATATATATATCTATAATATTATAAAGCTGTGTATCGTGTGTATTATGTATGAATGTATGTATGTATCCTAAACAATTCCCTATAGTTTCTTAGCTTTACTCTCTCCATCGCTCTTCCCTCTCTCTATAATTTAACTGCTTTACTCTCTCTGTCGCTCTTCACTCTCTATATGACAACACTGTTTTAGTTTCCATATCTCCCTTCAATCATCTGTCGTCGCTCGCATAAGTAACAT
>OZ024752.1:22873374-22923056 GCA_964016885.1 Eledone cirrhosa | reverse complement strand
AATTGCCTAATTTAAAAACCATTATTAATAACATACCGATAATAAGTTATTTAACATTTCTGCTTTGTTTTTTATTAATATGATTTCATGGTAACAAAACCCATCAAATAATAATCTTGTTTGTAATGAAATATCAATGACATAACAATATATTTGTTGATGACAAAAATGTTTACTGACAGAGACATCAATAACCTTCACCTTCAGCATACAAACATTTGGGAAAATACTTTTATAAATAAATAAATATAAAATTAGGCTAATAAAGAATTTCTAAAAACCCAAATCTAATCAGTGGGGTGGATGAGAAAATATAATTTTTCTTCTCTTAAAGGTTGTTGGAATAATTGAAAGCTTCAAAAAAAAAACAACATAGCTGATGGGTTTGAGGATTCCAGTTTCTTTGAAAGGAATTTGAGGTAAGAGCAGAGGATAGGCAACTTCATTCACCATAGCAAAAGAAAATGGTGTAAGCCCATCACCAGCGTTTGGTTATGCTGTACTGACCATCTTACCTTTGATATATTTTCCAAAGGAATCCCACCTTTGATAAGAAGGCCAATACTGGAGCCTACCCCAAGACTTACAACAATGGCTGTGGGTGTGGCGAGACCAAGACCACATGGGCAAGCCACTGTTAAAACTGTGAGTGAGTACTGGACAGCAGCAGTAAATATCAAACGAAGACGATGGTGCCATGTACCATTAGCCTGAAGATGGAGTAAGAAATATGTCAGTTCAATATTTTCAAGCCTTAATAACGATATATTTGCCCAAGAAGAGATGCTAGGAAGTGTTGAAGATCAGATATTTTCAAGATTTCACTGCTATCCACCTGTAAACAACCGAGAGATAAATATTAGTTAAATAAAAGAACTAAAAGAAGTCTCACACAGAAGCTATACTAAAACCTTCTGTGTGATATCATCATTAATAGCAACAGTAGATGTCTGACTGTTACAACCCACCTTCCTATATTGTTGCAGATATCAGTAATGGTACAAAGTGGGCCAAAATACTTCCAACATTAATATTTCTTTCGTCTCCCTACAATGAACATATAGTTGTATGTTTGCAGTACTAACCTTAAACCCACCCTTGGTTAAAATTCCCAAAAGAAGAGAAGTTGCATGATGAATATAAGTAACAGATGAGATTCTTACTTTACATTCTCAACATACAGCTTATGTCTATGAGTATTTATATAACCAACCCTGATCTAAATAAGGAATTTGAACATATGTGATATCCATATCTGTAAGATCATTTAAAAGGCTATCATACCACTAAAGCTGTCCAGTTATACAAGACTAAGTAAAACTGCCTCAACCTATGATATATGTAGCTGATGGACACATATGTATACACACACAGGCAATGTTAAATGTTTGTATCTTGAAAGGAAAGTAGATGTATCTGTAAATAAAGAAATTCAGTGTTAACAAGGTAAAGAAAAATTTTCTATAAATCATCTAACTTCATATTGTTACCTACAGCTTACCTTATGGGTCAATTCCAGTGGTTCACCACCTTTGATGAGAATGCCATTAGTGGCACCAACCCCTGTACCAACCATTACTGCTGTGGGTGTAGCTAAACCCAAAGCACAGGGACATGCAATACTTAAAACAGTAATTGCATACTGGAAAGCATATTGGAATATCAACTCATGTTTTGTCAAAGGACCATCTTCCTGTGAATCAGCAAATTGTTTATGACACATTAATTAGAGAAGTTACATAACATCAAGAATAAACATAATGAAAAATAATAATAATAATGAAAATTATTGTGTATTGTGCATAGAATACTGTACAAAAGTCAGGAAACTGAACAGTGTATGAGTCATGATACACACACACATGCATGTGTATGGAGAGGGAAATATCAGGTGTAGTGTTGGCGAATTTCAGGAAGCATGGAAGTTTTGAAGGATGCAGTGTCCGACAGCTAACAACTGATGAAGCAGTTCAATGAAAAAAAAAATATGATAAACCAAAGTTCAAATTTACATCTTCATTAAATATCATATCATCTTCATTAAATATCATATGTTGTGTCCCACCCTTGCAAGCAGGGAAAAGCGGACGTAAAATGATGATGATGATGTTGGTTGTCTAATTCAATTTTGTACGAGTTACACATTTTATCAACGTTATCATGGAAAAGTATACAAAAACTGAGCAACAAAATTAATTAAGATAATGATAATGATTTCTTTATTGGTCGTGATAGTGGAAATAACGATAATGATGGCCGCCTGTCCTACTTATTCTAGATTTTTCAATATATTTATTGCTATTGAAGATCCAAGAGGATTTATTTCTAAATATAAACTGAGTCAATGAAGACACGTTTAACTAGATAGAATATCTTAGAACGGTCTCAACATTCTATTTTTTTTTTTTTTAGCTATGTAAACAGAAGTGATGTATTTTCCCAAAGTCTAAAGTAGTCTACAAAAGAACAAAGAAATATCTAGACTTTCAAATCCAGTTAAACTATTCAGCCATTTCCAAGACAAGTACCTAAAACTAAGAGATACATCTGTTATGATATTTCAAACAATGTATGGGTATAAGAGGGATAAGTTGTGGTGTGCAGGAGAGAAGGCTGAGATGGTATGGACATGTGATGCGCATGGAGGATGACCGCTGGGTAAAGAAGTGTCAAGAAATACCAGTAGAAGGAAGACGCAGTAGAGGTAGACCACGAAAAACATGGGCGGAGGTGGTGAGAACTGACCTCAGATCGCTGAAACTCACCGAGGAGATGATGAAGGACTGTGACAAGTGGAGAGATGCTGTGCTGAATAGGACTTATCCAACCCTTGCAAGCAAGGAAAAGCAGACGTATAATGATGATGACGATGTTAGTACATCACATGAAAGAAAATGTAATATTGTAATTTGATTTTTATCCTGTTTATAACCTAGCCAAAAGGTTGAAAATCTAACTTCTTTATTATAAATAATTTTATGATAATTAACCCCTAAAAAAATCTATCTCAAGCCTGGTGGCTCATCAGGCCACTGCTTATCCCAGTTTCTATGGTGTAAAGTAACTGAGAGTACAAGACTTCCACCTGGACAGGATGCCCATACATTGCAGGGTTAAACCCCAAGCAATGCTGGAGCAACATGAAATAAAGTGTTTTGTTTAAGTACACAACACAGAACCCAGCCCAGAACTAGGAATCAAACCCACAACATTAATATTGTAAGTCCTACACACTTTCATTAGGCCATGTGCCTCCACATAATTAACCCTCTCTCCTCCAATTTTTTCTAGCAGCAAATGAAAATGAGTAAATTGAGCACCAATTATAAGTACATCATTGTTTGCTTCAGTTCACTGGAAATTAATCAAACTTGAAATAAGGCATACTTCTACTTCACAGTTAATTAAGTAACTAGTAAGAAAGTAGGGGATGTAAATATAAAAAACAATTGACCAATAAGGGAGACCTCTATGTGGTTGCTCAACCTACTAAAAATAGCAAAAGAATTTCTCTCAAATCATACCCTATAAAAAAAAATCATATTGCCTAATATGATTCAATGTCTGAAAAAAAAGAGAAAAAAATGAAGGGGGAGGAGGGATATGGCTGAAGCACCTGTCTTAGATGAGTTGGATTTGTCTGTCATACAATATATTGTTAATAATTTTAGTTTTCTATCATCTCATCTGTAAAGAAGTCCTAGAGTCCCAAGATCTAACCAAAACATCTTCATTTATTATTTTTTAAAGATTCTGTCCATTAACAGCAAACAGCCCTTTTCATGTCTTTACTAGTGCCTTTATTTATTCTTTATACATTGACTGAAGCTTTAAATATTCAGCTGCTCTTTCAGTCCACTTGTACGCTGCAATTCAAGCAAGTTGCTGTTTAATCTCCCTATGTCAGCTTTCATTGCAAATCTATGATCAAAGGCATTCCAGTCATGACAATTCAATCTTTTTAGGGGTATGTAGGATTATATTAAGGCAGCAAGTTGGCAGAGTCGTTATAACGTCAGATAGAATGCTTTACAATATTCGTTCCGACTTTCTGTTCTCAGAGTTCAAATCCCGCCATGGTCAACTTTGCGTAAATATAGCATTACTCTATATATACTATTATATTTTCATGGTAAAGGCTTTACCTCACATAATTACCTCACACAATATTGAATCTATGAGATTTTGATATTATTTATTTTGATATTATTTATTTTGATATTATTTATTTTGATATTATTTATTTTGATATTATTTATTTTGATATTATTTATTTTGATATTATTTATTTTGAGAACAATACCTTAATGTCAGTATGAGCAGCCAGTAGAGCCGGTTTGAACAGAAAGGGGTGAGAGAATTCTGGCTAGATATGGCCGGTTTAAATGCTAATGGGTTAATGATGGCAATTTGGCACAGCTTCTAAGGCTGGATGAACGTAATGAGCAAGATTAGGCTAATCTTACATGGTTTCCAACCATGACAAACTGTCCAACTCATGCCTTCAAGGAAAGAGGATGCTGATGATGATGGCATATAAATGAAACAAAAACAACATCATTATTATGCGGTGAATTGACAGTATCGGTAGAAGGTTGGACACCATGTTTTACAGCATAGTTATGTCCCTTTATGGTCCGAGTTCAAATCCCGCCGAGGTTAACTTTGCCTTTCATCCTTACGGGGTCGATAAAGTAAAGTACCAGTAATGTACTGGGTAATTGCTGGCCTTGTGCCAAATGTAGAAACAATTATTATTTATAAGAATCAACCTATATAATTGAATACAAGCAGCCAAAATGGGATTCCTCCTAAGGATCTTTGGAGTAACGTTACTTGATAAAGTGCAGAACTCGGCGATTAGAGAGTCACTCCTGGTAGAGCCATTACTTCTCCGAATTGAGACATCACAGCTCCAATACTTTAGACATGTGATTAGAATATCTCAGAAAGAATCGCTGGACAGGTTTTATAGGCAAAACCAACAGGCAAGAGACCCAGGGGTAGACCCTGAGCAAGATGGTTGGATAACATCCATGATCTTGGCTGGTCTTGCTTGGGGATCTAGCTGGATCAGTTGGAGACGGTTGCTTCTGACAGGACCTGATAGAGGGAGTGTTTGAGGTCTCTGCCCCCACGCCCCTCTCAGGGTGAAGAAGAAGATGAAGAAGATGATGGTGGTGGGGGTGGGGGTGGTGGTTTCATTATTAAAATCTTTGTTAAAACATTTTTTTTAGAAATAAATATGAAATAATATACCTTAAAGTTTTTGTCAATCAACTTAATATCATGATAGCCAATAATAATCCAAACAAAAAGAGTGAGAAGTGAGACAACCACAACTACTGGAACAAAATAACCAGCAATCTTATCTGCCAACTGTTGGATAGGAGCCTGAAAATAGAAGTAAGATTCATTTCAATTTTGGCTAAACATTAACAATACATATATATGTTTCCTTATACATAGGGCTCCTGTGAACCCATGCTACATTAGTTTTGTGAATTTACTGGTGTTTTCCAAGACAGTCTCTCTTTTACATAGGACTTCATTATAATGTTCAACCAGTGAAAGGAAAGGTCCAGAAAGAATAAAACTTAAAAGAGCTCTGCATCCCTAAATTGTTCTAGGGGAGAAAATAAGCTAGAATCAATTTGTCATCAAGACAGCAGGGCACTAGAAAATAGAAGTGCGAGAGAGAGGAGAAAGTTGAGAGAAGAGGAGGAGGGGAGGGGGTGGGGAAGAAGAAGAAAAAGAAGTGGGGGAGGATGAGGGGGGAGGAGGAGAAGAAAAAGAAGAAGAAAAAGAAGAAGAAGAAGAAGAAGAGATCTACAAGACAGAAGAGATTGAGCAAAGAAAAGGTTAAACATACTTTTGAAACTTGAGCTTCTTCTACAAGTTTAACAATTTGTGACAATGTAGTATCTGTCCCCACATGTGTAGCTTCTATCAGCAATGTCCCATGTTGGTTTAAGGAACCACCAATTAAAGACGACCCTGAAATAGGAATTATAATAACAAGAACATTTTAAAGAAATGAAGAACAGAGAGGAGAAAAGAAAATACCAAGAAAAGCCAAAGTTTAAAAATGGCTGAAACTAAGAATTTGAAAATGTGAGAATGCCAAACAAAGAAAATAACTATAATTGTTTCTATTTTAGGCACAAGGCCAGCAATTACCCAGTATATTACTGGTACTTTATTTTAGCGACCCCGTAAGGATGAAAGGCAAAGTTAATCTCGGCGGGATTTGAACTCAGATCATAAAGGGACGTAACTCTATGCTTCAAAGCATGGTGTCCGACTCTCTACCGATACTGCCAATCCAAATAGTCGATTGCTATTAATAATAGCTTAGAAAATTTAGGTAAAATACTCTTAGAGATGGGAAAAAAGTGGGATTCCTACATTTTTAAATATTAAATCAGCACTTTGACAATTTCAGAGAAGGAATATTAGTCATTCTCTGATATTGTTTTATTCCTTAAAATTAAAATACTTCATAATTTTATGTCAGATATTTTTGTATGTTCCAAACATCAGCTTAATAATAATAAAGTTATTTTACGAAATAGAGCTGGTACTTCTCCGAATTGAGAGATCACAGCTCTGATACTATGAGCATATGGTTAGAATGTCTCAGGAAAGAATCACTGGACTGATTTTACAAGCAAAACCAACTGACAAGAGATCCAAGGGTGGACCCCGAGCAAGATAGTTAGATAACATCCATGAGCTCGGCTGGTCTCGCTTGGGGATCCACCTGGATCAGTTGGAGATCATTGCTTCTGACAGGATCCACTGGAAGGAATGCGGAGGACTCTGCTCCTACGACCCTCTCAGAAATAAGTGGGCAAAGAAGAAGAAAAGTCCTCCAAATTCTTGATTATTTATTTGTTTGTTTCAATTCATTCTAAATAAGCAGGGCATTTCATTAAAAATATTGTCGTGAAAGCGTTAAACTCTTACCTGGCTTTTTAGATACAGGCATAGATTCTCCTGTGATTAAAGATTCATCACATGACGATAAACCCTCCATAACTTTGGCATCAACAGGGATTTTCTCTCCAGGAAGGACCTAGGGACAGACAAATAATTAAACCCTTAAAACCTCCCATTATAATCATTCTTCTTCAAAAATAATTTCCTTTAGACACTCACACACATAAACAGACAGACAAATACACATGATAAACACACACATAGACAGGCAGACACAGACAAACAGGCACACACACAGACATGATGTAATAATGATGACCATGATGGTGGTGGTAATGGTAATGATGATGATCATGATGGTGGTGATGATGACAATGATGATAGAGGTGGTTGTAGTAATGGTGGAGGTGGATGTGGTGGAAGTAGTCATAGTGGTGGTAATGATGGAGGTAGTGTTATGGTGATGGTAATGATGATGAGGAAGAGGAAAATAACAATGTGTACCTTCAGTATGTCTCCTCTCTGTACTAAATCAACATTTATCATCTCTTCTTTGATGATGTTACCATCTTTCATGTAGACTAAAAGAGCTTCTGAAGCTTGCAAAGAGAGGAGTTTAGCAATAGCCTCTGATGTCTTACCCTAAAACAGAAACAGACATTTAAAATATATTATAGTCTCCATAAGCTATACTCTTAAAACACTTAAAACATTTTAAATATCATTTGAGAGTGAATAATTATAATAATATAATATGGATTGGCAGTATCGGTAGAGGGTCGGATGCCATGCTTTGAGCAAAGAGTTACGGCCCTTTATGGTCTCAGTTCAAATCTCACCAAGGTTAACTTTGCCTTTCATCCTTACGGCGTCGATAAAATAAAGTACCAGTAATGCACTGGGATAATTGCTGGCCTTGTGCCAAAAGTAGAAATAATTATTAATATTCAGTTCGTTTGCAAGCAAACAGCCTCATTACACCATGTGTTCAAGATGACTAACGTCATGATGAGGCTGTTTGCAACCGAATATTAATAATATTATTATTATTCACATACAAATATATTTACGTATCCGCCATGTTAGAACAAAAACAAATTTTGCTTTGATTTTAAATATCAAAATATTAAAATTTCATAAATATATTCTCCACATCTGAAAATTTCAAAACTGCACCATCTAAACATAATGCTTTGATTACCTGCCTCGGTTTATACATGGGGTTTGGATTTTTTGCCCATTTCTCAGGCATAAAACATATATGTAGATCAGCTTATAATCGAGTATATACAGTAAGTTCAGCAGCATTAGCTCAGCTCAGCTATATGTATATGTTATATCTATATGATAAAGTGGCTCTAACAATATGTTATATCTGTAGAAATGTTTATTACATGTAGTTTAGACATGCTGAAGCCAGCAAAGGTTTCACTGCACCATTATATATATTCCAAAATCCTGCCGAGGTCAACTTTGCCTTTCATCCTTACGGGGTCGATAAAATAAAGTACCAGTAATGTACTGGGTAATTGCTGGCTTTGTGCCAAAAGTAGAAACAATTATATATATTCCAAAATAGTGTGGTGGATTGGCAAAGTTGGTGGAGCGTCGGATAAAATGTCATTGCTGAATATGTTTGGCTCTTTACATTCTAAGTTCAAATCCCACCAAGGTCAGCTTTACTTTTTTATCTTTCCAGGGTCGATAAATAAATTACCAATCAAATACTGGGGTTGATTTAATAAACTTTTCCCTTCCTCTAAATTTTCTGGCCTTGGGTCTAAATTAGAAATCAAGGGTCTAGCCCTGGGTCTCCTGTCAGTTATGGACAAAACCAACTGGCAGGAGACCCAGGGGTAGATCCCAAACAAGATAGTCAGATAACATCCATGAGCTTGGCTGGTATCGCTTGGGGATCCAGCCAGATCTGTTGGAGATCATTATTTCTGACAGGACCGGAGGATTGGCAGTATCGGTAGAGGGTTGGACGCCATGCTTTGACGCATAGAGTTACGGTCCTTGCCATTCTGAGTTCAAATCACGCCGAGGTTAACTTTGCCTTTCATCCTTTCGGGGTCGATAAAATAAAGTACCAGTAATACACTGGGTAATTGCTGGCCTTGTGCCAAATGTAGAAACAATTATTTCTGACAGGACCTGCTGGAAGGAGTGTTTAAGGACTCTGCCCCAATGACCCTCTGAGGAATATGTGGATGAAGAAGAAGAGATCATAATTCAACAGAAGCTATATAATGTTAGGCAAAGATAAGAAGAAACCAATTTTTAAAAAAAAACAGAATTACCTTGGCAATATGTTCTAGCCATCGTCCAAGGGAAATAAATAACACTAACATAGGGGTTGTCTCAAAAAATGTCACAGGACTAGAAGGCTCTTGTAAAGCTATAGCAACAACAACAACAATGGTTGAATATATATAGGAGATACTGATTGCTAGACAAACAAGTACATCCATGTTAGCACATTTATGTTTCAGGGCACGATAAGCTTGCACATAGAAATATCTGGCACCCAAAAGCTGGAATGAAAAAAGAAATAATATATAAATAAAATCTAAAAGAATGAATAAAACAATAGAATGAAGTTTTTATTATTATTAGAATTGATAGTCAGATTATATATCTTACAAACACCAGTTTACATTTATATTCCAGCTTCTATCAGGATTTGAACTGGAATTATGTTAGAAATCATTATTAACTCTTCCAGAGGTTGATAAAATAAGTGCCAATCAAGTTCTGGCATGGCATGCTAGCTTCCTTGTTAAAGTGAGGGCTAGCCTTGTGTGACAAGCCTTACATTCATCGTGGGGTCCTTTTTGAGGCATTGTTTTACAACCAGATGCCCCTCCTTCTGTCAACCATTTTAGTCACCTCTTACAACACACAGAGATACGGTGTACCTAAGCTAGGTACATACAGGGAAACAGAAATATCAGGACAAAGAAAAAAAGTGAAAAAATGAACAGAAAAAGGAAGAAAGTAACTCACCTGAACAGCTGAGGCCAGTAGAAACAATATCAAGTTCTCTACTGAAAGACCTTTGCAAAGCATTAGCTGCTTGCCATGGCTGTTGAAATTTCTGGGGGCTGGGGTGGTGGTCATATTGGTTCCATTTGCAGGTGGGGAAGGACCAGTATGGCTCCCGGACATAGTAAACATAAAATACATCATGGTGACCATGGCAGGAACACCAAACAACAACGACCAAAGGAACGAATTGCGCCACCTACAAAAAATTAATCATCATCAACATCATCATTATCATCATAATTTTAAAAATCGTATATGTGTGTTTCTCTCTGTGTGTGCGTGTATGAGTGTATATGTGTGAGTATGTGTATATGTGTATGTGTATGTGTAAGTGTGTATGTGTGTGTGAGAGTGTGAGTGTGTATGTGCTTCAGTGTGAGTGCATGTACACGTGCATGTGTATTCAGAAATAATATAATGGGAAGGCAGAGAAAAAGGAAAACATGTAAATCTGTAAAGAGACTAAAGAAAGTGATGAAAGTTAACACTTTACCATTTACATTACTATATATACTATTATATTTTCACAGTAAAGGCTTTATCTCACACAGTTATCTCACAAAATATTGAAGCTCGAAAGTAACACAGAGGAAACTGAGGTTAGCTGGACATGCTCACCAACATTCAGAGTTAACACTGTACTCAGTGCCCCTGTGGGAGCCCCTACACGGACACACTAGAAGAGGGAGACCGACATTGACATATATTGATGCTCTAAGGACAGACACAGGTCTCTGGGAGACGCAGTACATGACAGCGATGATGAAGGACAGAAATCGTCCATGGATCTCGGCAATTTCATCCACCCTAGATAGATAGAATATTGAATCAATGAGATTTTGATATTATTTATTTTGAGAACAAATACCTTAGCGTTATGAGTGACCAGTTACAGCTGGTTTGAACAAAAAGAGTTGAAAGAATTCTGGCTGGATACGGCCAGTTTAAATGTTAAAGGAGCAGATATTATACCAGAAGAAAAAGGAAAAGAAAAAAAACATTCTTTGTCTGTTATTAATAACACTTTTTAAGTAAGTCATTATTATAAAGTACCTATCATATTACAGCAGTAACTGTGAGGATAGTAATTTCTACTGTAGGCACAAAGCCAGTAATTTCAGTGAGGAGAGGAAAGTGTGTTACTGGTACTTTATTTTATCAATCCCGTAAGGGTGAAAAGCAAAGCTAATCTCGGTGGAACTTGAACGCAGAACGTAAAGGGCCGTAATTCTATGCTGCAAGCATGTTGTCCAATGCTCTACCAAAAACTACCAACCCACCGTCCTGTGATGATAATGATATATACATATATATATATATATATATATATATATATATATATATATATATATACATATATATATATATATATATATATATATATATATATATATATACATATATATACATATAAATGAAAAGTATAGAAATTATTGTGAGCGTGAAGCCAACAGTATTTCATAATATATAAGTGACTATAACGTCAAAATGGAAAAATAGTTAACGTAAGATGTGGGAAAATAATTCAAACTCAATTCAAAAAGAATCAAGACAGATTTATCCACAGAATTTTGTGAAATACAGGGAAAAATCAATAGAGCCTTAACTCAGATAAAATAAAGTTAAATACTCATCCTTCAATTTGGTATATATATATATATATATAAATATAGACATAGAATATTCGAAAATATTCTGTATGTTTATAATAAACATTTTGAAGACCTAATCGCTATAGAATAGAATACGTCACGTATTACAATTAGATTCTCGATAAAAGCAAGGGAAGTAATCTACGCGTTTCATTCTTGTTAGAAATCATCAGGACTACATATCCAGTGCTTTTATCGAGAATGACACAGCTAGAGACTTATAGAATACTTAGCTGTGTACAGGAACTGGTTTGAAAGAGCGGTTGCCGGTCCGGCAGAAATTAGAAATTGGGATAAATGCTCTGAAATAGCGATATATATGTGAATATAGACATAGAATATTCGAAAATATTCTGTATGTTTATAATAAACATTTTGAAGACCTAATCGCTATAGAATAGAATACGTCACGTATTACAATTAGATTCTCGATAAAAGCAAGGGAAGTAATCTACGCGTTTCATTCTTGTTAGAAATCATCAGGACTACATATCCAGTGCTTTTATCGAGAATGACACAGCTAGAGACTTATAGAATACTTAGCTGTGTACAGGAACTGGTTTGAAAGAGCGGTTGCCGGTCCGGCAGAAATTAGAAATTGGGATAAATGCTCTGAAATAGCGATATATATGTGAATATAGACATAGAATATTCGAAAATATTCTGTATGTTTATAATAAACATTTTGAAGACCTAATCGCTATAGAATAGAACACGTCTCGATAAAAGCACTGGATATGTAGTCCTGATGATTTCTAACAAGAATGAAACGCGTAGATTACTTCCCTTGCTTTTATCGAGAATCTAATTGTAATACGTGACGTATTCTATTCTATAGCGATTAGGTCTTCAAAATGTTTATTATAAACATACAGAATATTTTCGAATATTCTATGTCTATATTCACATATATATCGCTATTTCAGAGCATTTATCCCAATTTCTAATTTCTGCCGGACCGGCAACCGCTCTTTCAAACCAGTTCCTGTACACAGCTAAGTATTCTATAAGTCTCTAGCTGTGTCATTCTCGATAAAAGCACTGGATATGTAGTCCTGATGATTTCTAACAAGAATGAAACGCGTAGATTACTTCCCTTGCTTTTATCGAGAATCTAATTGTAATACGTGACGTATTCTATTCTATAGCGATTAGGTCTTCAAAATGTTTATTATAAACATACAGAATATTTTCGAATATTCTATGTCTATATTCACATATATATCGCTATTTCAGAGCATTTATCCCAATATATATATATATATATATATATATATTTGGTGAGACAAATGCAAGAGAGGTTCTTAGAGAAGAATAAGCCACTATACTTAGCCTTTGTTGACCTAGAGAAGGCCTTTGATAGGGTACCCCGATCTGTCATCTGGTGGTCCCTAAGGAAGCTGGGTGTTGAGGAATGGCTTGTGAGGACAGTGCAAACTTTGTACAGAGGTACTCTCAGTAAAGTCAGGGTAGGAATGGAGTTTAGTGAGGAATTCCAGATACAAGTAGGAGTACATCAGGGTTCGGTCCTCAGCCCGCTCTTGTTCATTATAGTCCTCCAAGCCATAACAGAGGAGTTTAAGACTGGCTGTCCATGGGAACTTCTCTATGCTGACGATCTGGCTCTTATGGCAGAATCAGTAGAGGATCTAGAGAATAAATTCCGGCTATGGAAACAGCAGTTGGAAGCAAGAGGACTGAGAGTAAATCTAGCTAAGACAAAAGTGTTGATGAGTAGAAAAGAGGACAAAACCCTGATTCCGCCAGGGAAATGGCCATGTTCGATATGCAGAAAAGGAACTGGCATAAATTCTATAAAATGCACACAATGCAGGTCCTGGGTACACAAGAGATGTAGTGGGATAGCAGGCAAACTAACAGGTAGGGATAAATATGTATGCAGTAGATGTACAGGGAAATTAGACAGTAGAAGTCGCACTGATAGACACATTTTTCAAATGCGAGAGGGCGCTATAGAAGTGGTGGATAGCTTCCGGTACCTAGGAGATCAGATTAGCATGGGAGGAGGGTGTTCCGAGGCCATAGTATCTAGAATAAGGACGGGTTGGAAGAAGTTTAGGGAGCTGCTTCCTCTGTTGACGAAGAAGGGTTTCTCCCTGCGTAAGAAAGGCCGGTTGTATGATGCCTGTGTGAGGAGCGCGATGCTGCATGGTAGTGAGACATGGGCAGCAACCGCAGAGGATATGCAACGGCTGGAGAGAAATGAGGCAAGCATGCTCCGTTGGATGTGCAGTGTAAATGTGCGTGAACGACCCAGCATAAATGTGTTGAGAGAGAAACTGTGTCTGAGAGGGATAGAATGTAGTGTACGGGAGAGGAGACTGAGGTGGTATGGACATGTGATGCGCATGGAGGATGACCGATGGGTGAAGAAGTGCCAGGAAATGCCAGTTGAAGGAAGACGTGGTAGAGGTAGACCACGAAAAACATGGGCGGAGGTGGTGAGAACAGACCTCAGATCATTGAAGCTCACGGTGGAGATGACGAGGGACCGTGACGAGTGGAGAGATGCTGTGCTGAATAAGACCCGTCCCACCCTTGCAAGCAGGGAAAAGCGGACGTAAAATGATGATGTCTGTCGCAGATCCGTTTGTGGTGGGAAATTAAAAACAATCTTCAAAATTCAAAAAATCTTTTTTAAAAATAAAAAAAAGCCAGAGTAGAATATCAGTAGGGGCTCTCGGACAGTAACTTCTGGAATGAGTAATTTTTTCTCCCTTATTTTGTGGTGTGTGTGTGCGTGGGGGATCTAATGGGGGCGATTACATAATTAGTTTTGGTTTAAAATTTTTTTAAAGTTGTTTGAATTTTTAAGATTTTTTTAATTTCCCACCACAAAGGGACCTGTGACAGATAGGCTGATCCGCCCCTCCCCCTCTCATTTTTTCAATAATGTCATCTTTTCAATAATGTCACTTTGACGAATCAAAGAAAGGAAAAGAAAAAAGAACAGACCCTAAAATATATTTTCCCTGCTATTTCCAACTTCACCTTTTCCCTTTTCTAATATATGTGATTAAAACAAGAGGAGGCTGGACTGGGGATCTCCTTTTTAAGTTTTGTTAAAAAAAAAACACTATATATATATTTCAATGGCCTTTTTATGTAGGACCCTGGTGACATCATCAGATGCGGAATGCATAATTAGTTAATCAATAAAAGGAATTACTGGAAACACAAACAGAGAATAGAGATAATATTTGATTTGGAAATGGCCTGTGAAATCGGTGTTATTGTTGCGATAGACCATCTCTGAATAACAAACTCATCCATGCTAAGCATTGAGGGTTTGCTAGGCGTGACCAAAGAGGGTTGAGGGTCGTGTGGTGGCGAGAGAAATTCTGTTGTTCACTGATACTGCCATGCCATTAATGAAAACCAAATGGTCAGATGCTGCAAAGTATAGAGGTACTAAACTGTGTCGTTAGAGCCTGGCTGAAAACCAGCATAGCATGATGGTGAAGATAATTAAAGATGTGTGCTATGGAGGTCAATAGGGTTACAAAAAATTCTAAAAAGTGGGGTTGAACGTTGTGTTAAGTAAAATGAATTACGAAAAATACATTATGAAAAAATATATTAAAACAAAAATACATTAAGAAAAAATACATTAAGACAAAAATAAATTAAGAATAAATATAATTATAAATATCAAGTATTATAATCTTGTCAGTGTTTCATTAAAACAATTGATTAAGGGTAAGTAATCTAGTTCACACTTATATGTGAGTGTTTGTATTGCGAAAGAAAAGAGAAGGAAATGTAGTCGTTCCCTTGCGACTGACACAGTGACCCCCTTCATTTCTGCAAGGTCCAAAAATGATATATCAGTACTGAGTATATTCATATATTGAAGAGGGGGATATTAATTAATAATTAATTCTAAGCACTCAAGAAGTGGAAACAAATTTTGGTATCTTGTGTGTAACTTGGGGAGTTATTAGATGGTCTGTTGGGGGTGTAACGCATACCAGATAATTTTAATAACAGTAATGTTAATGTAAATGGTGAGAAAATGATGGGGTGGGGTGGGGTGGGGTGGGGCGAAATGAAAATGCAAGTATGTAGTTGAAGGTAAAATTAAAAAATTAAAAATTAATAATTAAAAATTAAAATTAAAAAATTAAAAAATTAAAAATCAGAAAATTAAAATTAAATTAAATTAAATTAAATTAAATCATTAGCTAGTATTGGGTCTTATGGGTCGCTCAATATCAGATTACATATGGAATTTAATATAATTATATCCTATAAGATAAAATATGAAAATATGGAAAATATAAAAATGTAAAAAACTAAAGGTGTACCCTTTAGCATTTACATTACTCTATATATACTATTGTATTTTCACGGTAAAGGCTTTATCTTACATAATCATTTCACATAATATCAAATCTATGAGATTTTGATATTATTTATTTTGAGAACAATACCTTAACATCAGTATGAATGGCCAGTTACGGCTGGTTTGAACAGAAAAAGGTGAGAGAAGTCTGGCCAGATATGGCTGGTTTAAATGCTAAAGGGTTAAAGAGTAAATTTTATGTGTAGTGTGTATGTCCCAAGTGTAGTTATTATAATACAAGAGAACTATATTGAACGTTAAGCAATGAGTAGATTACAGAGGGGGGAATGATTAAAAATAAGTGAATATATAATTAATTGCTAATTAATAATTATGAATGGTAGTGAAATGTAATTAATGAATGATAAATACCTATTTGAAACTATTGGTATGGAGACCCTACTGAAACATGTGGTATTAGAAAATGCTATCACATATGAAGTATAATATAACTGCTACATTATAGGGAAGGCTGTACATAAATTATATTTGAAATACAAAATATAATTTAAAAAAGTCAAAATCCAATGCAATGAATAAAATAGAATAAAATTAAATTAAAAAGTGAAAGTGAATAATTTGTAATGTAAGGTCTGAGATGCAACATTCAATATAACCTGATAATAAACTATAAAGGTAAAAACTCAATACAAGATATAGAAAGTCAAATAGAATCATACCAATAGCTTCAACAACGTATTTATCATTCATTAATTGCATTTCATTACCTCTTTTACTTATTTACTATCCATTAATTATATATATAATTAATATATAAATAGTGGTACCCGGCGTTGCACGGGATAAGGTATTTTGGAATGCGGGCCGCCAACAGACCTAATCATGGAAAAACTGCATGCCTCGACAATATGTAAAGAAAATAAACTGAATACTCTGATGGCCGGATAATCTTTAAGATTTTCCTCGATGAAGCAGGAAAAATGAAGGTTTTCACCTAATGGATCCTAGGGGAGCAAAAATCTGAATTTTTTTTATGTGCATAATATGCCTTGAAATTTCGGGAAAATCAGCTAGATGTAACGCCTCAAAAAGGCCCTAAAAAGCTGAAAAAATGAAGTTTTTCACCTAGGCCATAAAAAAGTTGGATTATCTTTGCTCACGGTATGAAGAAGAGACTGACTAATACATAGTTACAATTTCAAGGAAATCATTCTGATGTAACGCCTCAAAAAACCCCTAAAAACCTGAAAAAAACCCCAGTTTTTCACCTAATGCGGGCCCTAGTTTTAGGGATTCAAACTCACATACACACACAGAGACAGACATCTTCAGTTTTATATATATAGATTATTCTGTCCTCCACCCCTCTGTAATCTATTCACTGCCTAACATTGGATATAGTTCTCCTGTATTATAACTACACAAGAGACATACTACACATTCTTAAATTTACCCTTAATTTACACCTTAGTTTTCTTCAGGCAAGTTGGGTCACGTGACTGTGTCATGCTCATTTGGAACTGTTTTGGGCTAGATTTCTACAGCCGGATGCCCTTCCTAACGCCAACCACATTTACAGTGTGTGCTGGGTGCTTTTTGTCATGACTCCTACAAGAGCAAGAATGAGGGGCTCATTCTACTGACATGGCTTTAAAAATGAGGCTTGTTTGCATAATTGCAAACGAATCGAATATTATTATTAATATTCGAAAAACTCAGATTACATTTATTGTATTCAGCCATGTAGAGCGAAAAAAAAATTTTTTATATTATATATATATTATTATTATTATTATTATTATTATTATTATTATTAGGATGGTGGATTGGCAATATCGGTAGAGCGTCAGACATCATGCTTTGCAGCATAAAGTTTCGTTCCTTTATGTTCTGAGTTCGAATCCCACCGAGGTTAGCTTTGCCTTTCATCGTTACGGGGTTGATAAAATAAAGCGCCAGTAATGCACTGGGGTAATTGCTGGCCTTGTGCCAAAAGTAGAAACAATGATTATTATTATTTTTATGTTTCCCCTTATATCAGCAAACAAGCAGCAAACCATTATATAATATATTGTTTCCTAGGGAGGTATTGGAGTGCTGTTATCTCAGTGTTTCAGTAGAGAAGATGACATAATTATGATTCTTTTGTTTGTTCCTCAATTAAACCACAGGTGTAATATGTATGTGTGTATTGGGAGCAGGTATGTCTGTATTGGGAGCAGGTGTGTGTATATTGGGAGCAGGTGTGTGTGTATTGGGAGCAGGTGTGTGTGTATTGGAAACAGGTGTGTATTGGGAGCAAATGTGAACCAGTGTTCATATTCCTGAGAAATAGTGATGACAATTCCCTTAAATCTTAGTTGTAAGGGTTGTAGGCTCATGACTGAGGTTGTGAGCTTGATTCCTGGAACAAGCAGTATGTTGTTTCCTTGAGCAAGACACTTTACTATTACAATGCTCATAGTCCACTCAGCTGGAAAATATAATGGGCTGCAACAACAATGGTGCCAAGTTGTATCAGCTTTTGCCTTTCCCTTGGACAATATTGGTAGTGTGGAGAGAGCTAAGCTAAGCCAAGCTGAGCTAGACAGAGCTGTGTTAATCTGATCCCGGATCAGATCCAATAGTACAGGCAGTCAGATAGTGTTGACTAATAATACAGACATCAGATCCAATCCTAGATCAGATCATATCCCAAATCAGATCAGATCCAATGCCAGATCAGATCAGATAATAAGGTAGTCTGATAGTGTTAACTAATAATAGAGACATCAGATCAGATGCTGGATCAAATCAGATTCCAAATCAGATCTGATCTGATCCCAGATCAGATTCAATAATACAGGCAGTCTGATAGTGTTGACTAATAATACAGACATCAGATTCGATGCCAGATTAGATCTGCTTCCAAATCAAATCCGATCACGGATCTAAACATTATGTGTTGATTACCTGCCTTAGCTTATACACAGGGTTTGAATTTTTTCCCATTTCTCAGATATAAAATGGGGGAGGAGAGGCCAGCTTATATTTGAGTATATACTGTAATTCAAATTCAATTAGAATTTACAAATTCCGTCCAAACCATCCTTACTCTGTAAAGTTATGTCGGTACCACAAAACATCCAGCCTACACTGTAAAGAGGTTGTGTAGGTGTCACGACAAAATCACCCAGTCCACACTGTAAATGTGGTTGGCGTTAGGAAGGGCATCCAGTCATAGAAAACCAGCCAGAAACAGTTCTATACGACCGAGACACGGTCACCTGACCCAACTTGTCCCAAGTTAGACAAACCCGTCTATCCCATACTAGCATGGAAGATAGATGTTAAACGATGATGATGATGAACTGTGTTATAGAATTTCAAGCAGGCATTTTACCAAAAGCATTGTACATGACACACCAGGTATGGCTAAACATGGCGGTACTCAGTAACAGAGAAGACCCGCGTTACCTAAATACAAAGTAAAACCTACTACAGTCAGTAGGCATCTCTAACAAAATACACCCCCGTCCCACCACCCCCACCCCATCTACACCGCCCCTTTCAATGTAAAGTTATGTTGGTGCCACAAAATCCAGGCCGAAACAAATGAGATCGTGTAGGTGTCACGACAAAAAAAACACACAGTCCACGCTGTAATGTGACCGTGTAGGCAACACGGTAAAAACGTCCCAGTCCCACACTGTAAATGTGGTTGGTGTTAGGAAGGGCATCCAGCTGTAGAAAACCTGCCAGACAGTCTACGCTGTAATGTGGCCGTGTAGGCAACACGGTAAAAACCTCCCAGCCCCACACTGTAAATGTGGTTGGTGTTAGGAAGGGCATTCAACTGTAGAAAACCCGCCAGACAGTCCTATGCGAGCAAGACAACCACTCTTGCCTCAAGTGGGAAAACTCCCGTCCAAACCCATGCAAGCATGGAACACGAACGTTAAACGATGATGATGATGATGATGATGAAAGTAAAAATAGATTGAAGGGATGGGCGAAGCAAAGAATAAATATCTCCTGGTGACAGGAGTTTAGTGTTTACCTTCGAATTTCACTGCGATGGTCATAACGAGCGGCTTTGTCATCAGATTCATTTCCTAATGAGGCCTGAAATCCAAGCTCCTGAAAAGATAGTTCATGTTACAATTAGTCTACATACAGACAGACAACAAGAATACAGCTTACATCATCATCATCATTTTACATCTACTTTTCCATGCTTGCATGGGCTTGATCAGTCTTCACTAGCACATCATCCTGCCATTTATTGTGTTCCTTCATCATTTCCTCTGTGACCTTCAGCAATTTGAGATCAACTCTCACCACATCTGCCCAGGTTTTCCTTGGTTTTCCTCTACTCAGCTACCTACCACTGGCACTTCTTTACCCAACAATTATTATCCATACATATCACATGCAGTCTTCTCTCTTGCACTCTACACCTGATTCCTCTTATAGCCAATTTTTCTCTCAGTTCATCCATGCTTTGTCATTCATGCACATTCACATTATACATCTATTGAAACATGCTAACTTCATTTCTCTCCAACCTTCACAGATCCTCTGAATTCATTGTCTCGATCTCTCTACTATACAGCACCATACATCACATACAAGTATCATACAACCATGACAAGAAAAACCCATCAATAACATAATCTTTTATGCTTTTACTGATTTATTTATTTTCATATTATTTTATAATATATTTAGAGTGAAGAATAACATCATTGTATCATATGTATTGAGCAGGTGGCTTGATAACAGGGAAGACTATAATATGATCAAAAATTTCTCCAGTGCACATACTATTTATTATTCAATTTTACATCCTCTAAGAAATATATCCTTTCTTTCTAACACTCCACACTCTCTGCTAACTATCTAGCCTCTTAAATTGCCTGGTATTTAAAATAGCAGGCAATTGGTTTCTTCTCTATCTATATTCATGGTTTCTTCTCTATCTATATTCAGTTTTTACTTATATAAGACTTATTCTATCTCATTCACTTTCACACACTAAGTCAACTGCACTAGCACTCTGCTACTCACCTGCTGAGTATGCATGCCCAGTATGGAAGTGAGCTGTCCATGTACAAAAGCTAGATCCTGCCCTCAAGCTGCCTTTAATCCAGGAAAAGTTTCCTAAAGAGCATTACACCCCTTGGAACATCAAGCATAAGTAGTGAAAGAGTTACTCGCTGGGAAGAAAAACATAACAACCTCCCATCTGTAACAACAATGGAGTAAAGGCGAGTGAGGCACTGACCCCTGGAGCAGATACAAACTATGCAGTCTGGAAATACCTCAACAGATTAAGATCTGGTGTTGGTCATGCAAAAAACAATCTGGCAAAATGGGGATATTTAAAGGATGGGGATGTGTGTGACTGCGGCATCAAACCACAGACTATGCAGCACCTCCTGCTATTGCCCCTGCTGGAAAACCTCTGCGCAGCATTGGACTTGGCAGAGTTTAATGAGAAAGGACAGAAATGTGTTAAGCTGTGGCAGAACCACATCTAGCCAAGCTTTGTAGCTGACACTCTCGTGGATATGACAAGAAGACGACATTAATAATCACTGCTTTTTCATGGTGAGAATTTATGTGTATAAATACTTTGAAAATATATTAACTGAAACTGATGACAGATAATAACCATTATATACAATACAACTTATGCTTCCTTGCAAATTTCTTTGATATTTCAGTGATATTGCATTTGTCAGCCTTCTATTTTATATCATAGTTTCAAGGAAAAGCAATAATCTAAAGAAAAATTGTGACCCTCATTATGAGGAAGTTAGAGGTTGGTGCATTGATGGTGAGAATTTGTGAAGTGTTGATATTAAAATGCAAACAGTTCAGGACATATGGAAGGTTAAGGACAAATTCACTGTATTTACTCAGGAATATAATGTTGATGATGAACATTTTAAATCATTATCTGTTGGTGCAAGTAAGTGTACGGAAAAGATAGAAATCTTGTAGAGCCAATGATGAAATGGTTTATCTATTAAAGGTCCTGTAGTCATAACATCTGTGGTTTAGAAATTCTGCTAGTTAAGCAGAAGGGTATCGTGAATTTCAAAATTAGTGTCAGGTGGTTATAATGATTTAGAACTCTCTATAAAATGAGTAATAAAATAGCCTATGGCAAAGCAGGCAGCACATCAACTGAGGAAATTAAATAATTCAGGCAGAGGTTAAATGAGTGAATTGAGTGTCAAAACTGTCAAGTGTACAATAGAGATAAAATAAATGGTCGCTATTGGTAGTCACTATCCCTGAATACTTCTGAAAATGAAGCCTAGCAGTAAATTAAGTAATTTGGTGTTATGTTGCAACTCTTAACATCTTGTGATGATTTAGCAGAAAATATCTAAAAACAGGTTTGTTACCACAAATGTTTAAACATATGTTTACTAGTGGACAGATCATGAAAATCTGAAGTATTAAAGTACAGACTTCAATTTTTTTTAATGTGATATGGAGCCAGACTTTCACCTGCTGAGGCCCAAATCTATATGAAATTTGAGGCCGTTCTCTAGAAAATTTTCGCTCATATTGGGGTTTTTCTGGCTGGTTTTCTATGGCTGGATGCCCTTTCTAACGCCAAGCACATTGACAGAATGGGCTGGGGGCTTTTTGCCGTGTCTTTTACATGTCCACTTTACAGTGTGGGCTGGGGGCTTTTTGCCGTGTCTTTTAATGTTAATGATAAAAAGCAATTGTAAATAGTGTGCAAAAACGCATTAATAGAATATCTGCCAATAAATCAATATTTGATGAAAATGCAGGATATTACAATGAAGCGCTAAAAAGGGCAGGTTATAAAAATAATATAGAATATGTAGACAATAATAGTCCAAGTTTTAATCCTGATAAAAATAATGGCATATATAAACGAAATTCTATAAATTCTAGTAATTATAATTCAAACACCTATACTGTGAATAAATCGAGGAAAAGAACCAGAACTAAATCAGTTATATGGTCCCCCCCCCCCTGCTTCTGTAGCAGTAAGAACACCAATAACTAATCTATTCTTTAAAGCTTTGGATAGCTCTTTCCCTCGTCAACATAAATACCATTCCATTTTTAATAGACACACTATTAAATTATCTTATTCTACAACTATGAATATGGTCCAAAACATTGCTAAAATAAACACTAAAATTCTAAATCAAAATCAACATAATGATATTAATAATTGTTTCTACTTTTGGCACAAGGCCAGCAATTCACCAGTACATTACTGGTACTTTATTTTATCGACCCCGTAAGGATGAAAGGCAAAGTTAACCTCGGCGGGATTTGAACTCAGAATGGCAAGGCCCGTAACTCCATGCCTCAAAGCATGGTGTCTGACCCTCTACTGATACTGCCAATCCAATAAATCAAAATGTAATTGTAGAAATAAACCAGATTGCCCTCTGCAAAATAATTGTTTGGATAGTAATTTGGTATAAATGCACCGTAAAAACAAATAACAACACATACAACTACATAGGAGTGACTTCTTCTACATTTAAGGCTAGATTTGCGAATCATAAATGCTCATTCTTGAATTCTAATAGGAAATCTTCGACTTCTTTATCACAGCTTATATGGTCATTAAAAGACAAAAATTTAAAATACTCGATCTTTTGGATGAAACTTTGTAATAGTGGAGTTTATCTCAACTCAAGTATATCAATTAACTGCAGCCTCTGTACAAAGGAGACCCTATTAATAATTAATAATTATGAAAACTTAATTAACAAAAAAAGTGAATTATTCTCAAACTGCCTTCATAAAGCTTTGTCTACATTCCAAGCCTTGCATAAAGTGAGGAAAAAACAGTAAGCAACCAAGCCTGATTTTCGACGTACATCATCAACTGTTGAACATATAAGTCATAACGGCTTATAAAACTTTAATAATGCTTTATCTTCTAATCATTTATAATGGAACTAATGTTTGAATGAATGACACTTGTTTGATAACTTGTTTACTGGATAGATATGCATACCCTAGGTTTTTGGGGGGATATTTTTAACTTTGATTCAGATCTATATTTTTCTATCTCTGTTTATATAGTTTAGATATCTAACCTGTAAATTTTACTGACTTTAATTTGAACTGTGGATCATTCATGCGTTTACATTTTTTATATATATGTATATATTTTTTTATATATATATAGATATTGCTCATTTTGAGATGGTTTTTGAGGACTCAGAAAGTTGGTTTTGCGCTTTGCTTTTTTATGTATATTTAACAAGCTATAATAGCAGACAAATATTGGTTTATCTCTCCACTGAACTGGAGTAAGAACTACTAACAATGTTTGTAATCGCTATTTTTATTAGATATATACTGTTTCATTAATATCTAGTATATCTATGTATAGTTTGTACAAATATCTTTATCTAGTGTAATAACATAATCGTAGTTACATTTATATAAATAATTTAAACACCCAAATGACATTATTATAAGTGTTTGGTCTTCCCTGGAAGGTTGAATTATATAATCACTTACTTAATATAATATATGAACAAATAATAAATTACAGTCCTGGTATTATGATCAATACACATATATATATAGCTGAAAACTCTGACTTCTTTAGGTTTAATTATAAGACCTGTTAATATGTTAGGCACTATAACTATTTAACAATAAATTCTTTAATAGTTTTAACTGTAAATATCTCATAAATTATATTATAGAAAATGTTGTCAGTGTTATAAGTAATTTTGATAAAGATTACCTTTGTACATTATATATATATTTTCTTTCTTTTCGCAGGCTTCGTAAATCCTTTAAATTTGTCTTCATAAAATTTTGAATTTTAGAAATTTAACATAATTATATTATAATATTAATACAAATACCCATCAACTTTTAAAACCTAAAATTTTGATTCTTTACCCTGAAATAACATAAATTAAATATTTTGAAAATTAACTGCCAAAACTATATATGATTATGTTGTGTATAAAGAAATGTGAGCATAAATTACTCCCCTTTGTCTCTCCCTCTCTTTAATTATCTATCATTTGTCTTCTCAAGCTAAATACTAAATAAGTTATAACTTCAGCTACATCTTCCTCCATACTTTCCTCTACCGCATAGTTCTATAGTAGTATTTTAAATATTAAAAATTCTATAACTATTGCATTAAGGCAATGTATTTCTTAAAATATATTACTCACACTCTCTCTCTATTGATTCTATTACGTTTTCTCATGTTCTCAATATTAGGGTATAAATATTGAGTTTTCTCATATGTTAATCACTTCTTTGATTAAATCTTAACCATGTCAGGGTATGTCATGTATCATTTTATTTTATCTGAGGAGGACGTACTGTTGAACTTAATTCAGTACCTCTGAAATACGTATAATAAAATTTAATTGATCACAAGGATATCTATTTTTGTTAATATTTGAATTAATATTAATAACTCTGGAAATTATTTTCTTGTAGAGTGCTTCCAATCTACTGTAAAACTCATTCTTTGATGTACTCATTGAATCTTGTTTAACTCTTTAATATACTTATATATATATACTTATATTTATATATATATATATATATATATGACACCCTCCATCACCATCACTGACACCATCCACCACCTTCACCACCACCACCATCACTGGTACCATCCACCACCACCATCACCATCACCACTGACACCATCCACCATCACCATCACTGACACTATCCACCACCACTACCACCACCATCAATGGCACCACCCACCACCACCAACATCACTGTCACCATCCACCACCACCATCACTGACACTATCCACCACCTTCCCCACCACCATCACCATCACTGACACCATCCACCACCATCACTGGCACCATCCACCACCACCACCTTCACCATCACTGACACCATCCACCACCATCACTGGCACCATCCACCACCACCACCGTCACCATCACTGACACCATCCACCACCACCACCGTCACCATCACTGACATCATCCACCACCAACACCAGCGATCAGGCCTTAAAAGCAACTATAATAATAATGCTAAATAACTATTCTGTTCTTGGCATGGGGCAGCGATTGTCCCAGCGCATTGCTGGAAAAGTCAACAGTTAACATGATTTTGATTTTGTATCAGTACTGACAGTAATATATATATATATATATATATGTATGTGTGTGTGTTTGTATGCATGAGTGTTGGTGTGTGAGTGAGTGTGTGTGTGTGCCATGAGTGTCAATAAGTGGGGTTTTTTTATGACCATGCTGTAAAATAGAGGGGTAGAGAGGGCCCTTGAGTCTAGTAAGACATCCTCTTTAGTGCTGGTGGCACAAATAAAAGCACCCAGTCCATGCTGTAAAGTGGCGCTGGTGTTAGGAAGGGCATCCAACCAGTGTATCAATGCCAAAACGATTATTAGCACAGCAACAAGTATATAGGAACAACAAAATATGAAGACGTTGCATTTCAGAGTTGCAACACTTAATGTTGGCACTCTCAGAGTTAGATCTGCTGAAATAGCGGAGATGCTGGAGAGAAGGCAGGTGGATGTGTGCTGCGTGCAAGAGGTGAGCTGGAGAGGTACCTCTGCGAGACTAGTCGTAGGCAAACATCTTAGCTATAAGCTTTTCTGGGTAGGTAAGGATGATGGGTTAGGGGGAGTAGGCATTTTCCTGGCTGAGAGATAGATCAATAAGACAATAGAGGTAGTTCGAGTTAGTAATCGAATAATTAAGCTTAGATTAGTTGTAGGCAAGAGACTACTGACAATCATCTCTGCCTATGCTCCCCAAGCTAGACGTCAGGTGTACTTAGCACGCAGGGAGGCAGAGAGTAGGAGGTTTGCCAATGTTCTGCGACGGGAAGGTCAGAGGCGTGCAGTGTTCCACATTGCAAAGCAGTGTGTAAATACAAATCAGGATGTTGTTGGAGATAAATGTGTCCAGAATAATGCTGGTGTACTTAGTGTCACAAATGATCAGAAAAAGGAGGCCTGAAATGTCATTATAAGGGACTGATGAATGTGGAGAACGAATGGTTTAGACAGAAATTACCCTCAGTAGATCTGACAGAGGGACCAGCTATTGAGATTGACGAATATAGGGTCCAAGAGGCGATTAAGGAAATGAAAAATGGTAAGGCTGCTGGACCATCAGGGATAGTTGCTGAGATGCTGAAGCCATCAGAGGACGTAGGCACTAAACTGGTTGCACGCATCATCAATCAGGCTATTTATGGTGGTGTCATACCCAAAGACTGGTGCAGCAGTATTCTCATAAATTGCTACAAAGGTAAAGGGGATGCTCTGGAGAGGAGCAATTATAGGGGTATAAAACTGATGGATCAGGTTATGAAAGTGGCAGAAAGGATATTAGCACAACTAATTAGAGAAAGGGTCAAACTAGATGAGATGCAGTTTGGTTTTGTGCCTGGGAAGAGTACAACAGATGCCCTCTTCTTGGTGAGACAATTACAAGAGAGGTTCTCAGAGAAAAATATGCCACTATACTTTGATAGGGTATCCCAATCTGTCATCTGGTGGTCCCTAAGGAAACTAGGTGTTGAGGAATGGCTTGTGAGGACTGCAAACTTTGTACAGAGGTGCTGTCAGTAAAGCGAGGCTTGGAATGGAGCTTAGTGAGGAATTCCAGATACAGGTAGTAGTACATCAAGGTTCGGTCCTCAGCCCGCTCTTGTTCATTATAGTCCTCCAAGCCATAACAGAGGAGTTTAAGACTGGCTGTCCATGGGAACTTCTCTATGCTAACAATCTGGTTCTTATAGCAGAATCACTAGAGGATCTAGAGAATAAATTCTGGTTATGGAAACAGCAGTTGGAAGCAAGATGACTGAGAGTGAACCTAGCTAAGACAAAAGTGTTGATGAGTAGAAAAGAGGACAAAACTCTGATTCCGTCAAGGAAATGACCATGTTCGATATGCAGAAAAGGAACTGGCATAAATTCTATAAAATGCACACAATGCAGATCCTAGGTACACAAGAGATGTAGTGGCATAGCAGGCAAATTAACAGGTAGGGAGAAATACGTATGCAGTAGATGTACAGGGAAATTAGACAGTAGAAGTCGCATTGATAAACACATTTTTCAAATGCAGGCAGGTGCTATAAAAGTGGTGGATAGCTTCCGGTACCTAAGAGATCAGATTAGCATGGGAGGGGGGTGTTCCGAGGCCATAGTATTTAGAATAAGGACGGATCAGAAGTTTACGGAGCTGCTTCCTCTACTGACGAAGAAGGGTTTCTCCCTGCATACGAAAGGTTATATGATGCCTGTGTGAGGAGCGCGATGCTACATAGTAGCGAGAGATGGGCAACCCCTAACCCTAAAAACACTTGTCAACAGGAAAGTGCAAAGTCTACATATATATATATATACTTATATATATATATATACTTATATATATATACTTATATATATATATATACTTATATATATATACTTATATATATATACTTATATATATATATATACTTATATATATATACTTATATATATATATATACTTATATATATATACTTATATATATATATATGTACTTATATATATATACAGGGTGTGGACGATATTTGTTCGCAATTTTCAACTGCTAATTTTATGCAAATTTTTTTTACTTCCGTTGTCACTCTTGTCTTCACAAAAACAGTGACTATATTTACATTATTTATTTTCAGAATAATTGATTATGAATAATTTTGAACCTCCAAATTTGTGGAAGAGACACAGAGTTCTTCTTGGAATCCGCACCGGGAGGACAAATAAGGAAATTTCAGACTTTCTCAGCGTCAGCAGGAAAATGGTGGAAAAGGTCAGAAAGGAATTGGAGGATTCAGGATTCGACTACGAAGCAACATCAGAGAGGAAAACACATGATCAACGATCTGACGTCTTCAGAACGCCCGAGTTCGTTGCAGAAGTTCAGGATATCATCAACAATGAACCTAGCAAGTCGATGCGTGCAAGGGAGAAAGGCGTGGATGAAAAGCTCATTAGGCTGGTGGTACAAGACATTCGCTACGTTTCATACAAGATGAGGAAAGGACAATTTCTGTCAAAGGCGATGCAAGAAAAGCGACTGAAGCACGCAAAGAAGCTGATCAACAAGTTGAAACACCCACTGGAGCCAGACATGCTGTGGTTTTTCTCCGACGAGAAAAACTTCTGCCAAGACCAGAAGATCAACTCCCAGAACAACAGGTGGCTCGCTGTCTCATCCAAAGACGTGCCCAGAGTCATGCAGACAAAGTTTCCAGTGTCAACAGTGGTCTTAGGTGTCGTCAGCAGTCAAGGTGACGTCATGCCACCTCACTTCTTCCCTGAGGGCCTCAAGCTGAACACCGATGGCTACATCCGCGTTCTGAGCGAAGTAGTAAAGCCCTGGATCGATCAGGTAGCTGCAGGTAGGCCGTACGTGTGGTAGCAAGACTCAGCGCCTTGCCATACCAGCCGAAAGACCCAAGCCTGGCTGTCAGAGAACTTCGTCGACCACACTTCACCTGAGATCTGGCCTCACAGCTCGCCTGACTGCAACCCTCTCGACTTCTTTGTGTGGGGCGCAGTGGAACGAGACACCAACAGATCTAGCTGCAATACGAAAGACGACCTGAAGGCCAGGATCACAAGTGCCTTAGTGGCCTAAGTCGAGGGAGAGTGACGAAGGCCTGTAGCCGGTTCCGGGGCCGCCTTGAGGCTGTCATCAAAGCCAATGGCGGGTTTATCAAGTGAGATCGAAAGAACAAGTCATGAAGACGAACTGATCCAAGTTTGATAAATAAATCTTAAAAAATAAAACTACTGTGTTATTTTTTCCTAGACAGTAATCTTGCAAACAAATATCGTTCGCACCCTGTACTTACCTATACAAATGTTTAATGGTATAAACATAAAATAAACTTAGCTTCCACATCAAGGCGTAAATTATCCGCGTATTGTTCATACTATCTGTTAGGATATAATGTGGGGCTGTAATACAGGAAAGTTTTATGGAATATGTGTTTACAAGCCGAAATTGCCTCAGATATTTTGTTTAAGATGTGGTCATTGGCGTAGAGTATTTCCAGGGCTTCAGCGGCGCAAAGATTGTATGGTCTTTTATTTCCGTTATACGAGCTAGCCTTAGCTAGGATCTCCCAGTGTAACCTATATTGGGTGTGGTTGTCTTTTAGACTCCAGATATAAGCTGAAAGTGACGGTATATTCCTTCTTAAAAGGTTAAGAAAAGAATGGGTGTGCATGGAAAGACACTGCTTGAATCTATTGGCGGTTAACCCTATGTAGGCCCTACGTGATGTCGGTGTTTCGACCTTACATTTGTAGACAATGTTACTGGAGAGGCATTTCCCGGAAAGGGGGCAGTCAACCCAATTCCTACAATTACAGTTAGTACTAGCTACCGGGTTGCACGTGTTCCTACGGCTAGGTAATTTAGCTAAATTTGAAGCAGTGTTATGTGCAAAGTTAAGAGTCATGGAGTAAGATATTTTAATGGTATTTCTATTAAAAATGTTATTATATTTATGTTCTGACGGGAAATGCTTCTTAATAAGGGAGAGAAAGATCTTAGCTAATGGTGTGGCCACCTCCATATTATATGGTGGGTTATACCATATAATGCGTCGGGATCTATTTTTCCTTGCTCTATGCTTATACTTAGTATATGCTAACTTATTGACAAATCCATTCCAAGCAAGAGCTTCATTGTAATATGTGGAATGGTCGTTGAAAATATGCTCATTTGTAGATAGACGGGAAAGCCTCAAAGAAACGTTTCTTACCAGGTTCTTGGTTATGCTGGCAGGATGATTAGAATGCTTACTTATGTAATTAAGCGTATCATTCGGCTTTCTCTACGGGTAGTGCAAGCCATTCGATAAATTGAGGGTAACGTCGAGGTAATTAACGACCGAGAGGTTGGCCTCAACCTGCATGGAGAGGTTGAAGCCTTTAAAGAAGGCTGTGAGTTCTTTTCAGAACCTGTCGCAAGCGCGTGGACCACACTTTGTCATGGTCAAAAGACCGTCATCACGGTACTAACCACCCCCCACATTGGGGAATTCTTCCTTGATAGAGAAAAGATGGAAAAGGCCGATAAGATCTGTAACCTCCACTGAATCGCTGGCGCACATACTCACGTCGAATGGGGTACTATTAGATTATTTTATCCAAATAGAGTCGTCGAAATTAATCACCGACTTACGGGCATTGAGGATGACATCAACTTCGAAATCCTTAACCACTGTGAGTGTTTTAGTGAAATTGATAGCTCTAAGAAGAAGTGGTAAAGTGATGGAGGAGTAGTAGTTATTGATGTTGAATTGGATAAAACGGCAATGTTCCTTGTTGCATATGCCATTGACCGAATCAATCACTGTGAAAGAATTATTCCACAGTGCAAGAGGGGCCAAGCTTCTAATTTCAGGTATAATTCTATCTAAAATCCTTTTACTAAGTCTACCTAAATCAGACTTCGTAGGGTTAATAAGCCGAATAGAGGGGTTGTTGGCGAAATTGGGTTTGTGATCCTTCGGGGTAAAGTGGGGAGACCATGCGAACTTTGTGCCGCTGAAGCCCTGGAAATACTCTATGTCAATGACCACATCTTACACAAAAAATCTGAGGCAATTTCGGCTTGTAAACATAAATTGCACAAAACTTTCCTGTATTACAGCCCCACATTATACCCTAACGGATAGTACAAACAATACGCGGATAATTTACGTCTTGATGTGGTAGCTAAGTATATTTTATGTTTATACCATTACTTATTTGTATAGGTAAGTATACCTTACCCGTATGTTTTGTGAAGGTACGTATACTTTCTTGTTCGTATATATGCTTTTATTTGTTATAGGTGTATATATTATATTATATATACTGATATATGTGTATATGGTTATGTGTATATGTGTATTTTGTGTTTGTACGTGTATGCGTGTTTGCACGTATGTAAGGTGTGTATATGTGTACATTGTGTTTTGGTTGACGTACGTTTGGTGAACATATGTGTATTTACCTGTAGGTATGTGTGTGCGTGCGCTATATACGTATTTGTGTGTGTATATTTATATACATTTATATAATTATATGTATACACACACACATATATATCTTTTTTTATGTGTGTGGGTACATCTGTTGCATGGGTTTATGTATGTGTGCGCGTGTTTATCTATACATGTATGTATATGCATGGCGGGTGTTTCCGTGTATGCACGTGTATGGCTCATTCTGCTACAATAGAGTGGCAGAAACAAGGCCTCACTCATGCTCATATTCAGCTGCTAATGGCTGAAGATAGAAAGCTCCAAATTTCAGATGCCATTGATCAGGTATGTACTGTGAGATTTCTGATAAAGAGACCAATTCTGCATAAGATCATCACATACTGCAACATTCATGGCTCATGTGGACAAGCTAATATGATGTGCCCATGTATGGAAGGACTAGGACAACAAGGCCATTGCTCAAAAAGTTATGCTAAGGCATTCAGACAAACCACATTTGTTGCCGCAAATTTCTTTCCGGAGTATAAAAGAAGGGATAGACAGCATGGTGGTCACACCCATACAATCCAACTTAAAGGTCAAGAATTTACAGTTGATAATTGTTGGATTGTTCCATTCAACCCTTTCCTCTCATTGAGATATCAGTGCCACATCAATTGTGAGGTTGTCCAGTGTCAAGGCTGTTAAGTACTTATCACTTTCACTATTAAGGATGATCAAGGAAATTGTGTCCATGTCCAAAATGAGATTGAGACCTATATCAATGCACCTCAACCAGTGAAGCATTACATCATCAGAAACATTGCCTTGCCATTTACCTGGGGAACAAATGGTCGTGTATGAGCGAGGGCAGGAAAAAAGTATTGTTTCTAGGGGACAGCCAATGACTAAGTTGACGGAATATTTTCAACTGAATATTAGAGACCCACTGGCACAAAACGTATTGTATATTGACATTCCTAAATATTTCACTTGGAGAAACAAAAAGTGGCAAAGAAGAAAAAAAGAGACATCTGGTTGATGATCAACAATTTATGAGTGAATCTCTTGGACGCATTCCAACAGTATCTCTCAGTAGACATCAATCTGAATTATATTATCTCAGGATGATCCTACATCACAAGGCTGGGTCAACTTCATACAAAGATTTGAGGACAATTGAAGGAGTTGAATTTCCAACATTCCAAGAAGCATGCAGGAAACTCGGTCTGATGGATGAAGATGGAGAAAAAGACAAAGCTATGGAAGAGGCCTCATCCATTACGTTTGGTCCTTAGCTGCGAGAGATCTTCTGCACCATTTTATTGTACTGCATGCCAAATGACCCTCTGCAGTTCTGGGAGAAATGGAAGGATTTTCCTGCAGAGGATATCATGCATGAACGTCATGAGCAAGTCATGTCCATGCAAACCGTGCAGATTGTTCTACAGAAGATCCAACAAAGACTTCAACATGATGGCTTAGACATTCATGCCAACTATGGACTTCCTCGACCAGACCCAACTATTGTTGCCATACCAGAAATCAACAGCGTTCTTATGGCAGAAACTGATTTCAATACACACCAACTGCAAGCAAACATAAACTTCTGCCAACATTGAATCCTGAGCAACTGATTATATTTCACAAAGTAATCACCTCTGTAAATGAAAATGAAGGTAGAATTTTCTGCTTGAATGCGAGTGCAGGCACAGGAAAGTCCTATGTCATAAACATCCTATTGGATTACCTCCAATCTAAAAAAAAATTGCTCTTGCCATTGCCATATCTGGAATAGCAACCACTTTGCTTCACAAAGGTAGAACTCTTCATTCCAAGTGTAAGATTCCTCTCATTGTGACCGCTGAATCAACTTGCTTCTTCACACAGAGGGATGCCACAGGTAAACTTATGCAGCAAGCTGACCTGCTAATCATTGATGAGATAGGTATGGGACATAAGCATATCTTTGAATGCCTTGACAGGAGCTGCAAAGATATTCGAGATTGCAAAAAGCCATTTGGTGGTCTAACAGTATTACTATCTAGTGAGCAAATTCTTCCAGTTGTACTTCATGGTGCTAGACTACAAATAGTTGAAGCAACCATCAAGAGATCCTATCTCTGGGACTATGTGGAAACCATGGAGATGACAACCAATCAACGGTTACTTAATGCAGAGCATTCTGATGAAAGACAGTTTGCAAACTACTTTCTTGATGTGAGAAATGGTAACATTCTAACTGTACCAACTGTAGGTGTATTCACAATTCCTCTGCCAAATGAACTTGTCTGGAATATGGTAATGTGTCTGGACTGTGTGATTTTGTGTATACAATTCTTCCAGGAAACTACACAAACCCACTATGGCTTGCAAATAGAGCCATTATCACTCCAACAAATGATGCAGCAAGATTGGTGAATGAGTTCATGGTCAACAAGTTCCCTGGTCATGAAATAATCTACAGAAGCTCTGATACAGTAGATAATGAACTGCAATATCCAATTGAGTTCATCAACAAACTTATTCCATCAGGCTTCCCAACACACATACTTAAACTGTTAAACTGAAGAAAGGCAGTTGCATCATGCTTCTGAGAAATCTGCATCCTCTAAACGGGCATTGCAATGGTACACACTACATCATCATCAGTTATTGAAGCTGAAGTGGCATTGGGTTCCAATGCTGGAACGAGGTTGCTAATCCCAAGGATACCACATGTATCTCAAGAGCCTGAGTTCCCTTTCACCTTTATTTGCAAGCAATTTCCTAACAAACCAGCCTTTGCCCTTACATGCAACAAGGCACAAGAGCAGGCATTTGAAAAGATAGGTGTATATCTACCAACACAACTCTTCTCACATGGTCAGATGTATGTTGCATTATCATGAGTTACAAAAAAAGAAAATACAAAAATATTAAATGAAATGGGTCTGTTTGCTAACAACTATGTCTACAAAGAAATTCTACAGTGATGTGAAACAGCTATCACTCTCTTTTAGTTGAAATGCATTTCAGTTTCTTTTTAATTGCTAGAAAAGGGACACTACAAAAACTTAAGAAGTCTATATGTGAATACAGTAAAACAACAATATAGCGAAGGTCAACTCTTCATATTGGTAAATGTAGTTCATTCATTCATTCATACCAGCAGCATCTAATATCAAATTCACTGCTTGAAACTTCCCATCGACATTCTCAAGTGAAGATTCATGAACATTTTCCGTCAACAGTTTCATTGCTTTTCCATCTTCATTATCGCCCTTTTTTTAAATGTATCATGGATTACTTTACTGATTACAGAAGTAAGTGTAACACAGTCTTTGTTCAGTTTATGTGCATATTGTCAATTTACTTTTCAATTTACATATCATATCTATATGCATATATATTTGCATATATCAATATGCACAATATACATGCTAAACAGAAAACCGCCCGAAGGCGGTTCTTCTGCTAGTATCTATTAATGATCTAAGATAAATATAAATAAATATACACAGATACAATAAAAACAACCACACATAAACACTCACTAGTAACCAAAGTTAGAATACAAACACATACAGACTCAGACCAAACACACACCAAACAGAAAACACACACACAAATGCATGCACAAACAGAGACAACAATAAATAAATAAATAAAATAGAATAAGAAAACATTACAGCAATACAATAGGAGGAAAGATAATAGTATCACTTATGACGTCACAGGTGTGTGATGAAAGAACTCTGAGGGACTATATTTTGTATCTATATTTTTAACTGTTGGTCAGTCAATGATAAACATTGATTGCCAAACCCAAACCAAACTGAGTGTGTTTTACTAGCAGTGGTACCTGGCGTTGCACGGGATAAGGTATTTTTGAATGCAGGCCACCAACAGACCTAATCGTGAAAAAACTGCATGCCTCAACAATATGTAAAGAAAATAAACCGAATACTCTGATGGCCGGATAATCTTTAAGATTTTCCTCGATGAAGCAGGAAAAATGCAGGTTTTCACCTAATGCGAGCCCTAGGGCATCAAGAAAATGAATTTTTTTTATGTGCATAATATGCCTTGAAATTTCGAGAAAATCGGCTAGACTAAAAAGAGCCTAAAAAGAACCCTAAAAACCTGTAAAAATGAAGTTTTTCACCTAATGCTGGCCCTAGGGCATAAAAAGGTTGGATTTTCTTTGCTCACTGTATGAAGAAGAGACTGACTAATACATAGTTACAATTTCAAGGAAATCAGTCAGATGTAACGCCTCAAAATACCCCTTAAAAGCTGAAAAAACGCAGTTTTTCACCTAATGCGGGCTCTAGGAGATCAAAAAGCTGAATCTTTTATGTGCATAACACTCCCTGGGTAACTTTTGTTCTTGTAAAGGCATGTAAGTAAGCAACACTGTGAAAACTGAAGCTATTATAGCAATGTTTTTCTTTACCGGCTTTAATTTTTAGTGTTGTGTGAAATATATAACCGCCTTAGCTAAGCTTAGTATTGCCACAACCACGGCTGGCAAAGAAGTAAGTGTCTGGTGGTACGTAAGTAAGCAACACTGTTGCTTAAAACGTGAGGAAGTTGTGTGCACTTACCAACTGTTTGGGGAATGAGTGTGAGATTTGTCTTGAGCAAGGGTGACAGAATAACCGGAGGCAGCAGACAGCCAGACATACAGACAGATATTATAAGGGCGCGACGTTATATGTATGTATCTATCTAAAAAGAGAAAGACTAAGAATTATAGAGAGAGATCACTAAATCACCTAATGCGGTCCCTAAGGCATTGAAAATTTGAAATTTTCTTTTGCTCAGAACACTCCCTGAAACATAAGTATTACATGTGTAAAGTTTGAAAACAGTCGGTTGGGTGCTTCTTGAGTTTTAGGGATTCAAACTCACACACACACACAGGCAGACATCCTCAGTTTTATATATAGAGATTTCTGGCAATATTATAACAACATGACCTTCCCCAAATATAATAATAATAATAATAATTATATATATATATATATATGACTTTTTATGATTTAGTGTTAAAGAATAAAAATTAATGATAAAATAAATATATTTTTTTAAAATAAAGTCTGTGAGGGTGTGTGCCTCTAACCTATAGTTTATTTAGCTGATAGGTAAGTCCAGCACTGGTGATACAGCCATTGTGCTGTTTTGTACTTTTAAAGAATATCTTGCTAATGTGGTTTCATGTGGTGCAGGATGTTAAGAGTTAATACAGATGGTATGTACCATTTAAAGTTAGTAATGTGTTGCATGGATAATAGATCTTAAGATTTCTAACATTCACCAATAACTACAACATCATAATGAAAAGTACCCTTACCTGGATTGCTTGTATAATATCTCTAGCTCCTGTCGTTTCATTGTTGAACTCAAATACACCTTTTGATGTAGACAAGGCTACATTAGCTGAGATTATTCCTTTTCTCTTCAGCAACGATGACTCTATAAGATGAACACAGGAAGAACAGATCATACCTGTAATCTAAAGAAGAAAAGACAACAAAAAATAAAGACAATAACATAATGAAAGAAAAGGAATGAAGACAATACATCTATATATATAAAAGCAAGTTGGTCTGTGTGTGTGTCTGTCTGTGTACAAATACTAGGGTCCTTTTAACTTCTGAAGTACTAGGCCGATTTCAACCAAATTTGGCACACATGTTGCTTATATGCCAGAGCAGGTTTTGGACAATATTGGGGCCGAAAAATCGATTTTGTGTGTGTATCTGTCTGTGTACAAATACTAGGCTCCTTTTAACTTTTGAAGTACTAGGCCGATTGGCATGTGCTATTGAGGTGACCTTTCCTTGGCTAGCCAATTAGCTGACATAAGCTGACATGCACTCAGAAATTGCTAGCTAAGCCATAAACGACCTTGAACAATTCAGGCTGTCATTTATTTCCCAAGCAACGCCGGGTACATCTGCTAGTCTATTTATATAACAGCCTTGTGTATTTGTATGTAATGCAATAGAGATGACTGAGGAAGGAAGAGGTGATTACGTCAATTGAGGAAGGAAGAGGGTGATTATGTCAACTGAGGAAGGAGAAGGAGTGAGAAACTATAGAAGTCCAGTGTTCAAAGATTTGTCACAGCTGTGTGTTTGTATGCTTGTATCACTTGTGTGAGTGAGCGTGAAAGAACCAACCAACAAACAAACATCTCTGTTTTATATTATGTATAGATATTACAATTAGCCGTCATTTTTGACAGCACAGGGCCAGCTAGTATTACAATAATGTAATCATTATTGAAGCAATGAATTGGCAGAGACGTTGGAACATCAGATGGAATGTTTTACAGTATTTGTTCCAGCCCTCTGCTGTCTGAGTTCAAATCTGGGTCAACTTTGCCTTTCACCCATTTAAGGTCAATAAAAAAGTACCAGTCTAGTACTGGCGTCGATTCTTCCTCTATATCTCTTTCTCTCACTCTCAACCCTTCTCTGCTATATTCAGACTTGGAGAGGAGATGGGCTCTGCCAGGTTTAGAAAAAAAAAGCCCCTAAAAATGCCATATATCAATATGGCACCCATACGACTCTCTCATGAGTTACAGGTCTAAAACAAAAAAAAACATTGAGAAAACTGGAAACAAATAAATGTGTCTCTCAAGCAAGGCCTCACCCACCTCCTTCCCACACCTCACCAAACACCCACTCCACAATATTTACTATAACTGATTTACAGATTCTCTCTTGGGACACCTATCTTTGGAAATATAGCAAAGCAGTGGTGCACCTCTTAGAAACCTGCAATCAACTGCATTATTGTTCAAAAATTTTAATCATCATCATCATCATCATCATCATCACCGTTTAACGTCCATTTTTCCATGTTTGCAAGGATCAGATGGGTCGTCTGTGGTATTTTGTTACATCAAATCACTGAGGAGATGACAAAGAAACACAGCAAGTGGAGAGATGCTGAAAATACTTGTCCAACCCATGCAAGTGTGGAAAACGGGCATAAAAACGATGATGATGATGATTATTATTTGATTCTGTATTCAAATTGCACCGAGGTGGACTCTGCTTTTTAGAAACCAATAAAATAAGAACTAACTAAAACTGAGTTTCATTTAATCAATTGTTCTATAAACTAAAATTTGTGGCTTTGTGCCTGGTTAGAAATCAGGACGGTGGATTGGCAGTATCGGTAGAGGGTTGGACGCCATGCTTTGCAGCATAAAGTTGCGCTCCTTTATAATCTGAGTTCAAATCCCACCAAGGTTAACTTTGCCTTTTATCATTACGGAGTCGATAAAATAAAGCACCAGTAATGAACTGGGATAATTGCTGGCCTTGTGCCAAAAAGAAGAAACAATTATTATTTATTTATTTATAAAGGGTCCAAATTTATCAAGTGTTTCAAAGTCAATTTGTAAGGGAACAGCGTGATAGAAGCATACATCTGCCTAAGAAATAAAGAATAATAGAATTAAAAAAGACTTGTTGGCTCATCATAACTCATGATGGTGTTACTATGATTAGGATTGTTAAATCATTCAGGATTTGGTGTATTTCATGACAATAGTAAATTAATTCCCTGAAAACCTTTGTAAAGTAAAAGCAATTTTTTCTTCCTTCTACAAGAAAGATATTGCAAGTGAGATGCATCAAAGGAAATAACCAATCACCCAAGAAAATAGTTTCAAATACTTACAATTATTTCCACTGCAGACTGACCAAGAGACTCTGAGTCAAGAAGGGTAGCTCCAAATCCTAGGTTACAAATCTTGTTTCCAATTTGTGATGGTAGAATGTAAGCTGGATCATATTTCACTTCAGCTTTTTGGGACATCAATGCTACGAGGACATTTTTTATACCTGCAAATCAAGGAAAAATATATTCCAATTAAGTCAACCAATTCACATTTCGTTTTTATTTTACACACATATAATGGCTTCTGATTTAGGCACAAGGCCAACAATTTTGGGAGTGGGGAAAGTCGATTAACCCTTTAGCAATTACATTACTCTATATTTACTATTGTATTTTCACGGTAAAGCCTTTTCCTCCCATAATTATCTCACATAATATCAAATCTATGAAATTTTGATATTTTTTCATTTTGAGAACAATACGTTAACATAAGTATGAGCAGCCAGTTACAGCCAGTTTAAACAGAAAGAGGTGAGAGAATTATGGCTGGTTTAAATGCTAAAGAGTTAAATCAACCCCAGTCCATTACTGGTGCTTTATTTTATCGACCCTGTCAGGATGAAATGCAAAGCTAACCTCAGCAGGATTTGACCTCACAACGTTGAAGGCTATAACTCTACAAAGCATTGTGTCTGACATTCTATTGATACTGCCAATCCACCTATTACACATATCAGATGGAAATTTAATTTTTCTCACTTTTTATAGCTTAGTCAAAGAATGAGCAGGTGAGTGATTATTAAAATTTAAGATAGTAACATAATTGTTTTTACTTTTGGCACAAGGCCATCAATTACCCAATGTATGACTGGTACTTTATTTTATAGACCCCGTAAGGATGAAAGGCAAAGTTAACCTCGGCAGGATTTGAACTCAGACCGCAAAGGGATGTAACTATGCTGGAAAGCATGGCGTCTGACCCTCTACCGATACTGCCAATCTACCGCCATAATGTAAGGTTTTTACATGAAATTATGTTCAAAGATGTTAATTTAAATTGGAAACTTTTAAAATAGGTGATTTTATTTCATAGAATCAGATCCGGTTTTGACCAGGTTGGCAACAAAAGGTTGATGATAGTTATACTTACCCTCAACTTTGGAAATATTGTTTTCAATGAGAGCAACACAAGATGCACATGTCATCCCAGTAACAACAAAAAAGCATTTCTCATATTCTATATTTTCAAGTGCATCATCATTGCTACTAAAATGAACTGTCGAGCTGCCAACATCAATAGCAACATTTGTCTCACTGTCTTTAATCTCATTTTTATTTTGCTCGTCTGAAATTAAAAAGAAATAATATAATAATAACAACAACAATAATAATAATTGTTTCTACATTTTGGCACAATTACCCCAGAGCATTATTGGTACTTTATTTATCGACCCCATAAGGATGAAACCTTGGCAGAATTTGAATTCAGAACATAAAGGAAGGTAACTATATGCCACAAAGCATGTCGTCAGATGCTCTACCGATACTGCCAATCCACAACCCTAACAATAATAATAATTGTTTCTACTTTAGACACAAGGCCAGCAATTACCCAGTACATTAATGGTACTTTATTTTATCGACCCCGTAAGGATGAAAGGCAAAGTTAACCTCGGCGGGATTTGAACTGGTACTTTATGTTATTGAGAATGAAAGACAAAGTTGACATGAGCAGGATTTGAACTGAGAAAGTAAAGAGATGTATGTGAATGTGATGAAAGGAAGAGGAGGAGAGTGCTTGAATGTTTGTGTCTGTGTTTGTCTGAACTAAGAGATATAGTGCTCTCAGGGATGTTGTAAGTAGAGACCTATAACATAGAGGACAACATGCTGCAAGCAACAGATGAGATGATCTATAGATGAAGCAAACTTCCTGTTAAATAGAAATCAACATATTGATGGAATGGTATGGTAGATAGAGCCATAAAATCAATCTATGAGACAGACCTTATGCTCTGAAACATGAGAATCAACAATATAAGGCATTCCAAAGTGAGCCAATATGAATCAGGCTGTCATTAGCAAGAAGTATACATATAATGCTGAGAAGAAAGAGAGAGATTACCCCAAGTAAACAGAGGGACCAGCTACTGAAATTGATACAATCAAAATAGCCATTAAGAATATGAAAAGCAGTCCAAATCATCAAACACAACTGCTGAGATGAGTAAAATATCCAATATAGTAGGACACATAAAGTCTGTTCTAAGCAGAAGGATCATCAGGCTGGTGATTATCCTTGGTTTCTTTAGTGTTAACTGACTGAGAGTACAAGACTCTCCCTGGATAGGATGCCAGTCTAATGTACGATTAACTCCCCAGCTACTGCTGGTACTCATTCTCAGCTGAGTGTACTGTAGCAATGTAAAATAAAGTACTTTGCTTAAGAACACAACACACAACATTAGTTACTTGCAAAATCAATGAGGAAGTACAGGAAGGAGTCATTTCTAATGGTAAAGGAAATCTTTAGAAAAATTAACTACAAAGACAGCAAACAGATAGACCAAGTTATGAAAGTAACTGAAAGAGATATAGTACTCCTAATTTGGAAGAAAATAAGCTTGTATGAGATGTAGTATAAGTTTGTACCAAGTTTTAATACAACTGATGTCCTCTTCCTCCTTCAGATAGTTACAGAAGTTCTTTGATAGGATATCATACACTATAGTTTGGTGGTGGCTAAGAAAACCAGGAATAGATGAATGGCTTGTAAAGACAGCACAAATCATGTAGAAATTTTGTCAGCAAGTGTTGGATATCATTGAATTTAGCAAGGAAGTTAATATACAAATAGGTGCCCACCAGGGCTCAGTACCCAGCTCCCTCGAATTGGTTGTTATAGTTCTCCAGAGAAGTGACCATGCTGAATATGCAGAAAAGGAGTTGGTAGGAATTCCATGCAGTGTAACAAATGTAAATTTTGAGTGTACAAGAGATGCAGAGGGATCACAAACTGACTGACATAGAAGGACCAGTGATTGTTACTGGCTGAAGAGAAAGCAGTTATCCATTACAGCCCTACTGAAATCTCGCCATTAGATGTTGCTGAACAGATCTGTCAACTTGGCTTCATGGCCTGAGGATTTTTTTAAATGTGTCTGGAGTTGGACAAAGGAAAATTTATTGCAAATTGAAAAGAGAGGAGACTTATACTTGAAACTGAACCATGGCTTGGAAGTTCGATGCCATGGGCCAGAGAAAGTTTTTAAATGGGCCTGGAGTTGGCCTAAGAAAAGAGAGGAGACTTATGCCTGAAGCTGAACCAAGGCTTGGAAGTCTAACTTGCCAAGCTGACAGACACCAACATCTGTGTAGCTATTAGGCAGGATTTATATTTTCTACTACATTTTACTTTTGTAAATAAAATGTGTTTCCTGTTACATGAAATTTCTATTTGTGCTTATGTGGGCCTGGAATTTTTTTTACACCAAAAATAGGCTACAAGGAAGAAAAGGTTGAGAAAGACTGGAAGTGCTTTCTGTACATCAGATTTGTAAGAGTGGTTAACAGAAAGAACACCTACAAAATCCTTCTTTCAAATGTTTTGATAACTTTTTAGAAGTAGTTGATAATTTCTGTTATCTAAGTAACTTAATTAGAAGTGCAAAAGCAGAGCAGCTGGAGTAAGAAAAGGGTAGAAAAAGTTCAGGGAGCTATTACGTCAACTGGCTACAAAGGAATTCTCAACTGTGATAGAAGGACAGACTGTATGATACTTGTATATGAAGTGTGATGTTGTATGGTAGTGAAATATGGGTGTTAAATGTTGAAGATGTACCATTCAACAGGAAGAATGCGATTGATCATAGTAAAATTACTAGAAAAACATTAGCTTATGTCAATGATGATGAAAATAATGATGGTGATAAATGCTTCTTTTTTTTTCCTTTTTGGAAATACATGAAAATAAATAAGTGACAAATTCATAGAATTTATCCAAATAAATCACTCACCTGCTATGCTTGCTATAAAACCCATATCCTCAATGGCATTACAGAGTTCAGAAGGAGATGTTGTATCTGGATAGTAATCAATGACAGTATTGTTATCTTTTAAAGAAACAGCAATACTTTTCACTGAAGAGTGTTCTGAGATTTTCATTTCGATTGTGCTCTGACATGATTTACATGTCATTCCTGTAATATTTATCACAACAGTTGCAATCAAGTTAAAAGCAGCAGGATTATCTCCCTTAGAAACAGCAGCCTCAAATCCCATATCATCTATACTTTCAGCGATTGATTCAGGATTGAATTTTTCCGGATCATATTTCACTAAAGCATTATTATTCTCTAGTGATACAGTTATTTTATTAATGCCCGCCTTCTCTGATATTGTGTTTTCGATGATTGTAACACAAGAATTACAAGTCATTCCTTTTATATTGATAATACATTGGTTTTCTCTTGTGACATTACGTTTAGCAATTTCATCAAAATCTACATCAGAATCAGCTTTAGTTAAAACTGCTTTAAAGCCCATGTCATCAATTTTATCACAAAGGGCTTCTGGATTAGTAATTTTGCAGTCATACCGAATGATAGCATGTTTTTCTTCTAAAGATACTGAAATGAAATCCACACCTGGGAATTTGGAGAGTTCAGATTCGATTGTTTTAACACATGACTGACAAGTCATGCCTTCAATGTGAATGACAGTTTCAGATATAAGACTTTGTGTTTCATTCATTTTTTTAATGCTAACTTCAATGCCAACACTTTCTAATGCCTCCGAAATTTGGAGTCCACTAATTTTTGAATTTTGATAATATATAATTAAGTCTCTGTCTTTTGAAAATTCGACAGAGTTTACTCCATAAATACTTTGTAGTTTACTTTCAGCATTCTGTTTTTCTGATACAGTTAATGGATTATGAGTGAGGAAGTGTAAAGTTTGTTCTGAGTCTTTTATTTCAAGTGCTATAGTTGGATTTACTTGTTTAACTCGCGCCATGAAGCCAAGTTGACAGATCAGTTCAACAACATCTAATGGTGAGATTTCAGTAGGGCTGTAATGGATAACTGCTTTCTCTTCAGATAGTAACACCTGCAAATATAATAAAGCACACTCAGAACAAATATTCTCATTGAAAGATATTTCATAAAAAAAAAAAAAATCAATAAAAGTCAAATCTATATTTTCAATATATATTTCCACCTACCACTTCTGTTTCATTTCGACTTTGACTTTCTAGTGTACCAGAGGATTATACCTTGGACCAGTTATCAGTAAGTGATACTTATTGCAAAAATGCAATGAATTCACCTTAAACTATAACAATTTTTTCTCTTTCTGATAAAGTGCAATATTTTATTGCGTAATGCATGCGATTGAGCATGGAATTTGCAGTCAGCGAATGTAGACGGATATTGTACAGAAACATATGTTAAGGAATGAACTCTCAATAAATTTCTCCTTTTGATCAATTCTTCCTGCCTAGTTATTCCTGTTTTTCATGGTACCATAGTTACTGAAAGACCACAAGTGTAATTTTTTAGGATAACCCCTCTGTTAGACTTATAAACCCTTCTGATATAGGTCGAATTAGTAAGCGTATCCTTGACCGAATTATTCCTATTTTAAAAGACAAATCGAGCTTTTAAACTCTGGATCAATACTGACCAAGTTATTGACTGGTTCACTAGTATTAATGATAAGAACCGTCTTAATTTTTTACAGTTTGACATCAATAATTACTATGCATTTATATCCCCTATTTTACTTAATAAAGCCCTAATCTTAGCTAGTACTAATACTAATTTATCTAGAAAGGAAATAGACTTTATTTTGATGGCTAGACGTACTATAATTGAGTTCAATGGTAGTTACTGGACTAGGGCTAATAGACCAAATAATTTTGACACAACTATGGGGTAAAGTGACTCTGCTCAGGTTACATAAGCTTAAGGAGGAATTTCCCCAAGCTTAAGGAGGAATTTCCCCACCTACTGGACTAGGGCTAATAGACCAAATAATTTTGACACAACTATGGGGTAAAGTGACTCTGCTCAGGTTACATAAGCTTAAGGAGGAATTTCCCGCGCTAACGAGGTTGTAGAAATGCTTGAACGTAAGGAGGTCGATGTTTGTTGTATTCAAGAGACCAGGTGGAGGGGTGGGTCTGCTAGATTCATTGAGGGTAAAAAACGATGTTATAAGCTTTTCTGGGTGGGAAACGACGATGGGCTCGGTGGAGTAGGAATCATGGTAGCAGAAAAGTGGGCAGATAAGATAATAGACGTAAATAGAGTGAACAACAGAATAATTAAAATACGACTTGTCCTCAATAGAACTACGGTGACAGTAATATCTGTGTACGCACCCCAATCCGGACTGCCCGGCACTATAAAAGACAGATTCTATGAGACACTGATGCTCACTACCTCCCAAATATCCGACAGTGACTATATAATTATTGCAGGCGACCTAAATGGTCACGTTGGACAACATTGTGACGGCTACGACGAAATCCATGGAGGCTATGGGTTTGGTACTAGAAATGAGGAAGGCTCCAGAATCCTGGAATTCTGTGACGCAAATAACCTAACTATCTGTAACACTAACTTCAAAAAACGTGACAATCACCTGATCACCTATAGATCCGGGGAACACACAAGCCAGGTAGATTATATCCTTACCAGAAGATGTGACAGAGTGTCTGTTGTAAACACTAAATCCCTCCCCCATGAAGAATGCACCTCCCAACATAGACTGATAATTAGCGACCTCATAGTCAGGACGAGACGTACTCGACAGCAGAAGAGGACTATCCTCAGGAGAAAAATATGGAAGCTAAAGGACCCCACAGTCAGAAATAAATTTCAAAGCATATTACTTGATGCTTTCGACAGTAAGGAAGAGCATTTAGAGTCGGACAATATAGAGGGACAGTGGGAATTTCTGAAAGCAAACCTGCTGATGGCGACAGACGAAGTCTGTGGCTGGAGCAGGCCTATAGGCAGGAGGAGAGTAACATGGTGGTGGAACAGTAAGGTGGAGGGGTCAATTAAGGCCAAAAAGCAGGCTTGGAAAGTATGGCGGGATGGGGGAAGTAGAGAAGACTACCAAGTGGCCAGGAGGGAAGCTAGGAGACAAGTGTACTTAGCAAGAAGGGAAGCTGAAGAAAGAAAGTTCAAGCATGTTCTACAACGCGATGACCAAAAACGTGAGGTGTTCAGGATTGCTAGGCAATGCGTCAAGGAAAACCGTGATATTGTCGGGGAGAAGTGTGTACTTAACGATGATGGCATACTTGCCATCACCGACGCTGATAAGAAGGTAGCTTGGAAGTGTCACTATGAAAGGCTACTAAATGAGGAGAATAAATGGGAGAAAGACAGTCTCCCCCATATCGACCCAATAGAGGGACCAGCAGTGTTAGTCGAGGGGAGTATAATAAGTAAGGCAATCAAGGATATGAAGACGGGTAAGGCGACTGGGCCTTCGGAAATAGTTGCTGAGATGCTGAAGGCATCTGGCACGGTGGGACACACCATGGTCACCCGCATAGTTAACCAAGTCGTACAGAATGGGGTTGTTCCGAAGGACTGGCATAGCAGCATCATCGTTAACCGTTATAAGGGTAAAGGAGACGCCCTAGATAGGAGTAACTATAGAGGCATTAAATTAATCGACCAGGTCATGAAGGTCACAGAAAAAGTAATAGCGCAACTAATCAGAGAGAGAATTGACCTAGATGAAATGCAGTTCGGGTTTGTCAGGTAAAAGTACCATAGACGCTCTTTTCATTGTACGACAACTACAGGAGAAGTACCTAGCTAAAGGTAAACCCCTCTACTTAGCTTTTGTCGACTTGGAGAAAGCCTTTGACAGAGTCCCCCGCTCCATTATCTGGTGGGCTCTTAGAAAACTAGGCGTTGATGAATGGCTTGTGAGAGCTATACAAGCCATGTATAAAGAAACAGCCAGCAAGGTTAGAATTAACAACGAATATAGTGATGAGTTTAGCGTAAAAGTTGGCGTCCATCAGGGCTCTGTTCTCAGCCCCCTACTATTTATTATTGCCCTTCAGGCTATAACAGAGGAGTTCAAGACCGGCTGCCCATGGGAACTCCTATATGCAGACGACCTGACACTCATAGCTGAATCAATGGCCGAGCTAGAGAAGAAATTCCAAACATGGAAGCACGGCCTAGAATCAAAAGGACTTAAAATTAACCTGGCTAAGACTAAAGTTCTAGTTTGTAGGAAAGAAAATAAGGCGGCGGTCCCTTCTGGGAAATGGTCATGCTCAGTGTGTAGGAAAGGCGTAGGTAGAAACTCCATTTTATGTCCCAAATGCAAAGTATGGGTGCATAAAAGATGTAGTGGGATCACAGGTAAGCTAACTAAGAACATAGATTTTACATGTGGCCGGTGCTCTGGTGCAATAAGTAGCAGCAAGTGCCCACAAAATACTAGCTCTTTCAATTGCGCAGAGGGTTCTATAGAAATAGTGGACAGCTTCCGTTACCTGGGCGATAGAATCAGCAGTAGGGGAGGGTGCTCTGAAAGTACGGTAGCTAGAGTCAGAACTGGTTGGAAAAAGTTCAGAGAGCTTATACCACTATTAGCTGCTAAAGGGTTCTCCCTAAAAATGAAAGGCAGGTTGTATGATGCCTGCATACGAACAGCAATGTTGCATGGCAGTGAGACCTGGGCATTGTGTGCAGAGGATATACGCAGACTAGAGAGGAACGAAGCTTGCATGCTCCGCTGGATGTGTAACAGTAATATACGTGAACGGCAAAGCATAAACGAACTAAGGAAAAAATTAGAAATAAGAGGGATCAGATGTTGTTTACTCGAGAGAAGGCTACGTTGGTATGGACACGTGATGCGCATGAAAGTCGATAGCTGTATAACAAAGTGCAGGGCAATAAAGATAGACGGTAGCCACGGAATAGGCAGACCTAGAAAAACCTGGGACGAGCTGATAAACTCCGACCTCACACACTTACACCTCTCCAAGACAATGTCACTGGACCGAGACCTTTGGCGGTACTCAGTAACAGAGAAGACGCGCCTTACCTAAATACATAGTAAAACCTACTACAGCCAGTAGGCATCTCTAACAAAATACACCCCGTTAAACGTTAAACGTTGATGATGATGATGATGATGATGACAAGGAGGCTTATATAGACACGATGTGCTATTTACTGTAGATAACTCTAACACACATAGAATAGAGATTCTTAAAAAGCAGTTACATAAATTCTTTAAAAAGTTTGGCCTTTCTATCACAATTGGACCTAACTATAAAGTTGTCAACTTTCTTGATGCTACTTTAAACCTTAATACAGGAATATACCACCCTTATCATAAACCTGGTGAGATCTTAACTTATATTAATTGCCTTTCAAACCCTGCCCCCTGTTCTGAAATCTATTGTAAAGTCTATTTCACAGAGAATCTCTAGACTCTCAGCAAATGAGAATATATTTAATGATATTGCCTGGTACTATAACGAGGTTCTTTCTAAATCAGGCCATAAGGATAAAATCTATTCCATCCACTCAACAATTAAGTAGTAATAATGTAATCACACAGAGTAGTATCTCTAGTAAGAATAGATTTAAAAACTTTAATAGAAAAAGCTGTCCTCCTGGTAATGGCCTGCAATAGCTACTCCTAGCAATAAATTCAGAGCTAGCTCTAATAAAAAGCTTAACCAGATGCCTTCCTTTAATACTAAGAATTCATCCACCAGTACCCTTAAACATTTAAAGAATAATATAAACTTACCCATAAACCCTTCTAATAATCCTAGTACCATGCACTGTAGGAGATCTCATAATGTATCATGGCTAAATCCTCCCTTCTCACTTAATGTTGCTTCTAACAGCCCTAAAATGTTCTTCTCCATCCTGTGTAATAATTTCCCTCCTGAACACAAATACTATAAACTTGTGCCTAAATCAGAAATCATTACTATTGGCCAACTTTATTGGGGAATGGGTTAGTGGTGATGAAATATATGTTCTGACATTACTATTGGCCAACTTTATCGGGGAATGGGTT
>OZ024752.1:22860874-22868374 GCA_964016885.1 Eledone cirrhosa | reverse complement strand
CGGCTCGAGATGGGGGTAGGGTGGGATAAAGGTGGAGGGGCTATTTAATCAAGTGGGTTTTACATATATATCATCATCATCATCATCATCGTTTAACGTCCATATTCGACGCTTGCATGGGTTTGGACGGGAGTTTTCCCACTTGAGGCAAGAGTGGTTGTCTTGCTCGCATAGGACTGTCTGGCGGGTTTTCTACAGCTGGATGCCCTTCCTAACACCAACAGCATTTACAGTGTGGGACTGGGAGGTTTTTACCGTGCTACCTACACGGCCACATTACAGCGTGGACTGTGTGTTTTTTTGTCGTGACACCTACACGATCTCATTTGTTTCGGCCTGGATGTTGTGTCACCAACATAACTTTACATTGAAAGGGGCGCTGTGGATGGGGTGGGGGTGGTGGGACGGGGGTGGGGTGGTGTGACGGGGGCGTATTTTGTTAGAGATGCCTACTGACTGTAGTAGGTTTACTTTGTATTTAGGTAAGGCGGGTCTTCTCTATTACTGAGTACCGCCAAAGATCTCGGTCCAGTGACATTGTCTTGGAGAGGTGTAAGTGTGTGAGGTCGGAATTTATCAAGTCGTCCCAGGTTTTTCTGGGTCTGCCTACTCCGTGGCTACCGTCTATCTTTATTGCCCTGCACTTTTTTATACAGCTGTCGTCTTTCATGCGCATCACGTGACCATACCAACGTAGCCTTCTCTCGAGTAAACAACATCTGATCCCTCTTATTTCTAATTTTTCCCTTAGTTCGTTAATGCTTTGCCGTTCACATATATTACTATTACACATCCAGCGGAGCATGCAAGCTTCGTTCCTCTTTGGTCTGCGTATATCCTCGGCACACAATGCCCAGGTCTCACTGCCATGCAACATTGCTGTTCGTATGCAGGCATCATACAACCTGCCTTTCATTTTTAGGGAGAACCCTTTAGCGGCTAATAGTGGTATAAGCTCTCTGAACTTTTTCCATCCAGTTCTGACTCTAGCTACTGTATTTTCAGAGCACCCTCCCCCACTGCTGATTTTATCACCCAGGTAACGGAAGCTGTCCACTATTTCTATAGAACCCTCTGCGCAATTGAAAGAGCTAGTATTTTGTGGGCACTTGCTGCTACTTATTGCACCAGAGCACCGGCCACATGTAAAATCTATGTTCTTAGTTAGCTTACCTCTGATCCCACTACATCTTTTATGCACCCATACTTTGCATTTGGGACATAAAATGGAGTTCCTACCTACGCCTTTCCTACACACTGAGCATGGCCATTTCCCGGAAGGGACCGGCGCCTTATTTTCTTTCCTACAAACTAGAACTTTATATATATATATATATATATATTAAGGAGCTTAATAAGAATTATAAAAAGCTAAACCCTCCAGTGTAAATTTACTCAACTACAAAGCCCAGGCCTTGGTTAAGGATTTACATCTTGACAGATTCACCTACCCATATGTACCCACAACACCAAGATTCTCTCTCAAGGATCATAAACCCAACTTTATTGAGAACCCTTCTATTAGCCTTATTAGCACACCCACCTCTGACTTGGGTCGTATCAGCAAGAACATTCTCGACATGCGAGACACTATCACATATAAACTGTGGTCTAATACCGGCCAAGTCATCAGATGGTTATCAGACCATCATTAACCCTAAACAAAGCATTAATCCTAGCTTGCACTAATTCAGACATAACTAATAAAGAGATTGACATCATCCTTATGGCTAGGCAGACCATTATCGAATTCAAAGGCTCGTTCTGAACAAGAAAGAACAGAACAGATAACTTTGATATCACAATGGGCTCTAGCGAGTCCTCACAAGTCACAGACTTAGTTGGATCTACCTCTTACATAACATTAGAGCTGAGCTCCCACCGTTGCAAGGCGGATTATATAGGGACGACGCCCTATTTGCAGTCCACAAATGCATGGATCTTGGCATTGAATTGCTCAAAAAACAACTACACGGATTCTTTAAAAATAACAGTCTATCCATTACCATCGAACCTAACCATAAGGTAGTGAATTTCCTTGATGTCACCCTTGATCTTACTAACAACCTATATTACCCTTATCATAAACCAGGTGAAATACTTACTTACATTAGCCCGCACTCTAACCACCCACCGGCAGTCATCAGAGTGGTCATTAAGTCTATCTCATATAGGATTTCCTTGCTATCTGCCAATGAGGAGATATTTAATGGCCATGCGGCATATTATAATAAGGCCCTTTCTGAATCTGGTTATACAGTCTATCTACTACATACCTAAGGGCCATAACACAGAACTTCACCACAACCCCAATAACTATAACACTAGAACTAGAAACACATTAGCATTTAGCCAGATTTGCCGGAATTCTAGGCCTACCAATACCTATACAGCTAATCGTAATAGAGGCAGAGGCCTACTCCCTGCTCCTAGTAGCAGACTCAGAATCAACCCTAGATTAAGAAATGATAATAGGCCGACCATTAGCAAGCACATTGACAATAATAACCCTTGTAATGCCCCTGCCATCTCTGCTAGACCCCATAGACGCAACAGGCCTAGAAAAATCACCTGGCTCAACCCCCCTATCCCATCTAATGTAGCTACCAACATCCCTAAATGCTTCTTCCCCATCCTATCTAAACATTTCCTCCCCAACCATAGATATTACAAGCTCTTTAATAAAAACAATATTAAAATCTCCTTCTCCACTACACCGAACCTAGCTAGCCACATCCCATTTAGCAACCATCATAAACTAAAAAAATATAACTCCCCCCTGTGCCCCCCCCCCCCCATAAGTACTCGACGTAGCTGTACCAATACTCATCATAATAACAGAACACCCCCCTCCAATCCCTCTAGTACACACCAGTCGCATAGTTTAAACAACCCTACTCCTACTAATCGCAACTGCCGTAACCCCACTGCGTGCCCACTTAATGGCCAGTGCCTGATGTCCAATATCGTATATAGGTGCAGGGTTAGAACGGCCTCATCCACTAGCTCCTATGGCTCTACATCAAACCCCTTTAAGGTTTGCTATAATACGCACTCATTTTCCTTCCGCGACCCTAGCAATAGATGCTCAACGTCTCTAACTAGGCTCATTAAAAACCTTAGACTAGCCAACATTGAACATTCAATAGCTTGGGATATCTTAGTTAGATCTCCTGCATTTAATGGGAGAAAAAACTCTTGCGATCTCTGTCTTACCGAGGCCTATCACATAACTTTGTCAAGGCCACCCCCATCAATGACAGGAACGAGTTGGTGATCAACTGCCACCACCACAGAGCGAGTTCCTTCACCAACAGAATATTCGACCCAGCTTATCCCATCCCTTAGTCATGCCCCTCCCTAAACTAACAAATTAATGGCATCATTAGTCCACCATATAAGCACCTATAAGTTACTTCCCTTAGCTACAAATCCCACTGCAACTTTACCTATAAGCTACCTCCCTACCCTACCTTGGTTACAGCTCCTAGTGGGATTCTTGGCTCTCCAAGGAGTTACCTCCCTTGAAACCCATCTCTATACAATAAGATACAGGAAGCCATTTTGGTATGTGATAGGCACCAGTGTTTACCTTCAACTTCGACAGACATCTGATGTTTATTTATACCATACACATCAAATTCTCCAGTGCCAAGGTGCCCCATCTAGGGAGTTGCTAATCTGAGGATTCTTTACGGACACGTAACACTCCCATTTTATTTTTATTTTTATCTTTATTTCTGCTTTATATATAGTAATAATCTCATTATCTCTCCCCAAGTTCCGAAGATCTGCTCCATAATATTATTCTATGTTACTTATATTTCCCTGCACCAACTCAATAACTCTCTTACCATTGATTGATCCAGAAACATTATATGGAGTAGTGAAACAATTGTAAACTGACATTACTATCCCCTTTCTATATTAAACTGCACTTAATGTTGATACTCTGTAACTAATGGCTTCTATGTGAATTTGTGGTCTTGTTTTGCTTAACTACTGAATATATATATATATATATATATATATATACATTATTTCTGAAGACAGCATATATATGTGTAGGTATGTATATTCCCTCTGATAGTTTGTAAAATTTTTACATAGATCTATATGATATACATACCAACACACACATATATATCCTAGAAACGATCGTAAAATGATGAAATTTTTAATATAAGGAACTGTTTCTTTGTTTTTATTCATTGTTTTTATTAATTTATATATATATACATATATGTATACATATATATACACATATATATACACACACACACATATATATATATATATATATATATATATATATATATATATATGTATATATACATATATTTAAATATATATATATATACACACACATATATATATATATATATATAATATATAAGAACAAAAGATGGTTAAAGGAGTTCCATGTATTTTATTATGCGCATTTCAAAAACAAATATCATCATGCAATAATATTTGTGTTTTCATCAGATAAAACAGGAGGACATGATATGAAGGCTAAAAAACACTTGTGGATAGTTCAGTTTTAAATCAACATATGAAAAGTAGTTTTAGATTGATGTGTGATATTGGGAAAAATATTTTATTTAGAGGGGGGGGGGGTGAAAAAAAGAGGAGGAGATGAGAGTGAAGGTGGAGAGGGAGGAGTATAGTGAGGAAGGATGAGATAGGAGGAGAGATGGGTGATAAAGAGAGAGAGAGATAGTTTTTATAACTGAGAAAGATATATTGTTTTACATAGAGAGGTTGAAAACCGTTGGAAGATAATGTATAAATTAAAAGAATTTGAAAATTAACGAAGAGAAAAAGAGAAAAATATGTACGAAGAAAGAGAAGGAGTTAATATGTATTGAGAATAATGAGTTAGATGATAGGGAGAAAAGAATAATGAATTGCGGATGAATATTCTAACGTCAAAAAAAAAATTGTATATGTTTACGAAGGATTTTTATAAGGTGATATAGAGTAAGAATGTGTTGTATTATGTAATAATTGATTCTATGTTAGGCAAGAGTGAGAAAAGGTACAGATTAGGGGTTAGATATTAGAAGAGAAGAAAAGGAAGTGATAAATATGGGTGATGTAGAAAGAGTAAAACAGGTATTATAGAAATTTGAAAATTAACGAAGAGAAAAATAATGTAAAGTTAAGGTTTGTATATTGAAGGATTTGATAATATGTGCGAAGAAAAAAGAAAATGTTAATATGTATTGTTTTATATCCTGTTTTATCTGATGAAAACACAAATATTATTGCATGATGATATTTGTTTTTGAAATGCGCATAATAAAATACATGGAACTCCTTTAACCATCTTTTGTTCTTATATATTATGTATACTCCAGTCCCACAAACTGTAGAGTGCTTATTATCCGATATCTGCATTGCTTTATTGTACTACAATAAAACTCACCTCCTACATATATATATATATATATATATATATATGTAGCGGCGATGAATTAGTTTTGCGAGGTTTCGTGTGTCGAAACAAATATTGTTATACTTGGGGAGGGTCATATTTGTGTAATATTGCCAGAATTAATAACAGAACACACTCACTGTTTGGTTGGTTTTCGCTTTTCGCTTCTGTGTCTTTTATATCGGTAATCTAATTTATTCGGTCCTCAATGTTGTCATTGACTGACCAACAGTCAAAAATAATACAGATACAATATAGACACAAACACATATGTATAGTTTATCAAAGTTCTTTCGTTGCCCATCTGCAACATCGTCAGTGGTGCTATTGTTTTCTCCCGTTGCATTGTATTTTCTACGCCATCTTTATTTAGTCTGTTTATATATGTATTTATTTGTTTATTTTATTTTGTCTTCTTTGCGCATGCGTTTGCGTGTGTGTATAGTGTTTTGTTTGATGTGTGTTCGTGATTGGGTGACTGTGTATTGGTTAATGTATTCTATCTTTACTAGTGTGTGTTTATATGTGTTTGTTGTTATTGTGCTTGTGTATGTATTTATTTATTTATTTATCTATTTATTTATTTATCTATTTATTTATTTATACTTCTCTTAGGTCAGTGTTGTTTGTTTGGGTGTTGTTGTTATTCCATTCATTCTTCTGTTTAGCCTTGGCCTTCTAAGTTCTATTTCAATGGCCTCTCTGATTTGCCTATCTGCTGGGTCATTTCTATGTTTAGATATTATTCTAATTTCTGTTGTCTATATTACTGTTGTGTTGTTGTCTAGCATGTTCATATAGTACTGAACCGTTTTTTCGTCCTTTTAGTTCCCCCCAGTGTTGGTCTATCCTTTCACCTATGCTACGAGCTGTCTCGCCTATGTATGTTGTTGTCATGTTTCTGCAAGTACCCTCTGTACATCTTATGCTATAGACTACGTTTCTAGTTTTACAGTTTATCTGGGGGTTTGCCTTACATATGATACATTTCCTATTAGTACAGTGGGTTTTCTTAAAAGGGTAGGTTTTTCTGATCAGGGATTTTATGGTGGTTCCTGGCTTTTCTACCACCTTAATCTTTAAGTGGGTCTTTCTCAGGGCCTTTCTACACTGGTTAGCTAATTTTCCTCCAGGGGTAGCATCCACAAACATGACACTGGTATCTCTGGTTGTCGTACCATGAGGTGGCTTTCCCTATCTTATGTCTAGCCCTATCTAAGCTATTCCATGATTTGCTCCTGTATAATGGGCAAATTCCTTTCATGTCCAGTTCTATGAGGGTCTTATACTTCTCCATGGCTCCTTCGTATACTCTGACTCTGTCTCTTTGGTTGTAGCCAGAGAACTGTATGCAGTTGATGAAGTGTTGGATGTGTCTTTCCATTTCTGTTGGGTCGCACATGCAGAGCACATTCTTCATCACTCGTACCAAATCTGCGATCAGAATATTAAACTTAGCACTACTGGACATTGCTGAGTTTTTGAGTATCAGGTATTTGGAGGCCATGGGCTTAGCATAGTCTGAGTGGAGAATTTGGGCTCTCTCATCTATAGTGTTAATCCAGAGTTCCGTGTCTAATACAGGTAGTCTATTGTTAGAGTGTTTGGAAAGGTAGTCGATAGTTACAGTTATACTCTGGTGTATGGAATTAGCTATCTGGTGGATGCTTTCCATTGTGCTACGTTCTAAATCAAACTTGTTAGTGCTCTCTAATGGGGATGTTCTTATAACTATATTGATATCGTCTACGTAACGAGAGTACATGATGAGGTCTATGGAGCTCTCACTAAGGAGATCTTTAAGTCTCCTTTCCCACCATACCATAAAAAGTTTGGCAACATCACCAGCTATGCTGACGCCAATGGCTGCTCCCTCATTTTGGGTGTAGATCTTCTCGTTGAACTTGAATATGTGGCCCTTTAGGGTAGTTTTGGTACTAGCCCCTATTGCATGTGCGACCATTTTTCTTACCTGATCATTGTTTTGGGGGGTCCGTATGGCTTTAGTCCACCCAATCCACCTTCCTATGGGAGTCTTTTTAGCCATTGAGATCATGGTG
>OZ024752.1:22843374-22855874 GCA_964016885.1 Eledone cirrhosa | reverse complement strand
TGGATGAATTGAAATCTGCCAAGTCACAAAATGAATTGTCTAATAAATTTCAATTGCAGTCAACCAGCCATCTCCAGAATTAAAAGAAAAACGAGAAAAAATATCAAAAATTGGCTCTATCAAATGTGAATTTGCATGCGAAACGTAGAAGATGAGTTGATCATCAAGGATTGAAAGATGCATTCATAAAATGGTTTCACCAAATGAGAAGTCAAAATGTTCCGATCAATGGCTCTATGATGCTTGAAAAGGCAAAAATATTTGCACAAACTTTGGGAATTCCCAATTTTGAACCATCTCATGGTTGGTTAGAGAGACTTAAAAAGCGTGAAAATATAAAATTCATGAAAGTGCATGGTGAAAGAGCTGTCGCTGATCACTTATGTGCCAAACATTGGATAGAAACAATTTATACCAAGGAAATTGACGGCTATTCACCAAAGGATGTGTATAATTTCGATGAATCTGGTCTTTTTTTTAAAGCACTTCCATCTGGTACACTAGCTGTCTCTGGAACAAATCCAACGGGTAGAAAAACCACAAAAGACAGACTCACCATTCTCTTAGCAGTCAATTCCGATGGAACTGAAAAACACGCATCTGTCATCGGAAAATTTCAACGACCTCGTTGTATGCTGAATAAAAATGCACCTCAACCATATTATAGTAATTCAAAAGCTTGGATGACGAAAAACATTTGGCTGGAAATTATTGCACAATTTGACAAAAAAATGCGTGGCCAAAAACGAAAAATCATTAATTTTGCAGACAATGCAAGCTGTCATAAAATTGAAAATCATTTTGAAAACGTAAAAATCGTATTTTTACCTCCAAATACGACCTCATTAATTCAGCCCCTTGATAAGGGGATAATACGTGCTGTGAAAGTGCATTATCGTACACAAATTGTGTGAAAGTTATTGGTGGCAATAGAAAATAGGAAGAGCGTAACTGAATTTGAAAAATCTGTTCATGTTCTTTTGTCTATGCAAATATACGACGATTGTCAATTGCTATAAAAAAGCGGGTTTTCACAATGAAATTGAAGTCGAGTTGAACGATGTATTAATTGAGAGTGATGATGCCAATATTCCTCAATTGGAACCCGAATTCATCGATTGTGATGTCAGCGAGCCGTGCAATGGTGATTTAACTGATGCTGAAATATGTTTGGAAGTTCAAAACGAGCACATGATAATAGAAGAGGAGGAAGAAGTAGATTATATTGAAACCGAATTAACTAGAAATGTTAGTATGTATTATTTTTATATTTATAATATGAATGTCCATAGGTACCTAACATAACTTTAATAGTTTAACAATATTTTAGATCTCTGGAAAAGAAGGAATAAATGCTTTGTTGACTGTACGGTCCTATATGATGCAATCGTTTGAAAGTTTTGAAAATTATACTCTGTCTGAGATCGAGGATTTGATTGAAAAAAACATTGCGAGCAATCGAGTACAAAGAAGCATTTTGGACTATTTTTAGGAAATAAAAATTGCGTACCAATAAGTTGAAATATTGCTTAATTTATCTATAATTTGCAATAATTCTTGTTGAATTTTTTGGTGTAACTTTCATTTTTTTAACTTATAAATGTATTTTAAACAATAATAAAGCGATTTTTAATCATTGAAAGACTCAAAATAATAATACTATGGAATATTTTTACTTAGTCAGGATAAGAGTATACTATTTTCCATTCCCGAGGGTATACTCTTAAGCGGACTCGGCTGTATATTTACACACATATATAGATACATATATATATACATATATATATATATAATTACATACATATATATATATATATATATATATATATATACAATATGTTGAAAAGGTAACACACTAGAGAGAGAGAGAGATTGTGTGCCATTTAGAGCTCAGGATTCCCTCTCCTTTGAGCACATAATTTACAGGGAATAGCGCGAGTCTATGGCTCCGTTAATTTATCGTTATATTTCGCTCCTTATAACAGTCTTTCCTCTCTCTCTTTGGTTGAGCACATTTCTTTGAGTGGTTTTTGGGCTGCCCTTTCTAGCAGCTCGTCCTTCACATACCACTGGTTCACTGTCCTACACACGCTGTCACATCTCTCTGGCGTGTGTTGCTGGACAGTTGTCTGGAATGTATAGTCTTGCACGCGCTGATGACCCATAGACGATTCCATTTCAGTCAACAATTTCCTGGTGAAACAGATCTATTTGTACGCGTGTGTTATATAGTTATAGAGGTGCGTATATGTATTTTAATTTATATTTTTAATTATTGTGTGTCTACCCTGCATTCCATAGGTTATAGACTCCATACACTGGTGGGTTTCCCTGTTTTATTGATGGCACACGATCTCTCTCTAGTGTGTTACCTTTTCAACATATTGTATTTTAAAGAGCTCAGGATTCCTTTTCCTTTAAGCACATAATTGACAGGGAATAACGAGTCTATGGCTCCGTTAATTTCTCGTGATATATATATATATATACATATACAAATATAAATTTAGCGGAAATCGCTTTCGGCGAATAGAAATTAGCAAATCGCAACTTCCGAATTGTGTTGGCAAGCGCTCAATGGATATGAAGATACCAGAGCTATAAACATAAGTTATATATATATATATACATATATATACATATATATATATATACATATATATACATATATATATATACATATATATACATATATATATATACATATATATATATACATATGTATATATACATATATATATATATATACATTTATATATACATATATATATATACATATATATACATATATTCAAGGTGTGTCAGAAAAGTTCCAGGATTGATGTCACAAAAGATTTATTTCAGACCCAAACTTCACACTAAGAGCTTTCTCCTTCAAAGTAATCCCCCTGGAGTATGTAACTGTAATCTTAGCTCTCTGCAACGATCAAACTTTTTTCTTCATAATTTTATATACATGTCCTCTGTTTCAGGTCATCAAGCAATGAGCACAGTGCAACGAACAAACTTGAAATTTCTGGTATGGTTGATGAAAACTCTGCTGCAGCAGGTGTATGGAGATGAGACGATGTCACGCTCACGTGTTTTTGAGTGGTGCAAGAGGTTTAAAGAAGGACGTGAGGGCATGGAAGATGACCCCAGGGGTGGAAGGCCCTCATCAACCAGGACTGAGGTCAACGTTGAACGCGTTAGGCAGATGGTGCGTAGCAATCGTCGGCTGACTGTTCGACTGAGCGCAAATGAGCTGGGCAGCGTCTGGAAGATTCTCACTGAAGTTTGGACATGTGGAAAGTCTGCGCGACAATGGTGCCAAAACTGCTGAACGATGACCAGAAGCGTCGACGCATGTAAGTGTGCCAGGACATCCTCGAGCATCTTGAAACCGAACCAGACTTGCTAGGGACAGTCATCACTGGTGATGAGTCATGGATCTTCGAGTACGACTCGGAGGCGACCCGTTTTGAAGACGTGGATGACATCAAAAAGGCCGTAACGACGGAACAGCGGAGGATCCCGGAAGAAACCTTCCAGGAGTGCATGCAAGCGTGGCAGGAAAGGATGGAAAAGTGCATTAGACTCCAGGGGGATTACTTTGAAGAAGAAAATCTTAGTGTGAAGTTTGGGTTTGAAATAAATCTTTTGTGACATCAGTCCTGGAACCTTTCTGACACACCTCGTATATATACAATAATATTAAATAAATGGAAACTATATTTATAAAACCATATTTATTCTATTATATATATTTCAAGGGTACCAAAACTTTGGTATGCACTCATCAGATAAAATACAAAGTTTGTTTTACAAATATTGACATAACCAGGAAGAACTTAACGGTTCAAGTTTTCCTGGATAGTGTTGTGTGCTTTGAATCAGTTATAAACATTTATATTTGTTGAATTACCAACAAATTGAATATCCCTTTTGCTTATATATATACACACACACACACATATATATATATATACATACACACACACATATATATATATATATATATATATATATATATATATACATACACACATATATATATATACTGTATATATATATACATATATATACATACACACACATATATATATTTAATTTGTTGGTAATTCAACAAATATATATGTTTATGACTGATTCGAAGCACAGATACAACTCTATTTTTAACACACTATAAAACTATCCTACTCTACTACTATGAACATAGCACAAAATATAAATAGAATTAATAATAGAAACTTAAATGTAAACCCTAACCAAACAAACCAAGCTAGCAATAATAATATTTCTAATAACAATATTCATAATAATAGTACCTTTCCTAGTAACAACAACTACAGAAAATGTAACTGTAGAATTAAATCAAACTGCCCTGTACAAAATAATTGCTTAGACAAAAACTTAATTTATAAATGCGCAGTTAAAACTAGAGACAAAATATTTAACTATATAGGTGTCACTTCTACAAAATTCAAAGAACGTTGGTACAACCACAAACATACATTTAATAGGTCCGATAAAAAATCTTCCACTTCACTTTCACATCTAATTTGGAATTTAAAGGACAACAATATAGACTATTCAATATCTTGGGGAATGATTTCGAAAGCACCTGAACACCAAAATATGGCTTTCTCAAGAATCTGTCATTTATGTATCGAGGAAATTTTTTATATAATTAACTGTCAAAACTCTATTAATTAAAAAACAGAATTATTTACTTCTTGCCGACATCGCCAAAAATCCACTTTACAAAGTATTTTTAATCTATGATATTCATTACACTTGACTATATATCTTATACACCTTTAAAATGATGCTATTATTTACTGAGTTTTTCTTTAAAAAAAATTTAAATTTTTTAAATGATCTTCCTTCTTAAATTTAGTATTTTTACCATTTGATATTCTTTTCCTCATGATACTCTTCTTAATCTATTTTTTAGATTTAGATTGATACTCTTTAATTGACATTCTGAAAGAATCCTCTTTACGATAGTTCTTCTAAATGCACTCTTGACTTACCTAATAATACATTTTTTCCCCTCTTTGATCTTCAATATTTTCACACATCTTTCGACCTAAATAATATGTAATAGAAATTCTCATCCTTGAAAGACATATAATATAAAGTACCTTATAATCTCAGACAAAATAATATATAATTTTCTCTACATACTTTCTAAGAAAATCTTTCATCAAATTTAAATTGCAAATAATATTGGAGTTATCTTTTCCTTTAAAACTGAGCAAACATAGACATGATAACTTGTATGATAAATTATATAATTTCGCTAAATTAACAATGTTCTGAAAACATTTTCAATGTTGGAGGAAAATATTTGAATCTACAAATTGTTCTTCTCTTACAACTTGAAGTACGTCTTTTCCTTAAATATTTATGTAAAATATAAAATCAACACCCTTCGTAACTTATATTAGAAATGTAAACAATTAATACGTGTGGTTTATTTCTATAAAATCACCAATAATATTTATACTTGCACAATTATTAATCTATATAGATATTTATATACTTACAACCTGTTGCACTGTAATAAGATAAAATGTACTTACAACCATAATTCTTCATATATATATAATATTATAACTCATAATATAGCTAAATTATTTTTTAAATTCTACAATCATATTTCACCATTGCTACAAACTGTTAATTCTTTTTAAATTCACGTAAATACAAGCTTTTCTTTCTTTCTCTTTCTTCTTCCTACACATAAATATATTTATCCTAATAATTATTTAAATCTACCTAGCATCTAAAAATTTAACCTTTTTTTTTCAGCCCTATACCTCAACCTCATTTGCATATTCATCTCAATAATTTGAAATATTTGATTTTTCCTCTCTTTCCCCTTTTACTATCCAGGAAAAACTTGAACCATTAAGATCTCCTTCCTGGATATGTCAATATTTATAAAACAAACTTTGTATTTTATCTGATAAGAGTGTACCAAAGTTTTGGTACCCTTGAAATATATATAATAGAATAAATATGGTTTTATAAATATAGTTTCCATTTATTTAATATCATTGATATATATATATATATATATAATATTAGTGATACTATTTATGGTTATGTATATATTAAAACTTTTTATAGTTATGTATATTTTAAACCCTAAAGCGTGAAGGCCAGTAATTTATTACTACCTTATTACCAGTAAGATAAATAGCTCAATGTAATAACATCAGTTGTTCTACAGAGCAGTTATATAGAATTCACAAGAATCAAAGCTATGTTCAAAGCATTTATTCACTTACAATTGTTTCATCCAAACCTAGGCTTGGAGTCTTCGGAGCATTTTTCAATGTTTGTACACATAATTGACCACCTTTCCAACGCAAGAGACATACAGATACATATATATATATTGATGTAGAGTGGAGTGGCATATATTATACTATACTATTCAAGTTCAAAATAAAAATAAAAATAAAAATAAAAATTAAAATTAAAATTAAAATTAAAATAAAAATTAAAATTAAAATTAAAATACATTCGGCAGATAACACAGATAATGCAAGAGGATAGTTTGATAGTCAGGTCTAGTAGGTAGTGTATGCATTAGTTACACGTGGAGCATGCAAGTGTGTCTCATTTTTATACTATTATTGTGTGGCAGGGTGTTACACGTAATGCAATCACTTTAAGCGGGTAAGCAAGATTATTATGGTGGTTGTAGTGGTAAGGTATTTTTTGTATAGAACAAAAAAGTATGTGTGCAGGAAATAAAAAATAAAAAGAAGAAGCAAAAGAAAGTTATGGTTTTCGTATCCACCATCATTTTCACATTCAGAAAAGGTAAGATATAGTTTCTACATCCATCACATAAGTAACGATGATTCCGTATTGAATGTTTGATGCATTAAAATAAATTATTTTAGTGTATTGAGGCTGTGTTATTTAATTCAAGTTTATAGAATAGGTTGATTCTGCTGCGAGAATTTACAGCGGTTTATCAAACTATCCTCTTGCATTATCTGTGTTATCTGCCAAATGTATTTTAATTTTTATTTTTATTTTTATTTTTATTTTTATTTTTATGTTAAACTTGAATAGTATAGTATAATATATGCCACGGTACATCAATATATAAATATGTATCTGTATGTCTCTTGAGTTGGAAAGGAGGTCAATTATGTGTACAAACATTGAAAAATGCTCCGAAGACTCCAAGCCTAGGTTTGGATGAAACAATTGTAAGTGAACATAGCTTTGGTTCTTGTGAATTCTATATATATATATATATACATATATATATATATATATAATATATATACATATATGTATATATACATATATGTATATATACCTATATTTTTATATACATATATTTATATATACATATATTTATATATACATATATTTATATTTATATATGTATATATATATATTTTGCCGTGTAGGTAACACGGTAAAAACCTCCCAGTCGATACTGTAAATGTGGTTGGTGTTAGGAAGGGTATCCAGCCGTAGAAAACTCGCCAGACAGTCCTATGCGAGCAAGACAACCACTCTTGCCTCAAGTGGGAAAACTCCCGTCCAAACCCATGCAAGCGTGGAAGATGGACGTTAAACGATGATGATGATGATATATATATATATACATATATATATACATACATATATTTATATATGTATATATATATATATATATATACATATATTTATATATGTATATATATATAAATACATACATAAATATATATATACACATATATTCTAGGGCGGGTAAAATTCCTGAGATCCATGGACGAGTTCTCTCCAGCGGTCTCTGTCCCTCATTATCACTGCCATGTCCTGTGTCTCCAATAGACCAGTGTCTGTCCTTAGGGCATCAACATACGTTAATCTTGGTCTTCCTCTTCCACTGTGTCCATGTAGGGGCTCCCACAGGAGCACTGAATGCAATGTCAACTCTGGATGTCAGTGAGTATGTCCAGCTAACCTCAGTCTCCTTTGTGTCACTTTTGAGCTGACTTTTGGGAGGTTCCCATACAGCTCTGAGTTTTTCATCCTCAGTGTATACTGATTAATGTTCAGAGCCATCCTCAACATTTTCGTGTAGCACCCATCCACAATCTGAGTGAGTTTCTTGGTCAGTGTCCAGGTCTCAGACCTCCACTACAGCAACGAAGAGGTGGATTTTCAGGTCTTTACAAAAGTCCGACTTCCACACCGATCTCAAGCTGTGTCACACCGCCCAGGCTTTGCTCTTCCTCTCAACCACATCATCTCCCGTATTCCCAATCTTTGCTGCTCCCAAATACAGGAAGTCCTCAACCAATTTTAGCAGCTTTCCGCCTACATTAGTGATGCCCTCTGGCTTCTCAACATTCTCTACCAGATATTTTGTTTTAGTCTCATTCATTCTCAGCCCCACACTCATCAACACAGTCTCAACCTCCTGCATCAAATCCTCTGCCTCTTTCACTGTATTTGTCACCAAAACTATGTCGTCGGCAAATTCAGCATCCGATATCTTTTTTGCCTTAACTCTCCTGCTCTGAACCGGTGCTACAGTAAAGCCAGAGTCCTGGTGTTTCTCCAGTGCAAGGCGCACACAATAGTCCACTACGATGATAAAAAGGTAGGGAGCCAATGTATCTCCCTGGAGCACTCCAGCCAGTATCTCAAAGAACTCTGTCATCCCATCAGGTGTAATGACTTGGCTTTGGTGTTGGTGTAGAGCAATGATATCAGGTCCACTATCTTCTTGGGGATTCCATAAGCCTGTAAGATATTCATGAGGCAGTGATGGTCCACAGAATCAAAGGCCTTCCTAAAGTCAATGAAAACCATGACCGCAGGAAGGCAATTTGCTCTAGCTCCCTCTAATATCCTGCTCAGCATCAGGATGTGACTGCTGGTTGATCTTCCCTCTCTGAAGCCGTTCTGGTTGTCCCTGAGCTTCTTTTCCATCTCAGGCTGGATCCTGTTAAGAATCATCCTGTTGAGGGTCTTTGCCACAAGTGACATCAGTGAGATCCCCCCTGTAGTTGTTGGTGTTAGAGAGATCTCCCTTCTGTTGGCACTGAGGCGATGTTACTGATCCTCCACTGATTTGGAGCAACTCCTTTCTCCAGTGCCTGGTTACAGAACCCCAGGATGATATCATCAAAATCACACCTCTTCATCACCTCTGATCCTACTCCATCTTCTCCATGAGACTTGCCCTCCTTGATCTTCTTCTTGGCTCTCTGAAGCTCCTCTCTGGTGAAGGGCTCTGTCTCAATATCCAGTTCTTCACACAGCCGCCTGATCTCCCCAGTGCTCTCGGCTGTGGAGGGCGGCTCTCCTAGTAGGGTCCTAAAATGGTCAAGCCATTTCCTCTTCCTATCCTCGGGCCCTGTTCCCTGGATCTGACTTGAACACCTTCTCTTCCTCCCTGTGATCTCGTTGATGATCATCCAGCTCTCCTTACATCCAGACCTGTCAACCGCTCTCTCCACACTTCTGATCTCTATCAGTGCCTTCTCTCTGGCCTCAGTGTAAGCGGTACAGAGTGCTTCCCTCATCACCTCCACAGTCTCCATCCTCTCCTCCATAGGATCAGCATAGAATTGGTCCTTGGCAGCTTTCAGGTGTTCTCTGGCTGCACACACTTTTGGGTCTGCAGAGCTGATGTGCTTCCTTTTGTTCTTTCTCCTCGGCACCAGGGTCACACTTGCTTCTGCCACTGCATTGGTGAAGTGCCCGTACCTCCTCGTCACACTCTCCTCGGTCCATCCAATCTCTCTCTCCTCTGTCTCTCCACACAGAGCACTGAACCTGTTCCTCACTTCACTGGGAACCTCTCCTGTAGCTTATCATTTTCCTTGAAAGCTCCCCAGTCATAGATTGCTCTCAGGGGCTGAGCCTTTCTTTTTCTTAAGCTCACCCGGACCTCACTCATAACAAGCCGGTGGTCACTACCCAGTGTACTGAAATAGTTGTATGGTTCTGTGTTCAGAACACTATTCCTCTACTTCCTCCTCACCAGAATGAAATCAATCTGGGACTTGGACAGGTGCATATCTGAGATGTAGGTCCATATCTTCCCCGGATTCTTCCTAAACCTTAGGTTGGTCGCTATCAAGTTCGCCTCCAGCAGGGTGTCTCTCAGTAGTCTTCCATTTCGGTTGGTGTTGTTATGGAAGTACCAGCAAGGATCTTCACTGCCCTCCTTACTCAGATGTGCATTGAAGTCCCCCAAAACAAGCAGGATGTTGTGTGCTTGTGTGGTGTTGACAGCTCTACACACCTCCTCATGGAACTCTTCTGCACTCACATCAGTGTCTCCCTCGGTTGGACTATAGGCTGAGATGAATGTCAGTCTTACGTTTCCATTGAAGGTCACCCTCAACACTCGCGGGGAGACAGGTATTATTTCCCTCACCAATAGACTGGTTTTTGTGCTGAAAGCAAAACCTACTTCTCCCACTGCAGCATTGGTCATGTTCCTCACTGCCGATGTGGTTATGAGCTGGCTCATCTTCCCAATTATCACATTCCACATATGGTGGCTGCCAACTCGTTTTCGAGTACGGCCACTACTTTATATCCATGTAGGAGAACCCCTACCAATGCGCTGAACGAGTGTGACTTTTTAGTCCAGCCAGCGACTTGAAAACTCTGGTACAAACACTACACTGGTGACAATTATTGACACATAGTGCTGGGCCCATGGTACCCTGTGATGACAAGTGCAGAGAGATCTCTAGATATAAAGCAATGCCTGTGCCGTGAAGCTTTTATAGTGAGCAAAGGCACTGCACAAAGCCAGTCCCACTCTCTTAACCAAGATGATATTTACTAAAAAGAAGAACAAGTCAACATCATTGGATACCATCAGGGTTGCAGGTGTTACATCAGAGTTTTCCTTCTCCTAGAATTCTGCCTTGACAAAGGCTAAGGGGTTATCTCTCAAAAAAAAATATAAACATATATATGTATATATATACACACACATATATATACATATATATTTATACACACACACATATCATCATCATCATCATCGTTTAACGTCCATCTTCCACGCTTGCATGGGTTTGGACGGGAATTTTCCCAGTTGAGGCAAGAATTGGTTGACTTGCTCGTATAGGACTGTTTGGCGGTTTTTCTATGGCTGTATACCCTTACTAACACCAACCACGTTTACAGTGTGGACTGGGAGGTTTTTACCGTGTTACCTACACGGCCACATTACTGCGTGGACTGTGTGTTTTTTTTGTCGTGACACCTACAAGACCTCATTTGTTTTGGCCTAGATGTTGTAGTACCAACATAACTTTACATTGAAAGGGGCGGTGTGGATGGGGTGGGGGTAGTGGGATGGGTGTCTATTTTTGTTAGAGGTGCCTACTGACTGTAGGTTTCGCTTTGTACTTAGGCAAGGCAGGTCTTCTGTGTAACGCCAAAGATCTCGGTCCAGTGTAACACCAAAGATCTCGGTTCAGTGACATTGTCTTGAGAGGTGTAAGTGTTTGAGGTCGGAATTTATCAAGTCGTCCCAGGTTTTTCTGGGTCTGCCTACTCCGTGGCTACTGTCTATTTTTATTGCCCTGCACTTTTTTATACAGCTGTCGTCTTTCATGCGCATCACGTGACCGTACCAACGTAGTCTTCTCTCGAGTAAACAACATCTGATCCCTCTTATTCCTAATTTCTCCCTTAGTTTGTTTATGCTTTGCCGTTCACGTATATTACTATTACACATCCAGCGGAGCATGCAAGCTTCGTTCTTCTCCAGTCTGCATATATCCTCTGCACACAATGCCCAAGTCTCACTGCCATGTAACATTGCTGTCCGTATGCAGGCATCATACAGCCTGCCTTTCATTTTTAGAGAGAGCCCTTTAGTGGGCAATAGTGGTATAAGCTCTCTGAACTTTTTCCATCCCGTTCTGATTCTAGCTACTGTACTTTCAGAGCACCCTCCACCACTGCTGATTCTGTCACCCAGGTAACAGAAGATGTCCACTATTTCTATAGAATCATCTGTGCAATGGAATGAGCTAGTATTCTGTGCGCACTTGCTGCTACTTATTGCACCTGAGCACCGGCCACATATAAAATCTATATTCTTAGTTAGCTTACCTGTGATCGCACTACATCTTTTATACACCCATACTTTGCATTTGGGACATAAAATGGAGTTTCTGCCTACTCCTTTCCTACACACTGAGCATGGCCATTTCCCAGATGGGACCGGTGCCCTATTTTCCTTCCTACAAACTAGAACTTTAGTCTTAGACAGGTTAATTTTAAGGCCTTTTGATTCTAGGCCATGCTTCCATGTTTGGAATTTCTTCTCTAGTTCAGCCATTGATTCAGCTATGAGCGTTAGATCATCTGCGTATAGGAGTTCTATGGGCAGCCGGTCTTGAACTCCTCTGTTATAGCCTGAAGGGCAATAATAAATAGTAGGGGGCTAAGAACGGAGCCCTGATGAACACCAACTTTTACGCTAAACTCTTCACTATATTCGTTGTTAATTC
>OZ024752.1:22765874-22823374 GCA_964016885.1 Eledone cirrhosa | reverse complement strand
CAAAGAATCGCTGCTTTCACCCTTAACGGGATCTTCTGAAACTAACAAAGTCAATCTGTGAACACAGAAGAGAATATTTCAAAAAACGTTGCAACCGAAGGAAGACAGGAAGACGATACTTTGGTTTGTGGAAACGTTCCCTGGCAAAGAACGGGAAAAACGAATATAATATGTCATTAATAGGAGCAGTGAAAAACAATTACACTCAAAGACAGAACCACGTTTATGGTATAAAAGGTGGTTCATAGAGACGTTCTCTGGCAATGAACGGAAAAAACGAAGATAATACGTCATATGTGGAGCGTGGAGAACAATTGCACGCAAAGACAAAACCACTTTAATGGTATAGCTGTAGTCGTAGACTAAAATTCTAACTAGGAAACCGAATGATTCTCCGCTTCAGAGTTAAGAATAAAGTTAATTACCTCGACATTACCCTCAATTTGTCGAATGACTTGCACTACCTGTAGAGAAAGCCGAATGATACGCTTAATTACATAAGTAAGTATTCTAACCATCCTGTCATCATAACCAAGAACCTGGTAAGTAACGTTTCTTTGAGGCTTTCCCGTCTATCTTCTAACGAGCATATTTTCAATGACCATTCCACGTATTACAATGAAGCTCTTGCTCGGAGTGGATTTGTCGATAAGGTAGCATATACAGAGTACGAGAATAGACTTAGAAGAATTAGATCGCAACGCATTATATGGTATAACCCACCATATAATATGGAGGTCTCCACACCATTAGCTAAGATCTTTCTCTCCCTTACACATAAATGTAGTAAAATTTTTAATAGAAATACTATCAAAATTTCTTACTCTACGACTCCTAACTTTGCACATAACATAACAGCTTCAAATTTATCTAAACTACCTAGCCGTAGGAACACGTGCAACCCTGTAGGTAGTACTAACTGTAATTGTAGGAATCGGGTTGACTGCACCCTATCCGGGAAATGCCTCTCTAGTAACATTGTCTACAAATGTAAGGTTGAAACACCCACATCCTGTAGGGCCTACATAGGGTTAACCGCCAATAGATTCAAGCAGCGTCTGACCATGTGACCTCTGCGCCGCTAAGGCCCTGGAAATACTCTACGCCAAAGACCTCTCTTAAACAAAAAATCTGAGGCAATTTCAGCTTGTAAACATAAATTGCACAAAACTTTCCTGTATTACAGCCCCACATTATACCCTAACAGATAGTACGAACTATACGCGGATATTTTACGTCTTGATGTGGTAGCTAAGTATATGTTATGTTTATACTATTACTTATTTGTATAGGTAAGTATATATTACCTGTATGTTTTGTGAAGGTACGTATACTTTCTCGTATGTATATTTGATTGTATATGTTATGGCGTATATATTATTTTTTCTGGTACATATGCTTTTGGTTATGCGGTTACGTGAGTTTTGTGTCTGTGTGAGTATGCGGGTTCGTACGTATGTAGGGTGTGTGTATATGTTTACTTTGTGTTTTGGTTGACGTACGTCTCCGAACATAAGTGTATTTACATGTAGGTATGTGTGTGCACTTGTTATTTACGTATTTATTTATTTATATACGTTTATTTAATTATATGTATACACACACACACACATATATATATATTTTTTTTATATATATTTTTATGTGTATTTGGTGTATACAGTCGTATGCGTGCGGGTAGAGGCGGTACGTGGGTTCTGTATGTGTGTGCTGTTTTGTTTTTTTGTTGTTTTGTTTTTTGTTTTTTTGGACACATATTTGTTGTGAAAGAGTCATTTCTCAATCTTGGCGCAAAACCAATTTTTTATTCACATGACCTCTACCGACCAATCAAAATTGTTTTGACCACAAGAATTTTTGCTGGAGCCACTTTTTTAACATAAAAACAGTCTTGGCGCAAAATCAATTTTTTACATTCACATGACCTCTACCGACCAATCAAAATTGTTTTGACCACAAGAATTTTTGCAAATTGTAGCCACTTTTTTAACATAAAAACAGGTAGAATTCCCAAAACTAATCAGATCAGAGCAAACAGCACGGACACTCTATCTCAAAATTATTTTTGAAAAGCATTTAGAAATGCGCAACTGGTAAAAACTTAAAAACTTAAAACCACAACTGAATACTAACCCATACAATCACTAATACTCTTTTATTCCTAATTAAACCATTTTTCAACTGTGAACAATTTGTCAGCATTTTCTATTCCGTTTACCAATATATAATAACTTGTGTGTTACACCTCTATTCTTTTAACTATATATACATATATATATATACTCATATATATATATGTATATATACAGATATATGTGTATATATACATATATATGTGTATATATATATATATATGTGTAGATATATATATAGATATATATATAGTAATAATAATAAATTTGAAGACTAAAATCCAAAGAGGGCTCGATAAGGATAAATATATATCAACTATGTAAGAACCATAGAGCAAATATTTATTAAAATAACAGATTAAAGTTTAAGCAAAGAATCCCTGCTTTCACCCTTAACGGGATCTTCTGAAATTTTAAAAAAATCAATCTATGAATGCAGAAGTAAATATTTCGAAAAATGTTGCAGCCGAAGGAAGACAGGAAGACGATACTCTGGTTCGTTGAAATGTTCCCTGGCAAAGAACGAAAAAAAACGAAGATAATACGTGATTATTTGGTTTTGTCTTTGCGTGTAATTGTTTTCACCGCTCCAAATAATGACGTATTCTCTTCATTTTTTTTTTTTGTTCTTTGCCAGGGAACGTTTCCACGAACCAAAATATCGTCTTGCTGTCTTCCTTCGGTTGGAAGATTCAAGATTCAACTACGAAGCAACATCAGAGAGGAAAACACATGATCAACGATCTGATGCCTTCAGAACGCCCGAGTTCGTTGCTGAAGTACAGGATATCATCAACAATGAACCTAGCAAGTCGATGCGTACCATTGCAAGGGAGAAAGGATGAAAAGCTCATTAGGCTACGTTTCATACAAGATGAGGAAAGGACAATTTCTGTCAAAGGCAATACAAGAAAAGCGACAGAAGCACACAAAGAAGCTGATCAACAAGTTGAAACACCCACTAGAGCCAGACATGCTGTGGTTTTTCTCCGACAAGAAAAACTTCTGCCAAGACCAGAAGATCAACTCCCAGAACAACAGGTGGCTCGCTGTCTCATCCAAAGACGTGCCCAGAGTCATGCAGACAAAGTTTCCAGCGACAACATTGGTCTTAGGTGTCATCAGCAGTCAAGGTGACGTCATGCCACCTCACTTCTTCCCCGAGGGCCTCAAGCTGAACACCGATGGCTACATCCGCGTTCTGGGTGCGGTAGTAAAGCCCTGGATCGACCAGGTAGCTGCAGGTAGGCTGTACATGTAGCAGCAAGACTCAGCGCCTTGCCATACCAGCTGAAAGACCCAAGCCTGGCTGTCAGAGAACTTCGTCGACCACACTTCACCTGACATCTGGCCTCCAAGCTCGCCTGACTGCAACCCCCTCGACTTCTTTGTGTGGGGCGCACTGGAATGAGACACCAACAGATCTAGCTGCAATACGAAAGACGATCTGAAGGCCAGGATCACAAGTGCCTTTAGGGGCCTAAGTCAGGGGACAGTGTCGAAGGCCTATAGCCAGTTCCGAGGCCGTCATCAAAGCCAATGGCGGGTTTATCGAGTGAGATCGAAAGAACAAGTCATGAAGGCAAACTGACCCAAGTTTGATAAATAAATCTTAAAAAATAAAACTACTGTGTTATTTTTTCATAGACAGTAATCTTGTGAACAAATATTGTATATATGTATATATGTAACCCATAAAAACGACTGTAAAAACAGCCAATCATGATTGTTTAACCATCGTCTCAGTGTGTTTGGCCTTTAACGTATGTTGTAGCTCTGGTTCATCTGAATCATTGAGCGCTTGCCACACATCTCGGAAGTTGTTTTTCGTTAATTCCTAAGCTGAAATACGATTCTCGGTTATTTATATATATTTTTTCGTTTCTGAATTTGTTTAGCAAGATTCTTTATCTGAAAACGTGTGTTGAAACCGATATTGTTATACTTTGGGAGGATCATGTTGCCAATAAGAAACACACGCACCAGATGCTTTCACTTCAATTTATTATAAATTAAATTTATAAATTTAGGAATTTAGGAATTTATAAATTTTCGGTTGGTTGGTTGGTTCCACAACCAGACGATTGATCATATATTGTCAAAGTTCTTTCGTCACACATTCTGTGACCTCTTCAGTGACTGGGGATTCTTTTCTTTGTTTTTGCGCCTCTCCTTTGTTCTGTCCTACACCATCAAACAAGATAGCATAGGACAGAATAATCTTGTTTTTGTGTGTTGTGTGTTTTTATTGGCAGCATGACTCTCCCAAATGTATAACAATATCTGATTCAACATACGTTTGCAAAACAAATTCAAAAACAAATTATTTATATATATATATCATCATCATCATCATGACCGTTTTACGTCCGTTCCACGCTAGCAGGGTTAGATGGGTTGTCCTGTTGTGGGCAGTGTCTGGTCGGCTGACCATGCCTTGCTCATACGGGAACTGATTTGGCTTGATTTCTACAGCTGGATGCCCTTCCTAACACACAACCTCATTTACAGTGAGTGCTGGGTGCTTTTTCGTGGCGCCTACACGTCCACTTTACAGTGTGGGCTGGGTGCTTTTTTTGCCGTGGCGCCTCCACGACCACCTTGCAGTGGGAGGGTGTGGGGGCATATTGTCTATATGCTTCAGCTTGTACCCATGGGTGGTCGGGTACTCTGTACTACTGCGTGACGCCAGAGGTCACGGTCATGTGTCATCGCCTTTGAGAGGTGTAATTGGGTAAGGTCGGCTTTTATCACCTCATCCCAGGTCATCTTGGGTCTCCCCACTCCGTGGTTTCCATTGACTTCTAGTGCTCTGCACCTTTTTATGCAGCTGTCATCCTTCATACGCATCACATGTCCATACCAAACGCAACCACCTCTCCTGCACACAGCATTTGATTCCTCTTATGCTCAGTCTCTCTCTCAATTCATTTATGCTTTGTCGTTCGCGTAAATTACTATTACACATCCATCGGAGCATGCAGGCTTCTTTTCTCTCTAATCTACGTAAGTCTTCCACCTTCAGCGCCCAGGTCTCACTACCATGTAACATTGCTGTTCGGATACACGCATCATACAGTCTGCCTTTCATTTTGAGGGAGAAGCCTTTTGCAGCTAGCAGTGGTAGTAGTTCCCTGAACTATATATATATATATATATATTTAGTTTGACAGGTTTTGTATGGCCAGATACCCTTCCAATCACCAACCATTCTACAGAGTGTACTGGGTGTATTTTTCATGGCACTGCACTAGAGAGGTTGTCATGTTGTGACTGAAGGGTTGTCTTAAACCTTTTTACTATAACTGGAACCCTTCCAATCATCAACTGCTGAGAGCTGGTAAAATTTAATTGTACCTGTTGTTTAAAGGGCCAGCTTTTTCACATACCATTGTCATATCAAATCTCCCTAAGAACTCCTTTAAGGGTGTCCATGTCTGTGGAATGCTCAGTCACATCAAGTAGGTTCTTCTGTTGTTCAAACTAGAGCATATGTGCGGTCAGGACCGACAGAGGTCCAACACCACATATCATCATCATGACCATCACCATCATCATTATAATCATCATCTTCATTGTTGTTCTCATGGCATGGGCTGGACAGAAATGTTTACAGTAATGTTTTACAGCCAGATGCCCTTCCTGACCCCAACCCTTATAGTCACTTGTTACTGTGTTTATGTTCCAAATAAGTACTAAATACTGGAGTTGATATAACTGACTAAAATTCCTATAATGTGGTAATAATTCACTAAAACCAGTAAAAGAATCAAAGAATAAAGTAAAGTAAATTTCTTTCTGTACATATGGTAAATCTATAACAATAATAATACATTAAAACAACAACAGAACATCATAGAGACTATATATAAAAAAGAAATTGCATATTTACACTGGCAGAAACCAAGACTTGACATTTTTCAAATTTTCTTCCAATAGTTATGTTAGTGAAATAGTACTAATTTCTTATTTACATTCCATTGCTTGTGTTTTATGGTGTGAATATGTTTGTTTTTTGATTTATATGAAAGAGCTGAATATGTACAGTTGCATATTTTGCCTGATTCTGAATAGAATTTAGATATGTGTATATCTAAATATATATATATATATATATAGTAAAAAATTGAACGGGAAGTACTAACAAAGGTTTATTAGTTTCACGCTCTTGAGAGTGGGGTGATGGTATGGTGGTATAGAGAGAGAGAGAGAGAGAGAGAGAGAGAGAGAGAGACAGAAAAACAATTAAGAAATAAATAAATAAGAAAAACTAGCCCTGATGGGAAATTGAGAGAGAGAGAGAGGGAGAGAGAGAGAGAGTGGGATCAGTGGTAGCAAGTGAAATTAGTTTGTACATGACAAGTTGAAATGAAACACAATAACACTTGTTTCAGCTATTTACCACAAAAACATACAATTTCCTCTATAAATAATCATGACATCTAGATTAATATAAGCCAATATACAGTTTACTATTATTATTTTTTTTCATTTTTTTTAGATAAGAAGATAATTTTACTTTCACATCATATACATACATATATATACATACTTAAACTTAAAGAGAGCCCTCTCTCTTCAGGTTTGACTACAGCTTAGGGTTTTTTGGAGAGAGAAGAGAAGAAGAAGCCACTACTTTGAGCCCAGTACTAACTGGTTCTTAATTTACTGGTACTGAAAGGTAAAAGATGAAGTTGGATCTTGGCTGGAGCACAGAGAGATCAAATAAGTAGAACAATGCTTTTATCTGACACTATAATACCTGCTAATTTACTGCCACAATGTGTGTGTGTGTGCATCATCATTTAAAGGAAGGTTTATCATGACAGTTGTAGTACACAGATGACCAGGTGTTGAAAGCAGAGAGAGAGTATGTATGCATGGAGTTGTAGGGGTGCCATATTGACAAGTGGCTGAGGGGATGGACTAAGGGAGAAGCTGAAAAGGTGGAAAGAATGTATTGAGACAAAAGAAAATAAATTGATGGCAAGTGGTAAAACATGAGGTGGAAAGAACAGGAGGTTGGCCATATGCAATGTACATGTAGAGGATAGAACAAAATGGAGAAGCATGCCATGGGACCTACAAGGATAAAATGGCCTTAAAACACTTTTGTTGTATCACCACCATCATTTTATGTCTTGTTTCCATGCTAATATGGGTTCGATGGGCTTTTACCATTTCAATTTGCCAAAATTGTAAAAATTCAAAAGCAACATCCCTCATCATCTTCTACCTCTTTGATTTAACTTCTTTCTGTCTTGCTCTTTTCCTTTCTCAGTAACCCCTTGCATTAGTGGCTGTATTGCCTTGGTTGGGGTGAGCAAAAAAAGCAAAACATTTTAAGTTAGTTCTTATTCAAAATGAATGGCCTTCTATATGGGTTGTAGGACCATGTCTATACATTCCATTTTGTATAGCTGTGAGGCCTGGCTGCCATTCCTAACACCAACCACTTTACAGAGTACACTGGGTGCACGTTTGTCATGATAGAAGCAGTAGATTAGTTGCCAAGTGCTCAGCATGACTACAGAGTCCTCTCTACACAACATTGTCTCTATTGAATTGCCAACCATTTTGTTGCCTGAGTGACCTAGACAACAATGGGGGAGGGGGGGGGGGGGGTCCAGAAGTTTAGTAGCAGGAGTGAGAAAGGGAACCTGGGAGAGATTTAGAATATTAACACATTTGCTGACAATGTGGAGCTTCTCTCTCAGTAAAGAGTAGGCTTATGATGCCTGTGTACAAGCAGCAATGCTGCATGGCAGTAAGACATGGGCCTTGACTGGAGCAGATCTGGGAGGGCTAGAAAGAGATGGGATGAGTACACTTTTCAGTAGAATCAATGACTGACAACCTCTCTACTACTGGTGCCATGAAAATGCACTTAGTATATCCTGTAAGGTGATTGGTGATAGGAAAGGCATCCAGATGTAGAAACCATGACAAAAAAGCACTAACTTGATCTGTGACAACCTGTCCTACCCTTGCTAGGATGGAAAATGGAGTTTAAATTATATATATATATATATATATATATATATATATATATATATATATATATATATATATATATATAGTTTAGGGATTGTAACACCAGGTTACTGTTGGTTCACCAAAGTGAGCACCCGATGCATAGTGTCCAGAATGTATTTTGGAGTTGTACTAAGTAGAGTGTAATAACTGTTTCTACTCGTAGCACATGGCCAGCAATTGCCCCAGTGTATTACTGGTACTTTAATTTTATCGACCCCGTAAGGATGAAAGGAAAAGTTAACCTCAGCGGGATTTGAACTCAGAATGGCAAGGGCCGTAACTCTATGTGTCAAAGCATGGCGTCCAACCCTCTACCGATACTGCCAAAGTAGAATAATAATAAGTATGTATGGGGTACAAACAAAGCGAACATTATAATAAATGTTCGGTAAACCGATACGTACATATATATGTGTGCATGTATGTATATATATATACATACTACTGTACGTCTGTATACATATATGTATGTATGTATACATATATGTATGTACGTATACATACTTACATATATATATATATATATATAGTAATAATAATAAATGTGAAGACTAAAATCCAAAGAGGGCTCGATAAGGATAAATATATATCAAATATATAAGAACCGTAGAGCAAAAATTTATTAAAATAACAGATTAAAGTTTAAGCAAAGAATTGCTGCTTTCAGCCTTAACGGGGGTCTTCTGAAACAGTTTCAGAAGATCCCATTAAGGGTGAAAGCAGTGATTCTTTGCTTAAACTTTAATCTGTTATTTTAATAAATATATATATATATAATTCTTTATTGCATGATATGTATTTCTGTTACATGGTTATTCATGTGACTTCATCAGATTCTTATGCAATCATAAATGCAGTTATGCAATCATTGGGATCACTACAGCATAGTTATACACGACCAACAACATATCCCAATGATTGTATAACTGCATCTATGAATGCGTAACAATCTCATGAAGTCACATGAATAACCATGTAACAGAAATACATATGCAATAAACAATTATGGTGAAAGAATCCTCTCTTAACTACTCTTACTTGATAAATGAATACTATGTAGCTGGGATAAACTACTGACGTGAAGTGCTTTTGGACCACTCCGACCAGCTTCCCCTCAAGAAGTTACGACGTAACAACTACTTATAAGCAACATATCTTCTGCAATTATATGTGTGTGTGTGTGTGTTAACATCTGTGTTCTTCACCTTCCCCGTCCTAAAAATGAAGTCTGGTAAGGCTGAAGCATAAAAGAAAGTAGAATATTCTTCTTGACAGCATATAATTTTAAGCCAGTCTTAGTTTATATATATATATATATATATATATATATATATATATATATATATATAAAAAATGAAAATTAAATGAATAATACATAAAGAAAAGTATAAGTAAGACAGTAGAACATACATGACCCACAAAGTATTTGGCAATGTTTATATTAGTGCCATAATTATAACAAGATAGTCAACAAGAGTAAAATCTAGAATCTGAAGAGGCTACTGTAAGCTTAAGTGATCAACAGCAGTAATTGTAAGTCCATGGCAGTTTGTTCAGTGTCAATAAGATTAGTTGTTTGCTGTGAAGAATGAAGAAAAAGCTAACATTTTAACTCAGAGGTTCTCAAACGTTTTGGACCACCAACCCCTTCACGGTCATGTAATACCCTCAGCGCCCCCTCCCCCCAACCTTATTTCCAGAGAGACCTGCCAACACACAAATTGTAAATAATATATCTATATACTACTAAAACTCTGTGATTGCGTGCTTGCTTGCTTGTCTGTAATGTAATACAGCCAAAAAGGCGCATAATGGGAAAATACTTTGAAAGGAGGTTGCCCCTGAAATGGGAATACAAATGGAATAAAACAAGTTTCGCATAAATCGGAGTATGGGTTCCCGAGATATGGGGTTTTCTTCATAAATAGAGAGAAAGAGATGGTGGTTGTGAGAGAGTAGATTGAGAGAGAAACATAGAGAGGGAGAGAGAAGACAGAGAAGGAAAATGGAAGAGAGAGAGAAAGAGCTGGTGGTGTTGTTGAATTAAATTACAACCAGTGACTTCAAAGAAACAAATACAGCATTACTGTATCCTGATAAATAGAAAGGGTTTCTAAGTGTGTATATGTGTGTGTCTGTGTGTGTGTGTGCATGTGTATATATACATATATATATATATATATATATGTGTGTGTCTATCTGTGACCAGTGTATATACGTCACAGATACCTGCAACACACAACACATATATATATGGGCCTTCCAATTTCATTTTACATTGTATACATGTCTGTGTATGTTAATTATTTAAAAATCATTTTTTTAAGTGAACATGACCCAACGGGTCACAGGTTGTCTAATAATAAATAAAACCATTAATTTATATATAATGAATATAATATATACTATATCATCATCATCATCATCATCATCAACGTTTAACGTCCGTGTTCCACGCTTGCATGGGTTTGGACGGGGGTTTTCCCACTTGAGGCAAGAGTGATTGTCTTGCTCGCATAGGACTGTCTGGCAGGTTTTCTACAGTTGGATGCCCTTCCTAACACCAACCACATTTACAGTGTGGGTCTGGGAGGTTTTTACCGTGTTGCCTACACGGCCACATTACAGCGTGGACTGTGTGTTTTTTTGTCGTGAGACCTACACGATCTCATTTGTATATAAATAAATATTAAATATATTTTTTATTTTACTGTATTTATATATAATATGTATCGTTTAATTTTAATATACTATTATATCATCTCTATCGACCCCTACACACACACCAACCCCTTCTAAATACCTCCCAGAGGGCGGTAGCATCCACTTTGAGAACCTCTGTTTTAACTCTTAATATCCTATATTCATTTAGCAGTAAATATCTAAAAAGAAGCCTGTTCTTTCAAATGTTTATAGTATCTTTACAAGTGGACAGATTGTTGAGAAAATGTGTAGTATCAGAGTATAGATTTAAATTGTTAATATGAGGCTGTCATAGTGCTACTTTATACTTTTCAAAACTGTCTCTCTAATGCAGTTTTATATGGTTCAGGACGTTAAGAGTTAAGCTAAAGCATTAGTCTGAACCAGGGTTTCCCAACCTGGGTTATATTGCCCACCGGTGGGCGAGTAGCAACTGAACAGAAAATGGTAGGTAATTGGAAATTTTGGTGGACAATATAAGATTTTGAGTATTCAGAAGGTATTTCAACATATGCTACCCCAACAAAAAATATTCAAAACAAATATGCAAAGAACTTGTATTTAAAAAAAACAGGAGGCTAAATGGGAATAACGAACCAGTAACAAACTTTTACCAAACATTTTTGGTATGCTTTTCAATATTTACTATACATATGGTGCAGGGCAATAAAGTTAGACGGTAGCCACGGAATAGGCAGACCTAGAAAAACCTGGGACGAGCTGATAAACTCCGACCTCACACACTTACACCTCTCCAAGACAATGTCACTGGACCGAGACCTTTGGTGGTACTCAGTAACAGAGAAGACCCGCCTTACCTAAATACATAGTAAAACCTACTACAGCCAGTAGGCATCTAACAAAATACCCCCCCCCCCGTCCCACCACCCCCAACCCATCCACGCCACCCCGTTCTATGTAAAGTTGTGTTGGTGCCACACCATCCAGGCCGAAACAAATGAGATCGTGTAGGTGTCACGACAAAAAAACACACAGTCCACGCTGTAATGTGGCCGTGTAGGCAACACGGTAAAAACCTCCCAGACCCACACTGTAAATGTGGTTGGTGTTAGGAAGGGCATCCAACTGTAGAAAACCTGCCAGACAGTCCTATGCGAGCAAGACAATCACTCTTGCCTCAAGTGGGACTACCCCCGTCCAAACCCATGCAAGCGTGGAACACGGACGTTAAACGGTGATGATGATGATGATGATGGGTGTTGGAAAAATTTTTCAAGTGAAAGTGGGCGATAACACAAAAAATGTTGGAAACCCCTGGTCTAAACTGTCAAACTAACTAATGTTGAACAAACTCTCCTGGATAGGTAATTACAAGTTGGGAAATATGTGTATAAATATAGTTTATGTGTGTGACTGTAAAACCCATTATAAACCATCAAATAATTGTTTCTACTTTAGGCACAAGGCCAGCAATTACCCAGTGCATTACTGGTACTTTATTTTATCGACCCCGTGAGGATGAAAGGTAAAGTTAACCTCGGCGGGATTTGAACTCATATACATATATAATAAGAGATTTTCATTTAGAAGCAATGATTTTAAACGACAGACAGATAACGCTTGTCCATCCAATTTCTTTGTTTCAAAATAACCGATAGTTTGGTTACGCTGATGATTTTCTCTGAGACAAGTGTTGCAGTGTTTACATTTTCAATTTTTGTTAATAGATTACCAGTGCAGTTTTTATCCCCAGCATCCTCTTTTGTTTTAACATTCGGGTTATGGTTATGTTTTCTTAACTTCATAAGGCATACTGTTGGTTGAGGGAATATTAATCAAAAGTACCACATGAAAGTCTACACTGTAGACTCTACAGTTTTTAAGCCAAGAAAGGAACTTAACATTGTAACTTTAACACAGCTACTGAGCTGCCCCGAGCAACTCCAGGCTTTACTGCTAGTATATATATATATATATATATATATATTGGAAAATGTGTGAGATCCTTGGTACAGTTAGGTATATTTGAAAAAAAGGAAAAGAATGACTTTACTTGTAGTGTTAAAAAATTTTTTTTATGATTTAATGTTATAATTGTTTCTCCTTTTTGGCACAAGGCCAGCAATTACCCAGTGCATTACTGGTACTTTATTTTATCGACCCCGTAAGGATGAAAGGCAAAGTTAACCTCGGCGGGATTCGAACTCAGAATGGCAAGGACCGTAACTCTGTGCGTCAAAGCATAGCATCCGACCCTCTACCGATACTGCCAATCCACAATATAATATTATAATTGTTTAATTGGTAGATCCAGTAAGTTCTTTGTTAACTTCGATGGGAATAATTTTAGAGATTCCTGGTTAACATGGGTTGGAGAACTTTCTTGCATTCGTCTGTCTGTGGGGATTGTCAAACTGAGATGAGGTTGTGTTGAAATGTGACAAACAGACATTCTCTGTTTTAGTAATATAGACTAGCAGAAAACCACCCGGTGGGCAGTTTTCTGCTAGCAAATCTAGTTTCTGTGTGTGTAATATATATATACACACAGAAATATATATACATTTCTGTGTGTGTAATATATATATATATATATATATATATTACACACACAGAAATGTATATATATTTCTGTGTGTGTGTATATATATATATATATATATTACACGCACAGAAATGTATATATATTTCTGTGTGTGTATATATATATATTTATATATATTACACACACAGAAATGTATATATATTTCTGTGTGTATATATATATATATTACACACACAGAAATGTATATATATTTCTGTGTGTATATATATATATTTCTGTGTGTGTATATATATATATATTACACACACACAGAAATGTATATATGTTTCTGTAGCACTCCTCAATTCCCCCCTCTCTCCCTCCCGCTATCCCCCTCTTGTAGTCTGTCTCTTTCTTTCACTCTCTCTCTACGCATGCGCAAAAAACATTCGCACGCGCGCACGTGTTTTAGCGTCTATTCACTCTCCCTCTCCCGCTATCCCCCTCTCGTAGTCTGTCTCTTTCTTTCACTCTCACTCTCTCTCTATACGTGTGCAAAAAACATTCGCACGCGCACACGTGTTTCCACTGTCGGACAAACAGACAAACAGAGAAATTGCTGGTTATATATTATAAGGAGATTAGGTAATTAATCCATCAATCAGTTAGTTGACAATTAAATAAATGAATTAATAAATACTGTATAAAATTCTAAGGTGTAATTCAAGTTTATGCCTATATTCGCCAGATAAGACGCCCCCCCCCCCCTCCAAAATAAGGTAGTTGCAGGGGAAATAATTCAAAAAATATAGTGGCGCGCTAAAGGCTAAAACACTTCTAAAACACTTGTCACAAGTGAGTAAACCAGCCTAGCCTAACCGTAACATACCTATGGTAACTTACCCTATAAGTTACGGCAAGTCATATTATTATAATCTATTTGTTAAGTCTATTTATAATCTATAAATAGACTTAACAAATATGAGATTCAGTAAGAAATAATTGTGGTGGGCTGCTAGAGTTATGGTAAGTGGTATATAACAAGTGTTAGGCAGGCAGTTTCACAATGTGAACCTTTAACACTGAGGGATAAACAGTGAAAAAGGTTCACATTTTATATTCAGCAGACAAGTCGACCCTTGGTTTTGGAGAGATATTTTCAAGCTCCAAACATTGACTTTTATGCCAGCATAGGCATATCGATCGACTTTCGTCAAATCGGATCAAGGAAACAATGTTTCCAATGGTCTTTCCAATTACTAATACTATCTATCGGTCGTAAATCCAGGTAGAAGGAGCAACATGAAATAAAGTGTCTTGCTCAAAGACAACGCATCACCCGGTCCAGGAATCAAACGCACAACCTCAAGATCATGAATCCAATTCTCTAACCACTCAGCCACACACCTTCATAGGCATATACCATAGATAAATAAATGCCATCTATGTGTCCTCTTTGTCTACACTTCAACATTACTCCATCTTTTTTTACTCAAAAGCATAGAATGTTCAAACATTAATTGAAGGAGGACTCAATACATATGACACACAAACACACACATTAAATACATATGTGTTTGTAAGAAATCAAGTGTTTGACCAGAAGATAATATTTCAGTAGTACCCTTGAACAGTGCATTTAGGATTACATGACGCAAAGAAAAACGTATTAATATTACCATACACCACAACCAAAATCAAACTATTCCTATGAGTCAGAAGAAAATGTTAAGTAAGCTATATATAGCTATGAGAAACACACACACACACACATATGTGTGTGTGTGTGTGTGTGTGTGTGTGTGTGTGTGTGCGTGCGTGCGTGCGTGCGTGCGTGCGTGCGTGCGTGTGTGTGTGTGTGATGCAGTAGATAGAGGAAACAATAGAGGTATAAAGCTGATGGACCAGGTCATGAAAGTAACAGAAAGAGTTATAGCACAGTTGATTAGGGACCGGGTGAAACTAGATGAGATGCAATTTGGGTTTGTGCCAGGAAGAGGCACCACTGATGCCCTCTTCCTGGTGAGGCAGTTACAGGAAAAGTACCTAGCTAAAAGTAAGCCACTCTACCTGACATTCGTCGATCTCAAGAAAGCCTTTGGCAGAGTTCCCCGTGCTATAATCTGGCGGGCTCTTAGAAAGCTAGGAGTAGATGAATGGCTTGTGAAAGCTGTACAAGCCATGTATAGGGGAGCAGTCAACAAAGTTAGGATTAGCAATGAGTAGAGCGAGGAATTTAGCGTACAGGTTGGGCTCCACCAGGGTTCTGTTCTTAGCCCTCTCCTGTTCATCATAGTCCTGCAGACAATAACGAAGGAGTTTAAGACCGGATGCCCATGGGAACTCCTGTATGCAGATGGCCTCGCGCTTATAGCTGAATCTATGGTAGAACTAGAGAAGAAATTCCAAACTTGGAAGCAGGGGCTAGAAAGAAAGGGTCTCAAAGTCAACCTGACAAAGACTAAGGTCCTTGTAAGTAGAGGAGAAAACAGAACCCAGATCCCCTCAGGGAAATGGCCTTGCTCAGTATGTAGGAAAGGTGTAGGTAGGAACTCCATTCTCTTCCCCAAATGCAAACAATGGGTGCACAAGAGAAGTAGCGGGATCTCAGGAAGCTTAACTAAGAATGTAGGCTACACATGTAGCAGTTGTGCTGGGACAGCAAGCAGCAAAGAGCCACAGGAAACAAGTACCACCAAACTCTGGGAGGGCTCTGTAGAAACAGTAGACAGCTTCTGCTACCTAGGTGACCGAATTAGCAGTGGAGGTGGGTGTTCAGAAAGTACAATAACTAGGGTAAGAACGGGATGGAAGAAGTTCAGGGAGCTACTGCCACTGCTAGCTGCAAAAGGCTTCTCCCTCAAAATGAAAGGCAGACTGAATGATGCGTGCATACAAATGGCAATGTTACATGGTAGTGAGACCTGGGCGATGTCTGTGGAAGAATTGCATAGATTAGAGAGAAACGAAGCCTGCATGCTCCGATGGATGTGTAATAGTAATATACGTGAACGGCAAAGCATAAATGAATTGAGAGAGAGACTGAGAATAAGAGGAATCAAATGCTGTGTGCAGGAGAGGTGGTTGCATAAGTATGGACATATGATGCGTATGAAGGATGACAGCTGCATAAAAAGGTGCAGAGCACTAGAAGTCGATGGAAACCGCGGAGTGGGGAGACCCAAGAAGACCTGGGATGAGGTGATAAAAGCCGACCGTACCCAATTACACCTCTCAAAGGCGATGACACACGACCGTGACCTCTGGCATCACGCAGTAATACAGAAGACCCGACCGACCCCCCACGGGTACAAGCCGAAGCTGAAGCATATAGACAATATGCCCCCACACTGTAAAGTGGACGTGCAGGCGCCACGGAAAAAGCACCCAGCACTCACTGAAAATGAGGTTGGTGCTAGGAAGGGCATCCAGCTGTAGAAATCAAGCCAGAATCAGTTCCCGTATGAGCAAGACAAGGTCAGCCGACCTGGCACTGCCCACAACAGGACAACTCGTCTAACCCATGCTAGCGTAAAACGGTGATGATGATGATGATTATGATATATACACCAGGTCCAAACACAAAGGAACCGAACTTCCCCTGTCACTGTCTCTGTCTCTCCCCATCTCTCACTATTATGAACAAATGGGGGCCCATACAATGTCCATCTTGCGGTGGACAGAATCAATGTGTCCTTCCATTTTTAAGACAGCAAGTTGTGATTCAAGGGTAGGTTTAAACCTTTAGTATTTACATTACTATATATTTACAAGTACATTTTCATGGTAAACACTTTACCTCACATAATTATCTCACATAATGTCAAATCTATGAGATTTTGTAAATTATTCATTTTGAGAACAATACCTTAACATCAGTATGAGTGGCTGGTTATGGTCAGTTTGAACAGAAAAAGGTGAGAGAATTCTGGCTGGATATGGCCAGTTTAAATGCTAAAGGGTTAAATGCATATGTGTCTGTAAGAAATCAAGTGTTTGACCAGAAGATAATATTTCAGTAGTACCTTTGAACAGTGTATTTAGGTGGACAGAATCAATATATCCTTCCATTTTTAAGACGGCAGGTTGTGATTCAAAGGTAAGTTTGAATACTCATTCTAACAGATTAAGTCACTGTAAACAGGTTAATTCAATGAATGAGTTAGAATGTGTATGTAAAGGTTTGTCAGTGGCTTTTGTTCTTAACTATTTTCTTGATATATGTTAAGCTAGGTTACAATAACATATAGAAACTATATAAACAGTACTTAAGTCAACTAAAGAATGTCATCAGCTAATCTAACCAAATCAATAACATTGTAAGAAAATATAAGTATGTACAGATAAATGAAATAAAGACTGTGATAATCAATGATAATCACTAGAGATAAAAAACATTAAGTAAAAGGTTGATAATGACATGTAAAACAGGCTTGTTGCTATTGTTGTTAATAGCAACTGTACTGAAACAGCTGTCTATCCTTCTATGACACACCACACACTCACACACATACTATAACCACTTCTGTACAAAACTGGCTGAAACTATCCCTGATTCTCATACTTCTTCTTCATGCACTTATTCCTGAAAGGGTTGTGGGTCTTCAAACACACCTTCAGAAGCAACTGTCTCCAACTGATCTGGCTGGATCCCCAAGCGTGACCAGCCAAGTTCATGGATGTTATCCAACCATCCTGCTTGGGATCTACCCCTGAGTCTCTTGCCGGTTGGTTTTGCCTGTAAAATCTGTCCAGTGATTCTTTCCTGAGACATTCTAACCATATTCCATAGTATCGGATCTGTGATCTCTCAATTTGGAGAAGTAGCGACTCTACCTGGAGTGACTCTCTGTTAATTTCAAAATATTTGTCTAAAAAAAACCTTCCATCATATTTTTATGTAAGAATCTTTGTTAAGTTATACTCCAAACACCATTTTAAGAATGACAAAGTCTTCCTTCCATTGCCTAGTAGTCTTTGCTCTTTCCCTCCTTTTCTTCTCATTTATAGCATTTATAATCCTTTCCAATGCTGCTTTCTATTTCTGTACATTTTATTGAACAATATTTCCTATCTGTCTATTTTATTGATTAAATGTATGTATTTCTATTTACATATTAAAAATATATTGTAATAACAAAAACAAATTTAATATTTTACTAAATCTCTTCAAATGTTTCATTATTTTCACAATCCTTAAAAAATCATAAGCTGTGTCTTTCGTAAACAATATGATAATGAAAGGGTTAAAGTTTTCATAAAAATCTTTCAATATTTTGTATAAGAAACTTTTATTAAGATAAGATCCCTAAGTTAACATGCAAAATCTCATCCAGATATTTTTATGCATCAATTTAAAAGATGAATAAATAGCTGGTAGTGAGAGCATTAACATATCACAATATGTGAGTGCATGTGAATCATCATCATCATCATTGTCATCATGGGTACAGCTAACCTGCAAAAATGTTTCATCTAACATCAGTCTCAGCTTATATATTAATTCTTAACATCCTGTAGTGGTTTAGTAGAAAATATCCAATGATGGTGTTGTTAATTCAAATGTTTATAGTATCTTTACTAGCAAACAGCTCATAGTGAAAATCTGCACTAAATTGAAATACTTTAATACTGAGTGTAATGCAGTCATAGTGTTCTTTTAAACTTTTCAACATGTCTTACTAATGCAGTTTCATGTGGAACAGGATGTTAGGTTAATGAGATGTTCAAAGTATTTTTATTGATATAGTGTTTCAGCTATTTAATTGAATAAACTAAATGTTGGGGGTTAAAAAATATATTTGAGAATCTAATATCTTTGAAGTATTTAGAAAACTCAAAACTCATTTCAGCCAAGCTGAAAAATTGTTGCAGTCAATTCTATGATCCAAATGAATGATATATTAGACATAATAAAATGTCCTATCTCTAGAGTGACTTGATAAACTATTGGGTAAAGAGCTTCTTTGGTCACGAATGACCATGGGATTCACACCTAAAAAGTTCCCCTCCAAGGCACAAGTCTAGGTAAAGTTGTTTGTGGAAGAGCAGTAGTCGCCCAGGTATACAGTTTCCCCTCCTCATGCCACCAATGTTGTCCAAGGGAAAGGCAAAGGCCAATACAGCTTGGCACCAGTGACATCACAACTCATTTCTACAGCTGAGTAAACTGGAGCAACGTGCAATAAAGTGTCTTGCTCAAGGACACAATACATCACCCAGTCCGAGAATCAAACTTACAACCTCACAATTGTAAGCCTGACTCTAACCACTAAGCCATGTGCTTTCACATACTGTATTGACAAATGAAATATAATTGTTTCTACTTTTTGGCACAAGGCCAGCAATTACCCAGTGTATTACTGGTACTTTATTTGATCGAACCTGTAAGGATGAAAGGCAAAGTTAACCTCGGCGGGATTTGAACTCAGACCATAAAGGGCCGTAACTCTTTGCTACAAAGCATGGCGTCTGACCCTCTACCGATACTGCCAATCCACCGCCCTTTACAAATGAAATGTAATGTCTTTTGGGATGCACCTAGCTATGAATAGCCCCATTATACATAGTTTAATTGTTGCAACATAAAGCTTGATAATAGAATGCTTTAATGAAGTTAAAGAATAGATATCATGTAAAAAAAAAGTACCTCATTTTTTGTATTGTTGTATTTCTCCTTCCTTCCAATATATATATAATTAAAACGTAAAAAGATTGTTGTAGTTTATAGTCCTTGTGGTGTTTACTATGGTGTGTAGGATTATAAGAAAATATGTGTGTGTGCGTGAATCATATACATATACACCAGGTCCAAACTCAAAAGAACCAAACTCCCACTGTCAGTACCTCCACCTCTCCTGCTCTCCCCATCTCTCACTACTATGAGCAAATGGGAGCCCACACAGTGGCTGCCCCGTAGCTGACTGACTAGTTTTAGAAGAAATTTTATATATATATATAGGGTGTCCCATCAAAATGTACATACCCTGTATATATATATACATGGAGGCACATGGCTTAGTGGTTAGAGCATTGGCCTTGCAATCAAAAGGTTGTGAGTTCAATTCTCAGACCGGGTGATGTGTTGTTTCCTTGAGCAAGACACTTTATTTCACATTGCTCCAGTTTACTCAGCTGTAGAAATGAGATGATAGGGACTGGGGTCCCTATCATTCCACTGCAAAGTGGTCGTGGAGGTGCCACGGCAAAAAGCACCCAGCACTCACTGTAAATGAGGTTGCTGTAGAAATCAAGCCAGAATCAGTTCCCGTCCCACCCTTGCAAGCAGGGAAAAGTGGACGTAAAATGAAATGATGATGATGATATATATATATCCAATGCTAGCAGGGGAAGCAGATGTTAAAACGACAATAATTATGATGATAGCTCCGTAACCCCCTCTTCTACCGCCCTCTACCCTCCGACCCCACACCCCTCTATCAACAAGTTTCCTCCACCATCCAACACCTTGTCTCCTCCACCCTCCCACCGCTTCCCACCTCATCGTCCGTACCCCCGCACCCCTACTATCTCATCATCATCATCATTCGTCGACTACTGTCGAGATGATGGATCTCACTCTCATGCCCCAGAATTCCCTGTCCCCCATCGCTGCCCCCAGGTCCTGTCTACTGATTCCCGTATCCCTAGAGATAACGTCAGGGAATGACAGCTTCCTACTCATAGTCAGGCTGGAGTCAGGGTTCCAGAGCAAGAGAGCGGATATGATTTCATTGCTGGCACGGTGACAGTGGCCAGCAAATTGAGCTCTCTGGGATTTTAGAAGGGCAGAGGCTCGAGGGAGTTTGCCATAGATTTTAGACAACTTGAGAGGAGATTGGATGGCACATATACCCGCCTCTTAATGAGAGTGTAAAACCTATCCTGGAAACGACATCCTACTATCTACTTCCTCCCCAAACTCCACAAACCACGACAACCCGGGCCGCTCCCATCGTCTCCGCTTGCAACTGCCCCACAGAACTCATATCCGCCTTTCTTGACTCCATCCTTGCCCCCCTCGTCACCACCCTCGCCTCTCACATCTCCGACACCAACCATGCCCTTTGCCTATTCGACTCCTTCACTTTCCCACCCGGCCCACACCCCCTCCTCTTCACCCTAGATATCAAGTCCCTCTATACTGTCATCCCCCACGCCGACAGCCTACATGCCCTCAGGCACTACCTCGAACTTCGCCCCTCCACCATCCCCTCCACCCCCACCCTCCTTCGCCTCGCCGAGCTGGTCCTCATCCTTCAACTGCTTCTCCTTCTCGGGTGAGTTTTACCAACAGGGGTAGCCATGGCACAAGAATGGGCCCAAATTATGCCAACCTTTTCGTTGGCCATGTTGAGGCCCAAATCTTTGCCCAGTACACCGGCCCCACGCCCGAACTGTACAGTCGTTACATCGACGACTGTATCGGAGCCACAACCCTCACCCGAGAACAGCTCGACTCCTTTCTCTCCTTCTGCTCCTTCCACCCATCCCTCCACTTCACCACCTCTATCTCCACCACCCACGTCCACTTCTTAGACATCTCCCTCGTCACCTCCGCCTTCTTCAAACCCACCGACTGGCGGACCGTCTCGGCGGGAGTTCCCCTATCGCCCGCCACTTTGGCTCCCCTGGACATTCTGCCCACCACCTCAGTCTGTGGCCTACACCAATGCCACGGAACAACCGCCACCTGCCTCACGGTCGGACAACGCACCATCTTCACCCTACAGACCTACACACACCTCCCGGCCTGAACACCCCACCCCTATTCCTTTAGCCTTCGACCGCCATGTTTCCCCCACACACAGATCCCCCACTAACACACTCCTCCTTTTCCTTGGCCCACCCCACAACTAACAATACTAACATCCCCACCCCTCCCCCCTATCATGCACGCACCCACATGTACATATATACATGCACTCACACTATCCGCACACCCTACTACCACCACTAACACTCACCCACAACTAATACCACTAACATCCCCCCGACCCCACGCACACACACCTTTACACCCACACACCCACACCTACATACACCACCCACTCCACACACCCAACCACCACTAACCCCCACTTACACACCCTCATTCAACCCTTTCCTTTCCAGTATACTAACACCCACTAACACCCCCTTTACCACACACACACTCATCCAAACACGCACACACACACACCAGTACACTACACTCCCTCCTCCGTCCCCAACACCTTTTCTCTCCCTCTCCCCGCTCCACCTACACCCCTTCACACACACACATCCCACTATAACACCTCTACTAATACACACCCCATCCCCCCACCTTTCACACCTACCCATCCTTTCCCCTGTCCACCGCACCTCCGCACACAGACACACAGTCCTCACCACACACTGACCATTTCTCCACCTGTCATTCTCCTCTACTGCTATCTATTCACCCTGCCTTGACCCTCTGACCACTTCCTGCTGCGCGCGCATCCTACATCTCTCCACTTCCGACCACCACAACGTTTGGATTCCAAACCACTGGACATCGTTCCAGCTATCCACTCCATAACATGAAAAATATCCAGCATCTCATCGCACACTCCACGGAACTATCTTAAGAACTTACCCACGAACATACACTCACAATTTTTTTTAGAACCATGCCACCTACATCCACACTACGTATAAACACCAACACACGTGCATACCCCCACATATTCACACTCAGCCTCCGGAATCCACACTCCCCCTCCCCCCACCCCTCTTCCCCCTCCCCATCCACACACACACTGACCTACACCCCACCCCACGCACACACCTTTTCCTGAACATAGAACCTCGTTCTTCCCCCAAATCTCACATTCACATACGCACACACACACACACACACACTCGTACATCTACACAAACACCACCTTCAGCCCTCCCCGCTCGGACCCCCCGCCTCCCTCTCCCTACACCACCCGCCACCACCTCTACATGCCTCACACCCTTCCGCCACTTGTTTATCTTTATGTTTATTTTTATTTGTACCCCTTCTACCGTTTTTCCTCCCTTTTCTCCCCCCCCCCCTTCTAAATGTCTCTCCACCCCACCCACCCCACCCACCCTCGGAACTCTCTTCCTACCCACTTTTCTCCTGATGAAGAGCTTATGCCAGAAACGTCGTCTCCCCCCTCCCCACTCTCTCAAGAGCGTGAACCTAATAAACTTTTATTTGTACTGCCTCTGTTTTTGTTCCCGTCCAAGTTTTCACTATATCATCATCATCATTTTCATCATTTCATTTAATGTCCGCTTTTTCCCTGCTTGCAAGGGTGGGCTGGAAATTATATATATATAACAGAATGCAAGTGTACAAATTGCAGGTACAAAAATATATAAAATATGTAAAAATATGTGGAATATAATAGGAAGCAGTTACTCCTCTGAGTGAATGGGAGTGTTAAAAAAACAAAACAATTAATAATTCTCTTTGAATATGTCAATATACCTTAAGACTGATATTTGAGAGTATGTAGCTATGACTAAGAAACAGAACCAAGGTCAACATTGCTAAGTAAGTAAACACATTTTAGCAATAATCAGCAGACTAGATTTATTAAGGTAATCTGATATACATTTTATTATTACCAGAAGCAGTTGAATGTTAGAGTGTCAACAAGGGAGATAAAATATTTTGCAAGCCAATGTCTTAGGCCTCCCAATGGTCACCTGACTTGCAAGAAATAGCAGCCAAATTCCCTTCAAATCTAACCCCATTGTGTAAATAAAATCGAGGTTACAAATGACAATGTAAGCCTAGATAGATGAAAAATTAGCAAAGTCATCAGAACATAGGCCAAAATTATTTGCAGTATCTGTTCCAGCTCGCTGCACTCTGAGTTCAAATCAAACCGAGGCCAATTTTGCCATTGAGATTATTATTAACTAGCAGCAGTACCCAGCATTGCCTGGGTAGGTAAAATAATATCTGCTTCGATGAAAAGGTCTTGATCTTAGCGACTGTGAGTTTCTTGAAAATCGGTCGTAAATGTTGAGTGAAATCATATGGAATATGTGGGAGGTGGAAAAAATCGTATTTTGAAGAGTTAAACGGCTGCCACGCCGTCCCTGAACAAAAAATGCAAAATGTAAAGCTACTATAGGATGTGCAATGATAGGTTCATTCGTAGTATAAAAGTTGAACCAAATAAATTGCTTTATGTGTGAGGTGGAGCCGAAGTTTCAAATTTGAACGAAATCGGTTGAAAAATGTGGGAGCTACAGCTGAAAAGGCGGAAATTTGAGTGAAAAGGTGGTATTTTCGAATATTTAAGCAGCTGCCACGCCGTTCCTGAACAAAAAATCCAAAATGTAAAGCCACTTTAAGACGTGAAATAATCAGATCTAGCGTAGTGTAAAATTTGAACAAAGTAGGTTGATTAATGTGGGAGATAGAGCCGAAAAAGTGGAAATTTGAGTCTAAAAGTGGTATTTTGAATATTTAAGTGGCTGCCACGCCGTCCCTGAACAACAAATGAAAAATATAAAGCCATTACAGGATGTGCAATGATAAATTCTATTTTGCTTTAAAATTTGAACGAAATTGGTGGCAAAATGTGGGAGCTAGAGCCAAAAATCTTATTTTTTGATACCTTCCAGATAAGGAAGAAAGGAGAGATGTAAGGTGGAGGAGAAAGAGAATTCTACAGAGATTCAGAAGAAGTGTATTCAGGAGTGAAGATCCAGCCTTAAACACTGAGAAATTCTCGTATAAGCCCCCACCCAAACAATGCTGATGAAGCCAAATCAGTCAAATGTATAGTGAAGAGGGCCAACTCATGAGTGAGAAACACAAAAAAGTTATCAGGGTCATCATTTTTACAATTGCTTTTCTATATTGACATGGATTGGATGGGAAGTTATGAGACATATTCGGCTAACTTCAACAAAATTATTCCTTTTTAATAAAAGAATTCATAAAAACGTCTATGTTTTCTTGGTTGTAATCTTATAAACTGAGTTCATACAGTACTATGCAGTGCTGGATTTAGAACAAATGAGGCCCTGTGCTAGTTAAGTTATAAGGCCCCAAACATTTGAAAAATTCACTGTAAAAAATTTTTGGGGAAGGAAAACGGGGCCCTCTAGCCAATGGGGCCCTGTGCTTAAGCACACCTAAGCACAATGGTAAATCCAGTACCAGTACTATGTATTAGATGTTAGTCTAAGTTGCATGAGTGTGTGACCATAAAGCATATATATAAACACCAGGTCTGTACAAAAAGGAACCAAACTCCCACTGTCACTGCCTCCTGCTCTCCCCATCCCTCACTATTATGAGCTGTTTTACAGCTTTCATCAGTTGTCCTTCATGACACTAACTCTTTTAATTTGCCTCTTATGACACACAATACAGTGTACCTATTCTAAAAATTGGGATACATATATTTTAATTTTATTTTGTCACAAGGACAATTCAGGGGCAAACACTACAGCACAATTCAATAAATGCAATCTAACTAATTATCATCATCATTGTCATTATCATCATCGTCATCAACATTTTACAATTTTCCATGCAAGTTTAGATTGAACTGGTCATCATGGTTCAAGAGCAGACAGGTAAGAGAACCATGTTTGCTTATACATTCTATATCTTGGGCATGGTTTCTATTCTTCCTAACATTAGCCACTTTACAGAGTGCACTGGATGCATTTTATCATGGTACCAACACTGTAGTAGCACAGAAGATAATCAAAGAGACAATGGAGGGGGTTCTATGTGAGCACTCCATTTACTAGACATAGCAGCAAAATTAAGAGGAAGAGACACTGAATAATGGTGGGTTAAATAAATAAAGCCAGAGAGAAAAAATATAATGGTTACTACTGTTGAAGTGCATTTGATGTTAAGTCTGCTCCCCCAGGGCTGAACTGCACTTAACAACAACAGCACTGCACACCTGCATCTGATGTTAGATTTATGGTAGTGGTATGGCTGTTGTGCGGTGGTGGTGTTGGTGTTGTAGTGATGGTATGGCTGTTGTGTGGTGGTGGTAGTGGTGTAGTGATAGTATGGCTACTGTGTGGTGGTGGTAGTGATGGTAGTGGTGGTAGTGATGGTAGTGGTGTAGTGATGGTAGTGGTGTAGTGTAATGGTGGTAGTGGTGTTGGTGGTGTAATGGTGGTATGGCTGCTGAGTGGTGGTGGTAGTAGTGTTGCAGGTGTAGTGATGGTTTGGCTGCTGAGTGGTTGTGGTAGTAGTGTTGTGGTGGTGGTAGTAGTGTTGTGGTGGTGGTAGTAGTGTTGTGGTGGTGGTAGTGATGTTGTAATGGTGATATGGCTGTTGAGTGGTGGTGATAGTGTTGTTGTAGTGATGGTATGGCTGTTGAGTGGTGGTGATAGTGTTGTTGTAGTGATGGTATGGCTGTTGAGTGGTGGTGATAGTGTTGTTGTAGTGATGGTATGGCTGTTGAGTAGTGGTGGTATAGCTGCTGAGTGGTTCCCATTTGCTCATAATATTGAGAGATGGGGAGAGCAGGAGAGACGGAGGCAGTGGGAGTTTGGTTCCTTTGTGTTCAGACCTTGTGTATATGTTTCACATACACACACTCACGCTGAGGCACGGAAATGTTAATTACATAAAATCTCATATTTTTATCAAATAAAAATATCAATTTTTTCAAGTAGCAACACAATTCATAAGAATATGACAGTTTAAATAATAATGATAATAATGAAATTATTGTGTACAGAGCTCAGATGCACTACAACTCATCAAAGGGGCATGTATAGTACATAGAATAATGTACAAATGGTAGGAAAGTGAACAGTGTATGAGTAATGATATACTTGTGTGCATGTGTATGGAGGGGGGATATCAGGTGTAGTGTTGGCAAATCTTGGGAAGCATGGAGGTTTTAAAGGATGCAGTGTCTCGGCAGCTAACAACTGATACAGGTGATTTGTTCCATGCTTCAGCTACTCTGAGCATGAAAAAATGTTTCCAAAAGTTATGGGAGCTGTGCTGTTTTCTGACTTTGTAGGCATGCTCACATGTATTAGACATGGAATTCAAAAAGGTGCTCAGGGTTGTTGTTGGCAAGATGGTTAATAATGTTGTGGGTGTTTACCAAGGCAGTTGCCAGACGTCGGAGCTTCAATTTATCCCTGCCCAGGGAAGCAAGGCGTTCACAGTATGGTAGATGGCTGATGGAGGGTATTCGCTTGGTTGCACGTCTCTGAACAGTTTCCAGGAGGTCAATGTTCTGAGCAAGATAGGGGCCCAGACTGGTGATGCAAATTCCAAGTGTGGCCGCACCATAGCTATAAACAACTTTAAATAGATAGCTGGAGAGTCACTGACAAAGGTCTTGTTGAGTGATGCCAAGACACCCTCAGCCTTCTTGACAATTTTAGAGATGTGCTTTGTCCAACGCAAATCGCTGCTGACAGTAATGCCCAGGTCACGTTCACAAGAAGACTTCTTGATATTAGTGTTGTGGAGGGAGTATGTGGATGTTGGGTTTTTCCTCCCAAAATGCATGGTGATACACTTGTGGTACACCAGATGACATCTCATATGGTGAAGAATGCTGTCCTAGAACCGTGACTACCTCTCTTTGACTGAGAATGAAGTACTTCAACCTTTAAAAAGATCATCCTTCACACTCATTGCAGAGAATTTTGCCATAAGTCTTTTGTGTGGCACAGAATTAAAAGCTTTCACAAAGTCAAGGTAAACAACATCCACCCATGAGTCGCCATCAGTGATCCGGGTGATGTCTTCAAGAAACTCGATAAGTTGATCACAGCAGCTGGAGTTAGGGATAAATCCAAATTGCGAGGGCTGGATAAGACTGTGAGAATTCCAGAAGTTCCAGAGTGTTTCTCTGACAGGATTCCATCAGTTTGGCAATGCAGCTAGTAAAACTGACTGGACAATAGTTGACAGGCGAGGTGCGGTCACCCTTTTTGAACAGAGGAATGACACTGGCAGTTTTCCACTACTCCAGAATAGCACCATTGTTAAGACAGAGTTGAAAGAAGAGTGAAAGCAGGTGCAGAAGGAAGTACCCACCACGTTTGAGAAGCAGGTACGTAACACTAGTAGATCAAGCAATTACATAGTATTTCCCTATTTTAAGTGGTAGTAGTTGGCAATGTTACAATAGCTACAATAAATGTAGTAGTCACGTTGTCACAGTCTGTGGGAATTATTCATTAAAATAGAATATAATTATGAAATCTTTTTTTATAATTGGGTCAATATACAATATACACATACAATGAAGTGGTGTAGTAGTTAGTCTTTTTGGTTCTGTAGTAGGCCTGCTAAAAAGAGCAGCTAAATCTGCCTCAAATCACATCCAACTATCTTTGACCCTTCAGCATTTAAACCAGCCATATCCAGCCAGAATTCTCTTCCCTCTTTCTGTTCAAACTGGCCATAACCAGCCACTCATACTGACATTAAGGGATTGTTCTCAAAATGAATAATAACATCATCAAAATCTCATAGATTTCATATTATGTGAGATAAATAAAGCCTTTACCATGAAAATATAATAGTAGAGTAATGTAAATGCTAAAGGGTTAAAAGAAAAGAAAATAATAAATTGGATAATGTGGTCTTAGATAAGATGTTTCTTGGAAAAAAAAGACTATGTGACCACAGCTGGAAAAGCTTACATCATATGTTAGCTGGATTAGCATTGACTTAGGGTTAAACAACAACAACTTCCAAAAATTGTCACTGAACTCTCATATTGTTACAACAAAAGCGAAATCTTACCAATGTAAAATTTTTTAATTGTTCTTCCTTTTTTTGTAATGAGAACAGGATTGGCTTTCTTAAGAAGAAAAAATTATACTTTTTTTTTCTCTATTTCCTGTATTCTTTTAGTAATTTCATTGGACTGCAGCCACACTGGGGTTCTGCCTTTATTATCTCTCTAATCTACTTATATATATAACCAGCAATTTCTCTGTCTGTCTGTCCGACAGTGGAAACACGTGCGTAGAGAGAGAGTGAGAGTGAAAGAAAGAGACAGACTTCGAGAGGGGGATAGCGGGAGGGAGAGAGGGAGAGAGAGAGAGTGAATAGACGCTAAAACACGTGCTACAGCAACATTACCTTCCCCTCTCCACTGACTTTGGTCACTGAGGCCGAGGGAATCACGTTGAGCGCATCATAATGACGTAATGCAGACAGCCAGACATACAGACAGATATTATAAGGGCGCAACGTATTATCTATGTATCTATCTAAAAAGAAAGACTAAGAATTATATAGAGAGAACGCTAAATCGCCTAATGCGGTCCCTGGGGCATTGAAAATTTGAAATAATTTTTGCTCAAAACACTCACAGGACCATAAGTATTACATGTCTAAAGTTTGAAAACAATCGGTTGGATGGTCCTCAAGTTTTAGTGAGCTGACAGACAGACATTCTCTGTTTTAGATATATAGACTAGCAGAAAACCGCCCCCAGGTGGTTTTCTGCTAGTCTCTCTATATATAAAACAGAGGGTTTCTGTCTGTCTGTGTAAATCCCTAAAACTCGAGAAGTACTCGACCGATCTTTTTCAAACTTTACACATGCGTTACTTATATTTCTTGAAGTGCAATGGGCTAAAACGGTTTTAACCTTTTCTGCCATAGGGCCCGCATTAGGTGAAAAACCGCATTGTTATGGCATTTTTAGGCTTTTTTGAGGCGTAACTTAAAGATAATCCAGCCGATTTCCTCAAAATTTACAGCCCACATTAGTTAGTCCCTTGCATTGCTGTGGACAAAATTTCCGATTCCATTAATTGTTTATAGGAAATTTATGAATTAACATTGGGGATTATATGCCATTTTCATTTTCAATATAAATGCTACTTAAACATCGTAAGTAGCGTATATTTCGTTAAAAATTTGGTTTATTTAAAAGAGGACACAACACTTACTTTTAAGCAGGACCATTTTCGGGGGATTGAGGAAACGAGGAGGACCTTAAAATTTTTGTCGGCGCCCTGTTGACGCTTCGTGCTTCCATCATGCGCAAATCCGGGCTCTGTGTATATCAATGCTTTTCATCATCATCACCGTTTTACGTCTGTTCTTCCACGCTAGCATGGGTTAGACAGGTTGTCCTGTTGTGGGCAGTGTCTGGTCGACTGACCATGCCTTGCTCATACAGGAACTGATTTGGCTTGATTTCTACAGCTGGATGCCCTTCCTAACACCAACCTCATTTACAGTGAGTGCTGGGTGCTTTTTCGTGGCGCCTACACGTCCACTTTACAGTGTGGGCTGGGTGCTTTTTTGCCGTGGCTCCTCCACGACCACCTTGCAGTGGGAGGGTGTGGGGGCATAATGTCTATATGCTTCAGCTTGTACCCATGGGAGGTCGGGTACTCTGTATTACTGCGTGACGCCAGAGGTCACGGTCGTGTGTAGCCTTTGAGAGGTGTAATTGGGTAAGGTCGGCTTTTATCACCTCATGCCAGGTCATCTTGGGTCTCCCCACTCCGCAGTTTCCATCGACTTCTAGTGCTCTGCACTTTTTTATGCAGCTGTCATCCTTCATGCGCATCACATGTCCATACCAGCGCAACCGCCTCTCCTGCACACAGCATTTGATTCCTCTTATGCTCAGTCTCTCTCTCAATTCATTTATGCTTTGTCGTTCACGTATATTACTGTTACACATCCATCGGAGCATGCAGGCTTCATTTCTGTCTAATCTATGCAAGTCTTCCACAGACAGCGCCCAGATCTCACTACCATGTAACATTGCTGTTCGTATACACGCATCATACAGTCTGCCTTTCATTCTGAGGGAGAAGCCTTTTGCAGCTAGCAGTGGTAGTAGTTCCCTAAACTTCTTCCATCCCGTTCTTACCCTAGTTATTGTACTTTCTGAACACCCACCTCCGCTGCTAATTCGGTCACCTAGGTAGCAGAAGCTGTCTACTGTTTTTACAGAGCCCTCCCAGAGATTGGTGGTACTTGTTTCCTGTGGCTCTTTGCTGCTTGCTGTCCCAGCACAGCTGCTGCATGTGAAGCCTACATTCTTAATTAAGCTTCCTGAGATCCCGCTACATCTCTTGTGTACCCATTGTTTGCATTTGGGGCAGAGAATGGAGTTCCTACCTACACCTTTCCTACATACTGAGCAAGGCCATTTCCCTGAGGGGATCTGGGTTCTGTTTTCTCATCTACTTACAAGGACCTTAGTCTTTGTCATGTTGACTTTGAGACCCTTTCTTTCTAGTCCCTGCTTCCAAGTTTGGAATTTCTTCTCTAGTTCTACCATAGATTCAGCTATAAGTGCGAGGTCATCAGCATACAGGAGTTCCCATGGGCATCCGGTCTTAAACTCCTTCGTTATTGTCTGCAGGACTATGATGAACAGGAGAGGGCTAAGAACAGAACCCTGGTGGAGCCCAACCTGTACGCTAAATTCCTCGCTATACTCATTGCTAATCCTAACTTTGCTGACTGCTCCCCTATACATGGCTTGTACCGCTTTCACAAGCCATTCATCTACTCCTAGTTTTCTAAGAGCCCACCAGATTACAGCATGTGGAACTCTGTCAAAGGCTTTCTCAAGGTCGACAAATTCCAGGTAGAGTGGCTTACTTTTAGCTAGGTACTTTTCCTGTAACTGCCTCACAAGGAAGAGGGCATCAGTGGTGCCTCTGCCTGGTACAAACCCAAATTGCATCTCGTCTAGTTTCACCCGGTCCCTAATCAACTGTGCTATAACTCTTTCTGTTACTTTCATGACCTTTCATACCATTCAATTTCTGTGTAAACTACCAAACATATTTGTAATTTGTTTTTGTAATGACCCTTGTGACAATAATAAACGATTACAGTTATGTCCCCTTACATTCTGAGTTCAAATCCTGACAAGCTTAGCTTTGCCTTTCAATCTTATGGGATCAATAAAATAAAGTATCAGTAACACACTGGGTTGATTCAACATTCCCTTCCCTCAAAAATGCTGCTGCTACTGCTACTACTACTGTTACTACAACTGTTACTACTGCTGCTGCTACTACTACTACTACTACTGCTACTACAACTGTTACTACTACTACTGTTACTACAACTGTTACTACTACTACTACTACTACTACTGTTACTACAACAGTTATTACTACTAGAACTGTTACTACTACTACTACTACTGTTGTAACTATTATTATTACTGTTGTTGTTCAATCAACAGAATATCTTACTCATTAAATTAAAATATTGGTGGCTGTGTTTTCCACAAACCTGTACCCAGAATATAATACTCAGGGAGATTCAGTATGACAGTGTGATATGACTGAGCCTTTGAAATCACACGCACAATCCATCTGATAAACTAACACACAATTCCCATCTACTCTCGGGTCTCGATTAATCCCCCTCCCCCAGTTTATTCCAACACTCTTATTCAACCCCTGTCTCTATTACTTGGGACCCGAGAATATCTAATTGTACTTAGAAGCTTGGGTCAACATGAGGCTATAGTAAAAGACAATGGGATTAAACCTGGGACCTCATGATTGAGAAGCAAACTTCTTAACCACTCAGCTATGCTGACATCCAACCACATCAGATAATGTACAAGGGTAGGCTGAAAAGTTCACAGGCTAACTATGAAGGAGTGATGTTAATGCTGTGAAATCTTTACATACATTAATTTCAACTCTTCTTATTAATAACAGCATTGTTTCTTTCCAGGGACTTTGTTGAACAATAAACCTCATTTGGTCATTCCATGAGAGCATCTTGGTCAGCCTATGAACTTTTCAGTTGACCCTCATAGTGCATTATATCATAATATAATAAAGGGAGGAGTGCGGGACTCCATTTGTAAAATAAGTTGGATTATTTTGAATAAATAATGAATGAAAATGACATAATTTATGTACTAAATTTCGTAGCTCTTGATTAAATATATAATTTTATATATAAAGATTGTTATTTCAAGATTCACTTCTTTTAAAATTTTCAAATGTCAATACTTCAGGTTATGATATAATGTACACTATATCACATCGTTAATTTTCTCCTTTTTCATTTTCATAAGATTTCACCATTATGCAGTTTATATATAATATCGTCTTTTTTAAATGTATCATGGATTACTTTACTGATTACAGAAAACACAGTCTCTCTTCAATTTCTGTGCATGTTCTCAATTACGGTTTTACTTGACGTATCGTATCTACATGCATATAATATCAATATGCACATTACACATGCTAGCAGAAAACCACCCGAAGGGTGGTTTTTCTGCTAGTATATAAAAAAAAAAAAACAGGATGGTCATGGTTGAAGAACGCTTTCCACCAGTAGTAACATACACCCACACAAACATTGTTGATAGCGTTTAAGAAAAACAATGTTGATTTCATAGTCCAATTGATAAGCCTATACACATGATCACTTGGTGACACAAACCAACAAGGAGGCTTCTACATGGTTACTTATCTAACTAGAAATAGGCAAACAAATGATGAATGTTATGTTATTTAGTGGTAAAGACTTCTTCCAGGCATTAATTTCAGCTCTTCTTATTAATAACTGCATTGTTTCCTTCCAGGGACTATGTTGAAAAATAAACCTCATTTGGACATTCCATGAGAGTAAATTGGTCAGCCTATGAAGTTTTCAGCCAACCCATGTATACTCTGGGATAACACTTTCTCCATTCTGTCTACCGGGATCATATGGTAACTTGCATCTGGTTCCCACACTGTCCAAGCTCATAATATAGGGGTAAGTATGCCAATGGTATAGGTTATTGAGTGTCGCTTGTTTTCTTTATCATTTGCCCAAAAGATGATTGTTTAAACAAAAGAAATGCCAAACATGGAAGCAGGGACTAGAAAGAAAGGGTCTCAAAGTCAACCTGACAAAGACTAAGGTCCTCGTAAGTAGATGAGAAAACAGAACCCAGATCCCCTCAGTATGTAGGAAAGGTGTAGGTAGGAACTCTATCCTCTGCCCCAAATGCAAACAATGGGTACACAAGAGATGTAGTGGAATCTCAGGAAGCTTAGCGAAGAATGTAGGCTTTACATGTAGCAGCAGCAAACGGCCACAGGAAACAAGCACTACCAAACTCAGGGAGGGCTCTGTAGAAACAGTAGACAGCTTCTGCTACCTAGGTGACCGGATTAACAGCGGAGGTGGGTGTTCAGAAACTACAGTAACGAGGGTAAGAATGGGATGGAAGAAGCTCAGGGAGCTACAGCCACTGCTAGCTGCAAAAGGCTTTTCCCTCAAAATGAAAGGCAGACTGTATGATACGTGCATACAAACAGCAATGTTACATGGTAGTGAGACCTGGGCGCTATCTGTGGAAGAATTGCGTAGATTAGAAAGAAACGAAGCCTGCATGCTACGATGGATGTGTAATAGTAATATACGCGAATGGCAAAGCATAAACAAATTAAGAGAGAGACTAAGCATAAGAGGAATCAAATGCTCTGTGCGAGAGAGGAGGTTGCATTGGTAAGGACATGTGATGCATATGAAGGATGACAGCTGCATAAAAAGGTGCAGAGCACTAGAAGTCAATGGAAGTCGTGGAGTGGGGGGACCCAAGAAGACCTGGGACGAGGTGATAAAAGCCAACTTTACCCAATTGCACCTCTCAAAGGCAATGACACAGGACCGTGACCTCTGGCATCACACAGTAATACAGAAGATCTGACTTCCCACAAGTACAAGCCGAAGCATATAGACAATATTCCCCCACTGCAAAGTGGTCGTAGAGGTGCCACGGCAAAAAAGCACCCGGCCCACACTGTAGAGTGGTCGTGTAGGCACCACGGAAAAAAAGTACCCAGCATTCACTGTAAATGAGGTTGGTGTTAGGAAGGGCACCCAGCTTAGAAAGGAAGCCAGAATCAGTTCCTGTATGAGCAAGACATGCTCAGCTGACCGGGCAATGCCGACAATAAGACAACCCGTCTAACCCATGCTAGCGTGGAAGAATGGACGTAAAACGGTGATGATGATCATGAAATTAGTCAATAAATGTAATTTGTTTGTCTTGATTGTTGCTAATATATGTCAGCTGCATTTTTACATTTAGTAATTCCAAGTGAACTACCTAACAGTTATATGATAGTTCTGGCAGTGACAAAATTGTGTTTTTTTCTTCAAACATAGTGTTTCAAGGAATACAATACACATGTTCTTTACTTTTAAATTGTAAGTTATGATGAAAAGCACCCAGATCATTCTATATGGTGGCCGTGCTGATAACAAAAAGCAGTCCACTCTGATAAGTAGTTGTACTGGTGCCACAGCTAAAAACAGCCAATCGAGCCTTAGAGTGGTAAATGTAGTGCCACAAAAAGGTTCCCAGTACATATTGTAAAGTGGTTGACATTAGGAAAGGCATCCAGCCAGAGAACCCAAGTAAAAAACAGATCCATATGAGCAAGACATGGTCATCTGACTTGGCTAGCCTCATAATGTGACAACCTGTGTAACCCATGCAAGCATGCAAAATAGCCATTAAACAATGATGATGGTGGTGCTGGTGGTGGCGTGACATGGGGAGCTTTTGCTGCTATTTATAGCAAGTTAAGTAAGGAAATAAGGGTACCCTTACTCTTCTAAATCAGTAAATGGCAGCTCAGAGTGTCATCACATTTTGTCACCCCACCCCCCTATATCTGTCTGTCTTTACATGTTTTTGCTTTTTAACACACTTTTTAAATATAATTGTTTCTACTTTTGGTACAAGGCCAGCAATTATCCCAGTGTATTACTGGCACTTTATTTTATCGACCCCGTAAGGATAAAAGGCAAAGTTAACCTTGGTGGAATTTGAACTCACTTTTTAAATATAATAATATATGGAAGTTGTCCAGCTTTCACACTCACTCAAAACCTAATTAAGGTTTTAACAAATAAAAAGTCTCCTCTCTTTGTACACATACAAGCACGTACACACATTTAGCAGTTATTTACACCTACAGCATGTGTACAAATTAGTTTATAGTAAGAAATGGGAGCTGTTTTGACACAATAATATATAAACTCTGTTTGATAAAGAAAAAGCTTAGTTTGAATATATAGCTCTTCACATATGTAAATAATATCTATAAGAAAATGAAATTGCTGTTTAACCCCAGGTGGGCCCTGAATTACAGATTTATGGTAAAAAGCATCCCAGTCATGGCCATACCATGATTGGGGAGGGGAAGAGGCCTTGTGTACATAGGAAAATTCAAATAATATAATCCTTTTTTTAAAATACCAGGTGGTAAATTGAAGGAAATTTGGCTGCTATTCCTAGCAGGTCAAGCAACAATGTAGAGGCACTCTTGCTGAGTTAAGTCCTTTTTATAGGAGATATAACATAGTAAAAATAGAAAGTTACTCCTTATGTCATTATGGTTGTTTAGCCCTTTAATGTTCAAACCGGCCCAAACCAGCCAGAATTCTCTACCTCTTTCTGTTGAAACTGGCTGCAACTCAAACTGATGTTAAGGTATTGTTCTCAATATAAATACTTTCAAAATCTCATAGATTCGATATTATGTGAGATAATTATGCGAGGTAAAGCCTTTACCATGAAAATATAATAGTAGAGTAATGTGAATGCTAAAGGATTAGACATACAGACATATGGCATTCTCCCACATTGTCCAGGCTCATATTATGGGGATAGGTATATTAATGGTATAGGTTATTGAGTGTTGTTCATTTTCAATATCATTTGCTCACTCTCTAGAGATTAAAGGAACAAACTGAATATCCACAAGATGATTGTTTAACCCTTTAGTATTTACATTACTCTATATTTACTATTATATTTTCATGACAAAGGCTCTACTTCATATAGAGAGAGATGGGGAGGGCGGGAGAGATGGAGGCAATGACAGTGGGAGTTTGGCTCTTCTGTGTTCGAACCTGGTGTGCAGCGTCAGTGAACAGATTGTTGTGAAAATTTAAAGACTTTAATTTGTGATGCAGTCATAATACTGTTCTGTAATTATCTCACATAACATTGAATCTATGAGATTTTGATATTATTTATTTTAAGAACAATACCTTAACATCAGTATGAACAGCCAATTACAGCCAGTTTGAACAGAAAGAGGTGAGAGAATTCTGGCTGAATATGGCCAGTTAAAATGCTAAAGGGTTAAACAAATTAATTGTTAAATGTAAGGACATGTAGGACTAAATAACATGTAAGTAATCTGAAGTTGTATAGACAACACCACATCCCATATTTCATACCAAAATCTAAGATAGACATCTAGCTAAGTAAACTTTTCACTTAGAAGACCATGTCATTAATGGTATACAGAGCAAGCATAACATTCAGAGATGTTATAAGAAATTATATGGAACTCACTTGGAACAGTGACCAACATATACACTCATTTCTATATATATACATCCATATATATATTGCTATTTCAGAGCTCCAATTCTAATTTTTAATTTCTGCCTGACCAACAACCACTCTGTATAATCAGTTCCTGATTATTTACTAGAATTCTATAAGAATATAACATCAGTGATCTCGGTAGACAGGAGGGAGTAGTTAGCCTTGATAAGCATCAATAAATGCGAAACAAGGCCTTGTCGGCTTATCTTCCCTGTTTGCTGAGATTAAAGTAAGTGAATTTGTCACTACTCTAAAACAATAGCATACGGTCTTCAAAATGCTTTTAATTAAGCATAAAGTGTATTGCAAAATACATTATATATACATCCATATATATATATATATATTATATATATACTAGCCGAATTACCCGTGCTTTGCTGCGTTTCACACATTTTTTTTTGTAAGAAAATTATGATTGATTTTAAATCATTGATATAATTTATGGAGAAAAACTCTGCATTTCAATATTACTCAATGTAAAATGTAATGCATGAAAAATTGGAAAACATTATTTTTTGTAATATATCAAATCAAAATTACATTATTAAATCTTATTCTTATTTTGTTTCTTGTAAATAATTTTTTTCAAAATATTAATTCAAAACTTTTGTGAATAGGCATCATATCTTGTCATTTACCTATGGTTTAAATTTCATATAAATCGAAGGGAAAACATTTTCAGCGGGGGTTAAACCCCCATTAGGGTGTCTTAATATTATTGAAATTTGCTGATATTTTGTGAATAGGATCTTATTTTGTCATTTACCTATGGTTTAAATTTCATATAAATCAAAGCAAAAAAAATTTCAGCGGGGGTTTTTCAGTGGGGGGTTTGTGCCCCCGGGGAACCCTTTGATTAAAATGAAATATACTTATCCAAGTACCCTGGACAATGTAGCTTCAGAATATATATGGTTATAGGGGTCTATCTCCAAAACCATAGGAGGAGTTTGTGAAATCTTGTTCCATTTATTGGCCAAAATCTTCACTATAGGGGGGTCAAACCCCCATTAGGGTGTCTTAATATTATTGACATTTGCTGACATTTTGTGAATAGACATCATAGCTTGTCATTTACCTATGGCTTAAATTACATATAAATCGAAGGGAAAACATTTTCAGTGGGGGTTTGTGCTGCCGGGGAACACTTTGATTAAAATGAAATATACTTATCCAAGTACCCTGGAGGAGTTTGTGAACAAACAAACAAACACGCAAGAGATGTCAACATGATGGACCTGTTATTTTTATCCAAAGACACTTTTTCCAATTCCAACCCGCCCGTCCCCTCAATCTATCTTATTTCTCATTCTTTCTTCCGGTGAAGGACCAGTGTCCTCTTCCTGCTATATCAAGTGTTAACCTAATATACCCTTCCATATACTGTACCAATTGTGTTGTTATTTCTGTTTACCTTTTACATACATACATACATATATATATATATATATATATATATATATATATATATCCTTGGAATGTTGATGAATGCAAGGAGTCTTGTTACTCTGGAACTTCACCTGTGTAGTTACAAGTGAAACTTCAGAGTAACAGGACTCATTACTTAGTCATAATCATCATCATCATGTATATATATATGTAAATCTCTCTGTCTCTCTGTCTCTATCTATGAGTGTATGTGTGTGTGTTTGAAAAAAAGGAAAAGAATGACTTTACTTATAGTTGGTATTCTATAATGATTTAATTATATAATTTTACAATTTTATAATTTTGCTATGTAGATCTAATAAGTCCTTTAACATACTTTGTTAAAACCCTGATTGACAATCGCTCCCAATGAATGTGAAAATGTTCTCCAGAAAGTTAACCAGGATTCAAAAAAAAAACTTTCTACAGAAGTTAACAAAGAACTTATTAGTTCTACATAGCAAAATTATGAAAGTATAAAATTAAATTATAGAATACAAGTGAAGTCTTTCTTTTCCTTTTTTCAAATATACATAACTACCAAGGATCTCGTGCATTTTCTTATATATATATATACAGGGTGTGGACGATATTTGTTCGCAATTTTCAACTGCTAATTTTATGCAAATTTTTTTTACTTCCGTTGTCACTCTTGTCTTCATAAAAACAGTGACTATATTTCCATTATTTATTTTCAGAATAATTGATTATGAATAATTTTGAACCTCCAAATTTGTGGAAGAGACACGGAGTTCTTCTTGGAATCTGCGTCGGGAGGACAAATAAGGAAATTTCAGACTTTCTCAGCGTCAGCAGGAGAATGGTGGAAAAGGTCAGAAAGGAATTAGAAAATTCAGGATTTGACTACACAGCAACATCAGAGAGGAAAACACATTATCGACGATCTGACGCCTTCAGAACGTCCAAGTTCGTCGCTGAAGTTCAGGATATCATCAACAATGAACCTAGCAAGTCGATGCGTGCCATTGGAAGGGAGAAAGGCGTGGATGAAAAGCTCATTAGGCTGGTGGTACATGAAGACATTCGCTACGTTTCATACAAGATGAGGAAAGGACAATTTCTGTCAAAGGCGATGCAAGAAAAGCGACTGAAGCCAACAAGTTGAAACACCCACTGGAGCCAGACATGCTGTGGTTTTTCTCCGACGAGAAAAACTTCTGCCAAGACCAGAAGATCAACTCCCAGAACAACAGGTGGCTCGCTGTCTCATCCAAAGACGTGCCCAGAGTCATGCAGACAAAGTTTCCAGCGACAACATTGGTCTTAGGTGTCATCAGCAGTCAAGGTGACATCATGCCACCTCACTCCTTCCCTGAGGGCCTCAAGCTGAACACCACTGGCTACATCCGCATTCTGAGCGAGGTAGTAAAGCCCTGGATCGACCAGGTAGCTGCAGGTAGGCCGTACATATGGCAGCAAAACTCAGCGCCCTGCCATACCAGCCGAAAGACCCAAGCCTGGCTGTCAGAGAACTTCGTCAACCACACTTCACCTGACATCTGGCCTCCCAGCTCGCCTGACTGCAACCCCCTGGACTTCTTTGTGTGGGGCGCAGTGGAACGAGACACCAACAGATCTAGCTGCAATACGAAAGACGATCTGAAGGCCAGGATCACAAGTGCCTTTAGGGGCCTAAGTCGGAGGACAGTGATGAAGGCCTGTAGCCGGTTCCAAGGCCGCCTTGAGGCCGTCATCAAAGCTAATGGCGGGTTTATCAAGTGAGATCGAAAGAACAAGTCATGAAGACAAACTGACCTCAGTTTGATAAATATATCTTAAAAAATAAAACTACTGTGTTATTTTTTCCTCGACAGTAATCTTGCAAACAAATATCGTCCGCACCCTGTATGTATATATATATATATATATATATATATATATATATATATATATATATATACATACATACACACACACATTTTTATATGCATGTACATGCTCACAAATAGATGCACATATATTTATAAACACATATACATCATATTTAAATCTTCATTTACTTGTCAGAAAGCCACAGTAAACAAGGGAAATGAATTATTTCATATTTTTTAAGAATTCAACTTTAAAATTAATTGAAAAATATTAAAAATCAAACATTAAAAAAAGATTATCAAAAATTAAACAAAAATTAAACAAAAATTCTGGCATAAATCATGGAAAAAGGAACAAAGAATGTGGGTCAAGTTAGGCAAATGGGCAAACAAATAGGGCATACACTGGAGAAATAAAGGGAGACAAAAAATGAAGTGTTTCAAGGAAAGAATAGAAGATGCTCATCTAGTGAGAATGCTACAAATATAAAGATACTTGCCAATTTGTAGGTTGGTCTGTGGATTTCCACGGAAACTAGAACAATAACAACAACTGAGATTTATGAATCCATAGCCACGACTACAACAGACAAGTAACGTTACAATATCTAATGTCAGTCATCATTCGTTATGTGCATAGCTATGTAATAGTGTGTACATGTACATACACATAGTTCCTGCTATATCAAGCATTAACCTGATATATACCTTCCATATATTGTACCGATTGTGTTGTTATTTCTGTTTACCTTTTACATACATATACATATATATATATATATATATATAGCTATATATGTATATATGTATATATATATATATAGCAAACGTAGAACTATATATACAATGCTCGAAGGAAAGGAGAGAATTTATATATGATAGTAAATAATAGTCATGTCTTTTTAGGATTAGCTCAATGTGTTTATATATTATATTGGTTTGAAAAGAAAGAAGTTTTTAAATGATAGAAGATGATTTTTCTATTGATATATTTGTTTTTATACAGACCAACCTACAAATTGGCAACCTCTCTAGTGCTGGTGGCACGAACAAAAGCACCCACTGTAAAGTGGTGCAGATGATAGGAAGGGCATCCAATCAATATATTAATGCCAAAAATTATGAGCACAACAGGTAAGAATAGCAATAACTGCGCAAACAGCAATAACACTAACCATGTTAGAGCTGCGCATGGTAGTGGGTAGCTAGTGTGGTCATGTGCGAGAACCCCCCCCCCCCCCCCCCAACCGTCATCAAGCAATCGCACAACAACAACAACAATATTGATGTTAATGATTCAAAATATTTTGCTTTGCAGAAAAGGAAAAATCAACGAAAAATGACACATCTCAGGGTTGCCACACTTAATGTTGGCACCATGGGAGATAGATCTGGTGAGATAATGGAGATGCTAGAGAGAAGACATGTGGATGTGTGCTGCATGCAAGAGGTGAGATGGAGAGGTGCCTCAGCAAGACTAATCACAGGCAAACAGCTTAGCTATAAGCTTCTCTGGATAGGAAATGACGATGCGTTAGGTGGGGGTAGGCATTTTATTGGCTGAGAGATGGATGAATAAGACAATAGAGGTAGTTAGAGTTAATAATGGAATAATTAAGCTTAGATTAGTTGTAGGCAAGAGACTGCTGACAATCATTTCTACCTATGCTCCCCAAGCAGGCCTAGGTAATGAACAGAAGGACTGCTTTTATGAGCAACTTCTAGAAACAACCACAATGACAGAGGACAGAGACCTGGTTATACTAGCAGGTGACTTCAATGGTCATGTTGGACAGCTCCAGGATAGATATACTGGGGTACATGGTGGTTATGGTTATGGCTCAGGAAATGAAGAAAGAGTGAGGCTTTGTATTTGCAACACTGCAACTTCAAGAAACCTAATAACCTACCAATCAGGCAAGCACATACGCGGGGAAGAATGTACTCCCCAACATAGGTTAGTCGTTAGTGACATCTCAATAAGCAAGAGACAGGATGAGACATATAGGAAGGTATGGAAAAGGAAAGTCTGAAAGCTAAAAGACCTTTCACTAAAATATAAATTTAAGAAAGCCCTTCAAGATGTGTATGATGAGAAAGAAGACAAATTAGAATTGTATGACATAGAAGATCTGGAAGTTCTTATGTGACAACTTACTTCAAGCAACTGAAGAGACTTGTGGCTGGAGCAAAGCTCCAACCAGACAGAGGGCGACCTGGTGGTGGAATAGCATGGTAGATAGAGCCATTAGAGACAAAAGATTAGCATGGAAGGATTGGAAAAATGGAGGGAGTAGAGACCGATACACAACCACTAAAACAGAGGCTAGACGTCAGGTATACTTAGCAGAAAGGGAAGCTGAGAGTAGGAGGTTTGCTAATGTTCTGCGATGAGAGGATCAGAGACGTGAGGTGATCCACATTGCTAGGCAGTGTGTCAGTGTAAATCAGGATGTTGTTGGAGATAAGTGTGTCCGAAATGATGCTGGTGCACTTAGTGTCACTAATGATCAGAAAAAGGAGGCCTGGAAATGGGAGAGAAACTAGCCCCAACAGACCCAACATAAGGACCAGCTATTGAGATTGATGACTATAGGGTCAAAGAGGCAATTAAGGAAATGAAAAGTGTTAAGGCCACTGGACCCTCAGGGATAGTTTCTGGGATGCTGAAGGCATCAGGAGAAATAGGCACTAAACTGGTTGCATGCATCATCAATCAAGCTATATATGGCGGAGTCATACCCAAAGACTGGTGCAGCAGTATTCTTGTAAATTGCTACAAAGGTAAAGGGGATGCTCTGGAGAGGAGCAATTATAGGGGCATAAAACTAATGGATCAGGTTATGAAAGTGACAAAAAGAGTGCTAACACAACTAATTAGAGAAAGAGTCAAATTAGATGAGATGCAGTTTGGTGTTGTGCCTGAGAAAAGTATAACTGATGCCCTCTTCAAGAGAGGTTCTTAGAGAAGAATAAGCCACTATATTTAGCTTTTGTTGACTTAGAAAAAGCCTTTGATAGAGTACCCAGATCTGTCATCTGGTGGTCCCTAAGGAAACTAGGTGTAGAAGAATGGCTTGTGAGGACAGTGCACGCTATGTACAGAGGTGCTGTCAGTAAAGTAAGAGTAGGAATGGAGTTTAGTGAGGAATATCAGATACAAGTGGGAGTACATCAGGGTTCGGTCCTCAGCCCGCTCTTGTTCATTATAGTCCTCCAAGCCATAACAGAGGAGTTTAAGACTGGCTGTCCATGGGAACTTCTCTATGCTGACGATCTGGTACTTATAGCAGAATCAGTAGAGGAACTAGAGAATAAATTCTGACTATGGAAACAGCAGTTAGAAGCAAGAGGACTGAGAGTGAACCTAGCAAAGACTAAAGTGCTGATAAGTAGGAAAGAGGACAAAACTTTGATTCCATCAGGGAAATGACCATGTTCGATATGTAGGAATGGAGCTGGCACAAATTCTATAGAATATACACAATGCAGATCTGGAGTACACATGAGGTGTAGTGGGATAGCAGGCAAACTAATAGGAAGGGAAAACTTCATATGCAATAGATGTTCAGGGAAATTTGATAATAGACGTGCCAGTGATAGGCACATTTTTCAAATGCAGGTAGGGTTCTATAGAAGTGGTTGATAGCTTCCGATACCTAGGTGATCAGATTAGCAAAGGAAGAGGATGCTCTGAGGTCATAGTATCTAGAATAAGGACGAGTTGGAAGAAATTTAGGGAGCTGCTTCCTCTGTTGACAAAGAATGGTTTCTCCCTGCGTACGAAAGGCTGGTTATTTGATGACTGTGTGAGATGCGCGATGCTGAATGGTTGTGAGACATAGGCAGCAACTGTGGAAGATATGTGACGGCTGGAGAGAAATGAAGCAAGCATGCTCCGATGGATGTGCAATGTCAATGTGTGTGAACGATCAAGCATAGACGAGTTGAGAGTGAAACTGTGTATAAGAGGGATAAACTGTAGTGTGCAGGAAAGAAGACTGCTTTGGTAGGGCCATGTGATGCGCATGGAGGATGACCGCTGGGTGAAGAAGTGCCAAGAAATCCCGGTGAAAGGAAGACACAGTAGAGGAAGACCATGAAAAACACGGGCGGAAGTGGTGAGAGCTGACCTCAGATCGCTGAAACTCACGGAGGAGATGACGAAGGACTGGGACGAATGGAGAGATGCTGAAAAGGACCCATCCCACCCTTGCAAGCAAGGAAAAGTGCACGTAAAATGATGATGATGATGATATATATATATAGTAGTAGTAATAGTTTGGTAAAGATATCCAAGGTGTAGACAACTCAACCCATGGGACAAATATTAAATTCAATACTACAATGAAGACATAACATGGAGAAACACAAAGACATGTGGTTCATTGAGTGAACTCAACTTATGTAATTTGCAGGTTGCAAGTTGAATAAGTTGAGTATCCCCAAGAAAATGCATGGCCTTGCATTTCTCCATGTTTGTTGTCTTCATAGTAGTATGGAATTTAATAATATATATATATTGATATCCTCCTCCTCATCAGCATCATCATATGCAAATGAGATTAATCACCTCATTTACACAGACGAAAAAACTATATATTTTCACCTATTTCAAAGTTCGGTAGTGGAAAGCGGGAAACACAGTCCTGAGGAGAACCATTTAAGATCAAAATGCATCGACGGTTGCCCCCTTTGCTTCTGCAGGCCACTGCTTGGTGGCGTTGACTGCCAGTGTTATATTCATTGTTATGGCTTTGAGAATGTTTATTTATAAATATACCATATTTCTTTAGAAATACAAAATTCCCATACAAATATATAATAATTTGAGTATGTGCTGGTTAATTACTGACACTTCAGTATGCAGGGTATAGAACTCAACGAAGTGCGCAGGTGGATCTGTTTACAGCAAATATGGATAAATGAAGTTAATTTTAACCTGTTCACTTACACTTGTGTCCACGCCAGGAAGCAAGTCTGGCTAGGGTTTGCCCTGTGTCGCACCTTGTTCCAGCGAGGACTGTAAATTTGGCTGGGTATTTTACAGCTGGATACCCTTCTTAACACCAACCATGTTTACAGTGCGGAACTGGATGGCTGCGGTATGAGGAGGGTCAGGCCAGTTGGCCACACCGAAACTGTCTCACACGGAGCCATGTTTTCAGAGCCCTACCCATCACACAGTGGAACCATAGTTTTGGAGCCCAGGTACCGCTATGAGGAGGGACAGGTGCGGAACCAAAGTTTGGGAGCCTGGCGTTGGATAGCACCACTATGTGAAGGGACCAGTGATACCACTATGAGGAGGGACAGGCCAAATATATATATATATATATATATAAAGGTAATGTGGGATGTGAATAGAAAATGAATGTATAGCACCTGACTAAATATGACAAATTCTAATGCCACAGTGATCCTACAAGAAGTGTGCGTATGTGTGAATGCATGTGTGGGTGCAAGCATGTATGCATCCACAGTTTGAGTGTATTGCATTTCTCATATGCATTATGAGTTGTTGATGATCATTATGGTTCATGCCTATGTAGGTTGAGCAAACCTCCTATGAGTTTGCAACACAGTGGAGATTTACTGGGTATATTATTGTTAGGAGGCCAGAGTCCTATCATTAGGTATATAGATCAGAAGAATTAGGGTGTTAGAGTTAGGAGATTATTATGTAGAGATCTCAAGGAGACCCAGTTCTTCTGACATCCTGTAGTTGCCATTGCTGAGGAACATGACAGGCATCCTTTTCCATTTATACATAGTCTGCTTTCTTCTTTGATTTTCCCTCCATTATTATATGTGTTGTTCTTCTTACAACCATGCATATTTAGATAATGCAGTCCCTGATCTAATGCCATTGTCTCTTAAGGAAGCAGTGTGGTTTGTAAACCTTCAATGTAAATGTTCTTTCCATCATTCCTATATGGTTTTTCTTGTCAGTTTTCTTTCATTCTTGTCAGTTAATGTTATTTTGGCTTCAGTGGGCATGTCTCCTTATTCCTATATGTGCACACTTCTACTTTGGGAATTGTTCATTTTAAGTTGTTTCTATTAAAAATGCTTCGATATTGTGTGTGTTTGTATGTATGTGTGCTGTCCAAAATAGCCTACTCACTAGCCATTACATGTAATCCATAACAGGAAGCCAGGTCCAATTGCAAAGCAGACTAAAATATTTGGTGGTCTCTGTTTGAAGGCTACATGATTTGGTATTCCTGGCAAAACAAGGAAACAAATAAGGAGCTCTGCCAAGAAACAATGAAATACCAACATCAGTTTTGAATTCAATTACAAACCATGAGCCAGCAGACCATTAAATTACTCAACCTCCTCGGGTTTAATAGATGGCCATAGCTGCATGTAAGTTTAAAAAGCAGAACAGAGAAAGCAGTGATTAACAGAAGATAATTACTGAAGAGTTATACTAAAATTGGTATAATGACAAAGATTTGAGAGCCTTGCCACATTTGAAAGAGGAGAATGTAAACAGGAGCTGTTGATATAAACTTTTTTCTTTCTCTTAGCCAGTAAGAAAGTTACATATTTCATGAGGAGTTCTGTGCATAATTCCATACAAAGGGAATTTGGTCAGTTTTTGATAATTCTGAGGACAACTACTTTGGTTTCAACATAGCGTTCTAAAATGAAGGACCATTAAACTGTTATGTAAGAAACTATATTACTGATTTTGTCCTTTTAAAACCTATACTGATGATGAAAAAAGAGAGAGAGGGTCATGGATATCATCATGATCAACATTTAACATCCACTTTCCCTGATAGCAATTGTTGGACAGGTCTACATAGACCAAGTCAGTACTGAAGCAGGGCTACTGATCTCCCAGACAACCGAGGGGTCTGTACCCAGCTTATGTACAATCATTATCGAGTACAGAGAAGTTGCTGCGTCTTTTGACACAAACTGAAGGGTCCTCTCAACTCCTTGTTTGGTAAGCATTCTATGGCTGGATGCCCTTCCTAACACCAACCACTTTACAGCATGTACTAGGTGTTTTTATTGTATTGATAAGTAAGTGATATCGTGTTTCTGTCACCTTGAAAACTTTGGCAATGAGATGAGTAGCTTACTTTTCCTAAAAAGAGATATAGATTTGCTTCCTTCTATGAATCCAAAGAAATGCAAAAAGAAGAAGAATTGAATAATTCTACTTAAGATCTGATCAAATTCTGAAGCAAGTGATAGTACACTGATTAAAAGAATCCAATTAGATTTATTGTTCAAATATAAACATGCTTGCACATACTTCTTCTTCGCCCACATATTCCTGACAGGGTCGTGGAGGCAGAATCCTCAAACACTCCTTCAGTGGGTCCTGTGAGAAGCAACCGTCTCAAACTGATCTGGCTGGATCTCCAAGCATGATCAGCCAAGCTCATGGATGTTATGCAACCATCTTGCTCGGGCTCTACCCCAGGGTCTCCTACCTGTTGGTTTTGCCCATAAAATCTGTTCAGCAATTCTTTCTGAGATATTCTAACCACATGCCCATAGTATTGAAGCTGTGATCTCTCAATTTGGAGAAGTAGCAGCTCTACCTGGAGTTACACTCTGTGTATATTTACACATACACAAAACATAAATATATAGACGCACATGCACACAAATACACAGATAAATACACAGAAACTGATAAAAGAGTATTTACCGTGATAGACTTGATTCCCCTCACTTTTGAAATATTACTTTCAATATTAACAACACAGGAATGGCAGTGCATTCCTTGTATGCTGATGTCTGCTGATTTCTCCATAGTGATGACCTTTTATAAAAAATCTGATAGATAAAAATAAAACAAAAGCTACATTAGAGCAACAGAACAAAACTATTAATTATAATGAACATCGTAATATCAGTTTTAACAACTTTACCACTATATAATACAATAATTCTCAATTTCTCTTCATTTGACACCATTATTGAGACCCAATTTTCTGAGGTCTCACCTAACTATGGAGTCTTTGACCTTCTGGAAATAGCAGTCAAATCTCCCTCAAATTGCATGTTACTGTCTTTAACTCTTTAGCATTTAAACCAGCCATGTCTAGGCAGAATTCTCTCACCCCTTTCTGTTCAAACCGGCTGGAAGTGGCCACAAAGCTAACGTTAAGGTATTGTTCTCAAAATATATAATATCAAAATCTCATAGATTTGATATAATTATTTCTATTTTTGGCACAAGGCCGACAATTATCCTAGTGCATTACTGGTACAATGTGTGGGAGATTCATACCGGAAATTCTTTTGATCATGGGTCTGTTCGATCAGGAATGACCTGGAGCTAAACAACAACAATTAAAGATGGTCATGATTACAATATCTTTTATCATAGGCCTGTTTTATTAGACTAGGCTTTTCCAGAGTACTGACTCTTTTTAAAGTATATATTTCAATGCCCCATGACATCACACCTTCATGTATACTTAATAAAGTTGTTCCCTGGAAATCAATTCTTCATCATTCTTTTTTATTCATTTATATTCTTTGTCCCTTAACCAACCCTTGCCTTCCAACGAACTCCTACTATACCCTTACCTTACAGTGCCCCTTTTCAGTCTCCCAGTTCCCTCAAGAGAGCAGTAGCATCCACTTTGGGAATCATTTTTGCATTATCTAATGGTCTTTTATTTTAATTCCTAACAACCTGTAATAATTTAGCAGAAAATGATTTAAAAAAACCCACAGGTTTTGTTAATTCAAATGGTTATAGTATATTTACTAGTTGATAGATCATTGTGAAAATCTATAATATTAGTGTAAAGACTATAATTTTTAATGTGATGCAGTCAGAGCACTGTTTTCTACTCTTTAACCCTTTAGCCTTTACATTGCTCTATATTTTAGTTTTGTGGTAAAGGTTTTATCTTACATATTTATCTCACATAATATCAAATTTATGAGATTTTGATTATGTTTATTTTGAGAATAATACCTTAACATCAGTATGAGCGGCCAATTACAGCTAGTTGAACAGGCTAAGAATCTCTTGCAAATGTGGTTTCATGAAGTACAGAATGTTAAGAGTTAACGAAACTATAAGTTTGAGAGAAATTGGTTGCTCATCATTGTTCTGTTGTGATTCTTGGCAATTTACAATGTAACAGTTCACCAAATTATCAGGAATAAGTATCAACTGTAAAGAATCATTTCATTATATTTGAGCATTACATACTAATTCTATGAGAGATTATAAGCTGCAAATCATCTGGGAATGTTATTTGAGACAGAATGACAATGGGATTTGCAACTAGAAAGTTTCTCTCCAAGGCACAAGTCTGGGCAAGGTTGTTTGTGAAAGACCAGCGCATACATACCAGTCTCCCCTCTCCACGCCACCGATGTTGTCGAAGGGAAAGGCAAATGCCAATACAGCTTGGCATTAATGATGTCACAACTCATTTCTACGGCTTAGTATACAAGAGCAGCATGAAATGAAGTGTTTGCTCAAGAACACAACACAAAGCCGGTTCGAGAATCGAACTCACAACCTGAGGTCTATAAGCCCGATGCTCTTACTAAGGGACCTCAAAGAAGGAGTAACCTTTGGGGAGAAAAGATTGAGCAATATGTTAGCCTTTAGCATGCTCTAGGCGCCTTATGTTACCAACAGAGTAATCTCCCCTTAATATATAATGAAGTGTTAAGGGAAGCAATTCATTAAAAAAATTCAGCATGCTAAAGATTAAAGTTTAGTCACAGACTAGCCTTGATCTAGAAGATGAAAAATGTTCTAACTGTGGCCATCGTTTTATATCTAGAAATACATTGTCTTATATAATCAGAACTATATAATCTAATATGTCCTTCCTTAGCATGGTGTGATTTCAGCTAAATTTCGCTGCTAATTTTAACACATTTGGTGACCACATAGTGATCTCTTCATTGAATCATGTTTAGTTCAGGTTGCGTGATATGAGATAAAGTAGTGGTGGTATGTAGCTTGGTGGTAGAGTGAAAAAGAAAGAAAGGGCACACAACCCATTTGTCGGATATTGCAGTTGTTGTATGCTGGTAATTGATGTATAATATGATTACAAACAGTGATAAATTATTAATAAGTCTTTGATAAAGCATTACCATTATGAAGACAGCGATGAATTTGTTTTGCAAGGTTTTTTTATATGAAATTGTGTGTTGAAACAAATATTGTTATATTTGGGAAGGGTGTGTTTTACTATATATTTCTATGGAGGGTGTGTTTTACTATATATTTCTGGCAATATTATAACAACATGACCCTCCTCAAAAATATAACAATATCATTGTTAAAATTTGTGTAAACTTTCTAGTTTCACAGGTTACTGAAATACCAGTGCAAATACTCTCACAATCAATCCATTAACCCTTTAGCATTTACATTAGTCTATATTTACTGTAAAGTGGTTGTGCAGGTGTCACAGCAAAAAGCACCCAGTCCACACTGTAAAGTGGTCATGTAGGTGTCACGGCAAAATTTTGCCGTGACACCTACATGTAAAATGCCCACAATGTAAAATGGTTGTGTAGGTGTCATGGCAAAAAGCACCCAGTACTCACTCTAAATTAGGTTGACATTAGAAAGGGCACCCAGCTGTAGAAACCAAGCCAAAATTGGTTCTGCATGAGCAAGACATGGTCACCTGTCTTGCATTGCTCACAACAGGATAACTCATCTAACCCATGCCACCGTGGAAAATGGACATTAAATGATGATGCTGATTTAAATGGTAAAGGCTTTATCTCACATAATATCGAATCTATGAGATTTTTATATTATTTATTTTGAAAACAATACCTTAACATTGGTATGAGTGGACGGTTACAGCTGGTTTGAACAGAAAGAGGTAAGAGAATTCTGGCCAGTTTAAATGCTAAAGATGAAGTTAGCAAAGAAAGTGGTGCTTAAGATATTCATCGTTGACTATGTTGGATGAGAGGAATTATGATAGTGATAAACATTACTATACTATATGAAAAGGTAAATAAATTAATAAATAAATTACTACACACTTCTACATGCAGTGTCACCAAACATCATCAGTGTCACCAAAATAAATCAATCAAGATGACAAATCAATGTCAAAACTATCAAGTTACAGATTTGCAAGGTGTCTTGTTGATATAAATATAAATTTCAGAAATATCGGAACCTGGATGTTTATTATATAATATTTATAATGTCATTGATCGATGATGTCGGGATATATTCCAAACAATGAGAAACTAAATATTCTGTATACAGCATTTAATGCTCTGAATATTGGAATCATAAAATAAATCATAATGCCGAGGACAGGAAGACAAGCAAATATCCAGACTTTTCCAGCTGCTTCCTCTTTGCACCAGTCGTTGTCAAGACCTCAGGTATCCTTGAACCCCATACTGCCAAGCTCTTACATAAAATCAGAATGTCAGCAGCATGTCTGAGGAAGGAGGCTTACAAGAGGGATAATCAGCCCATTTACACAGGTGAAAAAACTATATATTTTCACCTGTCTCAAAGTCCAGCAGAAGTAAGAGGGAAGCATTATCCTGACAAGAACCATATAAGTTTGAAATGCATAGACAATTAGCCCCCTTGTTTCTGTTGGATTCCACTAGATAGCACTGGCCAGCAGCCTTCTATTCATAGCTGAGACTTTCAAAATGTTTATTTACTAAACATACCATATATCTTTAGATGTACGAAATTCACATGCATGTATGTATACAGCTATGTTGAAACTAAACACACACACACACACACACACACACACACACATATATCATTGTCTATAAAAGGCAGATTGTTGTTGTGTGTGTGTGTGCATGTTCCATGTTTATACATTTGCACAATTACAAACCGATTCGACTCAAAGTCTAAGAATGTTGTAAATGGTCTAACTTAAGTCAACAACTATTTATTTTTTTCCAGCTTTCCCAATTACGGAAATAATCGATAAAACTAAATACATGACGCTTTACCTCTCTAATACAATCTGATTTACTCTCTCTACTCTCCTTAAACATCGATAAAACTACATACATGCTGCAACTTTCTCTTATATACGCTTAAACCCCCTCCTTACAAACTTCCTTTAGGAACGCAGAAGAAAGAAGAGAGAAAGAAATGAAGGAGAGAGAGAAAGAAAAAAAGTGAGCGAAGTGAGCGAGAGAGTGAGAGACAGAGAGAGAGAACGTTTGTTTTTTAGTGTGTTAGGAACGCGGAAAGTGGAGGAGAGAGAGAGAGAAAAAAAAAGAAGTGAGCGAGAGAGTGAGAGACAGAGAGAGAGAACGTTTGTTTTTGAATGTGGAACAGTCAAACATTTATGTACTTCAATGACAATGAAGAGAACTTATTACATTTCATACCAAACAACAATTATTCAAAAGCCACAGATAAATATATTCAACAACAAAAAAAATAGCGATATATCTTTTTAAAAAAATCTCTCAACGAACGGGGAAGAAAGAAGAGAGAAACACACAAACACACTCAAACACATGCTCAAACAGACACCCAAACACACATACATAAACAAAGAAAGAAACTAATAATGAAGAGAACTTATTACATTTCATACCAAACAACAATTATTCAAAAGCAACAGATAAATTTATTCAACAACAAAAAAAAATAGTGATAAATCTTTTTTAAAACATCTCATGGGTGGTGCAACCTAACTTTGGTAACTTACTGACCCCGAGCAATGCCAGGCTTTAATGCTAGTATATATATATATATAAAGAAATTTGGTTTCACTGAGCTCAGAATATGAAACATAAGTTACATTTAACTCTTATCCTGTTGTAATTGAAATATCTAAATATGGGTTTGTTAATTCCAATGTTTATAGTATCTCTACTGGTAGATAAATTCTTGCAAAAATTTCAATATTGGAGTAAATACTTTAGTATTTTATATGAAGTAACTGTGGTGCTGTTGTGTACTTTTTGTTTCTGAGGTTTCATGTGTTATAGAGGAATATCAGAGTTAAAAGTTTTTAAAATTAAATTAAAAAAAACTGGTAACATTCATTGGAAAAGAACTCAATAGAGATGTAGAGTCAAAATTATTTATAATCAATTATTCTGAAAATAAATAATGGAAATATAGTCACTGTTTTTATGAAGACAAGAGTGACAGTTGAAAATTGCGAACAAATATCCTCCACACCCTGTATATGTATATTTATATATGTATATTTATATATGTATATATACATATATGTATATATACATATATGTATATATGTGTATATATATATATATGTATATATACATATATATATATGCATATACAAGGTGTGTCAGAAAAGTTCCAGGACTGATGTCACAAAAGATTTATTTCAAACCCAAACTTCACACTAAGAGTTTTCTCCTTCAAAGTAATCCCCCTGGAGTATGTAACTGTAATCTTAGCTCTCTGCAGCGATCAAACTTTTTTCTTCATAATTTTATATACATGTCCTCTGTTTCAGGTCGTCAAGCAATGAGCACAGAGCAACGAACAAACTTGAAGTTTCTCGTACGGTTGGGGAAAACTCCGTCAGAAGCATTGGGATCGCTGCAGTAAGTGCATGGAGATGAGACGATATCACGCTCATGTGTTTTTGAGTGGTGCAAGAGGTTTAAAGAAGGACACAAGGACGTGGAAGATGACCCCAAGAGCGGAAGGCCCTCGAGGTCAACGTTGAGCGCGTCAGGCAGATGGTGCGTAGCGATCGTCGGCTGACTGTTCGATTGATGGCAAATCAGCTGGGCATGAATCGGAACAACGCCTGGAAGATTCTCACTGAAGATTTGGACATGCATAAAGTCTGCGCGAAGAAGGTGCCAAAACTGCTGAACGATCACCAGAAGGGTCGACGCATGCAAGTGTGCCAGGACATCCTCGAGCGTCTTCAAACCGAACCTGACTTGCTAGGCACAGTCATCACCGGTGATGAGTCATGGATCTTCGAGTACAACCCGGAGGGGACCCGTTTTTAAGACGTGGATGACGAAACTGCAAAAGGCCGTGACGACGGAACTGCAGAGGATCCTGGAATAAATCTTCCAGGGGTGCATGCAAGCATAGCAGAAAAGGATGGAAAAGTGCATTAGACTCCAAGGGGGATTACTTTGAAGAAGAGAACTCTTAATGTGAAGTTTGGGTTTGAAATAAATCTTTTGTGACATCAGTCCTGGAACTTTTCTGACAAACCTAGTATGTATATATATGTATATATACATGTATACATATATGTATATATACACATATATATATGTATATAATCATGTATACATATATGTATATATGTATATATATATTTGTATATAATCATGTATACATATATGTATATATACATATATACATGTATACATATATGTATATATATACATATATAAATATACATATACATATACAGGCTGTGGAGGATATTTGTTCGCAATTTTCAATTTTCAATTTTCAACTGCTAATTTCAATTTTCAACTGCTAATTTTATGCAAATTTTTTTTACTTCCGTTGTCACTCTTGTCTTCATAAAAATAGTGACTATATTTCCATTATTTGTTTTCAGAATAATTGATTATGAATAATTTTGAACCTCCAAATTTGTGGAAGAGACACGGAGTTCTTCTTGGAATCCGCGCCGGGAGGACAAATAAGGAAATTTCAGACTTTCTCAGCGTCAGCAGGAGAATGGTGGAAAAGGTCAGAAAGGAATTTAAAGATTCAGGATTCGACTACAAAGCAACATCACAGAGGAAAACACATGATCGACGATCTGACGCCTTCAGAACGCCCAAGTTCGTCGCTAAAGTTCAGGATATCATCAACAATGAACCTAGCAAGTTGATGCGTGCCATTGCAAGGGAGAAAGGCGTGGATGAAAAGCTCATTAGGCTGGTGGTACATGAAGACATTCGCTACGTTTCATACAAGATGAGGAAAGTACAATTTCTGTCAAAGGCGATGCAAGAAAAGGGACTGAAGCACGCAAAGAAGCTGATCAAAAAGTTGAAACACCCACTGGAGCCAAACATGCTGTGGTTTTTCTCCGACGAGAAAAACTTCTGCCAAGACCAGAAGATCAACTCCCAGAACAACGGGTGGCTCACTGCCTCATCCAAAGACGTGCCCAGAGTCATGCAGACAAAGTTTCCAGCGACAATATTTGTGTTAGGTGTGGTCAGCAGTCAAGGTGACGTCATGCCACCTCACTTCTTCCCCGAGGGCCTCAAGCTGAACATTGATGGCTACATCCACATTCTGAGCGAGGTAGTAAAGCCCTGGATAGACCAGGTAGCTGCAGGTAGGCCGTACATGTGGCAGCAAGACTCGGCGCCCTTCCATACCAGCCGAAAGACCCAAGCCTAGCAAGTCAGAGAACTTCGTCGACCACACACTTCACCTGACACCTGGCCTCCCAGCTCGCCTGACCCAACCCCCTCGACTTCTTTGTGTGGGGCGCAGTGGAACGAGACACCAACAGATCTAGCTGCAATACGAAAGATGGTCTGAAGGCTAGGATCACAAGTGCCTTTAGGGGCCTAAGTTGGGACACAGTGACGAAGGCCTGTAGCCGGTTCCGAGGCCGCCTTGAGGCCGTCATCAAAGCCAATGGCGGGTTTATCAAGTGAGATCGAAAGAACAAGTCATAAAGACAAATTGACAAGTTTGATAAATATATCTTAAAAAATAAAACTACTGTGTTATTTTTTCCTAGACAATAATCTTGCGAACAAATATCGTCCGCACCCTGTATATACATATAGGTTTATACATGTATATATGTATATGTTTATACATGTATATATGTATATATACATATATATTTATACATGTATATATGGATATATACATATATATATACATGTATATATGGATACATACATATATATATACATGTATACATATATGTATACATACATATATATATATACATATATATATATATACATATATATATATACATATATATATATACATATATATATATACATATATATATATACATATATATATATACATATACGTATATATACATATATATATATACATATATGTATATATTCATATATGTATATATACATATATATATATACATATATGTATATATTCATATATGTATATATACATATATATATATACATATATGTATATATTCATATATGTATATATACATATATATATATACATATATGTATATATTCATATATGTATATATACATATATATATATACATATATATATATATACATATATATATACATACATATATATACATATATATATACATACATATATACATACATATATGTATATATACATATATATACATACATATATGTATATATACATATATATATATATACATATATGTATAAATTCATATATGTATATATACATATATATATTCATACATATATGTATATATACATATATATATATATACATCTATATATACATACATATATGTATATATACATATATATATATACATATATATATACATATATGTATATATACATA
>OZ024752.1:22755874-22758374 GCA_964016885.1 Eledone cirrhosa | reverse complement strand
GGGACAAGAGACTGGCCGATCAATCAGCTGCAAAGAATTCTATGCTTATCATTTCATGCTACGTGACCACTTCAACCAAGTTCTGCGATTCAAAGAAGTAACCAGCCAGTTCATGGTGGACATGTATGCCAACATTGAAACAGAAAGATTGGGTTTTCTGCGAAGGAATCAAACTAAGTTGAGGGCAGATAACTACATCCACCTTAAGAGATGCCATCAATTCTGATGTTGACCCAAGAAATATTGGCCAGCCAGTCATACTAAGCTTCACGGAAGGACCACGTTACATTCATGAACGTACGCAAGATGCAATGGCCTGTCAGAAAATTTGGTCGGCCAGATCTCTTCATTACATTTACATGCAATTCAAATTGGTCGGAAATATCAAATGAATTATTTCAAATTCAAAAACCAAAGGATCGACATGACCTCATTGCTCGGGTTTTCCATGAATAGCAAAAAAAAAAAAGAGTCATCTGGCTCCTAAAAGAAGGAAGAATCTTTGGTGAGCTTAGTGCTTGGATGACCACTATTGAGTGGCAGAAGAGAGGTCTTCCTCACTCTCACACACTAATCTGGTGCAAGCAGAAGATCAGACCAGATGATGTTGATAAAATCATTTCAGCAGAGTTGCCTGATAAAGGTGGTGATCCAGAGCTCTTTGAAACCATCAAGTCCAAACTCATTCATGGTCCATATGGAGTCATCAATCCAGCCTCACTCTGCATGAAAGATCAAAAATGCAGCAAACATTATCCTAGAGCTTTTATTCGGGAAACTCAGACTGACAATAATGGATAACCCCTTTATCGTAGGCGTAGATCAGAACATGGAGGCAATACTGCAAGCCTAACAGTTCGAGGAGAGGAGCTGACCATAAACAATCAGTGGGTCGTCCCACACAACAAATTGTTATGTAAACTTTTAAAAGCTCATATCAATGTTGAGTATTGTAGCTCTGTCAAGGCAATCCTATATGTCACAAAATATATCAACAAGGGCAGTGACATGGCTACCTTTATTACTGACAAAGAACTCAATGATGGTGGATTAGATGAGGTCAAACGGTATCAAACAGGTAGATACATCTCCAGCCATGAAGCTATCTGGCGAATCTTTGGATTTGATATCCACCAATGCCACCCAACAGTGGTCAACCTCGCAGTCTATCTGGAAAATGGACAGAGAGTGTACTTCACTGATATCACTGCTCATCAGTTGGCACAAGCATCACATGACACTACACTAACTGCTTTCTTTAAACTCTGCCAGAATGATGAATTTGCTCGATCCCTCCAATAAGCTGGAGTCCCAACATACTACACCTGGACCAATTGCAAGACCTGTAATCGAAGGAAGCAGGGTCATTTAGTGGAAGGTCATGAAGTCAAGTCAAGTGATGCTATTGGGCGTGTTTACAATGTCCATCCCCAAAACAGAGAATGTTTTTATTTATGGCTACTTCTGCATACTGTTTGAGGACCAACGTCATTTGAGGATCTTAGGTGCTTCAGAGGAAGGGAGTGCGCAACATATCAAGTAGCATGTAAACAGCATGGACTCCTGCATGACAATGGACACTGGAAGAAGTGCCTAGAAGAAGCAGCAATCACTCAAGTAGCCAGTCAAATAAGACAATTATTTGCTATTATGCTCACAGCATGTGGAATTGATGAAGCTTATCTACTCTGGCAGGAGTACAAAAACAATATGTCTGACGACTATCTACACCTAGCCCGAAGACATCATGGCAATACGTGTATGGAATATACCCCCAGGATTTACAATCAAGCTCTCTGTGACCTGTCCCATCGCGTTCAGGCAATGAATAACACATTAGCTAACTGCGGGATGCCAAAGGCAGATGAAGAAATGGAGGTAGCACAAGACATTTTTCAGGAGACAAACTACGATATTCAAGCATTGCGTAAGTTTGTGGATGAAAATGAACCTCGATTGATGGATGACCAGAAATATGCCTACCACAACATCATTGAAAACATTCAAAATGACAGGGGAGGGCTTTTCTTCATCAATGCTCCTGCTGGCACAGGCAAGACATTCCTCATAAACCTCCTGCTTGCAAAAGTTCGCCAAAAGCAACATATTGCCCTTGCTGTGGCGTCAAGTGGCATTGCAGCAACACTTCTGGATGGAGGAAGAACTGCACACTCCATGTTTAAGCTGCCCATAGATCTCACACGGCATGAACAATCTTTTTGCAACATCAAGAACTCACCCAAGGGCGAGCTTCTGCAAACATGCAAGATCATAATTTGGGATGAAGCTACTATGACCCATAAAGGAGTAATTGAAGCTTTGGACCGGACGATAAGAGATCTGAGAGAAAATAGTTGCATAATGGGAGGAGTGACAATGGTTCTTGCTGGTGATTTCAGACAAACTCTGTCTATAATTCTTCGAGGGACTCGAGCTGATCAGGTCTGAAAACATCCTATGTCTGACCCACTTTCAGCTGCTGAGCCTTACAACCAACATG
>OZ024752.1:22720874-22750874 GCA_964016885.1 Eledone cirrhosa | reverse complement strand
AGCCAGGCTGTAGATGATTGATATAATGTTGGAGTAGTTATGCTGCTGTCTAGAGAATAAGAAGGAGGTTGTGAATATATCTATATATGAGGTTGTGTGTATATATTGTTGTGTGGACATAAATTAACCCTTTTGATAGTAATAAAAACCCAACTCCTATGATACAAAGCTGCTTGTTTTAAAGTGTTTATATTTAACTGAAAATCTTGCATCATAATTTTATATAAGAATTTTTGGAACTTTATATACTAAACATCAGCTTAATAATAAGGAAGTTGGTCATTTTACTAAATCCTTTCAAATTCTTTATTATTTTCAACTGATCTGAAATATTATAATGAAAGGGTTAAAAGTCTGAGTGAAATAATGACACAAACAGTAGGGAGCTTGTTGTGTTGTGACTGATGGGTCCTCTCAACTTTGTTTGGCATGATTTAGAAAACTGTAAATTCTGCATGTGTTGTTTTTATATTTTTGTTTAGTCACTCTTGTACAATAGGAAGCCCGTCTGGAAATTGTGAATCCCAAAAATTTATTGGGGGAAAAATCGAATTCAAATATGGTGAAAGACAACAACAACATATAATCTTTACTATGAACTCTCTGAATATGCTTACTTACTGTTTTTCTTTCATTTTTATGTTTTTTTTCTGTCTTTTTTAGAGACATTGAACCCAGAATTTCAATGATTCTAAAGCAAACTTTGGCTATGCCTGAACACATGTTTTAAACCAGGATACACCCAGTCTGGGTGTATCTGGTTTTTAGAATAGGTATACACTGCTTTCTTGTATGTCACAAGAGGTAACTACAGGGGTTGGCATCAAGAACAGCATCTGGTCGAAAAACACGACCTCAAAATGTTACATCCAATCCATACCAGCTTGGAAAACCAGATATATACACATATATATATATATATATATATATATATATAAATGCCAGTTGAAGGAAGACGTGGTAGAGGTAGACCACGAAAAACATGGGCGGAGGTGGTGAGAACAGACCTCAGATCATTGAAGCTCACGGTGGAGCTGACGAGGGACCGTGACGAGTGGAGAGATGCTGTGCTGAATAAGACCCGTCCCACCCTTGCAAGCAGGGAAAAGCGGACGTAAAATGATGATGATGATGATGATGATGATGATATATACATAGCAGATATATACACAACAGATGTCAATACCATACAATATAATTAGCATGAAACATTTACTGACATTCTATACACACATATGAATAAATGGCCATATATACACACATTTATATAGTCTTACATACATTGTATATACATACATGTTGAAAAGGCCATATATACACACATTTATATAGTCTTAAATACATTGTATATACATACATGTTGAAATGGCCATATATACACACATTTATATAGTCTTACATACATTGTATATACATACATGTTGAAATGGCCATATATACACACATTTATATAGTCTTACATACATTGTATATACATACATGTTGAAATGGCCATATATACACACATTTATATAGTCTTAAATACATTGTATATACATACATGTTGAAATGGCCATGTATACACATGTTTATATAATCTTCCATACATTATATACAAACACATGTCCTATACATGTTTACAGTTTCACATACATTGTATACACACACACATATATATATATACGTTGACATAGCCTTATTAACATACATTCTATACAGGATAAATAAATGGACATATATACACATGTTTACATAGTATGGACATATATACACATTTTCATAGCCTTGTTAACATGCAATCTATATACACATGAATGGACATATATACACATGTTAACATGGTGTAGCCATATATACACATGTTAACATGGTGTAGACATATATACACATGTTAACATGCTGCAGACATATATACACATGTTAACATGGTGTAGACATATATACACATGTTAACAGTGTAGACATATATACACATGTTAACAGTGTAGACATATATACACATGTTAACATGGTGTAGACATATATACACATGTTAACATGGTGCAGACATATATACACATGTTAACATGGTGTAGACATATATACACATGTTAACATGGTGCAGACACATATACACATGTTAACATGTTGCAGACATATATACACATGTTAACATGGTGCAGACATATATACACATGTTAACATAGTGCAGACATATATACACATGTTAACATGGTGTAGACATATATACACATGTTAACATAGTGTAGACATATATACACATGTTAACATGGTGCAGACATATATACACATGTTAACATGGTGCAGACATATATACACATGTTAACATGGTGTAGACGTATATACACATGTTAACATGGTGCAGACATATATACACATGTTAACATAGTGTAGACATATATACACATGTTAACATAGTGTAGACATATATACACATGTTAACATGGTGTAGACATATATACACATGTTAACATAGTGTAGACATATATACACATGTTAACATGGTGTAGACATATATACACATGTTAACATGGTGTAGGCATATATACACATGTTAACATAGTGTAGACATATATACACATGTTAACATGGTGTAGACATATATACACATGTTAACATAGCTCTATTAAGAGGAGTTACATGATATCAATACATATAAAGTCAATAAAACTATTTGTCTTATAGACAATACTATATGAAAGAAGACTTAGCCTCCATTATAAGTGGTTTGGCAGTATTGATAGAGGGTCGGACGCAATGCTTTGCAGCATAGAGTTATGGCCCTTTATGTGCTGAGTTCAAATCCCGCCGAGGTTAACTTTGCCTTTCATCCTTATGGGGTTGATAAAATAAAGTACCAGTAACAAACTGGGATAATCGCTGGCCTTGTGCCAAATGTGGAAACAATTATAAATTACACAAATTAATACACACACATACATAAACACACCCACACAAGCATACACACGCACAAACTAACACATGCACACACACACAAACACCCATGCAAGCACACACACACAAGTACACATACACAAACACACATACATGCAACACACACACACACACACACAAACATCCACACAAGCACACACACACATACATAGCCACATTAAACAAAGGACTATGCGAAAGCAAAGTCAATAAAAAACATTTCTATGATAGACAACACTACTGTCACCTACATAGGAGGAAAATTTTAAGTAAGCTGTCAATCTATTAGAAATAGAGCCAAATTCCCCTCAAATACACTAGTTGCTTCAAAAAAAGAAACATTGGATAATGAAGTATCGGAGGTGTGATCTCTCAAATCAAAGAAGTAGCGGTTCTACCTGGAGTGACTTCAGGTAGAGCCGCTATTTCTCCAAATTGAGAGATCACAGCTCCGATACTATAGACATGTGGTTAGAATATCTCAGGTAAGAATCACTGGACAGATTTTACGGGCGAAACCAACAGGTAGGAGACTTAGGGGTAGACCCCAAACAAGATGGTTGGATAACATCCATGAACTTGGCTGGTCACACTTGGGGATCCAGCCAGATCAGTTGGAAATGGTTTCTGCTGATAGGGCCTGCTGAAAGGAGCATTTGAAGACTCTGTCTCCACAATCCTCTCAGGAATAAGTGGATGAAGAAAAGAAGAAGTATAATGAAGTCCAAAAATAAATAAAAGATAGTCATGGATGGAATGCCATGATCATTGCATCATTTTTTCTTAATAAGGAGCAAATTTTATGTAGGATTGTATTTAGGTTAAACACAAACACACACAGAAACACTAACACACACACACACATATATATAAAGCATGATTTAAGATAGATTTATGAGATATTGTGAAGTCGATAAAAGCATTTGCATGTGTGAAAGAAAATGTTGCTCCCCACCACCACCACCACCACTCATACACGTGTGTGTGTGTAAAACAAAGGAAGGACAATAACTGTAATGTTAAAATCAATACATCCACACTATGCCCTCCAACAGTGTTCTTCCAAGCATGTTACTAAGCTAAGTATACGTGAGGTAGGTTTTATTCAACTGGAATAACTGAGCTATCTCATACAAAGTTTTCTAACTAATGGCACCATCTGGTATGGTAATTTGAAACCTGGCTTAATTCGAGATAATTGAAGACATAAATTAGTATACAATGTAAAAATGTCATCATCACCATCCTTTTATATCTACTTCCCATGGTGGCATAGCTTGGTTGAGTCGAAACAAACTCTGTTTGTTGTTCTTTTATGAAATTACTGCCCTCCTGTTTTTTGACATCTATGGCTATCTTCTTCTCTTCTTGTTCCATACCTCCTGATGGAGTCGTAGAGGTGCCATATTGACATATGGCATTTCTTGGGCATTTTAAGCCTGGTGGAGCCCATTTCTCTCCACACCTGAGACCAGCAGATTTCTTCCAGAGAAGGATAGAAAGTATGAAAGAGGAAGTGAGAAAGAGATATAGAGGAAGAATCAACCCCAGTACTAGACTGGTACTTTTTATTGACCTCAAAAGGATGAAAGGCAAAGTTGACCTCGATGGGATTTGAACTCAGAGAGCAGAGAGCCAGAACGAATACCACAAAGCAATCTATCTGACATTCTAACTTAATCAATTCATTGCCTTTCTATAGTTATAGGCTTTTCCTAATGCCAAACATTTTACAAAGTACAGGGTGCATATTATCATGTCACTAACCCAAGAGAAGTTGTCATGTCCTTGACAAGACTAAAGAGTCATTTCTACCCAACACTGCATACATACAGCAACAACTTTAAAGAGTGCACTGAGTATATTTTGTGGCACCAACATGAAGTTTGCCTTGTCCACTGCAAGACTAATGAATCTTCTTTACTCTGGTAAGTAATGTCCAGCTATTAACCTTGTATGAGTATGTAAATGACTTGTAGCTGGAGGTTGAATTAAGTGCAAGAATTGCTGGAAACTGGTCCAGTAAAGTGCCAAATTCAGCTCTCACTCATCAGAAGAGAGGTAGGTGTAAAAAGCCAAATGCTCTATCTTCAATTCGGTGTTCATGCCTACCTTTATATATGGTCATGAATCTTGGACAATGACCTAAAGAACACAATGAGATTCTACTGAAAGTTCTTTGGAGATCAGGCAGTGTAGCTCAGATATCAGGAAATTGTTCCAGATAGAGCTGCTACTTATCTGAATCAAGATATCATAACTCCAGTACTTTGGACATGTGGTTAGAATACCTAAAGAATCACAGGACATATTTTATGGACAAAGTCAATCGTTGGAAATCTAGAAATAGACCCCATGCAGGATGGTAGGATAAGATCGTGAGCTTGGGGATACAAATGGATCATTTGGAAATGGTTACTTTTGATTGGGCTCTCTGGAACGCATGTCTCAAGATTCTGCCCGCATGACTCTCCCAAAAAGGAGGAGAAGAAAAATTCTTTATTATTATTATTATTATTATTATATGCTTTTCAGCATATAGTTACGTCCCTTTACATTCAGAGTTCAAATCTTGCCGAGGTTAGCTTTGTCTTTCATCCTTACGGGGTCGATAATAAAGTATATATAAAGTACCAGTAATGCACTGGGGGTCGATTTAATCGACTTTCCCTTTCTCCAAAACTGTTGACCTTGTGCCTAAATCAGTAACCATTGTTATTGTTATTAAGAGCGGTGAATTGGCAGTATCGGTACAGAGTTGGATGCCATGCTTTCCAGCAGAGATACGTCCCTTTATGGTCTGAGTTCAAATCTCGCCGAGGTTAACTTTGCCTTTCATCTTTACGGGGTCGATAAAATAAAGTACCAGTCATGCACTGGCTAATTGCTGGCCTTTTGCCAAAAGTAGAAACAATTATTATAGTTGTTGTTCATTTATTTTTTCGTTGGTACAGAGCAACAAAATTGTGAGGAGAAAGTGAAAAATCAATTGATCTCCAGTGAATAGCTTTTGTGACATAATTTTCTACAAAATGGTGACACTGACATGATAGCAATCAACTTAACATGATTAAGTAGAGAAGGAATACAAACCAGCTTTTGGCATTATGTCTAGTGTGATAAGCTACTAATGTGATGTCTAATGTGATAAGCTACCAGTGTGATGTAACGCAGAAAAAAGCATAATAACTCAATATGATTCAACAGCTCAGCACTTCCAGTATGATACAAACTTGTACCAAGTTTCAAATAAGTTTTTTTATCATCTCTAAGGCCTGGCCTCCGCGTCTGTGAACCTCACAAATGTCACTGCGGTACCACTGTGGATCCTTTCAGCCTCCACCCACTGTCATGCCATTACAGTCTGGCCACTTCCCATGCCATGTGGCTCTCAATGAGATCATAAAACATGGCGTGGGCGGTTTAGGGTTCCCTTCTCAACTCAAACCAGAGAGGCTGGACTGAGGGGATGGCAATAGGCCAGACAGCATCACAATCTTCCCGTTCCGCCAAAGAAGGCAAACTGTCCAAGTATCAGCCGCTCTCTGATAGGTTTGTGGTAGAGCCTGTAGCAGTGGAAATTTCCAGTGTTCTTGGACTCTTGGCCACATCCCTACTTACTGCTGTCAGAGTGGAGTTGTCTGCCTGCAGGTGCGAGCCCCACGTGGTGGAATAGCTATTCCAGTGTGTCTCCCACACCGTCCTCCAGAGCAATGTATTCTCCATCCTATTGGCTGGGACCCAGAGGCGGAGGGTAAGTTAGTTGGAGGTGGAAGATACTAATTTGGACGTCACTTTCTCTCTATTTCTTTAATATTATAGATATGATTTGATACAGAAATAAAGTATATTTCCTCTACCCTTTTCCTCCCAACTGTTGTGACTCAAAAAAACTACTAAAGGTTTTTTTTTTCCTTCAGTCAACTCTAAGATATTTCATAATCATAATTTTAGGAGGATGCTGATAGTTCCTTTCATTTATTCAAAGTATATCAGTTTAACAACTAAACATAAAGACAAACATATTCAATGTACAAAATATCAGAATATCATGAAAAACATTGACATTATATAAAAACTAAAAAGGAAGAGAAAAAACAATGAAATGAAAAGATGTTTCTATAGTAAATCACTTATCTATATATGAATTTGAGCGACTTCCATCCACCCGTGTGTAAAAAGAAAGAAGGGGATGGTGAAAAAACTATAGCAAAACAACAGCTGGCGTTCCATTTGCTATGCTGGGTGATTGTATGTGCATGTGTGTGTTTGTGTAAATGTATGTGTGTGTGTGAATATATGTCTGTGAGTGTGTATTTTTGTAAGTGTCTGTGTTTGTGTGTTTATATTTATATATTCATACATATAAATGTATGCATATGCACATACACACATATACATATACACATCAGCATGTTGAAAAAAATTCTTGGATTTAGAAAAAGAGAAAATATGATCTTGATGTGCAAATGAAACAGCTCATTTTGTGGCTTATCTAATTGATTACAGTTAACCTGCCTACTCATTGGCTGCAGATCAACAGTAGCATTATATCAACCAATTTGCAAATAAAAAAATGTCACCAGGAGCCCTCCCCCATCTCCAGGTCTGAACACAAGCCAATTTCTTCCAGAGTAAGATAGAGAGAGGTGAGGAGTGAGAAAGAGATATAGAGAAAGAATTAACCTCAGTGCTGGACTGGTACGTTTTTTTTTATCAACTTCGAATAGATGAAAGGTAAAATTGACTTTGGTAGGATTTAAGTACAGGCAGCAGGGACAAATACTGCAAAGCATTCTATTTGATGTTCTAATGACTCAACCAATTCAACACTCCTACATAATTTTATGTATTGTCTCATAACTCCTAATAGAGTCTGGCATACAGCGTTTCTTGGGCATTTTAAGCCTGGTGGAGCCCATCCCTCTCCAGGCCTGAGTAGAGCAGATTTCTTCCAGAGAAAAATAGAAAGTGAGAGGGGAAGTGAGAAAGAAATATAGAGGAAGAATCAACCCCAGTACTAGACTGGTACTTTTTTTATCAACCTCGAAAGGATGAAAGGCAAAGTTGACCTCAGCGAGATTTGAACTCAGAGAGCAGAGAGCTGGAATGAATACCATAAAGCAGGGGTTCTCAACCTGGTCCATGTGGACCACTAGTGGTCCACAGGAAAATTCATGTGGTCCACAGAAAATTTGCTGTGGACCACCTGAAAAATTTAAATTCTTCCGTACACGTCACACAAATGAAACATGCCACATTACACCTTGCACCTGTGAGTGCACTTGAGAGCACGCCTTTCCTATTGGACGATTAGCTATCCAATCATACACGGACGCGTACCAGACAAGTACAGACGCGTACAGACGTTAGCACGCATAAAAACACACAACAAATCGCGTGTTCTCGGCCGGTCGACACGATCATGTTTTCTACCTGACTTTTGAATTGAGGATTACTAGCGAAACAGCAGTTCTTACGGCTTACCCAACATAACATATTATCTCCCCAGGTAGTACATTTTTACACAAGTCTTAGTCTAATTGTAGTCTGTAGAAATTTTGTTGTCAGTGATATGGAAAAACGTTCTCTAAATTCTTCGTTCACCGAATCGGAAAAACGATTTTGTAGACCATATAACTCAGATTATATCAGATATGGTTTTTTATCCAGCGCAGAAGATCCTTCATCACCACAGTGTATCATCTGCTCAAAAATATGTTAACTAACGACTCAATGAAACCTTCGAAATTATTGTATCATCAAAACCAAGTCCATCCCGATTTATATGGCAAGCCTAAGAAGTACTTCGAAGAATATCTTCGCAAAAAAAAAAGCGTCATCTGCATCACTGAAAATTTTCCTATCCCATGCTAACAACAGTTCTGGTCTGCAAGCATCCTACAACATTTCGCTCATGATAGCAAAACAGGGTCGCCCACATACCATTGGTGAAGACCTGATTAGGCCCTCAATACTTGAAGGATATAAAGTTGCTAATGTGTCGAACGCTGCCTCAGTTTTAGCAACTATTCCACTTTCCAACAACACGGTATCTTCCCGCATTTCTGAAATGGTTAAAGATGTCAAATCTACAGTTGTAGAAGAATTGCGACACTGCAGATTTTCGTTGACGGTGGATGACAGCACTTTTGACAACCAATGTGTTGTGCTTGCTTTTGCTCGCTATGTAAAAGGGACCACGGTTTGTGAAAACCTACTTTTTATGACAACTGTACTAAAAAACACTGGAGAGATAATCTACAATGCAGTCATGGATTTTCTCACTAAAAATAACATTGATCCCCACAACATCATATCAATATGCACTCCATCAGTGCAAAATCCTGGGATTTTCCAACCATAGAGGCTGGAAAATCCCAGGGTTTTGTTGCAAGATGGAGAGAATTTAATCACATCTTCACAACTCATTGCGTACTCCATCGAGAAAATTTAATTGCAAAAAAAATCGGAAGTTATACCTTTTCTGAAATCCTTAACACAATTGTTTCCGCAGTCAACAAGATCAAAAGATCTGGTCTTCGGGACAGGCTTTTCCAAGAAGCTTGTAAAGATGAAACGTTCAAACGTCTGTTGTATTCGACAGATATACACTGGCTATCAATGGGAAGCTGCCTTGGACGTTTTGTTGCACTCTTTGATAAAGTCATAGAATTTTTTCAAACAGACTGATCCAATTACGACAGCATTACTTTCTGAGAAAAAACCCACAATTTTGTACTTACATGAGATCTTTCAAAAACTAAATGATCTCAACCTTTCTTTGCAAAAGCAGAACATCAACGTTGTACGTGCCAAACACTTGATAAGGGCTTTCATGAATAAGCTCGTTCTATGGAAAATTCAAATTGAAGATCATAACTTTTCGCAGTTCGAGAGCTTAAAAACTATTGTGGTAGATAATGACTTGCACAAATCTATAATCGAGCATCTATCTTTCCACGCATTAAGGCTACGGCACATCCACGTATTCTTCACCGGTCAACCGGTGTGGGCCCCGTTTGTGAGACGAACCTTTCCCAGACTCGTCTCACTCACCGAGCTGCAAAGACCGAGAAAACTGGGCGCCTGGCACACTGAGTGTGCCCAGGCGCTCACGGCCATCTGGCAAGCGGACCCGGTTATCAGTGGAGACTCCACCTCGACATTCTATAGCGGGCTGGTATGCAGCAGGTGCAACGACGCCCTCGGAGAAGCCCTAGACATGGAGGAAGATGAACTGGCCGGCCTGTTCGGTAGGACATTCAGCCCGGGACCTATGGACAACTTCCAGAAGTCCCTAGCCTGGCAGTGCTACCGAGGGGCTCTACCCGTTCGAGAAAAGCTTTACAGACACGGGCGCCCGGGTAGGGACCCCGCCAAAAAGATCTGTCCCAGATGCAACGAGGAAACCGTTGCACACGCATTGGTACACTGCTCGGGCGTGGCCGATCTGTGGGGCTATGTCGAATGACTGCTGTCACGGGTGGGATCGATCTGTTTGACCACCGAAGCCATTGTAACGATTAAGCCGCCTCCCCCCTTCAAAAATGAAGGAGGGGCGGTATTTCTGTGCGTAATAGCCATGGTGAAAGAGGTTGTATGGTGGACGCATCTGAAAGGACTGAGGTCAGGCACCTTTCTCTCTGGCCAACAACTGGTCCGTTTCTTCCGATATCATTTCGGAAGGATCAGGATGGGGAGAGAGGTGTTCCACCCCAGTCGTTTTTATGAAAGGTGGGTGAAAGTGGCGAGAATGGCTCGTGTGAATGGGCCTTCTCTCTATATCAGCCTGTAGATGGAAAAGATGAAGGAACGAGGGAGCACCCTCTCTCTCTGTGCTCCTCAGGAGAAAGGTTGCACACTTTTTTCGGGGGTGTGCGCGACCCCCCAAAACACCTCCTCCCTATTGAGGACTTTATTATTAATTTTATATTTGTTATTTGTTTTTTTTACTTGTTCTTTTGTGTAAACTCCCCCCTCCCTTGTATTTGTCCCCTTCTTTTGCGCCCTTGTGGCAATAAATAGAAATATATCTTTCCTTCACGAAAACTTCAATAATCATTTTGAAGATATTTTGGCTTTAAATATCCCAATTTTTGTGGATTCTCTTCACACAATGTCTATGAACGACATACTTGTTCAACCAGAATGTCTTCAGATGGAGCTCTGTGAGGCAACAGTAGATGATAATCTGCGTAAATTTTTTTAACCTAACTGGATCGAGGCTTGGTTGAATCATTGTCAAGAAGAGCCAAAGCTGTTTGAACAAGTTGAGCCTTTCATAATAAATCTCCCTACATCTTACTTGGCTGAAAAGGGATTTTCCATTGTCCTCCACACATACACAAAGCAGCGGAGGCGTTTGATCCTCGACAACAATGCCGATTTGAGACTTCGCTTGAGCCACATAGAGCCAAGGATTTCTAAACTTGTGGATCAAAAACAAGCACAAGGGTCTCATTGACAGTTTTTTTACGTGTTGTCTGATGACGTGGCGTAATTGTGTTGTCGTTGACATTTTTAATTCAATTCAATTTGTTGTATTCCCTCAAACGTTTACACAACCTTTTGTACTGATCCCAACTTAAATCTTCACATTTTTTTAACTTACCCTACACATTATCATATTTAAACTGTACAGCTTTCCATTTCATCTGAATGATAGGGAGTGTTTTCCAGGACTCAGTAACCTTTTTCTACTCAATTCTATCAAATAAAGCTTTATTGAAAAAACAGACATTTTCAAATTGGTTTTCTTATTGGTGTTCTCATTTGTTTGTTCTCTGTCGTCTTGGTGCTTAAAACATGTCCCTTAGGGGAACAAAAAAGGAACTTTCATTGCAAAGTGAAAATGGTATTGACCAATCAAATCGATCTTACCAATTAGAAGTAGAAACTTATTCTCAACATCAATGTCGCTGAGATATGTAATTGAAAAAATTTGAATTAATAACGAATAAGTTATGCGTTGCTTGGTGCAATAGCAAATTCTTTTTTGATCCATGCATTTGACTTAAAGCGCTGTTCTTATTCTTCTCATAAGTACGACTTCAGCTGTTTATTTGCGTAGATTTTTAGGCACTGGAACATTATAATAGCATTTTCTAATTCATTGAAAAAAAACATCTACTGATGTAGCAGTTCTATTACAAAAGATTTTAAAGTTTAGGTGGTCCACAGGAAAAAATTACTTATTTTGGTGGTCCACAGCGAAAAAAAGGTTGAGAACCCCTGCCATAAAGCATTCTATTCAACATTCTAATGACTCTGCCAATTCGCCTCTTTACATAATATTACAGTATCTAAAAAAACTTTTTACTCTTGTTTTCCTCTTTTGTACTGCTTCTGAAAGGATGAGTGGACATAACACTTTCATTAACATGATGATGATTCTAACGTACTGTTGTTTCAATTAATTTTAAATAAACCTTCCTTGCTAGCAGGGAAAGCAGATGTTGAAACAACAATGATAACAGGTAAATTTAGTAAAAGAATAAACTTTGTCATTATTATTCTGATGTTTGAAAGAATTTTGTAAAATAAATATTTTGTTATAAAGTTGGTGTTTGGAATATAACTTAACAAATGTTCTTGCATAAAATTATAATGGAAGGTTTAAATTCAAATATAAACACTTTAGAATAAACAGCTTTGTTGCCAAAAACCAGGGACAGTTTCAAAAACTTTTGTGTCCAAAGGGTTAAATATGGACAATTAAAAATGAACAATTTTGTATCAGCGAATCAGAAATGGTCTGAGGTGAACTGATATAAAATAAAATAAAAAATTGAAGAAAGGAAGGAGTGGATGATTGAATAGATAGTTAGATAAAGTCAGGAAGATATAGAGTGAAGAACATGACAAAACGACAACAGATGAAAAGAGAGATAATGACAAAGACATAAAACAGAGATAGAGAGAGAGAGCTAGAGAGATAAAACTAAAGAGAGAGATTGGAATAATGAAGACAGAGATAATTATAAAATGAAATAGAAGGAATAGAAAGATAAAACAAAATGGAGAACTGACAGAGAATACCAGTATGCATACAAGAAAACCACTTCTAAAATAAATAAGGTTATTCAAAGGCATATGGATTTTTTTCTATCTACATATCTGTTGTTTTGGAAAAACAAGTTTCTTTTAAATATTTCATGTTGTAGATCCACTCATGTGGAACAGTTCAAGTCTATTCATTTAACAGTACAACCTCTACTAACAACAAACAAGTGAATAAGGGAACCTCTGTGTAGTTAATTGACCTGCTAGAAGTAGCATCTAAATCTCCCTCCATTCACATACTACCACCATTTAAAACAAAGGACTCATTGGATACTGTGATCTCTTATCCTAGGTCTGTTCAGTCAGATTTAACCTACGGCTAAACAAAACCAATAACCTTATTGAGAAGCTGATGAGTGAACTTGTGTAATCACTCGACCTGCTAGAAATAGCAGCCAAATATCATTTGAGTTACATCTTCATTTTTTTTAAAGCAGGAACATATTGAATTATGTAGTCCTTAATATACTAAAAGGTGAGATGATCATGGTTTTTACAGGTTAATATTAGGGCTGCTTCTTCAGAGTTGACCTGGGGCTAAACAGCAATTATATAATTGTATAATTAACAAATATTCAACTTTGTCTCTTCTCTCAAATGGTAGTGAGATGGTGGAGAAACTGTTAACCCATCCATTACAATATTTATAATGAAAAGACACCTCCTCTGTGTTTCAGTGAATTTAGAAAATAACTAAAATTTAGATGGAATTAGCAAAATAAATAACTTTGCTATTATTAAACTTGTGTGAGGAACATAACTTAACAAAAGTTTCTTACATAAAATAATTATGGAAAGTTTTAATTTAGATATATATAATTTGAAATGAGAGATTTCATGTCATAGAATCATGAGCAGTCTCAGTCAGGTTAGTATTCATCATCATCATCATCATTGAAGGGGTAAACTATTTCACTGCAACATTGAGCAGTTTGAACAACATATAGAAGCTGTTTTGATGGATAAGGGTTGCTATTATGGTTGCTGTTATTTTTTAGCCTTGATGTAGCAAAACTATGATCAAAACTACTCCAGCCACAACCACTCCATATTTTTCCTTTCAGATAGTGGCCTAGTGATAAGGGTGTTGGAGATATGATCATAATGTTGTGGGTTCAATTCCTGGACTGGGTTGTTTTCTAGAGCAAAACACTTCATTTCATGTTGCTTCAGTATACTCAGCTGAAAATGCCAACTAGCAATAGCTAAGGATTTAACTCTGCGATGAACTGGCGTTCTGTCCAGGGGAAAGTTTTGTGTTCTCAGTCAGTTCACGCCATGGAATCCAGGATAAGCACCGGCCTGATGAGCCTCCAGGCTTGAGATACACATTAGACTTTTTTTAGATAGTGTATCCAAGACTATACTGTCCAATGAGTCTTATATATATATATATATATATATATCATCATCAGCACCATCATCTTAATCAAGCAAGCTGTGGTTTTAAGGAGATATGGTTGCTATTTCTATGAAAGTCTGCTCCCTTATTGTGTTGTTTAACTCCAGGTTAATCCTGATGGAGCAGGTTTATGATCAAAGACACTCCAGATGTGATTATCACTCACCTCACTTGTGAGTGATGATGGAGTAACAACTGTACTGTGTTGACCTGGTTCTCTTTATATTCAAGGCTTGCTATTCAAATTCAAGAATCTCTGATTCAACTAATCAACAATGTAGAGAAGGGCTGTGTCATTAAGAAGTTTGCTTTGCAACCATGTGGTTCTAGGTGCGAATCCAATGTACAAACACTGTGGACAAGTGTCTTCTAACATAGCTTCTGATCAACTAATATTGTGAGAGTTGTATTTGGTAGACGGAAACTGTTTGGAAACCTGTCGTGTGTGTGTGTGTGCATGCACGCACATGCATGTGTATGCGTTTGGGTGTATAGAGTGTCAGCACAACTAATAAGGGAAAGAATCAAATTAGAAGATGTACTAGGAAAGATATCCTCTTCTTAGTGAGACAACTACAAGAGAAATTACGAGTTCAGTATAAGTTGTTATATCTAGCTTTTGTAGATCTAGAGAAAGCCTTTGACATCTGATGGTACTTTAAGAAACTGGGTGTAGGTGAGTGGCTTATGAGAGCTGTGCAAATAATGTACAGAGGGGCTTTCAATAAAATGAGAATAGATAATGAGTTTAATTCTTTAGCATTTACATTACTCTATATACTATTAAATTTTCATGGTAAAGGCTTTACCTCACATAATATCGAATCTGAGATTTTGATGTTATTTATTTTGAGAATAATACCTTAACAGCAGTATGAGCAGCCAGTTATGGCTGGTTTGAACAGAAAGAGATGAGAGAATTCTGGCTGGATACAGCTGGTTTAAATGCTAAAAAGTTAATGGGGCATTCGATGGGCAAATAGGTGTTCATCAAGGATAGCCCCTTCATGTTTATTATAAGTTCATCAGACCATGACAGAGCAGTTTAAGAAACTGAAACTGAGTGGTTGCAAAGCAAACCTTGCATACATATAGCATATCTAGTGCAACGAGTAAAATATCCAAACATTTCAATATATTCCACAAACCAATCTTGCAAGAGGATATAATCAAATGTTTTACATCTTTGCACTGACATGTTTCTGATAGCAAGGAGTATTTAACCCTTTAACATTTGTATTACTCTATACTTACTACTGTATTTTCACAGTAAACACTTTATTTCACATAATTATCCCACATAATATCAAATCTATGAGATTTTGATATTATTTATTTTGTGAACAATACCTCAAAGTCAGTATGAGGGGCCAGTTATGGCCAGTTTGAACAGAAAGAGGTGAGAGAATTCTGGCTGGTTATGGCTGGTTTGGACAGAAAGAGGTGAGAGAATTCTAGCTGGATATGGCTGGTTTAAATGCTAAAGGTTAAATGGCTGTCCCTGGTGATATAAGATTGATACTAAGTTGCCGGTAGATTTGGATTATGTAGATACTAAACAGAGTTTTCTCTTTAATATATTTAGCTTCAGAAAGAGTTTACAAGAATGGAAGAGATAGGGAAACTGTTGCTATTCAAAGTAGACCATTGACATATCATATCAATGAGATAAGAATAATGATACATCATAATATTGTATGAGAGATAAGGTGATATGGCTACTGGGAGTTTAGCAATATGTTTAGTCCTAGATAAAACAGCAGCTGGAAGAGGAAAACATAAGTTCCCATATGACCAAAAGGTGTTGTTGTTGTTTTTTTTTGGGGGGGGGGGGGGGGTTAAAGCAAAAGAATGAAAAATAAAACAGAAAAAGTTATAAAATTATTATCTTCCAAAGATAGCCCCACCCCCAACACCAGAAAAATGCTTTATATTTTTAAAACTTACAATTTTATTTTAAGTGTGATAACTAATCAGAATATTACGTGTTTTTTTCTTTTTCTGATGAAATAAAATAATATGATAATCATCGAGTAATTAAGCATCACAACTCAAATTAATTTGCTAAAAAATATCTATCAGGATTCATTGACTCAAAAGAAAAGCTAATGTCCATAGATTTTTCATACAGAACTATGGTAATTTTTCAACCTATCGAAGACCACTGACTAATATTAAAGTTTTCATATTTAAATTAAAATCTGTTGAAATTTCATTATGAAATAAAAGGTCAAGAAGACTCTTTAGTTGTGTCAGGGGCATCACAACTTTTCTAGTGTTGGTGAACTACATGATAAATGATCACCAAGTTCATTCTGTAAAGTGGTTGGTGACAGGAAAGGCATCCAGCTGTAGAAACCCTGCCAAACAAAAGGTCACGAAGACTCTTCAGCTATGCTAAAGACATAACAACTTCCCTAGAGTTGGTGCCATGACAAAATTCACTCAGTAGAGTGCAAGATGATATATTGGGCCACCAGCCCACATGGATGTCTGAGGCTCCACTTGAGTACCAACCAGTCTGTGACAACATGTTCAATTCTTGTTAGCAGGGAAAATGAATGATAAACAACGACGATGTTGACATAGATGATAATGTGAAAATTTAAAAGGTAGTATATGTATGGACCCTTAACTCCTGAGGGAGTTTTAGGGATGCCATATTGACATACAGCATTTCTAGGGCATTTTAAAAGCTGGTGGAGCCCATCCCTCCAGGTTTAAAAGGTAGACACTTTATTGAATTGTATTCCAGATAGCATCATAACATACATTTAAATCAAATAATCCAACCAAGGAGTCTGTATGGCTGCTAAACCAGCTAGAAAAAGCAAATGAAGGACACATTGAACAGCGCAGTCATGACTTTACAAAAAGGTGGGATGGCAAAAGCTGAAACAAACATCTTTGATTATAGGCATCATCATGGAAAAAAAAATCTCTCAAAATACTTATTTATTAAAAAATAATTGTTTCTACTTTAGGCACAAGGCCAGCAATTATCCAGTGCATTACTGGTACTTTATTTTATCGACCCCGTAAGGATGAAAGGCAAAGTCAACCTCGGCGGGATTTGAACTCAGATCGTAAAGGGACGTAACTATGCTGGAAAGCATGGCGTCCGACCCTCTACCGATACTGCCAATCCACCGCCCTTAATTAAAAAATAATACTACCATATATACTTGAATATAAGTCTTCCACCCTTATTTTATGTCTGAGAAACGGGCTAAAATCAAAATCCCATTTATAAACTGGGGCAACTAATCAACACATTATTTGGATAGCATATATAAGCTGACCCACCCACCCCCTTCTATTTTACTATTGATTTTTTTTGTTACATATTTCTCAGCTTATATTCAAGTATATACAGTAATTGAAAAAGAAAAACAATCTGTTCTTTTTATAAATATGGCCAGGAGAAGGATAAGAATAACTGTGTAACATTAACTCTGTGTTCAGTTTGAATTGCTGAAAGCAAGAATTTTGAAATTTCTGGAGAGAAGGAGGAAGAATTAGCAACGTCCAAAGTCTAGGCTGAGGAATGATGAGAGAGAACTAAGATCAAGTACAAAAGAACTGGGTTTATGATGGAATACAAATGGAGTTCAAAGAGCAAATCACATCATTGTAGTGTAATGAGAGGCGAGCTAGCATAGAATGGTTGAATGAGAAGGTGGGTTGTTTGGGTGTAGAGTTAAGTGGTTGTCAACCTTGGCAGCAGGAAAAGAAATCAAACAGGAATACAAACAAAAGAAAAAAGACTATGCAGTGTACTAATTAGAATCCTACTTCTCCTGATGCTTTTAGCATCTCAGCAACTATCTCTGACATCCCACAGCTCTACCATTCTTCATATCTTTGATTGATTCTTTGACTTCAATATCTGGCCCACCAGGACTGCCAGGACATGCCCCCCCCCCCCTTATAATAGAGAGATATGGAGAGAACCAGAGAGACGAGGCAGTGACCAACATTGCTGAAGTATTTTGTAGCGTTAATGGTTAAGTGATTAATTAATTATAACTGGTTGATTCCTTAATGTACATCAAGTTGTGGGTAATCTCTCTTCCTCCCATTCATTCTCTACATACATTGATCTCTTATAGTAACATTTCCAAACCTCTTTTATTTGGGCATCAGTGATGCTAAGTGTACCAGCATCATTTCTAACACATTTTTCCCCAACAACACCTCGATTTACACTAACACACTGCTTTGTTCCAGTTGTGAGAACATCAACAACACACCATGCATTTTAACCATCGTGGCTATACAACAACATACTATAGCTACATGAATACACAACAATATACCATACATTTGGCACAAACAAATTACTGTACACATAAACTGTTGTGTGGCTACACAACAACAATCAACTATTAATATCTTTGTCTTCTAACCATATCTTAATTGCCCAATCTACATCCAGACAACAATTATGTTTGCACCATTCCTTGCATATCCCCAGCTATTGCTTGTTTCATGCAAACATTGGTTGCACTATTTGGTAATGTTTTACTATTACACCCATCACACTTGGAGGTTAGCTCCTCTCCCACAACCTAGTCACCCAGTTAAATAAAAAACAATAATTTTCAACAGTTTCGAAGGTCAGATAACATAAATTTCACCTCCAAAGTAAGATGGGTGTAAAAATATACCCACTTTATATGTACAGGCATCTCACCTAATGACTTGGTCGTGACTGAAATATTCCTGCTATTTTATTATCCTCTTCTCATGAATGTCAGTCACAAAACTGTGATTCTACAATTAAGCAATGCATTAAGTTTTCAATGCGAGCTTAACTAATGTTTTTCATGTGGATGGTGCCTCTATATATAATTAACAATAGTGATATATATTATTAATATTCGACCACTTATTACTGAGAAGGTCATAGGGGCAAAGTTCTCAAGCATGCCTTCCAGTGGGTCCTGTCAGAAGCAACCATCTCTAATTGATCTGGCTGGATCCCCAAGCGAGACTAGCTGAGCTCATGGATGTGTGGTGATGGAAGCACCCTAAAGACCAAAACTGGATATGGATGGATGAAACAATATATGGCAACAGATCCGCTTTTACTCTCTCACAATCTGCTCCTATTATTATGAGCAAATGGGGTCCCACATGCTGACCGCCCTACGACCCCGGCGGACAGAATCGAGAAGGCGTTTCATATATATATATATATATGTATATATATGTATTTTTGGTTAAGAGGTGCCTACTGACTGTGGGTTTCACTTTGTACTTAGGCAAAGCGGGTCTTCTGTATTCCTCAAGGAAATAACAACACAACCAGGAGCTGGATCTTTGATGCTACGCAGTAATACAGAAGACCCGCCTTGCCTAAGTACAAAGCGAAACCCACGGTCAGTAGGCACCTCCTAACCAAAAATACACCCCCAATCCCACTACCCCTACCCCCACCCCCATCTACACCACCCCTTTATCTGTAAAGTTATGTTGGTACCACAACATACCGAGCTTAAGGAATCTATAGGAATACTCGTCCATGCCGACAAAACCAACCCCCTTTACAGCATGGACGTTCAACTTTACCATGAGCTAATCCTCAGGGAATTGAGAAAAAGCTACAAAAAAACGCCCGAGGCTACCCTGGAGGATATCAACATCAAGGCTTTTGAGATCGTATCTGGTCTTGGCATTGATGATAGGACGGCCCCATACCAACCAAGGGAGCCGAGGATTACCATTAAGGACAGCAAACCAAACTTTGAGTCTAACCTGCCGGTCAGACTGATAACCCCCTCCTGGTCAGACATGGGAGTTATCAGCAAAAGCATTTTAGATAGGATCCTGCCCACACTTAAGAGTAAAATAAGGTGCTGGGCTGGTTTACATTTTTACCTGACAAACATAGGACTAGCTTCATACAACTAGACATCAACAATTACTACTCTATCTCGCCCATAGTCCTGAACAAGGCACTCACATTCGCGATGAATAGGACAGACCTAACGGGCGACGAGGTCCGAATCATACACGCCGCCAGAAATACCCTGATCCAATTCGGTGGGGACATATGGACCCGGAGTGACTGGCCAAATAATTTTGATATTACAATGGGCTCCAGTGACTCCGCACACCTAACGGACTTGGTTGGGATATACATACTCTACGAGATCAGGAGCGAAATACCCAACCTGGGTGGCGGACTGTACCGAGACGATGCACTCTTCATTGTCATGGACAACAGCACCACAATGGTCGAAAATATGAAGAGGAGAATTAGACGCTTCTTTAGCAAGGTAGGACTTAAAGTAGAGATGGAACCCAATAGAAAAGTAGTGAATTTCCTGGACACCACCCTCAACCTCAACACCAAGCTACACCACCCATATCATAAACCCAATGAGAGGCTGGGTCCAATCACCCTAGATCTATAGTTAAGGCCGTAGTTAAGAGTGTCTCTGACAGGATCTCTAACTTGTCTGCCAATAAAGAGATCTTCAATAGTAACGCTGATTACTATAACTCAGCGCTAGCCAAGGCGTCCCACAGCCATAGGATCAGCTATAACCCTAAGGGACATGACCGAGATGACCCAAGGGAGCCCCGAGCCAATACCCTCAGGAGCATGAGTCACCCACCTAATACCTCGGTGACCAGTAGTAACACTCCCAGACCCCTATCTGTCACCACCCCCGGTAGAAGGTCCCGCATACCCCACCAGTCTAACGATGAAGACCACTGCGGTGTGGAGCTTAGGCACCGGCCCCACCACCCGCCGAACCCTCATTGAGCAGGGAGGCCGCACCGCGCAGGTTTATAGCCCCAACCGAGCTCGACCTGAGCTGTGCACAACCCCGCGATGGATCACGGCGGACACCCAACAACCCCACAAGATTAGGAATTAAGCTCTCAAACCTCTTGAACACAACAAAAAAAACAAAGACAAGAAGGAATCCTATTTGAAACATGCACTACTTGACATCGAAATTGCACTCAAACTTTCCCAGGGCAAAGAAAGAAAGCAGGACCATAAAAGATATTAAAACAAAAGAGACTGCCTCGGTACACTGCAAGATTGGGCCACTCTTCCATAAAGATGGTTCAGTAACTGAGAATCACCAAGAGATAAGTGAAATACTGAATGAACAGTACAAAAGTGTGTTCACATGTCCACTGAGGCACATGCAAATAACAAAGCCAGAGGATTTCTTTGATGCCACAACACTCCATAAAGAAATGGTGAACATCAACCACATAGACATAACGGAGGAGGATGTGGTATACACCATAGATGAAATTAGAACAGACTCAGCTGCTGGACCTGATGGATTATTCCCAGCAGTGCTCTTAAAAACATGTAAGTGGGCCTTAGCAACTCCACTGACGACACTCTTCAGAAGCTCCTTGGCTAGTGGTAGACTACCCAGGGAGATGAAAGAAGGCACAATATGCCCTATCCATAAAGGAGGTAGCAGAGCGGAGGCCAAAAACTATAGGCCAGTCTCCCTGATGTCACATATCAGTAAGGTCATGGAGCAAATCATCAGAAAGAAACTGATCACTTTCCTCCAGCAAAATGACCGCCTGACTAGCACGCAGCATGGCTTTCGCTCAGGAAGAAGCTGCTACATCACTATGACTGGGTACTGAAACAACTGCTAGACAGCACACATGTGGACGTGATATATCTTGACTTTGCGAAGGCCTTTGACAAGGTCGACCATGGAATGATATGTCACAAACTACACAGACTCGGCATAACTGGAAAAGTAGGTGAGTGGCTGCATAACTTCTTAAAGGACAGAAGTCAGACAGTTGCAGCAAACGGGGCCCTCTCAAAGGAAACATCAATAACAAGTGGGGTGCCCCAAGGCACAGTCCTGGGACCACTACTGTTTTTGGTGGCTCTCTCAGACATGCCCTCTGTAGTACACACAACATCCCTCACTAGCTATGCTGATTACACTAAGGTAGCACAGGCAATCAAAAACCTGGCTGATACTGCCCTTTTACAACAAGATCTGGATGCCATATACAAATGGGCTGAAGACAACATGCAGTTTAATGCTGGAAAATTTCAAGCCCTACAATACCAACCTGCAAACACAAATACAGTACAACACAGTTACACTGGACCAGGAGGGACTGAAATTCCCGTGTCAAAATCGATACGAGACCTGGGAATAGACGTGAGCGACGATGCATCTTTTTCCTCACACATCATGAAAGTGGCGACAATGTGCAGATGACTCGCTGGCTGGATCTTGGGGCCTTTCCGGACAAGAGACCGAGACACCATGTTGACACTATGGAGGACAGTTGTCCTAAGCCGCCTGGACTATTGCTCCCAGTTGTGGTCACCCCATAGTGTCAAACTAACCACGGAGCTTCAGGCAATCCAGCGAAGCTACACCAAGAGGATTGCACGATGAAGGAGATGAGCTACTGGGAGAGGCTAAAAGAACTGAACCTCTATTCCTTGGAACGAAGACAGGAGAGATATGCAGTGATATACATATGGAAAAACCTGGAGAGACTAGCACCAAACTTTGGCATTGGGAGCTGGACCAACTCCCAAACAGGACGTCACTGTGTGGTGTCAATAAGGAGCAGATATTGCAATAGCCTGGGATTCAAGGGCCCTCAACTCTTCAACAAGCTGCCAAGGGATCTGAGAGATCAGCACAGTGTAGACGTGGATGTTTTCAAAAAACTTCTCGAGACCTTGCTATCCAGGATCCCGGATGATCCCACAGCAAGGCACGGGGGAAACCAACGGACTCGCTCTTGCACCAGTGGCCAACCAATACAGGCTGGAGATAAAATGTGTAGCAACAAGGGTGGTGCTCCAGCATGGCCTCAGCCGGATGGCTGGAACAGGTAAAAGAGTAAAAGAATATACATATATGTATATATATATATTAGGATTGGTGCTCTGAAATAGCGAGGTATACATGAATGTATGTATAGTATATTTGGTAATATACTGTATGTTTAATTAAAAACATTTAGAAGACCTCGCGATATTATTTTAAAGTAGTGACTATGTCACTTCTTTTTTCAGCAAAGGAAGGGAGAGAAGCTGGCAGATTCTGTTTCACACTGTTGGTGTTCCTCAGAGCGTACTCACTGACCTCTGCCGAAAATTATAGAGGCTGGATTCTTATAGAATTCCAGTAATAATCAGGAACTGATTATACAGAGAGATTGCCTAGATGTCACTAACCTATATACATGCTTATATATATATATATATATATATATATATATATATATATATATATTTATTTATTAAAATAACAGATTAATGTTTAAATAAAGAATCGATGCTTTCACCCTTAACGGGATCTTCTGAAACTAAAAAAATTAATCTGTGAACGCAGAAGTAAATATTTCAAAAATTGTTGCAACCAAAGGAAGACAGGAAGACGGTACTTTGGTTTGTGGAAACGTTCCCTGGCAAAGAACGGAAAAAAACGAAGATGATACGTCATTATTTGGAGCGGTGAAAACAATTACACGCAAAGACAAAACTATGTTTATGGTATAAATGAAGTCGTAGACTGATATTCTATTAGGTGGTTTGTGGAGACATTCCCTGGCAAAGAATGGAAAAAAAGCGAAGATAATACGTCATTATGTGGAGCGATGAGAACAATTACACGCAAAGACAAAACCACATTTATGGTATAACTGAAGTTGTAGACTAAAATTCTATTTAGGAAACCGAATGATTCTCGGCTTCAGAGTTAAGAATAATGTAAATATATTACAGGGGTAATTGAAATCAACAATAATTAAATAAATAAATACATGCACTCATCCATATACGTACATACACATGCATACGCGAAAACACCCGCCATAAGTATGCAAATACAGGCACGTACACAAAACCACACGCACACATACAAAACCCGCGCAACACCTGTACCCGCAAACATACGAACGTATACACCAAATACACATAAAACATGAAAAAAAAAATATATATATATATATATATATATATACATGTGTGTGTGTATATATATATATATATTTCACCGTATTTTTGACTAAAAGATGAATATTGACGTCAATACTCATCTTTTTCCATTTATCTGAGGGTTCTAAACCCCATTATCAGGCTAAAATTCCTTTAGTCAAAAATACGGTGAAAGCTATTCTATTTTCTAATTTCAAATCTGCTCACTGTTTCAAAACATACTTACTTGATATATATATATATATATTTATATATATATATATATGCATATCATCATTATCATCGTTTAACGCCTATCTTCCATGCTAGCATGGGTTAGACGGGAATTGGTCGGGTGACCATGTCTCGCTCATTACGGCTCGATGCCCTTCCTAACACCAACCACATTTACAGTGTGGACTGGGAGGTTTTTACCATGTTACCTACACAGCTACATTACAGCATGGACTGTGTGTTTTTTGTTGTGACACCTACACGTTCTCATTAGTTTGGACTGGATGTTGTTGTACCAACATAACTTTACAGAAAAAGGGTAGTGTTGGTGGGAGTCGGAGGATGGAGTAGGGGTAGAGGGTTGGGGTGTATATTTGGTTAAGAGGTGCCTACTGACTGTAGGTTTCTCTTTGTACATAGACAAGGTGGGTCTTCTGTATTACTGCATGGTGCCAAAGATCTCAGTCCAGTGACATTGTCTTAGAGAGGTGCAAGTGTGTAAGGTCAGAATTTATCAAATTGTCCCAGGTTTTTCTGGGTCTACCTACTCCGTAACTACCATCAATTTTGATCGCCCTGCACTTTTTTAAACAGCTGTCGTCTTTCATGCGTATCACGTGACCATATCAACGTAGTCTTCTCTCAAGTAGACAACATCTGATGCCTCTTATTCCTAATTTCTCACTTAGTTCATTTATATTTTGCCGTTTGTTTATATTACTATTACACATCCAACAGAGCATGCAAGCTTCGTTCCTTTCCAGTCTGCGCAGATCCTCTACACACAATGCACATGTCTCACTGCCATGTAACATTGCTGTTCGTATACAAGCATCATACAATCTGCTTTTCATTTTTAGATAGAAACCTTTTGTGGCCAATCCTATTCTCCATTTATTTTATCATGTTTCGCAGTGACCAGTCTGCTCTCTCCCTCTATCTACCTATTTTGTTACTATCTACTCTTACCCCTCTTTCTTCCACTCCCTTTCTCCCTCTCACTTTCACTCATCCTCTCTCTACCAACCTCCCCATTGTTTCCCTCACCTGACCCTCTAGCAGTCCTTTTCTCACTTACACTCACTGGGGTCAGATGTGTCTGTTCGCTCACCCACACGTTCTTCAACTTAAGTTCTCTTATCGCTGTGGTCTTGGATTTTCTTACCTTAGGTTGCTCATACATTGCTCGGTTTGTTGTTGTTTTTTCACTCTTTTCTCTTTTCCTCCCTTTTCCCTTCTATTTTCCTTCTCTCCCTCCTCCGTTTCCCCAATAATTACCCAGTTATTGGACGCTCTGGGCGGTAGATAACTTATCTTTAAAGCGTGGAAATATCCGAGACCCCCACTAGAGAGCTGATGAGGAAAACTCCCCCCCCCCCCGCCCCATTCTTGCTTTCTTCTTTTTCTCACTCCATTTTAAGCTATATATATACATATAAAATAATTAGGTCAAATATGTAAAATTTGGCTTCGTTTATTATAAATTATAGATATACTGCTATATATATTTCGGTGACAGCCATCATTGGCTGTGACCTCTTCAGGCAGTCCGAATTGGTGTGGAAAAGACAGGTACACATGTTGTTGAAGTGTGTTTTAACTCCATCAATACATCAATATGTCCAGCTCCTGGTTGTGTTGTTATTCCTCTGAGGAACTGGAATCATATGAGTTAGAACAAACGAATTTCGGCGTCATAGGACACGCTCGCATCTCATTGGTCAGTTGTGAGAACATTCCTCAGTCAAAAGTCTATAGAAATTCTGAGGCAAGACAATCTGTTGTAGTTGTTTAAGTACAGCTGACCTCCTCCATTGTGTTTGGTAGTGGTAGTAGTGTTAAGGGGTCAGCTGGCAGGTCAGCTTTAGTATGCTGCTGTTATGTTCTGAAGAATTTATGTGTGTAGGCTGGTATCTATCCTGCCACCATTTCACATGGTGGAGGGTGCCAAACATATGTCAAAATTTGAAAGATTTGAAAAATTTGAAAGATTTGAAAATTATTAACTGAAGTAGAAAACCTGTGTCAGAATCAAGAAGTGTAAAGAATTACAATTCTTATTTTATCATCGAGTGGTGCGTTTTAAGAACAAATGAGGTAAAAGTGGAGTGTAAGACACCAGAAACCTGTGTGTCAAAATCCGGAAATGCAAAGGACTACAGTTCCTATTTCAGCATAAAGTACATATGCGTGTATGTCAACGCACATCGGTGCAAGCACACACGCACAAACACAGGCTCAGGTGCATTCCCATATTATGTCTGCACAGTCCCACACTCGCATACATGTACGCATATACATAGCTCCATATATGCCCATATGTGGATACACCCACACGGACACAGGGTCAAAGTCCCTCTGGAGGTAGGGAGAGGGGTAAGTTGTAGTAATCGGCGTGTCATTTTTACTTGTGATATTTATTCATGACTCATGCGTGCGAGGGGGTCGGGTTCGAGGCAGGATATCCTCTGGGTATTCGGGTCACAAGCCGGGGCTGGGGATTGGAGCTTGTTGGTCGAAACCTAGGGTGCCTGTCTGCACAGAGGATAGGACTCCACCGACGTACTTCATCTATTTAAATTGACATGTATATATTTATTTATATATACATGTATATATATATACATGTATATATATATATATATATATATATATATATATATATACATGTATATATATATTTATATATATATACATGTATATATATATTTATATATATATATATATCTCCTTATAATATATAACCAGCAATTTCTCTGTCTGTCTGTCCGACAGTGGAAACACGTGCGCGCGTGGTTGCTATCTCTCTCTCTCCAGCTATCCCTCTCTTTTAGTCTGTCTATTTCTCTCACTCTCACTCTTTCTCTTTGTAACACACTAACATTTCTCCCCTCTATCGCTGTGACGAATGGGGAGATGGAGGAGGAGGAGGAGGAGAGAGAGTCACTTTGTCACTTCACCTCTGCCTTTCTTTCTCTCCCCTCTCACTCCCTCATTACGTACAGACAATAGGGCGGTGGATTGGCAGAATCTGTAGAGAGTCGGACCCCATGCTTCATAGCATGGAGTTACGTCCCTTTACGGTCTGAGTTCAAATACCGCCGAGGTTAACTTTGCCTTTCATCCTCACGGGGTCGATAAAATAAAGTACCAGTAATGTACTGGTTAATTGCTGGCCTTGTGTCAAAAGTAGAAACAATTATTAGAAACATTGCTTCATTTTTACATATCTAAGCATTAGTAAAATAACTAATAATTTCAAAAGTAATTTTTCAATTCCAATTGTTATGAACAGCAAAACATTAATAATAATTTTGTTCTAAGAAATATATATACATTTCTGTGTAGAACATGCTCTAACTTTCTTTCCTCTGCTTCCCCTTTTGCAAGGTACACTTGTCTCCTAGCTTCTCTCCTGGCCACTTGATAGTGCTCTCTACTTCCTCTTTCCAAGCTTGCTTTTTGGCCTTGATTGTCTCTTCTATCTTACTGTTCGACCACCAAGTTACTCTCCTCCTGCCAACAGGTCTGCTCTAGCCACAGATTTCATTCTTTGCTTTCAGCAGGTTCACTTTCAAGAATTGCCACTGTTCCTCTATATCGCATGTCTCTAATTGCTCTTCCTTATTTTCAAAGGCATCAAGTAATAAGCTTTTAAATTTGTCACTGGCTATGGGGTCCTTCAACTTCCATATTCTTCTCCTCAAGGTAGGCCTCCTCTGTCGTCGAGTACATCTATTCCTGACTATGAGGTCACTAACTACTAGGCTATGTTGGGAGGTGCATTCTTCATGAGGGAGGGATTTAGTGTTTACAACAGACACTTTGTCCCTTCTTCTACATGGCTGGCATGTTCCCCTGATCTATAGGTGATCAAGTGGTTTTCACGTTTTTTGAAGTTTGTGTTACAGATAGTTAGGTTATTACCGTCACAGAATTCCAGGATTCTGAAGCCTTCCTCATTTCTATTTCCAACCCCATAGCCTCCATGGATTCCATCATAGCCATCACTATGTTGTCCAACGTGGCCATTTAGATCGCCAGCAATAATTATGTAGTCGCTGCCGGTTCTATTTAGTACTAGCCTTATTTTAATTATTCTGTCATTTACTCTATTTACGTCAATTACCTTATGTACCCATTTTTCTGCTAACATAATTCCTACACCACGCTGTCCGTTGTCATTTCCCACCCAGAAAAGTTTATAGCATTGTTTTTTACTCACGATGAATCTGGCAGACCCCCCTCTCCACCTTGTCTCTTGAATACAACAAACATCAACTTCTTTACGTTCAAGCATCTCTACAACCTCATTTGAGCGACCTTTCAATGTGCCTACGTTCATGGTATCAACTCTGAAGTTGGGAGGGTGGGATGGATGGATTGGAGGGGCTGGGAGGGGTCTGGGAGACGGAATTATGTTGGTCATTTGTGTCTGAAATAGAGAGGGGTTCTTGTATTCTCGTCCTGCAGCGGGAGGTGAATTTATCTTTATCTGTGACGTTGTCATTGAGTGCTTAGACTTTCTAAATTTCCGCAGTCAACCCATCAAACAGGTCTAAACTTAAGGAGTAGTAACCGGGGCGGTAGTTTTGCTATACTGATTTGTTAGGGAACTTACTAAAGCCGGTGAGTTATGATTGGTCCATATACCAATGGTGGTGTTTGGGGGTGGGAGGGCAGGAAATGGATAACTTTAGGAGCAGGTTAGTTTTTAGGAAGGGTCCAACAGAATGAGACAAATTATTAAAAACATGTAAAATATTAATTGAATATATATATATATATATATATATATATATATATATATATATATATATATATATACATGTATATATATTTTTATATATATATATATATATATATATATATATATATATATATATATATATATATATATATACATATATATATATTTATATATATATATATACATGTATCATCATCATTTTACGTACGCTTATCCCTGCTAGCAAGGGTGGGACATGTATATATATATATATTTATATGTACTCAATAAGGAATTTTACCTTAGAGTTATAACATTACGTTTAGACAGCTATGCAAATTGAAGCCAGCGACCGTAAAGCAAGCTGCTAGGACCAGATCAACGAAAAAACCTACTCAGGGAAAAAGTTTATATATATATATATATATCAGGAACTGATTATACAGAGAGATTGTCGGTCCAGCAAAAATTAATACTTAAAAACTAATACTTAATTTTTGCTGAACCGGGAATTGCTCTGTATAATCAGCTCCTGATTATTAGTGGAATTCTATAAGAATCCAGCCTCTATAATCCTTGTCGGCAGAGGGCAGTATGTAGCTCTGATGATTGCCAAACAACATGAAACAGACTTAGCTTCTCTGCCTTCTTTCGCCGAAAAGAAGTGACATAGTCACTACTTTAAAAATGATAGCGTAAGGT
>OZ024752.1:22710874-22715874 GCA_964016885.1 Eledone cirrhosa | reverse complement strand
TTATTACTAGCATTGTTGTAATTGTTGTTATTGTTCTAACTGAATGCCATTACTACTTCATATAGTAGCCTGTATATTCCTTTCATGCCTGTATATCCTCTTCATTCTCACATGCTCCGAAGAACTGACTGGTTATAATTTTGTATTGGCAATCGAGTAACTTGAAAACAAACGAATAGCGATCTCTAGACCTACCAGTTCAGAGAAACAATTGTCAGCAATGAGATTAAAAACCTTTTTTGTATAGCAAACCATGTCAATCTTCTTTCCTGATTTATTATTACTCCAAGTGTTTACAACATAGGAATTACAGCATACTCGCAACATCACTATGAAAACACCTTGTTGAGTCAAACCAAGCCAAGCGTTGATATCATCCACTACCCGGAATACCATAACTGGACTACACCTAAGTGGACTGCATATAACTATTATTTGTTACCCCGTATATATATATATATATATATATATATATATATGTGTGCGTGTGTGCGCGTGTGTGTGTGTCTGTGTGTGTATATATATATGTGTATATATATATATATATATATTGTTATGATTTGGGAGGGTCATGTTGCCAATAAGAAACACACGCACCAGTTGCTTTCACTTCAATTTATTATAAATTAAATTTATAAATTTAGGAATTTATAAATTTCCGGTTGGTTGGTTGGTTCCACAACCAGACGATTGTTCATATACTGTCAAAGTTCTTTCGTCACATATTCTGTGACCTCTACAGTGACTGGGGATTCTTTTCTTTGTTTTTGTGCCTCTCCTTTGTTCTGTCCTACGCCATCTTGTTTTTGAAAAAACATATATATATATATATATATATATTTCGTTTCTGAATTTGTTTAGTAAGATTCTTTATCTGAAAACGTGTGTTGAAACCGATATTGTTATGCTTTGGGAGGGTCATGTTGCCAATAAGAAACACATGTGAAAGCAACTGGTGCATGTGTTTCTTATTGGCAACATGACCCTCCCAAAGCATAACAATATCGGTTTCAACACACGTTTTCAGATAAAGAATCTTGCTAAACAAATTCAGAAGCGAAATATATATATATATATATATATAACACTGCTTCTTAAGAATACCAACTATGGTGAAATATCAAACGCAGAATCCCGCATCTGTATCTGGACGCAGGGTGAGTCGGGCCACTGACTGCGAGGTTCCTCTCTTCACTGGAGGCTCGCCTAATAGAGATAACTGGCGAATCTCGCGAGGGCACTTGGTTGTTCCAGCACATTAGCCTCGCCATCACCCGAGGCAACGCTGCGAGTGTGCTGGCTTGCCTCAAAAATCATTAGATAGGTTGCCAGTACCCCTCACTGCTGTTTTTTGCTCTGGTGGTGGCTCGGTTGTTCACCCCTTCCTTTATATTTTCTTTGATATTGTAACATTAAAAGAATATATCTTTCTGAAAGAATCACGAGCAATTTATAATGTAATCTAAGCATTTGTAATGTTATTTAAAACATATTTGTTATGTTATTCTACTGTAAATTTATTGATATGTTCTGTATAATAAACATTTTACACTAAAAAAAAGAATATTACCATTGGGTGCTCAAACTAGTAAACGATCAGTAACTGAATATTGCGCACTAATACACGATATATATATATCTTCTCATGTTTTTATATATATATAGAGAGAGAGAGAGAGAGAGAGAGAGAGAGAGAGAGAGAGAGAGAGAGAGAGAGAGAGAGAGAGATGTGTGTGTATATATATATATATAGAGAGAGAGTGAAATTCGGTTATAACGAAATTTAGGGCTTTAAAAAAATTTGTTGTAATGAAAAATTCTTCATAACGAGATCGTGCGGCCAGGGATTGAAAAAAGTGTCGCTATACTGAAAAACTCGTTTTAACGGAATTTCACCTGTATATACATATATACGTATATATGTGTGTGTATCTATGTTATCACAGAAACAGATAACGTAACTATATAAAACAAATCAGAAACACAAGTAAGAAAAATAATATAAAATAATTGCCTACTTTTATGGTAGTTTGTTTTTGTTGTTCGTTTACGTCCGTCAGTCAAAGGTAATTTGACTAACTTAGAGAGATTGGATTATGCTGCTATTCCCACAAGCTCGATAGAAAAGATCTGATCAGTGGGTGAAAAAAAAATGTAGAAAATCCGGTCTGAAAACTACCAGCTGTTTTCATAACATGACCTGACCTCACTCATGACACGATAGTTTTTTTTTCTACAATAACAACAGTAGCAGTGACACGAATTGTAAGAACTAATAACTGTTTCTACTTTAGGCACAAGGCCAGCAATTACCCAGTGCATTACTGGTACTTTATTTTATCGACCCCGTAAGGATGAAAGGCAAAGTCAACCTCGGCGGGATTTGAACTCAGATCGTAAAGGGACGTAACTATGTTGGAAAGCATGGCGTCCGACCCTCTACCGATACTGCCAATGCACCGCCCTGTAAGAACTAATAACTGTTTCTACTTTAGGCACAAGGCCAGCAATTACTCAGTGCATTACTGGTACTTTATTTTATCGACCCCGTAAGGATGATAACAACAGTGGGAGGCAACCAAAAATATTGTTTAATGTCCTGGGCCAAACGGATAGACCCGCCGCCACTCCCACCATCCATCATTACAAACAACGGAAGGAACAACCCAAGTGAAACTATTGATAACAATGTATGCATGAGTGCACAGATGGGTAGGAAGGTAGGCGATCCTTCATAGGCTGTACTAACTTTAACGCAGAAGAAAATATATACAGAATAATAATATAAACTTCATTAAACTTCGTAAAGAAATAAACAATAATACTCTCGGGGTCCCTAATAATAGAGGCAGAGGGTGACTGCAATAAGCGGGGAAGTTGAAATGTGTGAGGGGATCGGTCATTTTTCTAGGTTGTCTTCGTTGATTTAAAAAAAAAAAAAAGACTTAGTCGTTTAGTTTACATATTGAAGCCCCTACCCCCAACCCTTCCTATTTATTTTATAACGTATTGGATTGCTAGTAATGTACTCTTTTTGTCATGTATAATGTTTTTAATGTCTTCGCAGGAATGCTACCACTTAAAATAAAATTTCGCCGAAGATAGATTAGCAAAGTTTAATAACCAGGTTGATTGGAATAAGAGCGGTAAGGGCTGGAAAAAATTAATAAGCAGGAGGAGGGACCATTATTTGAGACCCGAGAGTACGTGTATTTAATAATGTTTTTTTGTTTTATTTGTATAAAATATGTATTTGTATAAAATGTGTGTTTAACAAAGATAGTATAATTTGATCCAATATAGTAGTGACTCCACCAGATTCTTGTATGTTTTTATCTATAAGTCTGGTTAACCCTTTAGTATTTACATTACTCTATATATACTATTATATTTTCATGGTAAAGGCTTTACCTCGCATAATTATCTCACATAATATCGAATCTATGAGATTTTGAATGTATTTATATTGAGAACAATACCTTAACATCAGTTTGAGTGACCAGTTACAGCCAGTTTCAACAGAAAAAGGTAGAGAATTCTGGCCGGTTTGAACATTAAAGGGTTAAGGGGTTTGCTTGGTAATAAATTATTTCCAAGGTTTGCTCCCACTGTGTAACATCTTGGGTAATTATCATTTACACCCCTTGACCAACAATTGTTTTACCTGCTTCAGGATGACACATGGGTCAACGCACTACCTTCATCAACCAGAACCCTTATCAACATTGAGTGTACACACATCAGAATTGCCATGCGTCTCAGACTCAATGTGTGTAAGTCACATAAATGCAGTTATGGGGCTAATACAGTGAGTATTTTAGCATGAAGATAACACACACACTTATTTATGTGCTCAAATATAGCTCTTTTTACAAAACGTTTTTTTTTTTATTTAAGGTAGATGCGCTCCATCATCCGCTTTTCTAATAATAGATCATACACAAAACGCCAGCACGAACAGTTTTGCAAGAGATGTCAACATGAATGGACCTGTTAATTTTATCTAAAGACATTTTTTCCAATTTCATCGCGCCCGTCCCCTCAGTCTATCTTATTTCTCATTCTTTCCTCCGATGAAGAACTAGCGTCCGAAACGTTAAGACCCTCTTCCTGCTATATCAAGCGTTAACCTAATATATCGTTTCCATATACTGTACCGATCGTGTTGTTATTTCTGTTTATATATATATGTATATGTATACATATATGTATATATATATATATATATATATATATATATATATATATATATATATATGTATGTATATATATATATATATATATATATGTATGTATATATATATATATATATATATATGTATGTATGTATATATATATATATATGTATGTATGTATGTATATATATATGTATGTATGTATGTATATATATATGTATATATGTATATATATATATATATATATATATATATATATATATATATATATATGTATATATATATATATGTATATATATATATATATATATATATATATATATATATATATATATATATATATATATATATATATGTATATATATATATATATATATATATATATATATATATATATATATATGTATGTATATATATATATATATATATATATATATATATGTATGTATATATATATATATATATATATATATATATATATATATATATATATGTATGTATGTATATATATATATATATATATATATATATATATGTATGTATATATATATATATATATATATATATATATATATATATATATATATGTATGTATATATATATATCATCATCATCATCATCATCAACGTTTAACGTCCGTGTTCCATGCTTGCATGGGTTTGGACGGGGGTAGTCCCACTTGAGGCAAGAGTGATTGTCTTGCTCGCATAGGACTGTCTGGCAGGTTTTCTACAGTTGGATGCCCTTCCTAACACCAACCACATTTACAGTGTGGGTCTGGGAGGTTTTTACCGTGTTGCCTACACGGCCACATTACAGCGTGGA